>JAPDLB010000027.1:0-745616 GCA_027569935.1 Clonostachys sp. G952
GTTAGATGCCACTTCTCGAGGAGACTAGCTGACGCAATCCCCCATGCCTTTCATAATGCGTACACTATGAGTAGGACATGGAATTTTACACCGGGATGCCGCTAGCTGCAGGAGGGAGCGGTAGTGCAGCACCAGGATAATGGAAGGGACAAGATGCCCATCTCCTGATGGTTAGATGCCACTTCTCGAGGAGACTAGCTGACGCAATCCCCCATGCCTTTCATAATGCGTACACTATGAGTAGGACATGGAATTTTACACCGGGATGCCGCTAGCTGCAGGAGGGAGCGGTAGTGCTGCACCAGGAAAATGGGAGGGAAAAGGCGGCAAAAGATGCCCATCTCCTGATGGTTAGATGCCACTTCTCGAGGAGACTAGCTGACGCAATCCCCCATGCCTTTCATAATGCGTACATTATGAGTAGGACATGGAATTTTACACCGGGATGCCGCTAGCTGCAGGAGGGAGCGGTAGTGCTGCACCAGGAAAATGGGAGGATAAAGGCAAAGAAGGAACGAGAGGTTGGGGCTAGATAAGATAACTGAAGGGGTAGCTTTTGATAATGATGTGTGATGAAGAGGATGGGTGTGATGATATGTGCTGAAGGAAGAAAAGGCTGAAGGCTGAAGGAAGAAGAGACTGAAGGAAGAAGAGACTGAAGGAAGAAGAGACTGAAGGAAGAAGAGACTGAAGGAAGAAGAGACTGAAGGAAGAAGAGTCTGAAGGAAGAAAAAGCTGAAGGAAGAAGAGTCTGAAGGAAGAAGAGTCTGAAGGAAGAAGAGTCTGAAGGAAGAAAAAGCTGAAGGAAGAAGAGTCAAGTGAAGTGGTGGGTCAGTTGTTTGTACCACCACGGCTGCCTGCTTCAATTTTAGGCAGGCGCATGTTACGGCATCTTCACGGGAGACTGCGAAAGCACTTAAACATGTATGGGGTTTTGCAAGTGCGGTCAGATTTTACCAGTGAATTAGGTTTTTGTATATAGTCTGGATTTATATGACGAGATTTTAGAAAATGTCACTCTTAGTACCCGACTTACTTTAGGTATATTCCGTGCAAGCGACTCTCTTCTAGTACTTCTGATTGTTTCTCCCCAAGTTAAGTCACATCTAGCCATTATGTTGAGATGTCGGGCCTGGCACCTTCCATCGCTGTTTTTTACCTTATACTTAGACTCTCACACAGTTACAACATCAGTCAATCTCACCGAAACGGAAATTTCTACGGGGCCTCTTCGTATGCCTCGTTGTAGAACGGATAGATATCCATCCCTCCCTAGAGTAGGCCAGTAACCAAACAAAGACAAAGACTATGGCAGGCCGCAACGCCACCATTCTCCCTCACCAGCACCACCTTGGGATGAAATTATTAGGCATTTAGTGAGACAATTGCGCAGATCACCCAACAAACATCCTGCTGATGTGCACAATGTGTGGCGATGTAGAGTTTACCGGTGATGTCGCATTGTAGACTATGGAACCGTTTGACTCTATCTGCCTAAACTCTCCCGGCAGTGTGCAAAGCTCAAGCGCAAAAAAAGTGGCAGTTTTGTCGACCCTTTTCCTCAATTCGCCTTCCTTCTCTCGCCTCGCCTTACCTTGCCTTAGGCTGCGCTTCCAGCCGCTGTTATTCTCTTCCTTGTTTGCGGCGTGAGCCCGTAATGGGCACTGCAGGCCAAACAAGAAAAATGGAGATGATTGACCAAGAAAAAAAAAGATTTTCTTTTTGAAACTCGATGTGTAGGCGAACAGTTTTATTTACCAATTCTGGCTACAACCTGTTGATTGATCTACAACCAGAGAGTTGATTGTGCTGCTAGTAGCATCTGGGCAAACACTTTGCCCATTGTTTTTTCTGTTGTTCTTTTCACTTATCCAGCAAGCTTGTGAGCATAGGGTTTGATGGTAAGCTTAGCCTCATTATTCAAGGTGCTCGTTGTGTATAGTTGCCTCTCTTTCCTGTTCTGCTACTTCCATCATCTCACCCTTTGTTATCCATCTCCCAGCTACGGAACACCAGGGCTAACTATAAATATGAAGAACACGTCACTCACTGGAGAAAAAGGGGTAGAAGTGGCTGTCAATAATTCCCACTCCCAAAGTCCACACAACTCCCGCGACCAATTCGCTCAACTAGAGGCGAGCAACAACTCAAACGACACTGAGCTGAATACTCCTCGGCCTAAACGCTGTCGATTAGACAATAACCCTAACCGAAGCGTCCAACCAGAGGCGAGCAACGACTCAGATGATACAGAGCTGAACAGGCGATTCGACAATGACCAAATCGCCCAACTAGAGGCGGCCAATAACTTAGGTGACGCTGAGCTGAATACCCCTCGGCCCAAAGGCCGCCGATTCGGCAGCAACATCGACCAAATCGCTCGGCAAGAGATAAAAACTACTCAAATGACCCCGAACCTAGGGAAAGAGCGTCTGTTCCTGCAGGACCTACTCGTGACAATCAGGTCACTGAGATTCTATCTCAACTCACAATCGTGAATACCAAGCTGGAGGAGATTGGATCAACAATAGAAAACCAGGTTCATGACCTCAAAAAGGAAGTTGAAACTCTCAATAAGACATTCTCCCTAAAGGAAACTCAACTTGAGGAAACTGAGAAAGAGATGGTTTATATGCTAGAGCAAAAGACAGATGAATGGAGGGAGGAGATGAAGAAGATGGCTGCCGACTGGAAGGATAAGCTGCAGAGGATGGCTGAGGATTGGAAGGATGAGCTTATTGAAAACATTCTTCATAGGAACCCCAGTCACGTTTCTCTGCAATGGAAACAAAGGAGGGTGGAGTGAAAGCACGAAACACCCTGTGAAGATACTCGGATATCGTCGTTATACTTGTCTTCCTGATAGCTTTTCAAGTTTGGCAAATGAATACACAGTCCTGGAAGAGTTATGATTGAAGTTAAAGTAGCTGTATGTTATGGGCACGCTATACTTGCGCGAGTATATAATCGCTTCATGCAAGGGTTGATAGGGGTCGCAGAGGATCAACCCATGCTAATCCTACTAACATTAACAAGTGCAAGATGTTAAATGCGGGGTAACTGCTATATATCAATTTAGAGGCACATTGGAGGCACAGTAGTGTGTGTTTCACTCGAGATATACAGTTCGGGGGCTTGATCAGTATCAGAGCTCCACTTCATGCAGATGACCAGAGAACTTAGAGGCACGGATTCCGCTGAGAGCCTCATTTGCATCCTCGTTATTCATATGCTTACCGTCCTTGTCATGGGAGCAACCATTGGAGAAGAACCTTGTCATCACGACGAGCACCGTGTCTAATATTGCCCCTTGGAAGCCACATATCGAGCATTTACAAGATCTCTGGAATTCATTGATGGAAAAGATAGAAGTATTGGATAGATATCAGCCAGAATATGTTGATGCGGGGTTTTCCGAGACGGGCGATCTTCCTTGGTAGCCGAAAAGGGGAACGGAGGATGTCGTCGGCTCGGCCACAGTATTCCCTTGCGAGGATCCCCAAATACACCTATATTAAAAAAAAACCCTGGCGCGCGTAGGTACCTAGGTAGATAAAAGACTCTACGAAGTGATAACCTGAAAGCACTGCTATATTTAAAAGTTGAAGCCTTTATAAAAGTTTACTAGGATCGATTAGATTCAGCAGTCGGCCTAGCCTAGCCGTCCTAGCTATCATCCATCATGACGAGTGATCGGTGTAGCCTTGATCTAGCTGCCGTGGGTGCCTTATCAAGTGGCTAGGTATCCATCGCGACAGCTAGTAGCTAGAGCCCAACTTACACGTACCTACCTAGGTAGGTAGGTAGCTGTTCTGACGGGTGATCGCTAGAAGCCCGACCTCACCGTCAGTCACTGACAGTCAATTCGTAAGCAGCTACATAAAGCCGATCTGTCGTCAACAAACGCTCGGTGTGCTGATCAATCTAAAACAAGCTTCTATTCTCCTTACCCAATAAGTAGGCACGCCTAAGCGAGGGAGTCTTCATTTACTTTCACATCAAGGTTGCAAAGGAGATGAGTTGGCTGGTACCTTGTCTATCAGTTACTCTCCTCTTCCTCAGCTGAATGAGGCCTGTCATCCCCAAAAAAGATATCCAATCTGTAGTTATCACCATGAAATATGGTGTTCAATATCTGATCTCTCGTTTCGCGCATCTCCTCCATGAGCCGTCCCTCAAGATCTTTACGAAGGCCGTCAATCAACTCTTGGCAATCCTCGCTAAACCTCTCTTTGAGTATGTTCATCTCCTTTCGGAAGTCATAAAGTGCAACCCTAGCATTGTTGTTTGCATCATCAACATCGCTTGTTATCCAATGAACCCTCTGTTCTAGTTCTTCGATGCGTGAAAGCAGAGATTCATCAACCTGTGTCCTGCTTTGACAAGGTTCATCAAGCCCAGCCTTGACCTGCTGGTCTGATCGCTCTAGTCGCTCTTTTACGCGGCCTTCAGTCTCCACCGGAGGCGGTATGACTCTCTGACACTGAGAGATCTTCTTTTCTTGGTTGTGCGGCTGCTCTAAGATCATATGGTTAGAGAGAATAAACCCAAAAAACTAAATCAAGGAGGAAAAGAGAGTCAAAAATAAAGAGAAAGCGCGCTTACTTTCCACCTGGGTTGGGTAGGCGGGTGGTGGAGCTTTGTTGTCTGCACCAGCTTCATTGACTCTAATAATCTGCAGCGGACCTTGCAATCGGAGCAGATCCTCCATGCCATTAGCATTTTTATCGAGGCGCATCAACAAAGGATGAAGGCGATCTATTTTCTTTTGGTGGCTAGTAGGCAGAAGAGCGGAAACGCTCATGGCCGTAGCCAACTCCTTCAGCTCCTGCGGTACTTCTGCAAGATTTATAGTTTCAGCATCCGACTTCTTGGCTAATACACCAGGATTCATGAGATGAAGGCTGACGGTACACCATTTGGTGGTCCGACGGTAGTGCTCAGGAATGCCCTCCATATCCGTGCTAGGAGAAATTGATACTGATCCAATGTTTTCCGGAGGTATAATGAACAGAAATGTATCCTTGCCGACCTTAATTCGAAAGAACATCGTAGGACTCTCTCCCTTAGAAGCACTGATGGATGCTCTATGGGGCCAGTTGCTGGGCAGAAGGCTGCATCCACTACTCGTATCTGCCCCATCATTCTGCCAGCATAGCAAAGTCCGTTCGTTCCTGATTGTAATCTCGATGCTCTCATCCTCGTCATTGTCAGAGTCGCGGGCCTTGTCAGTCAGATTGCAGCCATTTCTAACCAAGACACTAGCCTTCACAGCCAGACAAGTCGACAAGTCAGTAAGGTGGTATAAAAGAGAAAAGCAGCAAAAGTAATATGAGAGAAGAAGGATGAAGTCAGCAAGAGAGAATCGTGAAGAAAACTAAGTCATTAGCTGATGTAGTGTTAGTGGAGATGTGAATAGCAGGTACAAAGGAGGTCAAATAAGTTCGGAATTCAGGATTGATTGGTGGTTCTGGATATATCTCGCTTACTGAAACAGGTCGCTTGTTGAACCGTCTCATTTGCATGAAACCTGATTTGCTAGCAGGAAACAACTCATGATAGACGGGTGCTCAATCAGCTGTACGCTACAGCCTCCTGGAACCACTGGCGGAAGGAAGCTTCTATTTAGTCAGATGTATCTCTAAAAGACATAGCTGGAGTTATTATCTGCCTTATCTTATTTGAAGAAGTTCAACTTGATCATTACACATCATCAAATTTCTGGTTTTCAGCCCCGGACATTGACACTGTCCCAGAGTCCTCAATCAACAATCACAACATGGAGTCGTAGGCTAACATTAGGGGCAAATAAAAGTTTGAGAAAAGCCAAAGCGAAGATAACTTGCGTGCTCTACAACATACTTGTGTATAAGAGTAAATCTTGAAGCCTAATATCGACCAGGCCTTTGGACGCTGGTATAAATTCCTTTGTCTCTATCAACTCCATCATGCAGATACTTCCTTTCAGCAGTAGTAAGATTATCATTGGCATTTCTTCTACTCTTCTGCTTATCTGATTGTGCCAAAAGCCGGAATGAATATATCTCTAGTTAGGCATCAAGCTGGCATAATTAAAGCATTATTTCAGAGGCTTATTACTATGTTCAAATCAAAATGATATTCTGGAGGAGGATAGGAAAGATAGCTACCTAGATAATGTGGAAGAAGCAACCCTTACGATAGCTATCTCGGCTGCCTAGCCGCAAGAAAATGGTAAAACCCCCCTGATGCACATATGTCTCCTTTGCAGCATTTGATGGCTACAAAAAGGCACAAGAATTTGGTATCTCATCTCTTATGTCACCCGGTTGGTAGGTAGGTAGGCAAGCGGGTGACATAAGATATTGCACACTAAACAGTACTTTGATCACCTATTTCACCAAACCCCTCACCTTTAGAACATAATAAACTAATAACTAATACACAATATACCCTCATTAAAGGTACTAATTTAATATTTAGACCTCTAAGAATAACCTCAGAGATTTAATTTTCTATTTTGATAAAGATTAGCTGTTGAATTGAGAATCAGAAACGCCTACGATTTGCGTGTGCAATGTCTTATGTCACCCGCTTGGTAGGTACCTAAGTTTTATCCCACCCTAATAGTGGGGCAACCAAATTCGCCACACCGCTTACCATATTCGACTTCCATAGTTGGCTGGGCGATAAGATAAGGATCCTAGGTTTCTTGATGCTGGCGCGACCAGCGCGAAACCACATCAGAGACCACTATTTGAAATCATACCACGCAACAATGGCCGACGAGACTGCGCAGATCGAGACGGCTCCAGCTGCTGAGCAGATTGATAATGAGGCCGGTGCACTTGTCGCGACCAACACCGAGGTCGCGCCGCCGACAGGGAAGAAAGTCGTGAAGAAGATTATTCGAAAGAAGAGACGACCTGCGCGCGTACAAGTCGACCCAGATACCATCAGCTCGGAACCGCCGCCGCAGACGGGAACAATCTACAACATCTACTACAACAAATGGGCTGGAGGCGACAAGGACCAGCTCGTGCAGACCAAATCGAAGGGCCGCTGCAATGTCGCAAAGGACAGCGGATACACAGAGGCAGATGAGACGGCTGGGAGCTACTTCTGCCTCATGTTCGCCAGAGGGCTGTGTAGCAGAGGACCTTCTTGCTCGAAACTGCATAGGATTCCCGGGGTCTTCGACATCGTCCCTCCGAATGTGGACTGCTTTGGCAGGTACGTTTGATCTTGGGTGTCCTTCGACTGACGGACTCTTTGTTTCTTGATATCCTTTGGCTAACATTGTCCTACAGAGATAAATTTGCAGGCTACCGAGATGATATGGGAGGCGTGGGATCTTTTATGAGACAGAACCGAACAATATACATTGGTCGAATACACGTCACGGATGATATAGAGGAGGTTGTCGCCCGCCACTTTGCAGAATGGGGACAAATAGAGCGAAGTAGGTTGATGTCGAGCTCTTGTTACTGAATTATGCTAATCGATGTGCTTAGCTCGTGTTTTAAACAGCCGTGGCGTGGCATTTGTCACATACACCAACGAAGCGAACGCCGAATTCGCAAAAGAGGCGATGGCACACCAGTCGTTGGACCACGATGAGATTCTCAATGTGAGATGGGCGACTGCTGACCCGAACCCCATGGCTCAGGCACGAGAAGCCAGGAGAATCGAGGAGCAGGCCGCTGAGGCAGTTCGACGTGCTCTCCCCGCAGAGTTTATTGCCGAAATTGAAGGGAAGGACCCAGAAGCGAGAAAACGGAGGAAGATTGAGGGTAGCTACGGGCTCGAGGGCTATGAGGCTCCCGATGAGGTCCACTTTGCCCGGGGAGCGCAAGCAGTGAACCCGCATGGACGAGAAGAACTCGAGCTGGAATACCAGGAGCCGCTGGCGATAGAGGATGGTCCAGTGCCAGAGGCCAATGAGCAAATGCTTGAAGCTCCTGTGCCAGCCCCTAGAGAATCTGGCGGAATCCTCTCCGGCAACACTATTGCGGCATTGAACAAGGCTAAGATTTCGATTGCAGCAAAACCAAGAACTGCTTCGTCAGGGCCACTCGTAGCCTACGACAGCGACAGCGATGATGAATAGTGGGATTGTTTTTTATTATAGTAGCATCATATCCCCGGGAGTTTTTGTTAATAGACAATCTGGTATTCACGATAATTCTACCCAAATTTTTTTGTTATGATTGCCTGCAACTAGCTATTGAATATCCTTGAATACAGGAGCTCATGTCGACCAATCCACAAATCCATCACGGGCACGCTTTGCCCAGCTTCCTCGACAGGCGTGTTCCATTCCCTGTCGATCATCAACTCAATCATGTTCTGTACACGCTCCCCTGCTAGCACTTTTTGGGCTTGGAACGGCCCAAACACGCTGGCTCTGACCGCTGCGGAGATGAGCGCCTTGACGTGACTTAACATGAAGACGTAGGCCGTCTGGCGGAGGCTCAGTCCAACGATGGCGCAGATGGCACCGAAGAGCGGTGCCAGGTGCGCAGATACCACCGGAACCTCTCCCTTGCTCTCTCTCAGCAGTGTCGAGAAGTCCCTCAGCAGCTGTACCTCCGGCACCTCGGACACGGCGGATCGGAACGATCTCTCCCAGACGCTGAGCAGCGCACGGCCTTGGGCGATGCTTGCCCGACGGCCCACGGTGCAGATGACTGCCGCGTCAAGCTGGTCGTCCAAGTCGAAGAGGGACTTTGGATCGCGGTGGGCAGCGAGAACGAATGGCAGGGTTGTGGAGGCGAAGGACGAGACGGACGAGGGCAGGAAATCAGAGAAGGTGGATGAGCGGGGGTTGTGAGCTAGGTAGGACTCGAGGCCGCTGCTGAAGGCAAATGCGCCGAGGGGCAATGCCGAATCCGACAAGAGAAGAAGAAAGTGAGTCGATGAGGATGGCGATGCTAGAGCGTGAGTTTAGTTAGTCAGGTTATGTTCGTCGTTGATGAAGCTCTGGTACTCACGCTTCAAAATGGTGGTAGCTGTCGGATGTCCATCCTTGGCGCTCAATTGCGATAGCTTCAGCCTGGCACGGGCATCTTCAAGCTGGGCCTCTAGCTGCTCGATTTCATTAGTGATTGACGCTGCGTCACTGGTTACCGCGTTCAGAGCCATATCTCGCTCAGTTATCAATGGAGGTTTAAAGTTTCAAGCATGCCCACCTTGATAAGGCTACGTGCAATGTGAGACCTATCATTAACACCATAACTCTAAAATCACACGTTAATCAAATACGGAGATTTACGGCAGGACTTGAGAATGAACAAGTCAATTTCTTGGTTATAAATTGATGATGAGATACTATTCAATGCAATCCTAAACGCCCACGCTTGACCAAAATCACAAATAACCAGAGTACACCGTCTATGCCGGCTGTACATTCTCCTTGTCAAAATCATTCTGCTTCTGCATTTTCTTCATCGCGATTCGCTTCTCAATCCGCGCTAGGGCAGCAGCCCGTCGCTCTGGTGGGAGCTTGCTGTTAGAGCTATCGCGAGTTGCACTCTGCCGCTTCTCTTTTTTATTAGTGTGTACTTCCGGTGCACCAAGCTTAGCAAAGCGATCGTGCAACAGATCAATGCCTGCGTCCGTCTTTAATCTAGATGGCGGCCTCTCAGACCGTGAAATCAGCTCAGCAAGAGCAGGAAGATCTGGAGCTTTGATATCCTTCGGCTTTGTCGTCACCGTGACACCGCCATTCTCGATACGATCAGCTAACTCATCACCGAGGTAGGCTCTATTTCGCGGGGACCTGGGTACGAACGGCTGCCACCTAGGCCCGTTCAGTTTCGGTCGATTATTGAGCGCACCAGACATGGCGATGGGTATGGGATCCTCGACGGCTGCCCGAGGCTTGAATTCATCATTCACTGGCTTTTCTCGAGCAGTTCGATGCCTGGTAGAAGTAAATCCTTTACCAGGGGAGCCTTCGGGCGTACTTGAAATAACTTCGTCTGGCACTTCTCGCGTCGCGGCTCCAGATTGCCAAGGTCGTGCTCTCATTTCTGCCACGTTTGAGCGTTGGTTGGCCATATCCGCGCCAGTTGTAGACTGTAGAGCATCCTGTTTATCGGCATTCTGCCTTGGGATTGGGTCCGCACCACCGCTTTTGAGCGTTTTGATCTCCTTCTTAAGATCCGATATCTTGGTGTGCGCTCTTTGGAGAACATCATTCCTATCCTTCTCTTGGGCCTGACTTTCCTCTCTGTAGGCCTCGAATTCCTTCTTCAGCTGCTGTATTTCTTCATCCTTTCTTCGTGATTCTTCTCGCTCTTGGCGGAGCTGTGCCCTTAATTCTTTGGCTCTTGGCAGACCATCTTCTCGGTGCGCCCCGCTCTCTGCCTGGTCAGCTCGCTCTTCCGCGGCCTTCAGTCTTTCTTTCAACGATGAGACTTTATCACGAAGATCATTGAGCTCTTTAGCTTGATTTCTAGCCTTGCGCAATTCCCGTTGTGTCTCCAGAAGGGTCCTTTGGGTACGGGGCGACGCCCCTACTCTCCTTCGTCGAATAGTAGGCTCCGCGCTATCCTGTCTTTCCTCAAGAAATTCCTCCAGCTGATTCTCCAAGTCTTGAACCTGTTCCTTGTATTCCTTGGCAAGAGCAGTCTGCTTTGCGAGGTTTGCCAGCACCTCAGGCGAAGCATTCTCCGACTTGTTCTCGAATCGTGATATAATTTGTGAAGCATTCTGGGTTATTTTCTTTTCCATATCAATCACTTTCTGCTGCTCATTTTTCAGTTTTTCCGCGAGGTTGATAGCCTCGGCATCCTTCTGTCGAGCGTAGGATTTTGCCAGTTGCTTATACTTGAGCATCTTCTCCATCTCTGCCTTCGCGTCCTGTTGATATTTTTCGAATTCATGCTTCCAGTACTGTCCGGACTGGGAATGCGGTTCATTCAGGTCAACTGTGATGTCGTGATTGCAGAAGTTCTCGGGGTCAACGTCGTCATCGTCCTCCTCCCAGTCGTCGTCAGAGGCAGGCACATCTCCGCTGGCTCCTGCCGCCTGTTCTCGTGTGGTGGTCTCGGAAGAAGTCGCGGACTTGGCGCTTTTTGGCACATTGATGTCTCTGATGGCGATTTGGCTTGATTCTTCAAGCAGCTTGCTCCCCCCTCCAACATCGCGACCAAACGATACACGCTTGGGTCGTGACGTTCCAGTTCCGGGTGTTAGAAGTATCCCCTGGGGTTTCGAATTGGGTGTTCGCGATCCTTTGTCTGATATCGTGAGGGACTTGGCTGGTCTCGCTCGCAGCTCTTCGCGGTTATTCGCGGGCGTTCCAAACAGGGCATTTCTGAAAGCTCTCGCCGCAAACACTGGCGCAGGGGTATCGGGCTGATCGATTTGCGTGGTATCTAGACCATAGATATTCCTATATTAGCTTATCTGTGAGTATGAATGGGAAGTAGGTGCTCGAGTTTACCTCCTTCGTCCAATCCATTGGGGGCGTTTTCGCCGCGATTGAGCATCCAACCAAGCATTTTGAGAGATGTCTCGAATATAAAATATGGAAAGTAGATATCAAGACCAAGGCGAAATGGAAGAGAACGCCCCTATGCACGAATGCAACAGATAGTTGGGCAAAAAACTCGCATGGGTGTGATCACGCTCGCAGAGGTGAAGCGCGTGTACCAACATGCGCTGAGGGTCGTGGAGGTTTGTTTACTTTGACGTCCATAAAGGGCTGAGTGGATCAGCACCCGACTTACCACCACTGTGTGCTAGGGCACCTTAGGGGCCTTTCCACTCTAGGACTAGCCGCAGCGCCGCCTTTGCTCTCGGCGTGCGAACTTCTTATTCCGCCGAGCAAGTGAGGTCCCCCATTTTAAAAGCGGCGGCCGCAGGGGTTCAGTGCCACAGACCAAGACAATGAGCCAACCAGATGGAAACCCCCTGTGAGCCACCTGTAGGTGTAAGTTAAGGCAGCGCTACCCGACCCAACAGCGCCCTCCCTCCAATACGCCTCCCGGTCACAGCACACAGCCCAGCTGGACACCGCTCTTCACTAGGTGGTGTCTGGTGCCAGCACTACGCCCAGAAGCGTGACGTCTGTTGCCCCGCTAGATTGCCATTTCAGACGCCGTCGAATCGCATCCTCATTTGTCCATCTGACATCCCAGATTCACCGATTTATTATATTCAACAGTATTCAAGCTTCAAAATGAGTTCTAATTGAGTTGTCACGGCTCTGGCTGTGGCAATAACTCCTCTGGAACATCTGAGCATCATGGCTTGGAACGCACCTAGAGCTCGGGGGACCCCTCAATTAGATAAAATCCCAGCACCGAAAGACTTGAGCTTTCCGGGCCTCCAGGCCACCAGCCCATCTGTCACGACGCCGCGGATCGAATATGAGGAACTCCAACAGAATGAAGTGCTTGCTCTCGAGGCCATTTATGGCGAAGATTTCAAGAACCATACCAAAGACCATCAGGGTGCCTGGAAGGTTCATATTGGCTGTCCCCGTTTCGTCTAAACGCTGATGACTCACATGTATCTGTAGAAATCTGAACCAACTTTCGACATCCACATCAGAGCATGGAGCGATGATGACTTTTCGGTGACTATTGGGTTTGTAATGACTGCTACATATCCAAAGTCACCCCCTATTTTGACTATTAAACATCATGACTTCCTCAGAGAGGTTACCCAGTTCAAGATCCAGAAGTTCATTGAGACTCAGCCCAAAATCTTTGCCAAAGATGAACAGGAAATGATTGACAAGATTGTGGAAGGAATCCGAGATATTCTGGAAGATGCAGCTCAGGCCAAGGCGAACGGTAAAAACCTGCCATCCCTTGAGGAGGAGCGGGAGCATCATGAAAGCAACCTGGCAAAGCTAGCCAAGGAGCAGAAGGAGCAGGAGGAAAGAAAGAGGGAGCAGGAGAGCAAGGAGGAAGAAAGAGTGATGGCCGCCATGCTCCAGAATGAGATCGACCGTCAACGGCAGAGCGCAAAGGAATCCAAAACTGGCCGAGGCATCAACGGCGCCACCACTACCCAGCCCTCCGAGAACAAGGATGCGGATATCGAAAAACTCGATTTTGACCAGTTCTGTAGTACAACCGATAGGTCTGGGAATCCGATATCCTTCCGGTCGGTGACAGGGAAATGCGACCCTCTACAAGGACAAGTTTCCGTCGTCTATGTCGTCCGGCCTGTGTTTTCGAACGGGCAGGGGAGCTATACTATGGCGCTCAAAGAAGCGGTGCTGAAGGCCAGTAACAAAGAATCGAAGGATCTTAAGAAGCATATCCAAGGTCTGGAATCAAGGTTGCAAGATCTCAAGCACAGCAAGGCCCTCCAGCATCGGCATCTCGTCCAAGTCCTTGATTTCAAGGTTGAGAATAGCTCCTCGCACTCCGCGACTTCCAGTAATTGGAAGGTGAGTATCCTCACACCGCTCGCTGACAAGGGGTCACTGGGTGAGTTTTTGGAGCTTGCCGGTCGTTTGGACATCGGAAAGGTTCGATCTTGGACTCGCGATCTTCTTGATGCCCTGAATTATCTCCACAATAAGAACATAGCCCACCAAGATATTCACCCGGGGAATATTCTCTTATTCCGGGAATCAACAGGTGAAGTGGTTCCGAAGATTTCCGACATTTCTTTCCAACGCGAGCTGCACAACCTGAGTGCTCAGAAACGCGGACTCCCAGGACTCGGTTCAGCTAAATCAGCCTACTGGCTTCCGCCGGAAATCGCAGGTGCCTCGAAGCCTCAGTATACATACAAAACTGATATATGGGATTTTGGAATCGTATTTACGCAGATGATATTTGGTTTAGATGTCCTGCGCACATATTCTTCCCCCCGAAATTTGATAGAATCCCTGACTCTCTCTCACTCTCTGCTTGAGCTTGTCAGTAGGTTCTTCAAGGAGGACAAAAATAAGCGCCCTCGTGCGTTTGAGCTTGGATCTAGCGAGTTCCTTGCGACGGATGCTCCAGTTTTCGCTGAAGAATCTTCCGCTGTTGTATCCAGCGCGCCACTGCTAAGTTCTTCAGTCCAAGGGATGCCAGCAAAGTTTAGACGCGACTCTGTAACCAGAGGCACCGTTGCATCTCGGTACACTGAAGATTTTGTCGAGGAAGGTCGCCTGGGTAAGGGTGGTTTTGGCGAAGTTGTCAAGGCAAGAAAGAAATTGGATGGCCAGATTTATGCCATTAAGAAGATCAGTCAGCGTTCTCATGCTAGTCTGACCGAGATTCTTAAGGAAGTCCGGCTGCTGTCACAACTTAGTCACCCAGCGGTTGTCAGATACTACAATACCTGGGTTGAAGAGGTCCCTGACACTGGAAGTGTCGAAGGCGACACGTCGACCGAGGGATACACAGACGAGACCCGGGAAACTGGATCGGACGATGTCGACATACAATTCCACACGGATACAGGGGGTCTGGATTTCATGTCATCAAATGCTGGCATTGAGTTTGGCTACGATGATGATTCGGAAGAAGGCGACGACGACGAGACCGAAGACGAGGAGTCAAGCGATGAAGATGATGAAGCAGTAGATGATCAGTCTGGGTCTTCGATGAAAATCAGACCAATCGGTATCAACAATCGACGAGATCGTTTCCACAGGCCTTTCAGAACGATAATGTACATTTCGATGGAATACTGCGAGAAGCGAGTAAGTTTGGCTTCCCTTCATGCTAGACAGCGAGACTGATGAAAATTAGACCCTACGTGATCTCATAAGCCGTGGCTTATACAAAAACACGCCTGAAATATGGCGACTGTTTCGGCAAATCCTGGAGGGTCTTGCGCACATCCACAGCCTCAGTATTGTACACCGAGATTTGAAGCCAGAGAACATCTTTATCGGAAGTGGCGCCGATGGAGTAGACAATGTCAAGATTGGTGACTTTGGACTTGCCACAAGCGGACAGTTCTCAGTTGACAAGGCTGCGGCGAATACCTTTGACACGGATGATTTGACCAAGAGCATCGGGACCGCTTCATACTCGGCTCCCGAAGTGAGATCAGCTGCGAATGGCATGTATAGTACCAAGGTTGATGTGAGTCTACACTTTACTTTAGCACTTTTATGATCTACACTAACCACAATGTCGTTTAGATGTACTCTCTAGGCATTATATTTTTCGAAATGTGTTACATACCCATGATGCATATGCAAAAGGCAGATGTTATCGGCCAACTTCGAAGGCAGCAGCCGGTGCTTCCATCCGATTTCAAGCCAGCCGACAAGGTACAGTCGGAAATAGTGCTTTCTCTTGTCAGCCATAACCCCAAGGAGCGGCCCTCGAGCGCGGAACTCCTAAAGAGTGGTAAACTCCCTGTGCAGATGGAGAGCGAGACAATTAGACGTACACTGGCTGGTCTGTCTGATCCAAACTCCCCTTACTACCAGAAAATGTTGTCGACCCTATTTTCCCGGCCGGTTGAAACGACACGAGACTATGCTTGGGACATGTTTGCAACTTCTCCCAGTGCAACAGATTTATTGCATCAGAGTACCGTGAAACAGTCTTTGATCTCGATCTTTCGACGGCATGGTGCTTTGGAGTCGGCCAGGACGTCGATCTATCCTAAATCCACTCTATATGGTGACAATGTGTTTCGCGTCCTCGACTCGAACGGAACTGTTTTGCAGCTTCCGTACGACTTGACAATGGGCCACGCGCGAATGCTGGCAAAGTCGTCTCATAACCCCGCAGTCCAGCGCACATTCACTTTCGGGAGTGTATTCCGAGACAAACAGGATACTGGCCATCCACAGATGTTTGGTGAAGTTGATTTTGACATCGTCACAATCGATGCACTTGACCTTGCGCTTAAAGAGGCAGAGGTTTTAAAGGTTATTGATGAGATCATTGTCAATTTCCCGTCGCTTTCATCCTTGCAAATGTGTTTCCACCTTGGACATTCAGATCTGTTGCAGCTGATTTTCGAACATTGTGGGATAGAGCCCGCTTTACGAAGAGGGGCAGCTGATGTTTTGAGTAAACTGAACATCCATGGCCACACTTGGCAGAAGATTAGAATTGAACTGCGAAGTCCGGTTGTTGGTATTTCAGCCACGAGCGTTGATGAGCTCCAAAAGTTTGATTTCCGAGGTACGTTGTGTGATATCATTAAATTTAAATGAGACGGTCGCTAACAACGTTTAGACTCCCCAAACAAAGCCTTTTCTAAACTCAAGAACCTGTTCGAGGGAGGTGAGATGTATCAAAGAGCAGCAGCCACCATCGCACATATCAAAGAAGTTGTTGAGTACTCAAAGCGATTTGGAGTAGGGACCAAGATTTACGTCAATCCGCTCAACAGCTTGAAGGAGGGATTTTACACAGGAGGGCTTCTCTTTTCATGTCTCTATGACAAGAAGCTCAAAGATGTCTTCGCAGCAGGAGGTCGATACGACCACCTCATCAAAGAGCAACGCCCAAGAATTGGTGGCCAGATTCATGAACGGCATGCAGTCGGGTTCAGCTTGGCTTGGGAGCGTCTTGCCCGGATTCCTAAAAACGCAGGGAAGGCCTTCTTGAAAAAAGCAGAGGAGGAACAGAACGGGATCTTCACCACCAAACGTTGCGATGTGCTTGTTGCCAGCTTTGACCCGGCAATATTACGAGCCGCCGGGATAGACTTGCTGCAAACACTTTGGGCGCACGAGATAAGTGCCGAACTTGCTAAGGACTCACGGTCGCCCGAAGATTTGGTAGGCAAGCACCGGGATGAGTCTTACTCCTGGATCATAGTCGTCAAGCCAGACGCTATGCTGAAAATCAAAACCATGGGAAGGAAGGATGTTCAAGACGCAGACATCCCAGCAAGTCAACTTCTAGCTTGGCTCAAGTCTGAGATGCGAGACAGAGATTACAAAGCACTCGCTAGATTGAGAGGTTCAATCGAATCACCTCAGGTAGCTGGCGATTCCAAGCGAGAGCAGGACGTACGAGTTCTTGTCGGCCAAACCAGGAGCAAGAAATTCAACCGAAGGACGGTGGTGGAGCAGGCCCAGGTCAAAGCAGCCAGTCTGATGGAATCATTTCTTGATGGGCCGATCCTCGCCGTCGAAACCTCGAGTGACCAGGTTATCGATCTCATCCGCGAGACAAAGCTCTCTGATCCCGACAGTTGGAAGAAGGTGGAACATGCAGTTACGACTTCGGAGAAGAAGTATGTCCGGGAGATACATGACCAATTAGATACCTGGCGTTATGCATACGAGAAGAAGGGGGGTTGCCAGCACTCGTTTGTTTATCACTTCAGGACTGGAACATGTTTGTATTACGACCTCGCAGCATGATCTGAGCGAAACAGTTGAGGGATTGCATAGATAGCGAGCTTCAAGCGGAGACACAATATACCAACTTCATATATCCATACCTCCTGGCTAGGGCGTAAATGAGTTGACGCAAACATCGTTCAGAAATGAGTTTGCAGCCTTGACCAAGGGCATATCAACCATGAGGGACATCTTCGGGCATAGTTGCAGTACTGTGTAACAGCTAATATATGCGGTGAACAGGTGTGCCTGTAGATCATTGGCTTGGGACCCCCTTATCGACCTGTCCCCACCGATGTTCACAGAGTCAAGGGTCCAGAATGATCGAGGTAAATGGAGCTAGTTTCACTAGTGCCTCAGCGTGCATATCTGCCTAATGGACAGAGCCAGCCGTGACAGTACAAAGGAAACACCCAAGGTCGCCGAGATGGCATATCAAACGTAGATATCTCGCGTTTAAAAACTTAGATTCTTTTTTATGCCATTTCTTGCTCGAGGCGAAGGGCGATAAACTCTGATTATTTCTGGGTTGTGCTGTGATTACTAACTTGTTCGAGGCTGAGTGTGTGGCGTCGTCGGGTCAGTTCTAAGTCACCGCCTGCTCAGCTGGGTCGATGGCACTGATCCGTGCTTGGGCCGGCATGTCACAAGCAGTTCAGTGGAGGTATCTCGCGGGCGGAGTTGGCGTGTGACGTGACCTGAGGGGCGGCTGACAGGACCCGAATTCGGTCATCGAGGTGCAGTGCGATCAGTCAACCAACCTGACTCAATCAGCCCAGCATTTCGTTTCCGTCCCTACCTTTTTTCGGGTGTGAAGTTCTCACGCATCTCGCCGTCTCCGGCTTCATTTTTTGCCCCTCGACGCCCCTACACCTCCTTCCGCCTTCCTCTCTCTTCCTTTCCCTTTTCTTGGTACCTCCAGCACGGCATTGACCGATCCTGTTTCGTTTCACTCTCAAAACGCCCGACCGACCATCACCGCTCCCACTACCAGACTTAACCGGCGACCCTTTGGTCCACGTGCATACCGAACGAGTAGACTTTCGTCCTTCTCACAGTACCCTTTCGACCTCTCGTCCGCCGGCCTACTGAGTTCATATCCTACCATCATCATGGCACAGAAGCGGCTGCTGCAAGAGCTCGTTCCTCTTCAGAAGGAGAAATGGGTTCACATTGAGGTAGGAGACAGAAGTGCTTTGTCATTCTTCGGTGCTGGGTGCTAATTATTGTATCTTCTTGCAGGTTGACGACGCGAACTTGTTCAAATGGAAGCTGGGGCTTTGGGTGGTCAACCCCGAGAGTGTCTGGCACGGTGCCTTTCTCAAAGTCCGCCTCGCCTTTTCTCCCCGCTGCCTCTTTGCGGTAGACTGACGAATGGCATTTAGGCCGAGATGCGATTCCCAAACGATTACCCGTACCAACCCCCGACATTCCGCTTCACGACCAGGGACATTTTCCACCCTAATATCTATCCGGACGGAAACCTGTGTATCTCCATCCTGCACAGGCCTGGAGACGATGCCCAATCTGGAGAGCTTGCTAGCGAGCGATGGAACGTCCTCCACGGCGTTGAGTCAGTTCTCCGCTCAGTTCTTCTCCTTATGGATGACCCAGAGATCAACTCCCCCGCAAACGTGGACGCCAGCGTCATGTACCGCGATCACCGCGATAATTACAATGCTCGGGCCAAGGTCACAGTGGCATCCACCCAAAAGGACATCCCCGCGGGCTTGGAGATGCCCACCGAAAAGGAACTTACCGCGGCACCAGTCAACCCGGTCGACGATGACCCGGACTTTTGGAACATGACTGACGAGGAGGATGACTTTGGCGCCAGTGATAGCGATATGAACGATTTTGAGGACGACGACGATGAAGACGAAACCGATAAGTGAATTTTCGTCTGTCTGCGCCGCTCTATTCAAAATGGCTCGGGTCATCGGCCATATCACATTTTTGAGTTATTGCGGTTTGCTGGTTTTCATCCCCTTTTCCCCAGTTTGTTCCCCAGAATATCACTTCAAGGGAGGCTATTTTCTCTACACATTTACTGCATAGCGCTGGTTGTGTCTATTATTCCTTTCCTTTCATGTTTTGTCATTTTCCACTAGAGGGCGTTGAGAGCGTTGTTGGTCACCTACCAAAACGTAAAAGCGGAAGCGGGACCGCAGCGCCTATAGCGTTGGGTTCATTTTCTCATGGACCATTGGAGTATAGATATTTGAATTATGAGATGCACCGTCACTTTTTTATGCTGCTTTTCTTTACCTCGTCTCCCCAATCACCCCCTCACTTTACCCGGCTTCGTCCATCATTTGGCCTTTTGGCTACATCAAGAGTCTTCATATATAACCAATATTAGCAAGTTGATTTTCACTTTTCGTGTATCTTAAATTCTTCACCCCCCCCCCCCCCCATCCCAGCCACAAGCTTCTCTAAGAGCTTAGAGGTGAAATGCTTGCATAATCCCATATCAGTTTGGCATGGTGGTTGTTTTGGTGCTTGGCTGCCTTCCAGGGCATTCACCCGCCGTCATGGTCCAGTAATCATAACTAAAGCGTGGAGCGTCAGTTTTGAAGGCTGAACTCCAGCCAACTAAAAAAGACAAATATTTTCCAAATCTACATATCATTATATAGCTAAATGGATCATTCCCTTGATGTGGGCTCAGAATGCTAACGTGAGAGACATGTCTGGAGTGGGAGGTGTGACGTTGACAAGTGGGCGGCTTATCTTATCAGTGGCTCGTCTCGCCTTGCACTCCAGGAAGAGGAGCTTCAATTGTACGTAGGTAGCTTGTGGCTGACGACGAACCACAACTACGACACCTCATCTACAAACCCGTGAGAAGCAAACAGCATTTAGTCAGCATTGAACCCTTCCAAATTTCGACCAAATTATCTCCCAGATTCGAGTCGGCCGCGCTGCGTCACCGCCCGAGCAACCAAGCCCACTCGACAGCCGGTTAAGCCCCAGAGAACCCCAGGACTCCTACCCCGTCGACGCTGCGCTCGCTGAGGTCATCTCCACGGGCAATCCAGACCGCGCGTACAAACCGAGAAATTAGCTACTTGCTTTTGCAACGCCGCCGAGTTTGTCTTATATGTGTTGCTAGAAGGACCGGGGAGGTCAC
The DNA here is from genome assembly GCA_027569935.1 of Clonostachys sp. G952. Taxonomy (NCBI): domain Eukaryota; kingdom Fungi; phylum Ascomycota; class Sordariomycetes; order Hypocreales; family Bionectriaceae; genus Clonostachys; species Clonostachys sp. G952. The sequence continues at coordinate 20,397 of JAPDLB010000027.1, forward strand.
AGGATATCCGCGATGGCGGCTTTGGAACCTTCCGAGGATGCTATTTCCACAGTCATCGAGGTGACGGAGCTGGATCCTGTGCAGGACCGGGATATGGTCAGGCAGGCGTTAAAGGTGCAGTGACAACGTATCGAATCCGAGATAACTTTGGGCTAACGAGGGGAAACCGTGGCAGAGTAACAACGGCGATGCTCAAACAGTCATTCTTAACTGGTACGAAGACCGTGATGGCGTACGTTTTGTCTTTGTCGCAGCATCTCTTCATGTTCCTCCATGCTGATTTATCCTGCAGTTTCGACAGAAGTATACCAATAAGTGGGACGAGTCAATGTTCCAGGCCGACAGAGATGGCTCAAATTATAATAATGGGATATGTATGTTTCTGGGATGCTGTCTTGCTGGAGTAGCAACACTAACGCCGCACAGCTTTCCATATCGAATCTTCGAACCAAAACGACATTGTTTCAGGTGCAACTCCTCCTCCAGACGCCCACGGGCTAACCGCGCCTTCTCGCCCTCCGTCAAGAACGAATAATAGGTCACCGTTAGCTAGGGTCGTAGACTGGACTGCTGTCAACGCATCTGGTAGGCGTATCTGCCATCCCCGCCTTACCGAGCTCCGCTAACTATGTTCCAGTGGGACCTCCAACTGCACACGACCAGGAGGATGAGAATTTGCAGCGGGCACTGCGAGAATCAGCACAAGAAGCCGGAATCAGTGTACCTGCCCAGGAGTCGGGCGTGATCAACGCCTCGGCCCCGGGCCCTTATTTCGGACCTGCCAACCGGAGCGACTATGACAACAACAACTGGGCAATGGTCCCCGCAACAAAACCAGAGGTTACTGTTCGCGACTACGTTCCTGGTCCATCGTCGAGGAAAAGAGTGGATGGCGCACCGGCCTTTCTGGTTCAGGGTGATACTTCTGTCAGTGAGCATCGTCTAGGTGGTCTTCTGACGATTCTTCATGAAATCCCGCTTGCCAGAAATTCCCTACTGGAAGCAGGCGGTGTTGCGGCATCGTACGGGCACAATAGCGAGTGGTGGCGGGGGCAGGAGATCCTTGCCCCGCATGTCCTTGCCCGGTTACAAGCTGGTGAGATTACCTTGGGCGACAAGTCGGAGACGAGCCCCGTCTTTGAAGAGGAAATCCACCGATTGATGGCATTCTTGGATTCAACCGATCGGAGCTATGGGACTGTCAGCGTACTCTTCAACCTGATTCCGTTCCCGGGTTTTGGACCCGAGAAGCAGTTCTATGACCAATTTGCGCAAAGAAACCCAGTGGAAGTCCAGCCGTTGTACTCAAAGGTCATTTTGAGCCAAGTTCAAGATGGGGAGGACCAAAACGAAGAGGTCTCATTTGGACTTCTCGAGGTGGAGCATGCGAAAAGCGAGTTTCAAAACATCAAGACCTTGTACGAATCGATAGACCACATAATATGGGGAGATCTCCTCGCTTGGGGAGACCCCGCTGAGGGCACCAAGTTTGCCTACTTTCGAGAAGTGGGTGAAGTCTTCGTCATCAACATGACGGGGGACCTTCCTGATCCCAACAGCTTTGAGATCCCTGAGGTCTTTTATCCGGAGAGATGGATTGAGAATCGCAAAGAAGATGCCTTGCGGATGATGAAGTCGTGGGAGCAAACGAAAAGGGCCATCAGCATCTTGGAAGCCGCCGAGCTGAGACTCTACGAAGTTCGGGACGAGGAAACTGGGATCATCCATGATAGACGTGTCCTGGCAGAAAAAGCGACAGAGCAGTGGGAAGCATATCGGGAGTATCTTGAAAGCCGCTCAAGATTTCGTACGGTGGCAGAATCAGGCTTCGACTCGCACAAGCATCCCGAGTACCGTTCTGCTCCAGCCCAAATGACAGAGGAGGAGCAGAAGCAATATGAGAGGATAGGCGAGGTGATCAACTATACCAAGGGCCTCCTAACCGATGTTTCACAAAAAGTACAAGGTAACGAGACTTCGTACCCCTTGTCCTTCTTTTTGTGTTAATTTCTCGGATGGATATCTGACCATACGATGTGTAGCACTGCATGCCGAACTAGACAAGATCCGAGCCAAGCAACGCATTCTTGGACGATTGCTCACTGATCCTAATGTACTTGGACGGGCCAAGCCAATGGCCTGTAACAAGTACTTACTTCGAGGAATTGCAACATCCCCAGATGTTGTTTATGTCTGCAAAAGAGAACCAGAACAACTAATAGACCTTGAGGATGGCCCCCGGTCACGCGACCAGTGGTGGCGGCTAGCTTATGTGGTACATGATGTTGACGAACCCGTCAAGGCCGAGGTGAGTGTACCCTTTTACTGGCCACTGTGATATGGATAAGTCCCTTGCTTACAAAAGTGTCATGTCAGAAACTTGACTTTGCACAAGTGAGCGCCCGTATATGGAAGGACAATGTGCCTCCTATGCTCGTCTATGCTACAGAGATGGCTGTCGACACACCCATTGACCCCCTTCCTGAGGCACTCGAGCGGTTTGTGAAGGCTGAGAATAAGGTGTTTGCCCAAGAGCTAAGCCGTGAGGAACGGGAGGGTCGCGAGGAGGTTAATTTGGGGTCGATCGATGCAATGGCCTCACCTTCTAAGAGAAAACATCGTTCAGACAGTACCGATTCTATGCTCAGCAACCGGGCGTCGCTTGGTAGCGATGATAATGACTTCTTCGACCGCCCCTTTGAGGACAGTGGTTTTGAGGATCATGGTTTCATGGACCACGACCCTAGTCCCGCAGCTGAGATGGCGCAAATGGTACAGATGTCGCCAACCAAAGCCGGGTATTCCGTGCGATCTTCCGATATAGCAGGATTTGGAGAAGGCACCAAGGCACCCCCGCCGCTACCAGACCGGCCTCCAATCCCTCCAAAACCTACTTCTTTATCCTCAAAGCCTCATGTCCAAGGAGCTCCTTCGTCATCTGAGCCACCTCCATACAGCGAAACGGATACGTCCTCATTGCCCGAAATGCAAGAGCTAGCGAGGCCGCCTGCTTTCATTTCATCCAATGGCAATGTGAACAAAGCTGGAACGACAGTCTCGGACATGTCGATTCCCGATCATCATGAGTAGTTGGTTGCCCACTTTTATCACGTTGGGGAATTATCGAACCATTCTGCACTGAAATTTGCTAGAAACTACAAACTAGCGTCCTTGAAGAATTGACTTTCATGAGCATTGCGTTGATTTGAAAGCGGTTGGTCATAGCATAAGACTTTATTCTAAATCAAACGGACTACCTTATGGTCAAGATAGGTACTTAGTAGTTGATAGTGTCCTAGGCTGCGCCCCGCACACTTGGTCTTTGTCCCTATCAATTGGTCAAGCCCTTTAAATGCAATAATGATTATTTTTTCCTTGCTAGAAGACGAATAATTATCATTGGGTCGGAAGATAAAGCCATAACGGCCAATCACGGTTGTTCAGGCATGGAAGCTTCTGGAAGGTTCCATGCTCAGCATTGAGTTGACAAATCGCAGAAGGAATGGTATAGAAGGGACTTGAATGCACTAAGTGCTATCCTGTACATCCAGGTACATGTTTGCCATTATTAGACGAATTATAGCGGCTATATGGCGCAGTCCAATCTCTGTGAATCGTTACTGCTTTCCGTGGGATTTTCATTCTCAGAACCGACTATCGGCACCCGCTCTGGGATTCTGCATGGTTGTACAATAATACCCCGCTAAGCAGCACTGGAGCCGTCGCCGCCAATGCGTCATGTCGAAATTCAGTTGGCCACAGCACGGCAATATGCAGAATCTGAGCGGCGCAGAACCGTTTGTGATACACTGAGAGTTGCAACATGTACGCGGCCATCCTTGTAGTGTCTGAGAACTGGCATAATCGTAGATCAGCCTCTGGAGAGAGAGGTCACGCATGGTGTCTCGACTGCTAGCTCCTGCGAACTCCTTCCGATTTACCTTCCTAGAGATGCGACTATAATTGCGCGCGTGCTCACCCACCGAAACTTCTCCCCTGCCTCCATCGTACTGCCTTGTATCGCCAGTGGGCCGCTGCTTCTTCTGAGCTACGTCACAACCGCCGAATCTTCCACAAGGTCCTGTCGGGCCCACTTTACAGGGACCCGACGAATGCTCTCAGGCCACTGGCGAGTGCCCATCAAGAACAAACACTCGAGGCTGGGCCTGGCTTCTCGAACTTGATCTTGTTCTCTATTTTTTCTCTCTCTACCCATCTTCCTTCTCTGCGTATTTATTATCCTCTACTGTACCTTCCGCGCTCGAACGAACTGCACTTGCATGATTCGTTTTCGCATTTCTTTCCTTTCTCCCTACCACCCTCACTCTACCATCTCTCTACCCACCCCTCCACCCCCCACTTGAGCTCAGGTCTCAACCCAATTCCTCACAATGGTTAAAGAGACGAAGCTCTACGACGCCCTGGGCGTCAAGCCCGATGCTACCCAAGACGAAATTAAGAAGGGCTACAGGTATGTACATTGGCTCCCATTTATTTAATTCCCCTCGGTTGGATGCATAATCCGATTATGGCATTTGATTATGGGCAACATTTTGCTGACATGCAACTGTGTACAGAAAATCAGCTCTGAAGTTCCACCCCGATAAGAACAAGGACAACCCGAAGGCAGAGGAGAAGTTCAAGGAAGCCTCGCAAGCCTACGAAATCCTTTCCGATCCCGAGAAGCGACAAGTCTACGATCAGTATGGTCTTGAATTCCTCCTTCGAGGTGGCGGCGCAGCGCCTGAAGGTGGCAACCCCTTCGCCGGTGGTGGTGGCGGCGTTCCTCCTGAGTTCCAAGGTTTCGACTTCAGTGGAATGCCCGGCGGAGGTGGCGCTCGATCATTCCACTTCAGCACCAACGGCGGTGGTCCCGGAGGTGCTGGAGGTTTCAACTTCGGCCAGGCCAATGATATCTTCGAGCAATTTATGCGTATGAACGGCGGCGGCGGCGGCGACACTGGGATGGAGGATGTTTATTCTTCCTTTCCCAGCGGTGCCGGAGGCCGTCACACCCCCCGCACAAAGTCAGGCGGCTTCGGTCGTGAACCTCGCAGGCATTCATCAAACCCAGAGGTTTTGTCGGTCGAGCGGCCGCTGCCGTTGACCCTCGAGGAGCTCTTCCACGGTACTAAGAAGCGAATGAAGGTTACATCCAAGACATACGATGCTTCAGGGAAGCAAATTGTTAAAGACAAGATTCTTGATGTCCCTGTTAAGGCCGGAATCAAGAAGGGCTCCAAAATCATGTATAAGGGCGTAGGTGACCAGATCGAAGGAGGTCGCCAGGATATGCACTTTGTCATCCAAGAGGTATGTTAAGCTACCAAAGTCTGCCGGATATTTGGTCGGGAAGTTTTGCTAACTTTGACACAGAAACCACACCCACTGTACACCCGCGAGGACAACGATCTTGTCCATGTGATCACTCTCGATCTCAAGGAAGCCCTTACCGGGTGGAAGCGAACTGTCACAACCATCGATGGCAGGCAGATCAACCTGGACAAGGCCGGGCCCACCCAACCTGGCAGCGAGGAGCGTTTCCCACACCAAGGCATGCCCATCTCGAAGCACGAGGGACAGCGCGGCGACTTTGTCATCAGAATCAAGGTCAACTTCCCATCAAGTCTAACGGCAGCCCAAAAGCAAAAGCTTCGCGAAATTCTATAATCGGATCGTGCGTCGAAACAGCCAAGGGAAAACACACGAGTCATACGAACTGAAGCGGTTGCAGAATAATTTGGGCTGCTAATCAGAATGTTCTTAAAATAAGCGACGAAGCGAATTGCGTTGGAGACTGTTTGATCTTGATATCCTTTAATTTTTATTAAGCATTGATGAATGATACATTGGGAATACGGTGTTTGGGCGTTGGACAGTTTGAGCCCTATGTTATGTTATGTCAAGCCCGGGAACAGGTTCCTGGGATGAGAGCAAGAACTGGATGAGTATCACGAATGATGGGGTTGTTGGTGTGTTAATTTCAGGCTTCGTCATCTAGATGCCATCCAGGACTACATGGCGTAGAAAGAATAATAAACAAGTAACAATAAATCTGATGTCCGGTCCCTTCGTGACTGAAAATTATTTAAACAACAACAAGAAATGTATAGAAAGCGTAGCCGTTTCGTTTAAATATCAAGGTAGCAATTAAACACCACCTCTTACCCTCAGTGATAACCAAACAAGGCCAGGATAAGCCAGGCTCCTTAAACTTGATCCACGTGTAGATGCATTCATGTTATATTAAGTGGTTTTTTTTTTTTTTTGGCCTCCATATATAAGGAAATGATATCCCGGGATCAGGCTACACGCTTGATTGTATTGCGCAAAGATTCATGGAAGTGTTGTCGAAGAAGTGAGAGTCGATAAAGGCTCAGCCGTGTTTCTGGAACAGATGCAGGGCTAGGTTTGGGCGGGCCGTGACCCCGTAGCCAGCAGGTGCAATCTAGTAGGGATGTGGTATATGGTTTGTAGGAATAGATACTGAGCATTTGGAAAAGAGATATTGAGGCTGGCGAGAGATTTTCTTAAGCGGACGGACGTCTGGGCTATGTGATGGCTGAGAACGAGCACTTTCGCCTTACCCTAAGGCGAATATGCAGGATTGACGTCGGGCTGTATTCTAATATTTCCGTTCACCCAATTTCATTGGCACGTATTGTAGCTAACCTAACTACCTCAACTAGGACATCGGTTGCTTCCAGGCCGGCCGTCGGATCACATACGCTCCCTTCCAGGCTTAGGGTGTGGAAAAGGCCGATGCTATATGGTCGCATCAAGAATGATGCCGCGGAATTGCTCGCATACACCAGAGCAGCCAGTTGGTTGCATCATAAGAGGAAATGAGTTCTATGACGAAGCATGGCATAAGTAATGTGACCCTACCTACCCCTTTCGTTGTGGTGAGGAGATGCGATCTATAACCCCTTGGGTGAGGGGGGGGAGCATTCGGGTCCAACGAGGACTTGGGTACATGTGAGTGCTCCGCGTTTGATACCATAGTGCATGATGACTTCTGCCACTTTCTGCCTCACCGACTTCGAGTATGATATGTCAGAGACCTCGCGAAGGCTCCGTCAAATCATGATTGCATGCGGCCACACCAGGTGACATGTCTTGCAGATGGTCTGGGAAGCTTTGGGTATATGTCTCAGAGGAATAATGGCGGCGGAAAAGCGGCCGCTCTACCAAATTCCCGCACAACTGTCGTTGGAATCCATATGGATTTTCCAAGAAGCACATGTCTACGTGCAAGGAACAGAGAAAGAAGAAGAACACAGCCGATCGTGCGATCCACTGGGCCGATGACACCGAGAGCCTGTGTGACAGGGGCCAAGGCCGCCTAGCCTCGGGTCGGCTCCCGCTAACAGCCCTGAAAGGGGCGGACGCGGACCTGGTTTAGGGGCAAGTCGGGCCTGTACCCCCCGAGAGGAGCATTTATGTCTCAGCGGCCAACCTTGTGCTGGAGATTAGCAACGAAGCGACGGAACAATCCAATTGTTGGTCCTCTCCATGCGCGAAGGAACGCTAAGTCAAGGTCGAGAATTTCCGTGCTGCTTGCCTGCTTGCTCCCATTCTAGTACACACTTCTTACCTCTGCTGCAGCCAAATCCAAACATGGACATAGGGCGCATGCCGGATGGTGTGGCTCCCCAGCCCATTCGACACATCATTGATTGAGGTCTGGAGGGAATAAGAACCTCAACAGGAGACTTGTCACTTGGGACTCGTTGCTGGGGGCAGGGAAAACTCGTGGTCGAGACAAGGCGACTGAGACTGAACCAGCCAGCCAGGCATCGCTGCCATTGAGGGGTTTTCTCCTACCTCGCTGGTCATGTATGAGTGGAAAGGAAGAAAGGCCCGAAGACATTCTGCTGTCATATGTTAAGGTAAGTTATAAGCAAGTACCAACCACCGTACGGTGCCGTACGGGCAAACTGGTGCTCTTACGACGTGACATCTCCTTCCCTCCCCTCCTTCTCGCTCCTCCCCTCGTTTAGCCCCTCCCCCTCTCCGGAGGACATTACGTCGTTTTGCAGGAGAGTTCCCACTTCCCACCCACTTGGCCTCCAAGCTTTCCCAAGCTAAACAGCTATTATATGTAGCTTGACACCTCCATTGTACATATCCTCGACCGTCGCAAGTAACTCAAATCTCCCTAGCAACCTTTTGTTGGCTTTCTCGCTTCCTTTCTGCTCGGTTCCTCTCCCCACCGCTCGATCCTGTATCATTGACCTCCAGTCTCTCTGCCAGCTCTATACCCAGCATATCTTTAGAAGCTTACTGAATAGAAATTATCAAGATGGCCAAGGTCAGTGCCAAAGCTGCCCTATCACCTGGAGCCAAATCCGGCCCATGCAGTCTAGCTCGTCCTCGAAACGCTGATCACCTGCAACCCATGTAGATCACCACTCTGCTCTTCGACTGCGACAACACCCTCGTCCTGTCCGAGGAGCTCGCCTTCGAGGCGTGCGCCGGCCTCATCAACACAATCTGCGAGGAGCGCGGCGTCGAGGCCCGCTTCAGCGGCGAGACGCTGATCAAGGAGTTCGTCGGCCAGAACTTCCGCGGCATGCTCACCACCCTGCAGAGCAAGTACAGCATCGAGATCGCGCCCGACGACATGGAGAAGTACGTCCTCATGGAGGAGGACGCCGTCATCGCCAAGCTCAAGGAGTCCCTGCGGCCCTGCCCCGGGGTAGACGAGCAGCTGGAGCGGCTCGAGGCGTCCGGAAAATACCTCCTCTCCGTCGTCTCGTCGTCGGCCCTGCGCCGCGTCCGGGCGTCGATCGAGAAGGTCGGGCAGGACAGGTTCTTCAAGGGCGACGTCGTCTTCTCCGCCGCCACCAGCTTGGAGAAGCCGACCAGCAAGCCCGACCCGGCCATCTACCTCCACGCGCTGAAGAAGCTGGGCAGGGCGGCCGGGGAGACGGTCGCCATCGAGGACAGCAAGAGCGGGACCCTGAGCGGGACCCGCGCGGGCATCAAGGTTGTCGGGTACGTCGGCCCCTACGCCGACGACAAGAAGGCCGAGATGGAGCAGGTGCTGCGGGATGCCGGCGCGGTCATCGTCATGAAGGATTGGTCTGAGTTCCCGTCTGTTCTGGAGAAGATCGAGGCCGGTAGCGTCTAGAGAGATTGTCCCTCATGTTTAGATTTGGGAGTTAGACTTGTCGAGAGCTTTAACGTTGATGACCTGATGTAGTAATGCAAAGAACCTGTTTTTAGCCACCGAGTCACGCTCGTGCATAGCCCGCTCATTTTCGCCAGTCCATGAGAAAGCTGTTAACGCTTTGGAGAGTTGTCCTGCTGGGGTTAGCAGCAGGGAAGGCGGTCATGATGCGGCCAAGCCGTGTCTTAACCAGTGTCTTGGTGAAAGACACATCCTGATCCGGGATGCGGAACTGGTTGTCATCTGTAAATAGGTAGCAGTTGATAGCGAGGGCAGTGCCCACTGAGATGTCTTTCCCAGATTCACAGCCGATAACGATCTGGGCCGGTGACGAGCCAGGCGCACTGAAACACTTGGCAGCGAAATCGCAGATGTCCGGCAGGGCGAGGCGCAAGTTCTTGCTGGCGTTCTTGTTCCTTCCCACACCGACCTCCATCCTCCGCGGGGACTTGACCCATGTGTCCCTCGGGGTCGTCTCCGAGGTGAGGGCGATGTGCCACTCGTCCGCCGCCGGCTCCGGTGAACTCAACGGCAGTGGGGAGACTGAGATTTGCGGGAGGAGGCGGTGCCTCCGGTCACTCTCGCCGCCCCGGGCCTCCTCGTCCGCTCTGTGCTGCGCTACCAGTTTGGCGATGAGGTCTGGCAGCTCGGCCTCGGGGGCCTCGAGTAGCTCGGATGCGTTGTGCCAGAACACCGGGGGTGTGAGCCCGTGTGCCCAGTTCTCCGTGTCGTCGGCGGCGCCCTGGATGTACCCCCCTTCGTCCACCTCGCTGCCGACTACCCTCCGGCTGGCAGTGCAGCAGACGACGGGTCTGAAGTCGTCGAAGATCTGGCCGTCCAGGTCCTCGAGGGAGGAGTCCTGGGTGATCCACAACGGGCGGAGGGGCTTGGTGAGGCTGGTGGGGAGGGTGAGCTTGAGGTCGTGAAGGGAGGAGAGGAACTGGGGGATGAGGGCGGAGATCTGGGCGTGGGTTGTGGCCGGGAGGGAAGGGGGCAGGAAGAGCCGGTGGGAGTTGGGGTTAGATGGGAGGAGGGCGAGGTTGAGGACGTTGCACCAGACGGGGATGGTGGTGGAGAGGGCATCCGGCATGCCTGGGTTGTTCGTCAGTTTGCTATAGATACCCTCTGATAAGCGTGGATTGGTATGTTTTATACTTACGTTTGCCTCGGCGGGTAGAGTCGACGATGATGATTCTATGTGTGTCAGTCAGTTGTTCACTTTTTTATTTACGCATCGCGGCTGGCATTTTTAGAACCATAGTGAGCGTAGGAGGGGTCATAGAGATGAAATACCCATCGTTCTTCTCGACCATGTCAATGAGATGAAGATTCAACCTCCTGGTGCTGAACTTCCAAGCCCGCTCATGACCATCCGTACTCTTGAAGTACGCACTCCCGTCCTTGCGCTCTGGCGGGACGTACCAGCTGCCGCACCGCTCGTTAGCGACAAGAGGCCTGCTCTTGAATGCTTCAGTCACACGGGCTACAAATTCGGCATCGGCGCGGATCGAGGTGAGGCGGTTGTGGATAGAGAGCGTGCTGCGCTTGAGAGACGCCAGAAGGTGGGAGATGGACGGCTGCTCCGAGGTGGGAAATATGAGTTCGGAGTAGTGCGGGTTGGACATCTTCAAAGCTGGATCGCTTGGTTTGGCGAAAATACTTATACAGAGTGCTTGCGATATCGAATTTGTCCTGGAACTCTGCTGGTTTTTTGTTGTCGGTGTAGCGCAATGTGTGAATGCAGAGTTTATATGTGTGATCCGTGATAGTTCGTAGGATCCACACCAGAATCAGCCCCTCAAGTATTTTCACAGGATCGAAAGGTAGAATCTGGAAGCTACTGAGATGGATTGCTCATTTTCATCTTATTTTTTACTTGATTTATATTTTCATCCAAGGTAGGTTAATTACAGTGTCCTTTTGCCTGCACAACCCGTTTTCAATCCTATTCTTTCAGATTCCTCAATTAAAATATATAGACAATTTATACCAGCGTCCAGATGTCACCCTCGATCTTGATGCCAACCTCTCGCTTCTCGTCAATGCTTCGTCGTCCGGCCTCCAGAATGGCCGTCGTGGCCAGTGTGTTCTTGAGGGTGGGCAGACCCTTGGCATCGAGATCGTCGAGCGTCGCGGTCTTGTCGTTGATGGCCCGGCAGCCGTCAATGAACTTCTCAATCGAGATGTAGCCGTAGCCGGTCTGGCCATTGAAGTTGCCGTCCTCGTCGGGGGCGTACCGCATGTAGAAGGGGTTCAGCCACTGCAGCTGACCGACCGAGTCGTCGGCGATGTCGTAGCCGCGCTTGGCCTGGTCCACGCGGACCTCGCCGTTGGCGGCAAGGTAGTGGAAGTACTGGTTGGTGTGCACACCGGCGCGCTGGGGGGCGGTCCAGGAGGCTGTGTAGACGCCGATGGCGCGCTTGCTGGGTGCGTCCTTGCGCTCCCAGGTGACGAGGAGGGAGATGGTGTCCTCGGTCTCGTCGACGCAGCCGAGGTCGGTGGCGACGCCCTTGGAGGAGGAGGCGGAGACCTTGACGGGGACGTAGCCGCGGTCCTGGACCATGGAGTCGCAGATGTCGATGTGGTGGCTGTTGAGGTAGTAGGAGATGTCGGACTCCCTGCCGGCCCAGGACTTGAAGGTCTCCAGCTGGTACTTGGGCTGGGACATGTAGCTGTAGAAGTAGTTGAAGTCGCCGAGAGTGCGGGCCTTGAAGCGGGCATCTGAGTAGGCGGGGTCGAAGCGCTTGTGGTGCTCGATGAAGATGTAGACGTTCTTCTCGCGGGCCTTGGCGACCAGGTCCTGGTGGTGGGCAAGCTCCTTGACGGCAGGCTTTGTGAGAAGAACGTGGATGCCGCGCTCAATGGCGTAGAGAGCAATTGGGTAGTGGCTCGGGTCTGGGGTGAAGACGGTGATGGCGTCTCCGGGCTTGAGCAGGTCGATTGCGGCCTTGTAGGCATCAGGGTCCTTGGTGTCATTGGCGGGATAGGACTCAAAAGAGGTATCGAGGCCGTTGTATGCCTGGGTGATATTCTTGTGAAGGTGTTCACCTGAGAGACAAGCTTGTTAGCCCACCAGTTCCTCTCTGATCCAGTGCGCGTTCTCTGCGCCGAGGCCCAGTTCTCGTCCTCTCCAATTCAGACTTACGGATAGCGGGAAACTTGGTGCCATTGACACCCACCATGCTCAGGTTGCTGACCTTGCCGCGTCGGCGCAGGTCAAAGAGGGTGAGGCCAACAACGCCGACCTTCTTGTCTGAGCCTGAGGCGCCGGTACCCACGAATCCCGTGGTGTACTCGCCTGTGCCGACCATGAGCACGCTTGGGGGAGCCATCTTGTCGTTGGAGGTAGCTTGGATTGACTGGAGGATGTAGAATGAGCAACCAGAGCTCTGTGAGATGCGGTTTACGGGAGAGCGAAAATTGCAATTGGGATGGCGGCCGGCTGTGTTTAAAACCAAGCTGGTGAATGCGCGGCTGCTGCTCGTAGTTCGGCTTTGGGGAGCTCCAGATTCGGGAAGCTCTGGGCCTAGGCGGAGAAACTAGAGAGTTCTCCGACACGACAATTGGAGGGAAAACGTGCTGTGTAGGAGCTCCGGCAACAGCGAGGGGTCTGGGATAATTCCAGTTTACGTGAACGATTGTCTCTTGGCCTTACTTTACTAGCTGAAACAGGGGAATGGCTATTCTTATGGCGTCTTTGTGCCTGGATGACCTGATTCCCAACCACGGTTCAGGAACAGATGGTGTTGTAGAATGGGGGCACACCCGGCGGTCATATCCTTCTTGGACCGACCCCGCCAATTCCGTGCACAGAAACTCCCCTACCGAGTCGATATTAGCAGCAGTAGTGCTGCACTAGCATTCCAACGGCCTCGATGCAGGAATTTGTCTACGGCGCCGGGGGAAATGCGCTCCGAAAGGCTTCCGAGTGTAATAGCGCATAGGTGCAGTACAAATTAGTGCCCCGCGAGGCGCTGAATCGCCGTGCATAGCACTCCCAGCGCACTGGCACCGGCCTGCTACCCCTCCCCCACGTCATTGAAGCCAGGACCCCGCATCGGGGTTCGCAGAACTGATTCCGCTCCAGCAAGGGTCATTGCAAGTTCTCGCCAATCACACTCAAAAGAAACCCATCCTCAGTCTTCACGGGCAAGCCATATCTACCTTTCAAGTTCAAGAGAACGCGGCAGATGAGGCCATCCCTTCACCAAAGCAGTCATGGTGGCCCATGCCGTCACTCCGATTCTCGGCCGGGATTCGCCCTGTGCCCCTCCATTTCGCGGATTATTATCTGTCCGTCAAACTTACCTAATTTGCCGTCGCTCTGATTGGTGGAAAAACACCCGCGAAAATTATCCGTTGGTACTTGAATTCGGTTGTTTTTCCTTGGTCCCCGTTGAGCTTCAACGCCCAACGTCGAACTCGAGCACGCCCCTGTCCTCTCCAGCAAATAAGCGCTCCCCTTAGCTGGCTTGGCTGGTCTGCTGCCATCCAATGTGCAGATTTATTCCTTCTATGAGAGCTTCAGCCCTCGTAAGAAAATCTTTTCCCCCCTTGCCGTGACTAATGGCCCGCACCTGACCTCCCTGTACCACTCCGAGGAGCTCTCTGGCTTGATGCTCACGACATCACAAAGCCCAAGACAAGACCCCGGGCGTACCTATCCGCTCCACCCCTCGGTAGAGGAAATGGACTTTCAGTCATGCCCAGCAATGCATAACGCTGGCAGCTATATGCTCCGGAATAATGCCAGGACGATGGGAAGCACCCCTCGATCGTAGATACGGATCCAGGATCGGTCCTCCTGCTGCGATCCGACTTACAAACAGGGCCATTGGCAATATCTGGTAATTCCCAACCCGGACAACCTACCTTCTTGATACGCTGTACATTCCGCTTTCAAGGCCCCGGCCGACGATCTTGACGCCAAGCCTCCGGAATTAGACAGCTGGATAGCTAGCGAGAACGTTCTTGCAGACAGTAGTCTTGCTCTCGGGAGCCTGGGCCATGCAATGGCTGGCCCCCATATCGAACTCATCCCACGCTTATTACTGCTTCGGGCTAGCTTTCTTCTTCGTTTTTTCTTCAAGGCATGGTACCATGTGGTTTCTGACCAGGTGCATGCAGCATACGGGGGGTTCGACGTTGCCCCTTCGTACTCTAAGCAACCTGAGGCGATGACAAAAATGCAACATCACCAACATCCCGGCCTCTATTCTATTCATGTTGCTTTTTCCTGGCTCCTGAAAGCGGCTTCCTGCAGAGTTTCGGCCTGCGTTGTGGCCCTCCCTTCCGTCAGACTAATGCGAGACGCAGTCTTCTGTGGCCGTTGCCTCCAATTCCCCCAAATCCCCCGAGGTGGGCATACCTTCAACGAGCGTGGATCCATTGAATCCACACCCTCTGCATCCACATTCTTTAGCGTGCACCTCACAATCCCGACGGAAGCCAAGCGTCCCCATGATAGAAGCGCGGTGGAGGATCTCGGTACAATGCTCGCACCCAACCGGGCACTGGACGTCTCCCAGGTCGGCCTAAGTTGCGACTTGGTACAGATGACTAGTCACTTGCGGTGATCATATAAAAGCTGGGGTTTGTTCCTCGAGAGCAAAATTGCCCCTGTTCTCCTCAACCCTTTGATTTTTTTTTCTTCAGGCCTGTTTCCTCACCTGTGTACCCCGTGATTCAGATACCCTTACCGTACCACCATTCCCATACCCTCTTGTATACGACCAATTGCCCTTTTATTCTCAACGGCCATGCCTTCAGTAAATACCAACCAGAGTGGCAACGGCAATGCTGTTACCGGCCGCCCCCTCCCATGTGGCATTTACGCACCTGTCATGACATTCTTCGATCCGGAGACTGAGGAGGTTGATATTCCTGCAGTAAAGAAGCATGCCGAACGCCTAGTACGCAGCGGCCTTGTTGGTATCGTGACCCTCGGCTCCAATGGCGAGGCTGTCCACTGCACCCGTGAAGAGAAACTTGCCGTTACCAAGGCCACGCGTGAAGCACTCGACGCCGCCGGATTCGAATCAACGCCCATCATCTTCGGAGGCACTGAGGGTAGTGTCAAGGGCACCATCGAGCTGAGCAAGCTAGCTGCCGAGAACGGAGCCGACTACAACATGCTTCTCCCCCCTTCCTACTACAAAGCCCAAACAGACACCGAGGCCGTAGTAAACTACTTCCTGGCCGTTGCCGACGGGAGCCCTCTGCCCATCATCATCTACAACTACCCCGGCGCCGTCTCTGGCACTGATTTGGACAGTGACACCCTGATTCAGCTCGCTCAGCACCCCAACATCGTGGGCACCAAGTTCACATGTGGAAACACTGGAAAGCTCACCCGCGTAGCGCAAGCAACAGACGCCAAGACCCCCTTCCAGCAAGGATCGGGTTATATGGCATTCGGTGGCATGTGCGACTTCACGGTCCAGACCCTCGTAAGCGGCGGTAGTGGAATCATCGCTGGCGGTGCCAACGTCATGCCCAAGCTCTGCACCAAGATTTGGGATCTCTACGCCGAGGGCAAGAAGGAAGAGGCCGCCGCCCTGCAAAAGGTATTGAGCAAAGGCGACTGGCCCTTGACCAAGGCCGCAATTGCCGGCACAAAGCAGGCTATTCAGACATATTACGGGTACGGAGGATACCCTCGGCAACCCCTGAAGCGCCTGACAAAGGCCCAGGTTGCTGCCATTGAGGAGGGCACCCGTGAGGCCATGAAGGTTGAGCTGAGCCTGTAAAGTAGTGGACGGCATGCAAGGCGAGCCGTGTTCGCGCACGAATATGAGACGAAGAAGTTATGATCTGACGTCGCAATCCTGTTTTCTTTGTAATAGCATTTTGGCCCGAGGAAAGAAAAAAACTTGGCGATAGTCTTCGGCCCTCAAATTAAAAACTTCATATGATACTTCCAGAATTGTCACTTTTTTATGATGGTGTATTTGTAATACCTATCTCGCAATAATTGATCGGTTTAGCATGATCTTTTTACATCAAAATGGGTAGTAAATCAGGTACCTGATGATTCAAGACACTATTCCGGAGGCCCAAGTGTGGTTCTGTCGCCTCGTTCAGAAACCTTCCCACAACCTACATTCGGAAGACGCCGTACTCTACATAATCCGATTTGCAAGGGCTTCTCCGATAAGCTAGGCGACGATGATGTCTCCAGCCCATTATCGCCGCTCAGTGCTGGCCACGTTCAGACCCTGGGGAAAAACTCATGCTATACGACTTGTATAAAATCCAAGAACAGTGACAGCCGAAATCACAAATCATCATGGGGTGAGCCTAGAAGCTGAGGCATTTTTGCCTCTCAAATCAGGAGACGCGTTGGGCGTGGTTACTTGAACGAAGATGAAAGCGCCCGCAGGTGCGACATATGCAGGTCTATCTCCATTTTCATAGTTACTAGGGCTGAATTAGGTGCGATTGAAGGATCATAAGATAAGAACATAGATAACGAGAGTTAAGTAACTTGCAACAGTCATAGCATACCCGGTTTCATGAGTGGTTCGGTGCTCTAGGCCGGCAGCTACCCCCACGGGCATGGTATCCCAAGATGCGCACCAAGGTACGTTCGGATTTTGGTGATGTTATCTATCTCCCTTACTTGTACTAGAAATGCCGATCAGATGGTTGGAGATCTCGGAACCTTCTCCTTGGGGTGTGGCCCCCAGAGCTGGTGTGGTTCTCGCTGCCTATCACACCAGGATTCACTCCTAGGGGAGATGTCCGGGAAACCGATCGAGGTACCCGAGAGCACGATGATCTATTAGGCAACATGGTGCAGATCTATACCTTTAATTGGAAACTGGTGAGGGGGCATGATTCTTACGGATGGTGGAGGCTGAAGACTTTATCCTTGCCTCTCGGGGGGGAACCTGGACGAAGCCCAGAATGCTTTAATCTTTATGAATATTTCTTATAACCTAACTAGCCTCCAGCCTCATACCGAGTTATTTCGTCAAATAGGCTCGAGAGAAACCCCACAAATTTTTGACAAGACAGATGGCACAACAAGATCTTTGACTTAGGATTCTAGGCACAATTTCGAAAAACGAGTAACACAATAAGTAGTAGAAAAAAAATCATACAATATTTATTACTCACCTATTATTATGGTCATTGTTATTAACCAACAGAATTCTTGTAACTAGAATTGATATACACAAGCTAAAGATAGCGCTCTGGGGTACAACTTCATATAATCCTCCATGGCATAACACGGGCATATATATACACCTAACTCTCAGCTACAGTCGATTGACTACGGGTTTTATTGAGCTGATTCAGCAACATTAGACGGCACTGGTATGAACTTGATAATGAACGGTGGCGTCCAGTGTAAGCTGTTCAGGCTGCCGTGCGGTGTGAGGCATGTTGATCTACTTTCCAAACTAGCAGATTTAATCATAAAATTTTGTCAATCACTCATTCATGAATCTTAGATCATGCAGGGACTGCAATTCTCTCTTTGCCGATTCCAAGTTCAGTGGCCGCTCTTCCTCGTGAAAGAGTGCGCACCGTTCTCAGGCGCAAGGAGAGATACGAACAACAAATATATGAGTTACCCTAGGTATTATGACTGATGCTTCTTCTCCTGCACTCAGTTTTTCCTTGCTGGCAAATTCATCTCGATATTCGTTTTTGGAATGGTCTCAACTTGCTCTGATCTTATGATCACCACGTTTCTGAGCTATCATTGCTGGGTGTTTCTCTTCCCACTATTCGACTGCTTTCGGTGCAGGCAGGATCAATTTGCTTCTTCTCTTCCACTCGTTGAACTCATTGCTATATTCTATCAATTTCACCAAGTACTTGGCGAATGATGGTTTTCCTTTTGGACGGATGAGTTTCCTATCTACAATCTTTTCAATTTCCCCTTGATTCTTCTCTACTTCGACCTCCATAGGGCCTGGTTCCTCAACATTCCTTCCCCACGGATCGTCCAGCCCCCGGCAGAGTAGTGGGCGAGTGGTTTTTAGATTTACCAGAGGTTTCTCTCCCACAATCAGATCTGCGTGAAGTAACAATCAAATACTCCCAATATTAGTCGACCTCAGTGACGAAGCAATCCCTCTCTACTTAAACTGGCATGAAATCCAAGCACCTAAGTAAGAATCAGCCCTCGTTAACTTCCGCTAAGCCTTAATATCCTCTATCACCTTATGTCAATCCAGCAGCGGTCGGCTTCTTGCGTACAAATGTGGTAAGGTTGGCTATCTTGAAAGCACGCATACCTGGCTTTCTCCTACAGAACAGTGCGTTTAATTCCCTATAAGAATCTCAACAACACGGGAACCCAACAACCAGAGGAAAAGACAGACGGTTTAGGCTTCAAAGAGGAAATTCATCAACCAAAAAAAGGAGAAAAAAACATACAACAGCCGGTATTCGCTGGTCGTCACCGACCCAACTACTAATCGGCCCCTTATCCGTTTAACTAGGCGAGAGCGGACGGGATCGCGTGTTCTCGAATAGGTATGGTCGTATGTGGTGGTTGAGGCTATCGTGGGAGCTATATGCCTCAGTTCCCACTATCACACAAAAAGATGATAATATGAAGCATTCCACCTAAAAAGATATACAACAACCGATAATCGCTGGTCTTCACCGACTTAACTACCAATTGATTTTCTTCCGTTTAACTAAGTGAGAACGGACGGGCTTTATACATCGCGACGAACCGAAAACCAGTAAGCGCCCTTCTTGCAAGCCGCGCTCTCTGCCCTGGTTTGAGGCTACAAGGCTACGAGCAGGAATCATCAGGCCCATGGCCAAAGCAAACCGTTCGTTCCCATCACGATCTCTGAGTGACGCGAAAAGACCCTAGTACCTGCATCATCGTTGGAAGTACCTAGATCACGTGCATACGATAACAATGCCCAATTGTGAACCTTGAGCCCCTCTCGACATCCGCTAGTACATCAAATGGCCCCCAAACTTATCCATCATCACGCCGGGGGAGTGGAAACACTGTCTCCGACGGCATCTCACCTCACATCGTGTTATTAAAATGGGGCCACTGGATATGTCACCGCTTGAGGCAGTCCTATTTCTTCTCTGGTTGAAAGCGCTGTATCTAATTCTTAGACCCTCGCCTGTCCCTACCCCGCCGCTGCTGAGGCTCGCTCCCGAGTACCTTCTGTTAATTAGAGACGAGCTCGCGTCGTCTCCCGACTCCATCATCACTCTCGCGCTTACTTGCAAGGCACTTTTCCGGCTGTACGCGAGCGATGTAGCAAGATACAGAGGCAAGAATGCCTCGAACCTGTTGCTGCTGTTGGAGAAAGACCTAGGTGACAGACTCTTTTACTGCCCGCCGTGTAATCGACTCCATGGCTTCTCGTCAACGTGGAACCCTAAGAATTTAAAAAAATTATCCCTGCGACCATGATCAGATTTTTAACCCAAATTCCGGAAGTGACTATAACCTGTGAGTGATTGTCCTTGCTTCCTCCCTAACCATGGACGCTGGCGTTGAGGCTGATACAGGGGCGCTGGCAGGCGCTTTATGCAAGCATATCTGGTCATGAATCGTCACATCCATGGTCCCCCAAAAGGATTGGCTTTGCAGTCCCTCACCAAGACGTGTTGGATGACGAGCTGGGGAGATGGCCTAATGTGGAAGCACGAATCATCCGCAAAGATCATAGGCACTGATCTCTTTCTCCGGATCGTCCACACGGTAGAGGGGAAAGCGAGCGACGTCCGGGATGCGATCGACGAAGGAGACCATTTCGTCTGCATGCACGTTACCACGGACTCGGTCGACCTGGTTCACGGTTACACCCGCAGCATGCGTACCGACCATACAGTAGCGGCACTCAGGGACCCTCAAGCGAAAGAGCGCAGATGCGGTCTTGCTACCTTGTTGGGTCAACCGACCATTTTCTTCCAGGAGTGCAAAGATGCGCCGGGGTTCTGTCCGGTATGCCTGACCGATTACACGACCACAATTGAGCAAGCAAAGGTGACAGAAACATACTGGCAGACAGTTGACAGATGGGTACAGAAGGGCTTTGGAGCACAAAACAACAACAGGGTACTAACTTCATCATAGACATTCTTCAAACCGACGTTTGATGGTGTGCGAGTTTCAATCACCGCTTATCATCAGCTGGGATCTTGTAGAAACACGGACGATTGGAGGTGGCGGGCTCTGGCCGATTTGTACGTCCCGCGCCACGATGATATTGAATGCCGGAGTAGCAGTCTGCGGAATCTGCGCCGTTACTCGCCTGGTATCGTGAAACGTGCACGGCAAAAACAACAACAGCGGCCAGAGACACGATGGAGTTGGCTCAAATGAAACCCGGGCATCATTTCAATAAGAAAGCCTCGTACCAGACATTTACTATCTAGGTAGGTACCTCGATATGAAAGTCGCCGCCTTCAGCTCGTGGCTTCCCGGCCTCCTCCCCAAGTGGACTGGAAAGGCATTTCCATATCTCAATTTTACTGCACCTAGTAGAAGACGGAATCTGCAGACAATGATCACAAATTCTAATTGATGTATTGGTTGAGGCTAAAGCATTCTGATTTGACAGCTATTGTTATTTGTCGAGGTGACTTTGTAGTCCCTGCGCCGGTTTCTGATAACCCATTGCCCCTCTTCCGCCTTCGCTTCCCCTCTGGATTGGATCAACGGAATTGTATAGGTAGGTATTTAATGCTCTTCAATTTCCTCAAATATATCCCTATAATCATAGCCCAAAGAGGGTGTTTCCAACGATGATACGGGTTGGGACCTACAATTGGGGACTGAAATGCTTTGGACAATGATAGGTTTCGTAGTTGAAATGATTCATCTGCCTCGGTCTCCCATCCTAGCTCGACACTTGGTCGAAGGCAAGGGCAGGCAATGGGATGGCAGCATAGTCATAAACACTCAAACAGATCACAGTAGCCGTCTTGGAGCAGATCAATATGAGAATGCATGTTCATCGATTTTGAAAGCACGGTGGCTTGGCCAGGTCTATTCATTAAGATCTAGCTACCCAACTTTTTAGTCCCGATATCTACGCATCTCGGTGTCGAATACTACTACATATCCGATGGGAGGGGGGGCAAAGACACATTTTTCCCGAGTTATCAAGGTTCGTCAAAAAACATAACCGTAAACGCCGTAAGCTGACCTGTGGAAGGGGTTGCGTGTTAGCCCAAAAAATGCATTCTCCACATGTTTTCTTCGACATCAACATGTTTCGCAGAATGTCTTTCGCCGAGCTCAAGGGGCGCAACGTACCGTGGACGTAAAAAAGTGAAGCTCGTAACTAGCTTTTTTTTTAACCGTTGAGGGTCTGGTCGGACAGGATGTCGGAGTCACCGGCATCGAGGATGACCATGGTTCCGCAGCGGAAGAGACGACCGCAGGCAGTTCCCATCTCGACGTTGTTGCCCGAAAAGTGGTGGACGGGGACCTTGCTGAGCATGGCGTAGTCTAGATTATCATGTTAGAATCTTCTTTATAGAGCGTTGGCGAGGAGTCAATTGCTTACACTCGAGCTCAGACTTGCGGAGAGGAGGGGTGTTGGCAGCGATCAGGATCAGCTTGGCCTTGCCGCTGCGGAGAGACTTGAGGGAAGTCTTGTAGCCCAGAGAGATCTTTCCGGACTTGACGACGAGGGCCAGACGCTGACCGAGGGTGTCGCTGGACTTGTTCTTGCTGTTACGGGCCATCTTGGATGTGGTTGTCGGGTTGTCGGGTTGTCGAAGGTAACCTTGGTGCGATGGTGAATCTTCAAGTCTCCAAGCTAAAAAAAAGTTCGTGATATTGAAAGTCAATTTGAGAACCCATGTGCGGTCACGTGTGATTAGGGCGCAATGAACTGCCAATTTCTTGGCGCCTATTTTAGTCAGCAAGCATCAACCGCCACCAAGTTCCATTGACTTAACCTAGAGCACGATCCATAGAGTGCATGAAGCATCAAAGGATGTTGCCATGAATTAAATTTCGACTTGTTGCCTCTGGAATATCTCTTAACATAATTAAAAACAACCTAATTAGAAAAGAAAAATGAGCTATTATATACATCAACATAAAAGGCGCAAAAGAACATTGGGGAAAGCAGCGGATGCCTCTTGTGATTGTTCATTAGCGGCCTCTCGCCTTCTAGCCGACGATTCTTGCAGTATCGGGAGATGATCTTGAGGCCTGGATATAGTGGTTCACTTTATCATGCTAGATTATTTGCAAGATGCTACAGAGAAAATAAATATAGTAGCCACAAGAAATACCTACCACAAGTTCTCCTACATCTTTCTCAACTGGGACGAGAATGGCAAACCTCTTCTCTATCTCTAGGTGGTCTAAGAAGGAAGGAATCCCCGGGCGATATGCTAGCAAGCTGACAGCGTGCTATAACGTTGGAATGTCGTTTGGTCTCGTTCTTTCTAAAGTGGGAGCATACTTCCACGATTGCCGTGTTTCCTGCATCCACACGCCTGAAGCAACCATTGCGCTGCCTTAGCACCCGTCCTACAAGGTACAATAACATGATCATGCAGGAAAGTCTCAAGTTCAAGGAATAAGACAACGAGTGCCCACCTGTCGAAGGTACCACAGCACCAAAAAGGCGATTCAATTGATGTAGAGTCGGTGCATGCCACTCGCGTGCCTGGTGTAATGCAGGCGAAGCCTCCAGGGGACAAACCTTTACTAAAACGTGAAGATTGTAGCATTTGTCAGGTGTTCATCGATACTACGCAAATTCAGCTGCACAAGGGACTTTTTGATGGCGCCCAAAAGAAGCAGGCGCGGGAACAGAAGCCGAGTTGCAATAACCAGCATTCACGATTGTTTCTCTTTGGGGCAGACAACTCAGACATTCCAGCCCAAAGAAGCTCTCCGGTCCATCCGAAACTGCACTCAATTGGACAGATCGGATATCTCTGCCAAATCCGGCGCCTCAGCTGAAAAAAGCACAGAGTCTCCGTGAAATGCATGAAAACCACCACACATCGCGGCTGAGGGGATATCGGCGAGCTGAATCACGCTACTTCATCATATCTGAAAGCTTGGACACTACACTGGATCTGCAAATCATGGACACGTGCACCCTTCTTTCCTCTGGAGCAAGTACCTGGGAAGTCACTTCAATG
Source organism: Clonostachys sp. G952 (assembly GCA_027569935.1). Taxonomy (NCBI): domain Eukaryota; kingdom Fungi; phylum Ascomycota; class Sordariomycetes; order Hypocreales; family Bionectriaceae; genus Clonostachys; species Clonostachys sp. G952. The sequence goes on from JAPDLB010000027.1 coordinate 43,687, forward strand.
TCACACGGAGGGGCAAGGATCCCGGGCGTTTCGCTGCGCGAAATCTTGGTGATCATTCACACCCTTCTCCGGCCCCTCCGTGAGACGTTCTAGAAATCATGCAGAACAAATCGGGCAGATGGGCACTGCGTTAGCGGAAACCATGGGCTTTGCATGCATGATCATGGAGTCGAGCGTGATGGGGAGGGTCAAGAAGAACCACCGAGGAAGAGGAGGGAAAAAAAGACAAGGGGGGAGGGGTGTATGAATTCTGGGTACGCGGAGGACTTCCCAGGCTCATCCTGGGTTTTTAGTCCTGGGATCTATTGACAAACGAGATCCTCTTGAGCAAGAAACTGCATCTAGTGGATAGCAGGGTCGTGTCCCGTGTAGGTGCCTCGTGTAGATGAGGCAGACGGCCACTGGGCCAGCACGTGCCGACCGAATTCCAATCTTCAAGGCAGTGTGGGTTATGCTACGCAAGCAGCCTCGAGGATATTACGAATGGATGTCTCAGACCAATGGGGGGCCAGAGAACGGGGTGGACAATCCCTGGCGTGCCACGAATGAGGGCCTGGTAGCAATTTTCCAATGGTTGAGTATCAAACCAATTATCAGTAGATTTCTGGTACGACGGTTACGCCTTTCCCTAGGTTACTTTATTGGTTTCTTCTTGGCATAGGGCTGGGAGGGGAATCTCAAGGTCTACCTCTCCAGAGCACATGTGTAAGGCAAGTACACATTTGATCTGCATATAAGTGAGCAGGAATCATCTACTCCAGAAAATAAGGCCCTGCAGGAACGTAGGTGCTAATTATTCTAAAGAATAATGTTCAAGGTTGAATCTAAGGTTAAAGAAGTCCAGAGAACACCAAACAACGGGGGAACTGGAAAAACGGGAGGGCGAGGCGGCGAGGTTCACGGCTATTCGGCATGGGCTGCCTCCCGCTCTTACAAAATCCATTTGAAGTTGAGTATGACAAACCGTACAAGCGTATTTCCCTTTCCGTGCCTAGCAGTAGTGTAAGAAGAAGAAAAAATGCCGTCTTGGCTGCATTCGATTCCCTTCTCCATCCCGTATTGTGGGAGGACTTGAGATCGGCCAAGGAGATCTCTCCCAGAGGGCACGTGGGCCCGCTACGTTGTCTCATAGGTTTAAGCTTAACATGGCTGATCCAAATTAGGTGATGGGTCTTGTCTTGGCCCTGCAACTATTCTCGGGTAGGTCGGGAAAGCCGGCACATTCTGCTTCTCCCACCCCCTCCCCTGTACGGGCCTCCTGTCTATCTTTGCCTAGGGTCCAAATCGCCCGACGGAGGTGATTCATTGCCATTGGCAGCAGATCGTTAGCGAAAAGCAAGCCGAGAAGAGGAAGGAGGAGTAAGAGGGGCGGAGAAAACGAAATTACTCTGAAGTCCCCATAGTCAGACGAGCGGCGGTTCTTTTCTATGCTGGTGAAGTGCCTCTGGGGATTCAACGTTGTATCCACCAATTCATATGCAGACCCCAGAGCACGATCGTGTGCCAAGTGGCCAAGAAAGGCCAAGAGACGAGAACAGCAAGTGGTCACGCAACCACTGGAGAACGTCAACGACATCAATTCACCACGAGATTTTGCAATGGGGAGGAGAATATTTCCAACAAACACGTTGTATTTAGGGGAGAACTTTGTACACGAAGTGCTAGGCCCTGCCCATTTTCTATATCTGATATCACTATAGTTCCTCCACATGCAGCCAAAAGCCGGGGGTATCACAGTCCGGCATCAGCAAAAAAAATTCCATAAATGTATCAATTAAAGGCAGATCCGGTTAAGATGCAGTTATCCAAAGAGCGTCGTATAATCTAGAGGGTTGTGGAGTAAACTCCACGTTTTTCATCCATTTACCGGACGAAGTGAGGGGCGTTGAGGAACAGACCCATGGTGCAGCCACCAATGAGACCGGCAATAGGGATGGTCATGATCCAGGAGAAGACCAAGAGACCGACTCGGGACCAGTTGACGGCCTTGAGGGTTCCGTTGCAGAGACCGACACCAACGGTGGCACCAGTGATGCACATGGAGGTAGAGACGGGGAGAGAGTACTGGGAGAAGACCAGGATGGTAATGGCGGCACCCATCTCCATGGAGGAACCACGGGAAGGAGAGTGATAGGTGATCTTGTTACCCATGACTATTCATCTAAGTTAGCTTATACTCTGTTCTTTCACGCGTTAGGGTGGTAAAATCGGAACATACCCTTCATGATGTTGTATCCGTAGGTGATGAAACCGATGCAAATGGTCAGAGCAGTAACAGCGATCTGCCAGAGGGGAACATCGGCCTTGGCGGCAGTAGCAGTGCCAGTGGACCAGGCAGAGTACATGGCGGCCCAGACACCGACAGCGTTACCAACATCGTTGGCACCGTGAGCGAAGGAGGCAGTGCAGGCAGTGATGATCTGGACGAAAGAGTACAGGTACTCAACCTCATTGGGGTACTTAGTGGCGTGAGCATAGACACGAGCCATGCGCTTACCCTCAGGAGTACCCTCAATACCGATCTGAGCAGTGTGGATGTCATAGTAGAGACCATACATGAGGGCGACGACGACCATGGCAGGGAGACGCTTGAGGATGGCAATCAAGTTGTGGCGTTCGTAGATAGAGCCAGCACCCATGGGGTTATCGTGGAGAGTGCGCATAGCCCAACCAAGAGGGCTAGTGGACTTGCGGAGCTTGGCGTGGTGGCGCTCAAGAGCGTCGGCCATCATTTGACGGTAGTCGGCCTGGGTAGCCTCGGCTAGGATAAGACGCTTCTCGGTCTGCTCAACACTCTTGGTGGCATTGTTGTCAACGGGGGCAATAACATCACCGTCTTGGGAGTTGTTGCTCTTCTTTCCGTCGTACTCGATGGAGTCGGAGGCTTCGGGCTTGGTGACACCGGCGGCTTCGTCGTCAGCGTCGTGCTGGACAACGGCGTAGTTGGGGACGCGGGCGAGGTGAGCATCGGTAGGAGGCATGCGCTGGAAAAGGAGAGGTCCCTGGATGAAGTGGTACCACTTGAGGGTGTAGTCCTTCTTGATGACCTTGCCGTGGACGAAGGGGACGAAGAAGAAAGCGGAGAGGAAGAACAGGCCAAAACCAACACCCACTACAATTCGTTATTAGCGACCAGTTGGTTTACGGAGCATTATGCCTCAGCGGAGAGATACTTACAGGTGACAGCGGCGATGTACCACGCGGGCTTCTCAGCGAGACCCAGACGGGGAGATCCCTTGTAGACGATGGAGAGAGTGCAGACAGTACCAGCAATCAGGAAGAAGAAGGGAGAGGTCCAGACAGCCCAGGGGACGGGGTCCTTTCGCATGTGGACGACGGTTTTGATGAGCATGAAGATGATGGCAGCAAAGCAGCCAGAAATGGCAGGAGCCATACCGAGACCGGCGAAGATGGCACCAAGACCAGATCCCTTGTTCCATCCCCACTGGACACCACTGGCACCGACAGTGGCGACACCGACACCAGCAATAGAGGAGATCAGAGAGTATGTAGAGGAGACGTGAGCGTTGTGGCGAGTGCACCACATGACCCAAGTAGCAGCACCAGCGGAAGCACAGGTGAAGGCGAGGAGCTGGACGCCAGCGTTGTTCTCGAAGGCGGAGATGGGGATGATACCGTTCTTGATGGTGGAAGCAGTACGGGCACCTACAGCCAGCGCACCAGTCATTTCGAAGACCAGGCAAAGAACCATGGCCCATCGGTAGGTGATGGAGCGCGAGGACACACTGGTGGCCCAGGCGTTGGCGACATCATCTAGACACGCAAGTTAGATACCAACAAGTAGAAGCATGCTTCGTATCGCAGCTGGGAAGGGGAAACGTACTGGCACCGTTGTTGTAAGCCTCGAGGAGGGCAAACATGGTGCCAATGGCAAAGACGTAGGTATACTCGGTGAGCACCATTTTGGCGGTGTTTGTGTAGAGGAAGACGAATTGTCGCTTCCTGGTTACACGGGTGTATTATTATAGGTAGGGGGAAAGAGGGAAAAAAAGAAAGTATGAGACTTTGGATCCCGACAAGCCTGCTGTCTTGTGTGCCGACTAGGGGAAGGGGGAGAAGGGCCTGAAGGAGAAAGGAAGCAAGGACAGAACACAATTCGGGGTTCGTGTCCACTATATATACAACAACCTTAAATCGAAAGTTATCAGCTTAAGCTGCCTGTCTGGAAGAAACTAACTTTGCTGATGGGAGCGATCTCCTACCCACAGTCGAGGCCTCCTGTAGGCTGTCGCTGTCTGTCTGGCCTGCTGGGTCTCCCAACGGACATGCAAGGGTCCAGGCCACAGACATCCATCGTATCCATACACCCCTCCTCCATCGGCGGGGAGGGTGAGGGCGGGTGTAGACCCTCACGGTAGTAGGTACTAGACCTAAACGTCTCGGATACAACCAGCATCCAGCCAGGAAGACATGGTCCCAGTTGCGATCCGTGTCTGCCCACCACAGCGGAGTGGCCAACTCTAAGTCCAAAGCGATTAGCAGCAAGCTACTGGGAGCAGCTCCGTCTCTGGCTGACACTATCCAGCCATTAGTAGAGACACCCCAGACCCGGAGGCCAAGTCGAGGCTCCCAGAGGTACGATGTAGGCTGAACCAGGGCTCTGGCATGCCCGATCGTTGCCCTACACCCTGCCTTCCTGGGCCCTCAGACCCGACGGGCGGGCGCCACGCTGGTGGTGGTATGGGGCGATGCGAAACCAGAGACATCCATACATCAGGCGTTTTCCGGGCAATTATTGGCCTACAATGGGCACAGTTGCCGGTAGCGGCGGTCACTGGCGCAATTGATCGAGCCCGGACAGATTATGCGTGGTGACGCTTCGTGGACAAAGATCCTCCTCGATCCCGACTGCCACTCGCCCGTTCAGCTGTACGCTCGACTCAAGAAGCTCCTAGCGAGTGCGGCTAGCATGCACCGTCAAGTGTTTTGGGAGCTGGCCGCCAGGTCCCACCCTTCCTAAGCTCCTGCACATCAGCAGCTAGAAAATGAAGGTTTTGTTTTAGAGTTAATTTCTTTTGCGAGTCTTCCCGTTGGGATTGGTCTCCAGGAGGGCCCCTCCAGGTCTCACCCTTGCGCTCCGTCCTTCCCATGATCTTCTTTTTGTGGCCCAGCAACTCGAGCACGCCCATTTCGAGGACACTGAACCGAGTTCTCCGGGTCCATCTGAGAGGCAGCCCTTGAGGCCTCCAGATTCTGGCGATAGAGCCCGCCGCCCAAGAGGGATGGGAGGGGTGTGGGATTGTTGCCACTTTAGGAAGTCTGCAAAGTTTGTATTCGCTCGCTGCTGGATGCCGCTGCGGAGCCTCTGCTGGGGCCTGCTCCAGAAGGGGGCGCTAGCGGGGACTCAGCGGACTCCAGCTTTTAGTGTGCGATGCCGACGGACCGCCTATAAGAGCCCTCAATTCCCCCACGTGGACGGCTGTCCGGCAACGTCCCTGCCTGCTCTTCCAACAGCCGCGATCCATCAGCTTCATACCAGCTTTGCTCGCCTGCTCGTCTGCCAGTCTGCTTGCTTGCTTGCTTGCATCTGCGGCACGCACCTCTTTCACTACCCCGGCTTGGCGTGCGTCTTGGGTGCGTCGTGATTCTCGGCCACTGCTTGGCACCGGCACATCCCAACTGACAGAGCACACAGCATAGGGTTCTTCTTGCACACCCCCTCGACGCCTTGAAGCTGCAAGAGCAAATTGCTAGTCTTCCATCTGCGTTCCATAGACGTTCCATATGCTTTTAGCTGTGCTCACCCTGGTCAGCCTATCCTGCCAATCCCGGCAATTCCAGCGGCGCCATCATGCCAGCCAACAGCGTGGGCAAGTCGCTGGGAGACAATGCCACACGTGCGTCCATCTCTCGTACGTCAGTCGCTACGAATGACCTGGAACTCGGCATCTTTGTTGCCGAGTAGCCCAGCAAACTCCCCAGATGCAGATCGAGACTCTCCATCCCAGTCCCCATGCTCCTCCAGGCTAATTAGCTTTCAAATAACTCTGTTAATAACTCTAGCTGATGCTATTTTGCGATCGTCGCCTCTGCAAGGATCACGAGCCTGAACCTGATGGGTGAATCCATCGTGGAATGGAGCAAGCAAAAAAAAAAAAAGGAGGAGGAGCGATGGGGAGACGATATTCACGAGGCGCACGGCGGTGGCGCAAAGCTATGTCCAGGAACACCGCACTGATCCGCATGCACAATGCTCATCCAAGAGAAGTCATTGATGTGTCACTGCGTCAGCCTTCTGTCTCAGCTCCTGCGCCCTGCTTGAACTGAGAAGCGTGGGGGCGGTGGTAGCTCACCTGTGGGCAAGCCTAGGAAAGGCAATGATGGCAGCCCAGCCGTTGGATTGACTCCCTTCGTCACAGCGTCAGGATGATCTGCCTACTCCACACATTCCTTTTCCTAAGTTAGAGGCGCGATCCAGCGAGTTACAGAAAGTACCTCCGCGGATAAGGATGCTCCAGGTCTGCATACCACGCGCATCACGCATACTCGAGAGAGGCGATTTAACGAGGCTCGCGATCGCCACGCTTTTCGGCTTCCACTGGATCACGTTAACATGAGAGTCGAGCTACCAGAGTAGAGATGAAGACACGTGAAGGCCAGTTCAATCTCGTCGTTCCGATTTCTGCCCAGATCTCCGTACAAAGGGTTCATATCGTGGCGATTCTATGCATATGATCACCGACACTAACATAAGAACTTGCATCTCGATCGCCTCGATGAGCTTTGTGCCATATCAATGGATGTCCAAACAAGCCCTCCAGCGATTATGTAAATAGGTACTTGGCGATTGGCGAGAGCAGTTCACGCCGTTCTGACCCTGTAGCAGCTTCGGAAGCTCGGTCGCGCTTCAGTAGCTCTGATATCTTGTTTTCGAACAGGGAATACGGCCATGGCTGACTGGAAGTCTGCCTGCCATACCGGGCTTCCCGATCGATGCACATGGGTTGCAGCACCCTCCACACGCCCCTAGACCCTTTCACTGTACGATTGCCTCTTTCCAATCACCACATCAGGGACAGGCCGACACCTCAGTTGACTTGGTCTGGCCTTTTAGTCTAACCGCCACCGAGGTTAGATTAGTGCGGATAGCTTCGTCCTCGACCAGTATTACTTCGGCTTAAAGGCTCGATTGATCGAGGCTTTGCCAGTCGGGACGACCTTCCGCTTTATTCAAGCCACTAGCATCCAATAATCATCCATCTGATATCACATTTCCTTTGATAGATCAGCAGTAAATCCCTTCAGAGGGCTAGTGGCTCAAGAAGCTTCAATAGTAGACGCAGTATTTCCTGACAATTCCTTTATCCTTGGGAATAAAAGACCCCAAGGAATACAACACAGTCCCTAAGTTGACGATACAAAATCAGAATGGCCATGATCAATAAAGAATGAGAACATCGGCCTTGTCGTATCCGATCACAGTCAAACTTCATCAAGGCTTGCGGGCAATGGCTAGTATACTCTTGATCAGGGAGGGGGGTCTATCCAGGATTGCAGCTGGGTCAACGGGACTGTCTAGCGTGCCCCAGACAAGCAGTCTGCCGCCTCTTTAGTCTCGTATGTGTTTGCTAATTCTACATAGAGCTACTTTGATCGTCCAGACTTTGCGCTATTGACTGTATTGACAGAACGGTTTTTTGCGAACTCACCCACACACCTGAAGCGGCAGTGAGCTGCTGAACAGCGCCATTTTGTATTCCAAAGTTGGGATGGTCTCGGCTCGTTACGTCTCCCGGCTAGAGAGACCGCGGGTCTGTTCCAGTACTTGTACTTCGCTGTTTACTCTTGATCTCATTCCGCGGATTCGTCCTAGTGCTGGCAATGTGGGAGCATGATCAACGGTGATCAAGTTACACCCCCTCCCACCACAGGTGAGAGAACATCGTGTGGAATGAAAAAATCAAGATAAGTGTACTTTTACTCGCCCCAGGGCTCCCACGTTTCTTGTCTGAAACGCCTATAGGTTGCTGATGCAAAGGATCAAATTTGTTTTGATCGGTGGAATAGGCCTCCAACCGCCGCCACACCACCCAACCAGCATGGGTTCAAGGATAGGAATAGATACACCGCGACAGGGAAATCTGCCGCGGCCACTTCATTGGGTCAGCAATTACAACGCTACTGGGAATAATTAATTATCACCCAAGGCTTTTTTTTTCTGCTTCTTCAAAGCAGACCGTTACCAGTCTCCCTCTATGTCGCGGCGCTATAGTGTCACTCCTGCTTTGAGCTTGAGTCGTAACAGATTAAACACTTGCAATATACTTGATTAGTTCTCGATTTTAACGGCTCCGGGTCATCTACCTTCTTTGTGTGCCATAGTAATCCTTCAAGTGTCCTCCCTCTTCTCAACGATGGCCCATCTAGACAAGTAAATCGGGTGTTACTGATCTTTTTCGGAGGTTCTTGTACTCGAATCTGTCGATAGAACGATGTTATACTTCCGTAGCCTACTTAAAGAATGCCTTGTTGCCATCTGTATGATCCAATTTCAAAAATTCATACCCATCCAGTGGTTGGCTTCAAAAGACAACGAAGTATGCCGACTCTACCCACCAGCTTCACAGAGAATATACTTCTCAACACCTTGTGCCTCGATTTGTGCCATGAAGCAAGCCCAGATATATGACAATTATTTGATTAACACAAGGACCATGTTTTCCAGAAAATAACATATTCACAATCAATAGGCCATGGTGAGGAATAACTACATTGAATCAAGGGCAGTGGATGAGAGAAGGTCTAGGGTAGGATAGTGTACTCCGGAACCGGCGACGCGTGCTTTTCCCCACGATGACAACATCGGCCCATGACTAAGCAATCGGCGCGAATCTGACAGCCTTGAAATTATATACGTCGTAGATGACTTGTATTTGATGACCTCTGTTGTAACCGGAAGGTAGACTCAAGAATATTTCGGGAATGACGGCCGAATTGAATGGAAGTCGACCCCTTCGGGCGGAAGACGCGGAAAATGGGCATCAACCGGAGACTGAACGAACCCCTCTCCTGAGGCCAACCGGGGAAGAGACACCGGACGGCCAACCTGGCGGCAATGGCTCCCAGGAGGAAGAAAGGACAGTCCTGTCGAAGGACCTATCCTTCTCCAGGCTCGTTCTGATAATGGGGACTGCTTACCTGGGGGTTTTCCTTGGTGCGGCGGACTCTACCATCATTGCGACGCTGTCCGGCCCAATCTCGAGTGAATTCAAGTCGCTCAGCCTGTTTTCGTGGCTCGCAACGGCATATCTCATATCCAATGCTGCTTGCCAGCCGATTTCGGGTCGTCTGACCGACATCTTTGGCCGTGGGCCCGGTCTCGTGTTCAGCAACGTCTTCTTCGCCGCCGGAAATCTGATTTGCGGTCTCGCCAAGGACAATTCCGTCATGATTCTGGGTCGTGTCATTGCCGGAGTAGGCGGAGGCGGTCTCATGAGCATTTCCACGTTTCTAGCATCTGATCTCATTCCCCTGCGTAAGCGTGGTGTTGTCCAGGGTATAGGCAACGTCTGCTACGGCTCCGGCGCCATGTTGGGCGGCATCTTCGGTGGTCTTCTAAACGACCACACAAAGCTGGGGTGGAGGCTTGCCTTTTTGGTCCAGGTCCCCTTTTCCTTGATATCCGCTGTTGCCGTTGTTTTCCTGGTAAGGGTGCCCCCGAAGCAGTCGGACAAGTCGTACCTCGCGCGCATCGACTTCTTCGGCGTGTTCCTGACGCTCTCGTTCCTGGTCTTGCTCCTGCTGGGCCTCAACACGGGAGGAAATATGGTGCCATGGAATCACCCTATCCCACTGACGACGATTCCACTCTCGATCGCCGCCTTTGCCGGATTTCTCTGGTGGGAGAGCAGGGTGAAGCAACCAATCATTCCCGTGAGGCTTCTCCGTACCCAGACTATTCTCGCCGCTTGCGTGTGCAACCTCCTCTCCACGATGGTGATAATTGCTGGTCTGTTCTACGTTCCTCTATATCTCCAAGTTCGCGGCGACACCGCCACTGAGGCAGGTCTCAAAATCCTCCCTTCCCCTATTGGCGTGTCGGTCGGCTCCATCTTGTCAGGTTATATTATGAACAAAACAGGCCGATACACCAGGCTCGGCACTACCAGTCTCTGTATTTTCCTTTCTGGGATAATCGTCTTTTGTTTCCAAGGAGCGACTACCCCGGCTTGGCTTACCGGCATTGCTTTCTTCCTGGTCGGGTCGGGATATGCTGCCATGCTCACATGCACTCTACTGGCATGCATTGCATCGGTGGATCATTCCCAGCAGGCCGTTGTCACTTCCGCTACTTGTAAGTTATATTCTCCTTGTTTCCAGTTTTCCAGCACAGAAAAGAGAAGGATTCACTAACCCGTCTTTTAGATTTGGCAAGGAGCTTGGGAAGCACCATCGGCGTCACCCTGGCCTCGTCGGTATACCAAAGCATTCTTAAGTCGAGCCTCTGGGCGACATTCGGGCAAGAGCCAGACGCGGCTGAGAAGATCAACCGGATCCGAAATAATCTGAACAGCCTCAAGGATCTCCCGGAAGGGTGGCACGACGGCGTTATAGCGTGCTTCATGCAGGCTTTCCAGGGCGTTTGGATCACCTTCCTTGTCCTGGCTACTGGGGCGCTGATCTCGATCCTCTTTCTCAAGCACCACACTCTTCACTCTACACTGGAGAGACGCTGAGAGCATCCGATGTGTCAACACCTGCTATGCTGTGACGAGCCTCGTGCTTGACGCAGCAACTGGCCCAAGTTATCATGTAGGTGCTCCTCAAGCCTTGTAGCAAGGTTAATGCCTTCATGCAGGTGAATCATCAAGGCGTGATTAGGTTACTGTATAAATTCCCGCCCATGAAAAGAATATTGCTTGAGTTGCGGCCTCGCCTGAAGGTGAAATTGTCTTTAGCAGGGGACTCTTGCTTGCTACGAGATTGCTTGATCCGGGTCTCAATGGCACACCTCATTATATACATCCTACTACAAAATGCATCTAACCCCTCATGCGTTGCTGTTTCTTCCTTTCTCCCAGCTATAGTTTGTCATTAAAACCTTGCTTAACTCACATTTCGCCTGATCTAGCCGTCAGATTGTTATACTTTGTATTTATCCATACTTACATAGAGAAAAATTTCCAGACAGTCTTATTTCCGTCTGCTTCAAATTCTTATGACACCTCCATTGATCATGGACGAGAAAACGATTGAAAAGGAAGAAAAATCTGTCGTGTCATCTTCGAGCAGAATCTGACACGTTTGTGTAACCCCAGTTTCACTCCTGTCGGAGACCAGCCTTGGGCGATATTGATCTGGCACAAAGTGACAGCCCAGGGAAACCCAAGTATCTTAATAGACAACAGATAGTCTGCGGCCCTGTCTACAAGCGCATGGGCATACATCCGCCTCAAAATTTCCGACTGATGGGTGAAGTCTTATGTTGTTGAACGCGAGTATTAACCTCCCAAACACGGCACGGAAATGTACCGGCCAGCCAATTTTACCCGATTATGTGGCAAACAATGTCAGGGGCGCAGTCTTCATGACTTGAAATGTGTAGGAAGAATGTATGGACAAATTTTCAGGAGAGTATTCTTGAATGAAGAAACTTCAAAACAGTACGGCTGATTTTAAGATCGCTGTTTCTGTCGTGTAAAACACCTACAACATCTGTTTTTCCGTTGTTGCCGCCCGCAAAGTTTGCAATCCCATGTTTTTCCATGCTTAAAGAGCGATTAGCCAAGCTCCATGTCATTTTATCAAATGGAAGGGCTTTTCTGTGGCATTTCTTGCAGGATTGAACTACAAAGCTCCAGTAGAGACAGCTCTCTATTGAGATAGGTTTTAGTCCTTTTGTGTAATTCGGCTGGCAGCAAAGAGTCTTGCAGCAATAAGACAATGACATTAGAATCAACGGCCATGAAATAATCGACATTCTCCGGCTATCATTGATTTGACTTTCTTGTTCAATCGCTAAACCTGCGTGGAAGAGAGCTCAATTGCTCCAGCACTCATCGGCTGGTTGAAGCGATATGGAGAACTACGGACTTTCGCCCTCAAGATTATCTTGGATTTGATTTTAGGGGCACAATGTATCTTATTCTACGGGCGCATTTGATAACTCCGAGGCTGAAAATGAGCTACTTCCCTTTGTTCTTAGTAGGCAGAGCCAAGTTGTCGTGATGCACTGGATCTGGTCTGCCTTCGGGTTAGGTAGTCTATAATTTAGCTCTGAAAAGGGAACTTGTATTATCTACCTAGGCAGATAGTAGTTTTTCAAAAAGGCCCGTGCCGTCTAGGCAAGGCGAAATCCTCCGTAGGTGCCGCGCTGGGAAGTCAAACCCTAATGATGATAGACCACCACCACGTAGGCCTAGTGGCGGAGAGAAAAGTTGAAGGGCTCGCCAAGTTCTTGGGAATCTCTCAGCCTTAGAACTAGACTCAATAGCCTGACATTTTGCACTAGGTAAGTGCAGGTCTGCCCATTAGTTGCAAATAGATGGATAGGTGAGCATTTAGCGGGAAATTGATCATGAGATTCGTGATAAGGCTGTCTTAACGGAGAAAAAACAGATAGCAGCACCAACGGGGCTATGTGCACACGCATGCTTACTTCGCCTGACAGGGCAGGACAGGACAGGATGCTGGATCTCCAAATTCCCTCTTTTTCCAATCAATCGGAGAACAGAGTGTTTTGAGTAAAAGTCTTTGACATGCTGACTCGATTTCAGGACCAGGCCGAAATGGCCACTGGCATTCCGTTACGGGGCAGAGCAGTCTGAGATATATTCCAACTCCATGGACATTACCTGGCTACCAAAGACGCATAGCCGCTGGCCTGGCCAGTCGGCCTCGGGACCCAGTTAGTTTGATGACGAGTGCGCCGTCCGCTATGGCTCAGGCAGATTCGTCACACTTGGACTCGGCCACGGAGCGGGATGAGGACTTCAGTGAGCAGCCCTGCTAGCCGGGTACCCAGGACTGCACCAATCCACCAGGCGACATCGAGTATTCGCCTATGGTCCCGACAGAGAATTAGACACTGCTATTTTAGGCCCACTTCGCTTCACTGGCTGAAGCTCTCCCGTGGCGGAGCAACAGCGAGTGCCCCACCGTGGCTTTGCGGCTGCGACAGCTCTTTGTGTGTCTGGACGCCACCATGTTGCCCGGTGTCAACGCGCGGCTTCCGGAGCGCATTGGCTGGGTCAGGCACCAGCTCAATTGATAGATGGCTGTTTTCTTTCCCTCAATGTGTGTATATCGGCTTGGCTTCCCCCTATCCTGATCGCCATCGGCAACTGAATACTACCACATTCTTTACAATATTCATCTGGCTTGCCCAATTCCACTGGAGAAGTACCCTGCTGACCCTCGCCGTCATCTTCTCCCCGCTCAGCTCTCTCGCATAGTCCCCAACTCCACACCCACCCAGCTTTCGGACCCCTGTGCAAAGCCTTGGCGTCTTTGTTGCTACGGCGTTGCTGCTTTCACGAAACCAACCAGGCTCCTCGACACTACCTGCTGCGTCATATCCCGCCCCCGTCTGACCCAATCAGCTTATCCTGGCCAGGCCTTAATATTTGTTTGGGTTTTTCATTTCGCCCGTCAACAACCTCCTATATCATCGCCAGTTACCCTCGCTTCGCACGCAACCTTCGTTTCACCCGTCAGACCGAAGATAAAGGGCTCTAGAAATCAACACACACGTCAACATGCAGACCTGGGAGTGGGAGCCATCCTATGTGCCGCCCGTCAAACTGGGCCTTCATGTCGCCCAGCTCGTCATCTCCTTTGTGATCTGGTGTCTTGAGATCGCAGTGTTCAGAGGGGAGGATGCTCAAATCGTAGGCCTCAATGGCTGGACCTTCGGTGTGGTAAGTAACGTTTCCGCCGCAACTTTCGTCGAAGCCGTCCCCTAACCACCAACTCGATTCCCAGTGCTTCATGTCTATCCCAGCATGGGTATACCTTATCATGACCCCCCGATTCGATCGCACCCGACACCTGGCCAACGCCAACGCCATGCTCGCCCTCGACGTTGCCTTTGTGATCATCTGGCTGTCTGCCTTCTCCACCCAAGCGTCGTACAACTCAAAAGAACTGTGCGGCAAGGCTTGCAACCTGAGCGCCGCCATCGTGGGTCTTGGTGTTGTCGAAACGTATGCATAAGCTTTCCCCCTTCATCCCCGTTTCCCAAACAACCCCATGTCGCTGACCTTGAAACACAAACAGCGTCTTTTGGATAGCCACAACCATTGTCAGTGGGTTTACCTGGAATTATTTCAAGTTCCACGGATCCCTGCCGGGCTACGACAACCGCAAGCTCGGCGGCGAGAGCATCGACCCGGACAAGGCCGCCTTCTCCATGGCTCCCCACGACGACGACGCTTACGAGAGGGTGAACATGGACGACCACGAGGCCAACGCTGGCGGATACGGGGATTACAACAACAGCACCGTCAGCAGCAGCAACATCAACAACCACTACGCAAGCAACCCATACAGCGCCGACGACTTCGACGACTCCAATCACTACGGCTCCGTGCCTCCCAGGAACACGGCGGGCATGTTTGACTCCAACACCGAGTACAACAACTCAGACTACAACTCTGGCCCCGTAACTGGGGCCCCTGCGCCACAGCCTTACGGTTCTCGGCCTGCCGCCTACGACGAACCCGTACAATTCCCTGCAGGAAACTATGACCGAGTTGAGCGGTAAGGAGAGGATCGTCCCTCACCCTTTTTTGTGTAAATTCTTTGGTCGGATGGTGAGGCCAGATGTTAGGGGGTTTTGTATGGTAAAGCCGCGTTGTGTTTTCACGCCCATTGTTTTGGATTGGAAGGGCGTTCAGGGAGCATTTTATATATGGACGAGTTTCGGTGGTGGCAGGGCCGAGTGATTGGCCAGGGAATACGTATAGTATCATGACATGCCTGTAAAATGAACGATATGATATCCAAGAAACAGTTTTGCTCTTTCCCCACTGCCTGCATCGCTTAAAAGAAAAAATGTATATAGACTGTATTGAATCCTCAAAGCATTGTTTGATCCCTAGAGCGAACTCCCAAACGCCCAGCCGAGTTTTTAATGTATGCAGCGGCCTGCTTTTTCTAATGTCAAAACATCTCTAAGCATTCATCTTGCTGATCCTCCTCCTAATGTCCGCCTCCGTCTGCTGCATGGGGTTCAACTTGCGATCCTTCGCCATGGCCCTCGTATCATCCCCATACTTGCCGATCAGCTTCTCCAGCCACTCCCTCTCCTGCTCGCTCTGGTATCTCTTCTTCTTGGGCGCGGGGTTGCGGGCCTCCTGGATCAGCGACTTGACCACCTCGGTCTCCCTCCCGTTCTCCTGGATCCCGCCCCATTCCTCGTGCTCCTCCGCCTCCCCGTCATCCATCTCCGAGTCCGAGTCGAGCGCGTTCAAAGGGTCGTCGAGCGGGTTGGGCGCCCGGCCGATCACGCGGACAATCCTGCCGTCGGCGTCCCTCTCCACCCTCGCCTCGTCCAGCGCCTTGCCCGTCGACCCGGAGCCGTTGATGGAGAGGGGGTCCGAGGGGCCGAAGGTCTCCTTGACGCCCAGCGTCTTCTCGGTGCCGCCCGTGGGGCCCTTTAACCGCGCCGTGAGACCGAGGCGTTTGTAGTTTTGCGCCAGGGTCTGCTTCTTGTCCCTGGTTTTTGAAAAGTCAGCATTTTTAAGGTCTTCTCATCGTGCGAGGTTGCTCCTCGATCCATGCTGTGAGTTTGGTAAAAAAAAAAACGAACCAGTTGGCTGCGATGGTATTGTTGCCGAGCGGGTTGACGGGCTTCTTGAGGCGGTTTGATTGCCGGATGGGCTGGCTCTTCGAGCGGCGCTTCTTCTTCTGGATTTCGCGTCCCATTTTCGGAAATGATTGGGCTCCCGGGGCAGATTTATTACAAGTAAATGCTGGTTACAGGTGGAAGATCGTAGTAAGATGGGTGGGAAAGCCTGCCACCAAAATTTCTGTCGATGCTCTTATCGATAAGAACGGTGGTGGGTCTGTTTACTTTACCGCTATGAAATTTCAGAGCCTCCGAGCATTTATATCATCAGCGAGCATGCAGCAAATCCAAAGTTTATCTTCCTTCGCTGGATACATAATCTACTCGTCTATCGAAGATTCATTACTACTGCGAACCCGAGGTCGTCTGTTTTCGCCTCGTCCAGCGATTTTTTAGACTTTGAATTTCCTTGGATCCAGCTTACTCACGTCGGCACTTTGAGCATCACCGTCAAAGATGAACTCAGACATGAGCTTACCCGTTGCAGGGCCGTTTTGGATTCCCCAGCACGTGTGCCCACTCGCGACGTACAATCCGGGGGTTTTAGTTTTTCCAATCAACGGTCCGCTTTCCTGGCCAAATCTCATATGCCGGGGAAGATAACAGGCCTGCTTTGCCTTGATGGGAGCAGCGCCCAGGACGGAGCTGATTGTGCCAATATAGGAGATGATGTCGTCGCATTGGGACTCGTCACACTCAACTTGATCAGCAGTTTCTGGTAAGGGAATTGCCGTATCAGGCTCGCCTATATAACCGTTCAGAAGATGGCCAAAGACTATTCTTCGGGGTGGGTACCTACCACATGCATATACTTCTCCGAAAGGCCGAGCGTAGATCTCCGGGTCAACGCGTCCCTTGTGTTTCCGCTTCTGGCTCATCTTGGCTCGGTGTTCGGGGATGTAGTTGGACGGGAGCTCGATGTCTGTGAATACCGCGTATGGGCTGACCTCGGCCTCGTACACGACACTGTGCGCTCTCAGGCCTTCCACCTTGGCCTGAGGGAGCACCACTCCCGTCCAGGGTCCAGCCGCCACCACGATGTCCGTTACCTCATGGATTTCGTTCGTGGTGTTGTCTTTCCGGTCGACATACTCGACTCCCTCGACTCCCGTCGGCGATGACTTGAGCCTGGTGACCTTGGAGTTCGTTTTGAACTGGACGCCGGCGCCCCGAGCAAGCTCGGCAATTGAGGTGGTGAAGTGATGCGGGTGAACCTGGGCGGTCTCGGTGGCGCCCGGCGAGCCCATCTCCGCCCAAGTCTCGACAATTTCTCGGTCCACATAGTCGAAATCACTCGGGAAGTTGCTCTCTTTTAGCAGGTCCTTTGCCGCCGTGTCCTGCTTCGGGAGCTTCTCCCAAGCCTTTCCCTCGTCATTGGCCTGTTGCAGCTGCTCAAGGCGTTCCTTAGATACCGTGACTTCGATGCTGCCGCAACCCAGCTTTCGATAGCCCCATCTCTTGGCCCCATCGTGCTCTGCTGCCAGTTCGGCATGCAGTTTGTACGATAGCGGGACAAGACAATCTGGGTATGCCCATAGGGCGAGTAGACCTCCCGCCTTTCCAGACGCCCCAGTTGCGATGGCCGGAGCCGCCTCTAACACTGTTATGGTGTGTAGAGCCGGGTTAAACTTTGGATGCCGTGTGAGGTAATAAGCCGTCGTAGAACCGATAATGCCACCGCCTATTACAGACAAGCAGAAACCGCCGAATGTTAACATGAACGGTTGTAGACTTCGGGAATTCCAGAGCTACCGGGACCGGTACAGGGTAGGCACTCACCAACGATGACAATACTGCGCTTGCCCTCCATTTTTCACGTTATGATGCGCAGAGTTGATTCCGGGCGCGGGGTTCTTATCCATGTACCTAAAAAATTGGGCTCGGGCTATCTTGGCTGGCTCTGGGTGTCCTCTCTCGGTCACAGCTCGTCAACGGTTTCCAAGCTACTGGAGAAGCCGGAGCACATATGTGACGCAGCACAGGGTCCACAATGCAAAGCGGATCGATGCTGACGAGGGGCAAGTAAAAAACAACGGGATAGAGACTAGCGATACAGGGGAGAAAGTTGGGCCGATGTGGGATGATTTGAGTTGGGATATGGGGGGAGGGGCAGGGAGGGCTGGCTGGGATGAGAATTCCAATGGCCACCGTTATATTTGCAAGCAGGCTGTCAATGCCGGTGTGATCTGGTATCTCTGTCAAATGGCAAATGCACCCTTGATGATTGCGGGCGGATTAATAATGAGTTGTGGTTGGTTTTCAGGCTCGCTTGTGGCGTCTTGGTGCAGCGATTGGTGGACGGGACGGGATGTGCACGGCATTTCAGAACAAGCTCTCGCAGTGAGGCAGCAATTGCCCATTGCCTGTCCTGTAACGAATGTCTTCTGCATCTCATCGCTGTTTGACAGGTTTGTGCCACACGAACGGCAACTAAAGGCTGGGCGCAGTGGGAAGACGTAACATCCCAGCCGAAAGGTGCTACCCCGCCAAAGCTCTTTATCCATGTATCTGTAGGCTGGACCTGGCAGAAGTTGAGCCTTGGAGACCAATTGAAATTGAAGCCTAGTAGGCGCGAATAGATCACTGAAGCGTATTATTTGACCGGAAACTACGGGGTCCATACTACACAACTTTTTGAGACCCTTGCAAGAATAGGTGCCGTCGTTACCAGTCAGTCCCCATTTACCAGCAGATACCCGGAACATGCAATAGCCTGTGACGGGTATCCGGTTAGTACCGTTACTGGCAACACGGTTATCTGTTTAAATTATATTTTCCAAATAGTGAGATCCTTCGGACATTGACCGGGTGTCCATTTCCTCATTCGCGTGAAAAAAACAATACTTGCAAAGGTCCGTTAACCGTGGGCAAAGCTCGCGTTTGGGTGCATCATCTGCTACGTCATTCCGATCGTGCAGTGTAAAATCACCGTACTATAGCTTCTTCTCCTACTGAGTGGACGGAACGGGCGAATTGCGTTTTCCGGACCACACAACAGGGGCGTCTCTGTAGTACCGGATCAATCATCCTGATTAAGCTGGTAATAGCAGGTGCCTTAGCTATGTTGCGCAATTCCAAATCCTTTTGGCCCTGCCGCGTCTCCTGCTCGTCTCCGCTGAGACAGTCCATTGGCCTAGTTGGTCAGCAAAGTGGCGGGTTGCACCCGCCCGCGCATTCGCCGAGGCTTCTTTCGACGAGGGCCCCGACATACTTCTCTCCTACATTATCTCCCCTCCCCGCCAGCAGATCATCGTTTTCCCGCAGACACCCTTCAGGAAGCTTTATTTCAATCCGCAAAATGTCGTCCGCCACTAGCTTCTACGATTTCAAGCCGCTTGACAGTACGTGTGACCCCGCCATCTCATCGCGGAGATTCATGATGCGATTTGGAGCTGCTGCCTCGGCCCCTCCAGAGCGCCTTGCCGGCCCTTCCGTTCCCGTGAATATACCTGCTAACTCTTGATTTTCCTTGTCTTCAATTAGAGCGCAACCAGGAGGTTAACTTCGAGGACTACAAGGGCAAGGTCGTCCTCATCATCAACACCGCCTCCAAGTGCGGTTTCACCCCGCAGTACGAAGGATTCGAGAAGCTCTACAAGCAGCTCCGCGACAAGTACAACGACGACGTTGTATTCCTCGGCTTCCCGTGCAACCAGTTCGGCGGCCAGGAGCCCGGAACCAACGACGACATCCAGAACTTTTGCCTGGTCAACTATGGCGTCAGCTTCCCCATCATGGGCAAGGTCGATGTCAACGGCGACAACGCCGCGCCCCTCTACAACTGGCTCAAGGAGCAGCAGCCCGGCATCCTGGGCCTCAAGCGCGTGAAGTGGAACTTTGAAAAGTTCCTCGTCGGCCGCGACGGCAAGGTCAAGGGTCGCTGGGCCAGCACCACCAAGCCCGATGCCCTCGAGGCGCCCATTGTCGCGGAGCTTGAGAAGAAGGATGCTGCGTCCAACCTCTAAGTTCAATGCGCTGGGGAGTATATTTTCGCTGCAGAGTGGACTTGGAAATGGAGACTATGTGTGTGAGAGGATGTACTTAATTTGAAGATACCCACCATCCAAAGATCCAGGTTTCCTGATCCAAATTTTCTTTGCACTTGCTTGATTGATGAGAGCTGGCCACAGGAACTGGGGTGAACTTCCCCTCATGATATCTTTTCTCACGGAACTGAATTACTCAGCTAAGTATTCGATATGTGATACTGCTTATCCATCGAAATCCAGTATTGAGATGAATAGTTATAAACCTCCATCTCTCACACTGAACAACCCATTTAGCTGCGTTTAACAAATTCAAATGAGGCGTAAGAAAGGAATCAAGCCTCGTGAATCTTTTCGGACTCCTAACCTTCAGGGATTGACCAGTGGGGAATGGAACGCCTCATGGACACAACCACTATCAAACACATGGTTGCCGTAACTTGGGGCCCCGTGCCTAATACTGAGAGTTAGAGTCGATCAACACTTCAATCAGTAATACCGGCAATATGTTTGGATTGCCTCCAAAGACCAAGGCCTTTGAAAATCTTTCCAACATTATATCTTGCCATCAAGCGAGCCTTTCCTCCCAGTTTTTGCGACTACCTACCCAACTTCGTGATTCTGGAGGGGTTGTATGAAGGAATTTGCGATCTCCATACCAGTCAGTGTATACGGCTTCTGGGCATAAGCTTAGATTTGATTATCGCCCGATACCCCGGATACACCACCAAGGCGTCAGTAGCTTCAAAGCTTCACTCCACTGGCTGCCTCCATAAATTACCACACCCACATCCATCACACCAAAACCCAACCGCTGGCTGTGCCTGGGAGGGTGGCTGATTTAGGTGCTTCGAGCTTGAATCCCGCATGAAGCTTCGCGGAAGCTCCAAGTCATATTAAAGGACGACATCCCACTCTTCCACCCACGGGTAAATCGGCATGAGGCAGCTGTGATGAGGGAATCTCACGGCGCCTCTTTTGGGCCTAGAGGAGACTTGTTCTGACTCCACCGCTTATGTTTTTGGCCCATCGGAGGTGGCTGCGGCCCTCGACTGGCGCACACCGCGCCGTTGAGCTGGGATCGCCAATGCAGGTCCCCGTATTTCTCGCATTGAGCGGCCAAGATTGCTTTTTGCCTCCTCGTTGTGGGCGTTCTGGAGGGTCGGGGACATTCTCGTAAACTTCGTATCAGAGACAAGCATGTTATCAAATTTCCCTATACAATCAGCGTATTTGATTGAGGCTCAGAGGGAGAAGGAGTAGGAGATCGGTGTGTGTGCGCCCAAGGGAGATCCCAGGGACGATCAGCCAGATCTGAAGTTACTATGTATGAGTTGTGTATCTAACCTAGATGCAACCTCGGACCAAGAAAAGCAGTCATCAACATCGTGGCACAACTCTCTTCGGGCCACACATCAGCGTATGTCAACAGGCCTCGCAGAGCTCGCCTATACAGAGTTAGACAGAAGGGCGAGTCAGCTTACTGGAAGGCAGACCCCGGCTTTCGGCTGATCGAAGACATGCCCTTACCCCTGACTAGCTCAGACTTGGGAATATTATAGGGCTGGTTGTTGTGCTCCCGTTTAATTCTCCATCTTCAGCTCTTCCTGAAGAGGCAATACCCACTTAGATCTCCATCATGTCTAACACGCCACCTGGTTTCCCTCGTGGTTCTGGACCGGCCAGCGCACTTGTCCCGTTCGCTCTGAATGCTTCATGATATGGCTTAGCTTTTCTTTGGTTCGAGATATGGATGAGGGGATGTGCTCACCTGAAATTCCACAGCCTACGCGAAGTTATCATCGAACCACGGCATCGTGTGGGAATGTAAAAGCAGAGGGAATTCTAACCGGGAGTCGGTAGAGGAGAAGACAGAGAAAGCCCTCTTCCTTGCAGAATACTGCGCCTCTGGTTGCCGCTAAAGCAGACCAATGCAAGCCTCGCCCGTTTCACATTTCACGCTCCACATCCCTAGTCCCATCTCTCACCACCACTTACATCCCTGCCAGGCAACACAGTCTGTAATAGCATTTCGAGTCTACTTGGAGATTGGGGGTGGAGTAGAGTCAGCCTGAGTTAGCCCAATGTCACAATACGCCAGGAACGAGTTGGGCTTGGTATGGATGATATATAAGATGGTCGAAGCAAGTGTTCACGTCGCTTGCTCTTAGTTTAGGTCTCAGTGTCGCTGGCTACTGTCTTTTGCCTCGTCTCTGGCAGTCATTCTTTGGTTGAACACATTCGTTCGTTAAATCATACACTCGCTTATTCAATCGTTAATTTCGTGCGCCAAAAACAGTCACCATGCTCTCTCGTTTCCTTTCCCTCGCGGCCCTACCTCTAGCCGCAAGCGCCCTGGCGAGCCCCGATGCTCAGAATGGCGATTCTGGCATCCTCGCTTTTCCCATCACCGGCTCGGTTGGCGCCCCTATCGTGAAGAGCCTCACCAAGCGACAGTCCGATATCAGCCTGGAGAACCAACTGCTCGGCACACTCTATACCATCGATGTCACAGTCGGTACCCCAGGCCAGACGGTCAAGCTTCAGTTTGATACTGGTTCTGCCGAGCTCTGGGTGAACCCCATCTGCGCCTATTCCGACAACCCCAGCCTGTGCCAGGAGGCTGGTAGGTTCACCCAGAGTACTTCCTTCGTTAACCTCAACACCCCCGGTGGCGTCGACTACAAGATTGGCAAAGTCGAGTTCATTTACGGCTACGACCATGTCACCATTGGATGTAAGTCACAAACCACCGCCATGTCTTGCGTAGGGTGTTACCACTTTGATTAAATTGACTCGGCTAATCACTTCCTCTCAATAGCTGCGAAGCTGACCCAGCAGATTTTCGGTGTCACCACCAATAGCAGCAAGGTCAGCGTCGGTATCTTGGGAGTCGGCCCCAGTGTGACCAGCTGGAACAGCCCTTACCCTTACGTCCTTGACAACCTGGCCTCGGGGGGCTTCATCAACAGCAGGGCTTTCAGTCTTGATATTCGCAAGGTCGACGACACTCGAGGTTTGTATATATCCTGGTCCTCGATTTGTTACAAGAGCTCACATTTTGCTAGGTGCCGTTGTCTTCGGAGGTATTGACACCAAGAAGTTCTCCGGTAAATTGGAGAAGCTCCCTATTGTCCCTGCTGCTCAGACTCCCGACAAGACGGTTCGGTACGTGAAGGCAACATTTGTGTTTGTCCAAGTGTCCCTGGTGTGTACTGACCCTCTGTAGTTACTGGGTCAACCTTGAAGGCATCACTGTCAGCCTTCCCAACGGCCAAGATGTTTCCGTCTTCACCTCCGGAAGGCTTCCTGTTCTGCTCGATAGCGGCTTCACCCTCACCGGTCTCCCCAGCGCCATGTTCGAGGCGCTCGCCAAGGCCTTCAACGCCAACCCCAACGTCGCCTACCCCTTGGTTGACTGTGCTCTCATCAACACCAAGGGCACAGTAGACTTCAAGTTTGGCAACACCGTCATCAATGTCCCCTATTCCGACTTCATCTGGCGTCCTCAGCCCGGGACCTGCCAGCTGGGTGTCTTCCGAAGCGATGGTAAGTGTTTGCTACTTCAATCTGAAAATTAAGGAGAGAAAATTAATTAGGATCGTTAGACTTCCCTGTCCTCGGCGATACCTTCCTTCGAGCTGCCTACGTTGTCTACGACTGGGACAACCGTAACATCCACATTGCTAATAACGAAGACTGCGGATCCAACTTGGTTGCCATTGGAAAGGGTGCCAATGCAGTTCCCTCCTTGGCCGGAGACTGCCCGTCCTCCAACCCTACCTCCAGCTCCTCCACCTCCGCTCCTGCGTCCACCACCTCCGTTTCATCAACCAGCACCAGCGAGCCTCCTAAGACGACCTCGTCGTCGTCGTCTTCTTCCTCTGCCTCATCGTCTTCTTCCTCTGCCTCATCGTCTTCTTCCTCTGCCTCATCGTCTTCCTCTTCTTCCTCCGCTTCATCTGCTGCCTCCACATCATCCACCTCCAGGTCATCTACCCAGACTCCCCAGTCAAGCTCTTCCAGTGCTCCTGGGACCCCTATCTCTTCAGCCAGTGTGACCAGCACCCCTGGTTCTTCTTCTGAAGTTATCAAGACTACCTCCTCATACAACTGGAGCAACTCGACCATCACCAGCACTGGGTCCCAGACCACTCCCCCCGTCAAGGAGACATCCACCTTCACCACAACCCAGACCTACACAGTCACCTCGTGCGCCCCCACCGTCACCAACTGCCCCCTGGGTCACGTAACCACTGCCACCATCACCAGCACCGTCTACTGGTGCCCCGCCACCTCCGGCACCTTCACTATCCCCCAGACCGTCATCTGCACCAAGCCGGCCTGCCAGTCCAACCCCACGAGCACCATCAACCACGTCGTCACCGTCGTCCCCGGTCCCACCCACTCCGTGCCCGTCCAGATCCCAGGCTGCACCGCCTGCGCCTCCTCCGTCGTCCAGACCACGGCGGCCAACTCCCCCCAGCAGACCAAGCCGGCCGCCTGGAACCCTCTCCCGATCGGCGGCGTCAGCACCGTGACCACTCCCGCCGTCGCCGCCCCCACCACCACCACCATCCGGTCCTCCTCGGTCCCCACTGCAGGTGCTACCGGCTGGAACGCACCCGGACCTATCGCCCTGGGCCTTGGTGCCTTGGTCGCCGCTCTGCTGTAAAGGAGAACCGGGTGAGTTTTGTGTTAAGGGAGGGTTGGTCAGTGCTATAGCTCTCGGCCGTTCGTCCCAGTGGGGGAGTGGCTGGAGAGAAATGACTTAGATGAATTTGGATATATTACGCTTTCTAGAGGCTAACTTCCTTTCTTGGACTTGCCTACTCTTTAAATGTTAATGTTTTTGGATATCTTTGGATGTTTTGTGATGGGCTGCCAATGGAGGAGATGTATCTTCTTTACTCTCCCTCATGTCATTGTCTTTGGATGGCTCAAGTAGATATATGATCAAAGAAGATTGACTTTAGATCAAACTAAGATCCATTCTAGATTGAGTCCCACCTAATAAAGTAAAGAGGAATATATCTTCGGCATAGTCGTAGTTATTGTACTCTGGTGTAGCAAGAGTTTTGGCATGCTGGTAGCTTCAAGACCTAACCAAGCAGCTGTCGTGTGAGTGATACAGCCGGTATTATCAATTAACAAAAGTTCACAGCAATATTCAAATAACAGTATTATTCTATATTGATGATCTTTATTTTTCCCTATTGGGTTACTTTCTTTCGATATCATGTCAGATTTCATTGTCAATGTCCCTTTCTGCCCCCAACAACCATCCACTCCTCCGATTCTTTTCGCCCCCACCTCCAAAAACCTCGTTCACCCGAGTCTCTGCATGATGCAGACGTGAATTGGGTAAGGGGAGTCTGAGCATACACCCCGGAGTGATACTCAGCTACCAAGCAGCCTGGTGTCATTGCAGTGCGCCGATATTACTTTGCTTCATCCACGCCACGAGGGTCTTCCCCTATACTCGGACGAGCATCATGATCGACTCTAGTTCTCGTCCATTATACGCTCGGCGCTGACTTGCTGATAACTCGTATTGTAAAGACAGGGTAGGGGTGGCTCTGTCATCCCCCTGAGGGGTGTTTTGGGGCTTTCGAGGAATACGAGTTTCGTAGAAATGGTAAATCTCACTCTCCAGTTGTCTCCGCTCACGACAGAAAGTCATGGATCGTAGCAGACGTTGATAAGACACGCGCTCCAAGGATCAGATCTGCATGGGCGTTCTCAATCGGTCCCATCCAAATACGAGGGCGAGTCAATGACGAGGGAAACCCCGACTCTCCGACAAGATAGTAAGCTGATGGAATTAGGTTGGGTTGAGTGAGCGTACATGCGGCGCGTATAGCACAGTTCAATATCGAACCACCAAGCGCCTTCAATATCTGAGGGGTTTGAGAAGGACCGATGATATATTGGCTTTCTCGCACAGTTCAAGCACTGAATCGGGATCCAGTCGTACGACTGAGTGACCGCCGTGCATACATACATGTATGTAAGGGCACGCAGGCAACCAGAAAATCCCTCTCGTGGGAGGATATATTATATAGTTACCCAGATATATAGACTTTACTGGTGTGTCTCAGAGTTCCCAATTCGACTTATTGGCCTCTGCCATCTGCAGCGACGCACATTTGGCAATCGTCCATGCATGTATTGGGCTCAGAAGGGGCAATCTGCGTATTTCGTACCTATGCACGGCTGACAGCGGGTGCCATGATCCGTCCCGTCTTTCCTGCTGCAGTGAACATGTACGTGCGTACATCATGTACATATGTGGACGGGCAGCGCCAATGTGTACACATGCACGAATACGTGTTGTGTGCGTCTGCTTTCTCGCGGATTCCACCTGGTCCTCCTTGTCGTCCCTCCCCGCGCGTCGTCGCAATAGGAAAATAGGACAAAGATGGAATGATTCCCTTCAACTTTTGCTTCGCCGCACACACACACCTGTTCTCCCCTCAGCGCCCAATGAACCCATCTGGCGGCCCTCGCTACGTAGGTACCCAAGGAAAACAAGGGCCCTGCCGATTCGCCCGGACGGAAACTGGGAGCGTAGCATCGCAGAGGGTGATGTGGTATCGCATATCGCATCGCACCGCATGGCCCCAACCCTATAGCGCGAACGCAATGGCACTTGACCCGGATGCACGAACTAGAATGGAACCTTTGCTGTCTATCAATCGACAGCGGGGGGGCGCACAGTTAAACCCGCCGAAAAGCCTGTTTCGAGCCGTCGGTCGGTGAGTCGCAGACGCTCCCCGAGGTCGCCATCGCGACCTGACATGTCGTTGTTGAGAATTGATTGCCCTGAAGGCGAGACATCTCCGGACCACTTTCGCTGCCCGGCCAGGTTTCCATGTCCGTGAGAAACGGAGGAGGCCCCCAGGTTTTCCTAATCGCCTTGGTTGCATATCTTGGCAAGCGAGCTACCGCCAATATTTCAACTGCCCTGGATTGCTCGCATCTCTAGTGGAGGGCACGGAATGGTTATCATCGGCAGATTGACCTGGTATTCCGCAGAGCCGTCGGGAGATGGTGTGCAGGATACGCGTTTAGGCACTTGCCGGAGACGAGGGAGACAAGGTAGATTTGAGGCTTCGGGTTATTGCGCCTGAAGCTAAGCTCTAGTCTTCGGCATCTGATGTGTAGTTCTAGCCATCACATCACGTATGCCATCTCCTCGAACAAAGGAATAGGAAACACTCTGCCATCGGGACCTGGGGAAAGGCTATGGATCAAGCTGAGCCTCGTAATTTCTCATTATCTCTGGGATATGCCATTTAATAGATACATCACAAAGACGGATAGGCAAGAGCCGACATCATCGGCTTAACACACCTGTTATACGCGATAGAAGCCGTGCCTGGTGGTAACATCCGGCAACTTAACTACCTACCCAACTCACTGTCCGAGGGGACGCAACCTTCTTTCCTTCTCGTCCTGACTAGACCAGACCCAGCTAACCATCACAGTCGACGCCGAGAGATAGCCCGAGAAGCGCTGCGCAGCTGCGAGATCGTGTGTCGCTCTGGGGTAGGCAGGCAGAGAGAAGCTTCAATCGCTCTAGGGGAGGGGCTTCCCTTTCCCCAGATTCTTCCCGCCGTGATTAGGCAGGTCGAGCTGAGAAAGCCCGACCGATAAAATTGGTGCTGCCTGTCATCGTAAATCTGGGGCGGCGGTACTTATCTCGGCGATTCTTGCGGGGAAATTTCCCTCCTGTAAGACTGCAAAGCGCAGCAGGTCCCCCAGTAGGCTTGTTGGTAGGGGGGGAGGCAAGACACGACAAGGTAAGGTGATGGGCTCATCGCCCGCCGCCCTGCTGATTTGGCACGGCAGTTGGCCTGGCGAGATCTCCCTCTCTCTCCCTCTCTCGGTCAGACGACTTCTGTCAGTCGACAATCCTTCCAGCCTCTCCCCTTCGCAGGCCTCTGCGTTTCAACAGAGCCCCCTTCAAGGCAAACCCGTTGCACACACCCTTATCCACCACACTTTGTACGCTGCAACTCCAGGAATAGCTCTCTGGTCAGCAAACGTGTTCGTCTTTGGGTTTCCAAAACACCAGGATGAGTGGCGGGTTTCTTCGAGGCCATGATGCTAAAACTATGCTAATTACGCCTGCTCCGAGGCCGGTGGCGGTCTTGGCTCACGATTCATACTGAACCCACTTGCGTTGAATCCTTCAACCCAAGTCTGTTTCAACATGAGCGGTGAGGTGAGACCCATTTATAGTGCCAGCGCAGAGGCTTCTCTTGCTTTTTTGACGTACCCGAGCACAATCGGAGCCTCCCAAATCCTCAGTCGGCCGGTGGAGAAGCCATCGCGACATTGACAGCGGCAAAAGGACCCTGACTGTGACGCTATTAATGAATCGTCGCCGCGGCTAGGCGCTTCCCCAGTGTTTCCCTCGGCCTTGTCCCACGATCCCTGGAGACACAAGCAGAGCTGGCAGGGCAATCAATCAAGCTATCCCAGGCCGAGGCCACGGCGATCCTTTTCCCTTTCGGCCCAGATGCCCTCGATGATTTCCCTCAGGTACTGGCCCAGAGCGCACCAGGGGGGGTATCCGAGTCTGGCTGCCTGGTCACCGAGATGGTCTGCGCTCAGCTCTGTTCTGCCCTCTCTCACTGACAGGTAAGGTAGACCCCGGTAGGTGCTAACATACGATACTCGGTTCCCTTTTTGCCGAACTGGAGGATGGAGGGACAAGGGCGGAGTCGAGCAGGTTTAGAGGCAGGGCCACCCTGAGCCGCGCCGACTCACACTGGACCAATGGGAGTCCGCGTGCGCATCACTCCATCAATCAGAGTCAATCAATCTCAGTCGCGGGAGGAGCCTGATGGGCGCGATGCTGTGCGGCGATGCGCAGCGGCCAAGGAAAGCTTCTTCGCTCGAGCAGGCACGGGTACATCCGCATTGCACCACCACCCCCGAATGCGAGAATTAAGGCAGGCAAACCTTGATTTGGTTGCTGGGTGCTTACAATTGCTCCGAAGCGTGATTCATCCCCCCTTGTGCAACTCACGGCTGGCGTGTGTGGCGGTCGGCCGAAGCCTGACGCGCGATGTTACGATGCCCGCTAGCATCCAACGGTTTCGACGATGATCATCAGGAAGATAGCCAGCCACCGACGCAAGATATGATCAATGTGACCTGACAGGCGTCCATCGGCCGTTTCCGATGGCTACTATCTTCCTCGATGGTCCTCGAATGCGGAAAGGATTTGCTCAGCGTGGGGAGGTGACCCGTTCAGGTGGTCTTCACAGGAGTGTGTGGCGCGCCGTCTGGCTGCATTGCATCATGTACAATAAGGGAAAGGGACCTTTGCAACAAGACGAGCACGGCCAAGGTGTGCTCGACTGCAATGGCCTGTCAGCACCTTACGTCGATCAGGGTTCTGCCCGCGCTCCCTCACTTGCTTGTTGAAGGTCATTTGGGTTGTAGTGGGGGTGTTTAGTTTAAGGTACAGTAGCATGACAAGCTCCTTCACGGCCATATGCTGCGTCGTGACACGGGATTAGTGATTCTTTCTTCGTCTTCCGCTTCTTCGTTGTCGTCGTCTCTTCTCCGGCCGAATCCACAATGCTAGATTGCAGAGGCCTGGAGGGAGCGTAGGGCCCAGCAAGTCTGTGTTTCGACACCTTCTTTGATACGATGCGATGCGAGGTGCGATTCCTGCCGGGATGTGCACTGGCAACGGCTCAGGATCACATGCCAGAGCCAGCCCGTCTGCTCGAGTTATCTCGGCCTTGCCTTAAGAACTGTCTGCTATTTGGACCGTGCGCCGTCGCAGGCTCAAGTCTCGATTGGATGCCCACTTCGCACAACACCCGAACGACTGGATGGGTCGGACGAGGTATGTACCTGGCTGCAAATGGACCAAACTCCGCTGTGCTTAGGGTCTAAGCAGGTCCCATCCGTCTCGTCAGCTTCATCTGTTGTGTAATGGCTTGCAAGGGTTCGATATGCCGGCAATTCAAACAAGCTGCTGTGATGTGATCAACCGCCGTTGTCCAACGACTGCCTCTCAATTCACCGACGACCACCACACCCGGTGACTTGCTTCCCCCCCCATCCATCCATCCTCAACGAGCATGCACCCTCCATTGCCCTCCTTCGCCCAGGGCCCCCCCAAGCCCGCCAAGACCCCAATGTATCTCATGCAGCTAGGACAGGAGGCTTGAGCTAGAAGGACCGAAGAAGTCTGCGTGGAAAACCCATGCCTCCTAGCCCAGCCAACTAGATCACCGCAGCTAGGCCATTTGCGCCGCCTTGCAGCAGAGCAAAAATCCCCTGCCCGTTGCCTAGCCAGGTTTAGCCATTTAGCGCTGGTAAGACCGTCTAGTTAGCTTAGATCCGATGCAGCGAACCATCCCGCGCGCACTCCAGCTTACTGCCTCGAGCAAATCCTTGAACGACCACCCCAAGCTAGGCTCCCCCATCCTTCCAGCCCCCGATTAGTTAGTTTCCGCGGTTGAAGCAAACGGACAGTAATACCATCCATCAACGAGGTTATGGGAATGACATTTGATATCTGTGTGATATGCCCAAGTCACATTGCTACCGTGCCGGCGTCGACGGCCGTCTAGCCCCGTCCAAGAGGCGAGTGTGGATGCTCATAGTGTCCTTTCATCGATCGGTGATGGGGGATGTGACGGTGATGGCAGAGAAGCGCCCTCTCCGCGCCGGCAATCATCGCTTGCAGCCAATAGTGGCGGCAGATAAGCAGCAGCTTGGTGGGCGGATGGATGGTACGTAATATTTTGCTGACTGGATGCTGGGCGTCGTCTATCTGGTGATGATGATGGGAATAAGCATGACTTCCAATGTGGCTTAAGGGTGGGGGAATCGCTGTTAGTGGGAAATGAAAAGGATTGCTGCTGTAGTGCCGCTTCATGGTGTGAGTGAGCGAGTGTGTGTGTGTGTGTGTGCTGGACGATGTGGCTAATATCGCATCTCGCCCAGTTGTGAGCTTCCAGAATGCTGCACGCCCTCTGGAGGACACCCTCTCAGGCTCTCTGTAGGACACACCTGCATGCCGAGGCTCTCATTGGCAAGCTGGCCAGGGCGACAACCGCTACTCTCCAGGCTGGAGCCACCGTCTAGCTCTGACTAAGAGGCCCGCCGTTGGAGAAGCCACAGGTAGGTCGGCAGTCCCCGGCTCTGAGTGGCCACCGGCCTGCCTCCTTCAATCTGCAAGCTCCAGTGCCCGTTGGCGAGTCGCAGCGCGCCGCACTCCACGTTGGCACCAGATCGACCACCGCCACCCTCCAATGATTTAAGGCCGGAGGGCTTTCCTGATAGACGAGGTGTAGCATCGCCCCTAGAGCCTTAGTGTGATTGACCGCATTGCATAGACAATGGATGTCCCTAGTGGCAGCGCCTTTCCCATTGGCGTCTGCCATGGCATCATTCCGCCAAGCAACAGAAATCCTGGAAGAGGGAAAGGAGATTTTGGGGATGATAGAGCTTAACCACCATCACCCATACTTCCTAGCCTAGTCTGCCGACTCTGATCCATGCGCGTACCTACAGGCCGCCGTCGATGTGGACACACGAGTTGCCAGCACAACACAACACTTGCAGTAGCTGGGAATTCCTTGTCTCGGGGCACTTTTGTTTATCAAACAAGCGTCGACACCTTGCCCGGAGCCCGCCGGTTGATAGCATGCAACGGCAGTCACATTCGACCTGACAATCTAGGACTACTGTAGATTGGAGCTGGGGATGATGGCATCTCAACGTCTCCTTCACCAGAGATACGAGGCTTTGTCTTGTCGGAATCCTCGCTGTAGTAGGTGGGGGCACCAAGATCGAATGTCTTAGTCTAGAGGCTCTTCGGCCCCATAGATTCTGGAGACTGGCTGGCACATCCCGGAACCTCTCAGGATAAGGTTGCTTGCCGTCTGGCCCATTCATGGATACGGACGGACTGACAAGTGCCCAATCGCTCATCTCCCTGGTAGAATGCGACAAGGGTGCCGGCCCAGGTTCATCGTCTAAGCCACCACCAATCAAGTAACCGAGCTTGAAAGGGTCGGTGTGAGAAACAGAGCATCGCAGGACAGGAGACGGTTGGGCAGAGGATAGGAGAGAGCCAAGATCAGAACAGCGCCATATTAGTGTAATGGAGAGGCTTTTGCCCGTAGGTTGGTCACCAATGCGCACCATCTGCGCCTGTGCTTGGTTTCATTTGGATGATTTCTGATCCGATTGACTGCCCCTCAATGGTCCAAAGTGACCAGGCCTGGAAGATTCCTCTTCATGCGCCGTATTGAAGCGTCGCGAACACCGTAATAACGGACGTGCATGGAACCTAGGAGGATGCCTGTCAAACAGCTCAGATTATTTCCCCCCCCATCCTAGGCAATCGTTTGCGGCGTCTTTGGAAGCGTTTCTCACGTTTTCCACTAATGGTCGAGCTTACTCTAGTGTTTCTCAACCTACCCACGTGTTTGAAATTTTGATTCCTCTTCGGAGGTGGAAAAAAAAAGCCATCAAGCACTAGACGGCACGCTCGGAAGAGCTGTAGGGGGGGTGTTGTGTGCGTGCATGCGCGAGTGAACATGGTTTCCCTTTTGACCAGTGACATACAGCCTCTCTTCCAGTAGGATGAGCGCCGTAAAAGGGCTCGGTTATGTGGTTTCTTTTTCCCAACTCCAATCTATCTGGTAGGTGTGCCTCCGTCCCCGTCTCTGGCACGGCGAACGAGTGCGGTTGAGCAAGCAACCCCGGACGGATCAATGGCAGAAAGGAGAAAGAATTCTCCGAGACCAACCTGGTCATTCTGCCGAGGGGATATAGTGGTATCCTGGGTGGTGACGAGCGACCTCTTTATGGGGTAGAGTCTTGTCCAGCCGAGCAGAGAGGACATGTAACGACGTATTCATGTCACGTACGCGCCTGGCCAGTCATGAGATGCCAAACAGAAGCGAGTTGACGATGAGTTGTGGTGCTTGGAAGGGTAGCCTGTCGGTGGTACACCATGAACATGCCAGGGTTGGTGACGGCGGTGGGCAATTGGCTGGCCACAGGCACACTTCGGCAGCATCATCTGAATGTGGTTTAGCATGACCACAGGAACTCCGCATTCCGTCAGCGGCTTTTTTTTTTCCTCAGCGGCCTCTGGCAGCGTTATGCCTGGTGTTAAGTGTAAATACTGGGTGCTGGGCGGGACCCCAGGATTGCACATGCAGCAAACCCGTCACTTCACCTCGATGAGGCGCATTACAAAGGGTCCTCGAGGCTGGAGGCCCGTTTATCCATCACCAAATTTACAATTAGGTACCGCCCACCCCTCGTACATACCCTCGTACGAGAATCATGGTGCCGGGGAGGGTAAGGGGTCGGAGGGTTGTAGGCCCTAGTCAATCCGCACTGGGACCGAGGCCCCTTGGCCCAAGTCCTTTGCCTTGTGAGGACGGATCTTGCTTGCACCTCTCGTGTCGTGTGCTCGTCTGGCGCTGTGATTGGGTTTGCGGTGCCTGAGAAGCTAATCAGTACGTAAGTCTGGCCATATGCGCAAATGCGTGCCTGGAGGTGAAAGCCAGCGACCTTGACTTGGGCAGCAAAACCCTGGCTGTGTCTTGTGGAAATGGTGTTTGCATCGAGGCACACCACATCGTATCGTGCCTGGGCGCGTCCTGTTTGCTACGCTACCCTTGGCAAGGCTCGATGGCTCACCTACGGTACGACCATCGGCAACGACATCAATCGCCGCTCCTTGCGGTGTATGTATGGTTCGTCCAAGACGAGACGATGACGAGAATTGGGGGGAGGGCACCACCCGGAGCTCTTGGCGCATCGGCAATGATACGTAGGTGGGCTTGGTCCCATAGGCAAATCAGCAGATGTAACCTTGTCCTACCCGCTATGTGCAACTGACAGTGCTCACAGCAGTGGGAGTGGATCACACGTCTCCCAGGTGCCGCCACCTGCATCTGTCTATGAGTAGTCCGTGGAGCAACGACCTGGAGTGGGTAGCTTTGCAAAAGAACCTCGAATTAGTAGCACCACAATCTGTTAAGCAGTCAATCGGCTGGGGGGTAGGCCTTTGCACTAGGAGCAATGCAGCATAGAAGAGATGCACAGTTGCACCGGCCTTTCTGCTTGCTTGCTTTTTGGCGTCTTGACGCACAGGTTCTGGAGATAGGCAGTTGAACGGCAAGATGCGATTTTCTCTCTCTCAACCCTGTCGCCCCCCCCTTCCCGGCGGATATCCGAATGCGATTAGTGTGCGCGAGGCTAAATTAAAACTCCAAGGCAAACGTTACCTGCGCTGCTGATCTGGCGTGTGCCGTGAGCTCCTCTTGATAACGTTAGATAACGTATCTTGAGCCTCCAGGACCTCAACTGTCACGTAGCGGCACGGAATAGGATATTTCGGTGTCAGCGATTGAAACACGGCGCTGGCCGCAGGCCGTTGTTTCTAGAAGCCTGCTGTGCCGTAGCCAGATGGGGTTCTTCCCTCGCTGGAGCTCTTCTCTTCCTCAAGTTTGTTGGTAAAGTGCTCAGCTCTAGGATCTTGGGGGCAAATCTCCAAGGCATTGACCGATGGTCGACTTCAGATTCGAAGACCCCGAGCAGGGGGGGCACCCAGAAAGGGAAAATGTGTTTTTTGGGCCGTTTTGGAGGTCAGAGTGGTCTTGCGGTGTTACCGGGAAGCCGTGCCCCGCTCATCAAGGAACGAATGTCCGAAGACTGCCCCGTGCATTGCTGGTGTAATAATACCTATAGGATTCATACTATCCGCACAAGACGATACATGTCGGCCGCTCCCCTGCTGCTGGTTTCTCCATCTAATCCGCTGAGTTGTGCCTGTGCCCACATCTGATGCTCGGCGGCTTGGAGACACGGAAGTCGCTGGTCGTTTGGTCACGTCAATCTTTAGGGCCATGCGGTTGAGGTGGTGGTTGCTGGTATTACCTGAGGGGCCTATAGCACAACAGTCCCCACCTGACTTGCATCTGGCTCTGGACGGTCGTGACTGAGGATCCCTCGCGTGCTCATGCTCATGATTCTGGTCTGGCGCGCGGTGCCTGAAGGAACAGAGGACAGGACAAGGCCAGTCAAGTCGAGCCAAGTGAGGGGTTTCGCAGCTTGTTAGTGTGTTGTCTTTGCTTGCCTTGGCTCTGCTAGCTGTGCTACCCAAGGCTACCCAGGCTAGCACTGGCGCTTCCCCCGCCCCTTCCTCGGGGTTGGTGGTTGAGGAAATCGCGATTTTGGGCTTGGGCTTGGATTGGTATGATGGAGGCCTTTGGAGGCCTTACCTTGTTCCTGTGGTAATGAAACGCTCTGAACTGGACTAACCAAACGTACCGAGCGCCGCTTGAGAATGCTAAGCCTATTTGGCGGTTGGAAATCAAGCCACTGGCACCTGCAACTGGCCACCAGAGCTGCTGGCGTGCCCCCTCTCCCTCTCTGCTACGCCCAGCCCGGCCTAGCCTGCCTCCCGGACTGCCCCTTCCCCTTCCCATTCCCGTTAGGCTGCCCCTCCCCACACGCCCCCTCCCAGAATCGAAAAGTGGCTCTTTCCCCTGGCTGCTCCTGCCCAAGCTCCTGTCCAGGTCCTCACCTGGGCCCTGTTTGACAGCACCCAAAAAGCCCTGCTCGGCTGCAGGTAGTACCTGGCAGCCCCCTCGCCTCCCCTGCCGCCGAGTTACTGGCCCCTGTGAGAAGCCAGTTGTAGGCCGGTACTTGCTCCGTGGTCTTAGTGGGCTCCTCTTCCACTGGCCAGCAACCTGTCCTCCTCCCCCCACACAAGCAGGCAGACGGGTTTACTCTATCATCTGTGCAGACGCTCCCACACTCACCCTCACACAGCCAGCTAGTGCCAGGGTTCCTTACGCCATCCGCTCCCCACTGTCCACTCACATGTTCTGCTCTTCTTCTCGAAGTCTGGCAGCTCGACCGCGCGGAGGTAGTGGTGGTGGAAGACCACCACTAGAGCCAACCAGTTCGATCATGCCCCCAACTTTGCCCACACGGGGGTGGCTACAATGATGTGGGAAGGAAAGGGCCAAAAAAGAAAACCGTGCAGCACCCCAAACATGCATCCCGCTGCCAGCACTCGACGATATCGCCCAAGTCATGGCCTTGGTCGCATCTCGGACATCGCGCGTCAGGGAACCGGAAATGCTTAATATAGGTCCAAACCGCCTCCTGGACAAGCAAGATGCTGCACCCCCAAAACCCTTGCTGGTACCTCGCTGGCCTCCAGCCGCCTCCCCTCCAGAGCGTCAGCGGTGTGAAGCCGGGACCCCCTGTCCCAGGGACTTTGCAAGACGGCGCGAACAGCATAGGCTGGCTTTGATCGCCTCCCCGTCACTCCTTCTTCGGCTATGGCGAGTGGGATCATCACTCACTCCCCCTCCGTCCAGTGTCCCCCGGCACCCTGGCCCCCCTGCTGCCCACTTCCATATCTCTTAAGATTGCCTTGCTCTGTCGGCTCCTACGAGTAAGAATCGTCCGTGCTCAGTGTAGTATCTGCAAGTGCATGGGGGTAGACATGCAAGTCAAAGAAGCCCCCACAGCCGTCCGGTGATGTGGAGTTCCCATCCTATCATCAGGTGCCGTACATATCCAGAGATTCATCATAGCATCACATACATAATGGTCATTGCCCACATCCTCTACAGATGTAATACCCAGGAGCATATTTCTTCATTACGTGCATCTCCAACCTCAGATCTCATCCCACTCCCAGTACCCCTCCATCAGTACTTGCGAGTAGGTAGTCGAGCTTCGTCTTCTTTTATTCACACACTTTCAAGCTCTTCCTCAACCCAGTCTTTCAAGGCCTTGACGCTTCATTCCTTCTTCAACCTCGACATCGTCCTGCGTCCAGCTCTTCTTACTATACTCTTTATCCTGCCACCCTACCAACACGCCGTGTCCCACACACACACCCACCTCACCCACTATACCCTCATTCCAGCCGTCAAAACACCGACATGACAGCCGCGATTGCTCAACAGACCGTCACGGTCAAGGACGCAGCTACTGCGCGCAAGCGCAGAAGACGTGCACCTGCCGGCGGTGCCGCTGACGACTGCTTCACCTGCATCAAGCGCAATGTCAAATGCGACCGTCGCCGCCCATACTGCTCCCAATGTCTCGAGGTCAGCAACGAATGCTCCGGATACAAGACTCGCCTTACTTGGGGTGTTGGAGTTGCCAGCCGTGGAAAGCTCCGAGGTCTGTCTCTGCCTATCGCAAAGGCCCCTCCCGTATCACGCGAAACCAAGAAGTCACCCAGCAGTCGGTCAAGGGAGCTGCAGACCACAGGCTCGGTCATCAATGTTTCTCCAATCCACACTCATAGCCACAACCATAGCCAGAGCCACAGCCAGAGCCACAGCCACGGGGCCATGAACATGAATACCCATGCTCAGATGCACAGCTCTGCGATGCACTGGCCGGAGCACGATGACGCGAGACGGCATGCCCATGCCCAGATGCAGCCCGTGAGATCACCAATCGATATCCCGCCTGTGTCTCAGCCCAGTGTTGCTTCCGCGCCTGCCACTCCCTATGGACTGCCCAGCTATGATTATCTCTCCATGTCTCACAGCGAAGAACCCCCAATGCACCACCACGGCAGCTGGAACAATGTTGGCTACTCCACGGGAATGGTCCACTCTCCAGAGCACCAGCCCAAGTACTCCAAGTTCCCACTACCCCTCGTCACAGAGGGACTTTCGTCCTCGGTCAGCTCCGTCAATAGTGATGTGGACTACATGTCTCCTATGAGCCAGTCCTACCACAGGGATGAAGTGCCCTTCATCAACAGCCCGACACTCCTGTACGATCACTACAGCACCCACCAGAGCTCACCAGTTCCACAAAGCCCTCCCTCGGCCATCGTCATTGACCACTCCCGTGCTCCCACCTCATGCCCAGGGCTCGTGTACACCCCATCTGAGCCCGGCTCCCTTCCAAGCACACACCCATTGGATGTCTTCGAGACACAGATCAGCCACAAGATGATGCGAGAGTGCGACAACCTCAGTGAGCATCACTCGACGCCATGCCTCGCTTACACATTCTAATGAGCGTGCAGATGCCCGTGATGCGAGCATGAACAAGAATGTCCACAGCTCAATGGGACCTCCGCCGCGGTCTTGGCATCAAAAGGGGCATCCCGTGGCGCATGCCCACAACCAGCTTCCATTCTCCGGATGGAAATGCGAGAGTGGGCGTCCCAGAGAGGCCAGTCAAGAGTTGACATCTCGAATGCCATTCTTCATGGATTACTATACGACTACGCTGTGCCCTGCCATGGTATTTATTGATGGGCCAGGGAACCCTTTTCGGGATGTTATCTTGGATTTGGCAAGGGGTAGTCTGAGCTTACAGCACGCAATTTGTGCCTTGTCCGCCTGCAATCTGCGGATGAAGCGAAAGCTCAGTCTCGGGCTTGATGCAAAACAGCTCTCTCTAGCACTGATCGCCGACAAGAAGTCAGCAGAAGGTGTAGCCGATGTGGAGATCAACGATCCAGCTTTGTCAGAGGAGTACCAGCATCGCAACTTGGCCGTGTACCTTCTCAATCAGCAACTTAATGACCCTTCCAGATGTGGACATGATTCAGTCGTTGCTACCATCCTACTTCTGTGCCATTATCGCATGATGGAGTCGGGCGTTGCAAAGTTTCAAATTCAGTTTGCTGGGATTCAGAAGATCCTCTCTATGAGAAAGAATCCGAACGACACCTCAAATTCCGAACCGTCTTGGATGCAACGTCTCTTCACTCACTTTGACGCCATTTCCGCAAGTGTAAATGACCGTGAGGCCCAGCTGCCCACCGACATGGGTGTTGTTGAGAACTTGGTGGGCTGTGACCACAGATTGCTCCACACCATCCGAAAGCTGGGGCGAATCAATCTCTTGTCTCAGAAACGGCCGGTGCGGAATTCAGGGGAACACACTGGGCATTCCGTCTTCTGGGTCGAATGGCAGGAGGCAAGGCAATCTCTTCAGACTTGGCAATTCAATGCCTCTACTACCGTCGTGAACCTGCCAAGCGCACCGAGCTTGGCGCAAACCCGCGACCTGAGGGCACTTTCCGAAGCTTTTCGATACGCCGCCTTGCTCTACCTGGAACGATTGGCGAATCCGGACTTACCGTCGGGGCACAGCAGCTTTCAACAGCTAGTCACCCAAGTTGTTCACTACGGCACGGACATGGGGGCCAACAGCTCCGCCGAGAAGTTCCTCCTTTGGCCTCTCTTTGTGGCCGGATCCGAATGTGTGAATCATTTACAACAAAATATTATTCGAACCAGGTGTTTGGATATGATGTCCCGCTCGGGGTATATGGATAATCTTTCTGCACTTGAAATCCTGGAAAAACTATGGTTGACGGGCATGAATGGCTCTGAGACCGGCACCCCAGACGGCAAAGCATCTTCTCGCAGCCCCTTCAACTGGGCAAGCTGTCTCGGAGGCCCAGGAGTTGATGTGGAATGGATCATGTTCTGATCAAACTCCTTCTCATTCTTACTTACATATTTGACCTTTTGCAAGTTTTTGGAAATATTGAAAGGGGGAACTTGTTACCTCTCCCAGTACATACAATTGTCTTCTCATGTATATATGCTTGGTATGTTTTCCCACTTTGTTATCTTGTTCTCTTTGCTCTTCGGCGCTGGCATTGGAAAGCATGGGTTTGAAATGATTACTGGGGAAATGGGCTATGAGTGATGCATTTTACGGCCATTGATATTTTGATTTTACATACAGGATAGGGCGTTTTCTTGGGTTGGTTTTTGTCGATAGTT
This sequence comes from Clonostachys sp. G952, assembly GCA_027569935.1. Lineage (NCBI taxonomy): Eukaryota > Fungi > Ascomycota > Sordariomycetes > Hypocreales > Bionectriaceae > Clonostachys > Clonostachys sp. G952. The sequence continues at coordinate 83,280 of JAPDLB010000027.1, forward strand.
TTCTCACGCAATGTTTACCTTTGTTTTCAGAAACAAACCATTTTGACCAATCTCTACTGTGTGTGATGATGTACATGGATGCTTCTCAAAGCAAGCAAGTAAGCTCGAATCCTTCAGCGAACGACTGGTACTAGCGGAATCATGACATTCCTCTCAACTCGGCGAGACTCTCGGAATGTAAGGTTACTCGTCGGGGTTGCATCGGCCCTGCTAGGGACAAGCTACTGAGGGCCCTGTCGCCGGAGGATGGGATGGGCGATCTGACACGGTCGATCCCGAGAAACTCCATTAATAGAGGCGACCAGGCAGCACGTCACAGAATCGCAGGGGAAGCCACCGAGCGAGTGGCGATATGGGCTGAATTAAGATAAGGATACAGAGTTGTCTTGCTGGGGAATAGGCCGGGGTGAGAAGAGGGGGGGGGGGCGTGGGCAAGGGGATTTTTATGAAGTCAAGAGTGTTTCACGATCCAAATGGCCGGGGGATTAAATATAGATATTACCTAGAATGGGGGCACCCAGGCGCGCACGGATGTTCTGATGGGCAAGGAAATGGAGAGTTTTGCGGGTTGCGCCGTGACTTTTGGGATCCACCCGCACGGCGCCTGGCGGACCTGGTCGGCCGCCCCGGGCTTTGAGCAGAGGCTCGGTGCTCCGCTGGACGAGGGAAGCAAAAGGGTCCCCAAAAACCTGCCCCGATATACTGCTGTCGAGCACGGTTGATCTTGGCTGTTTTCAATTGCTGACATGCAGGCTTTCGACCCGGCCACTAATGCCAGGGCTGTTCTAGTTTACGCTGGGCTGGGCTGGCGTTTGTGCGACGACTTGGGAAAATCCCCTGCGGGTGGAGGTAGGAGGAGGAGGGGTTCTTTGAGTGGTGCAGTGATGTTCTGTCTCGTGATGTTCTTGGCCAGTCTTGTTTTCTGCTTTGGGTAAGGGGATTTCCTGTTCTGATTTCCTATTACGCTTTTTCTTTTTCTCCCCTTCTAGGGGCGCCGGTGCAGGATACGTGTATATGCAGGCGATAGCTATGCATTACTTAGAGGGGAAACGGCCCCTGGCGGATGTGATGGCAGATGGGAGGGGTTAGACGCGTCGCGGCTATTCGCCCCCCCCCTCCAGGAACAATGGCAGCACGCTCATAGGCGTGTTCGATCGGTACTGAAGGGGGGAGTGTGGTTGGTGGTTGGGCTGGGTCTCCTCTCCCTGAGACGAAACACAAGCTCAGCTGTGGCGTGCAAGGCTATGGTGGTTGACACGGGTGGAGAGAGAGAGGGGGGGGACGAGAAAACCGGCCACGGCCAAGATGGAGTGTTCTCGAGTCTCGAGGGGGTGTGCTGGAAGCTAGCCTGCCATCGTCTCTTGTTTTCCCTGGCAAGGATGGTTCAAGCTTTCCCCCCTGGGATCAGCGATAGGACATGCGTCGAGGATTTGCGACGAAAGTGTTGGATCGTCAGTGGTTAAAGGCCGTCTCGACAGGGGGCAGGGGGCGCGAGAACAGGCATATCCATGCCTGCTCGAACGCCAGGCTAGCTTCTTGTCTGTTCTCCCCCCTCTCTCTCACCTTATGGGCCGAGGATATGATTGAACCTCACTCTCAGGGGAGGAGGAAGGAGGGGTTCGTTGGCATATGACAACGCTAGGACCATCTTCAACTTCCAGGAGAAGTCCAGATGGCACCACACTGTTCGGTAGGCGCGATATTAGCTTGGACTAACACCTTCGCAGACGAGCCGGAGAGGGTGTGGGTGTGGGCGAGCGATGATGCATATCGGGTGGCACGATAGAGCAAGAATCTGCAGGCTCCTTCTCTCAGGTGAGCCTACATGTGCATGTGGTAGGACAGCAGAGTCTGATTCGGCGTTACTTTGCCTTCCTGCACGAGGCAGAAGTCGTGGAAGCGCCGCGGGAGAGGCGGGGACGGAAATAGTCACTGCGTATGTATGTCTTTCTACCTGACGCGGCTACTGCAGGCCGACCTTGGGTATAACGGCCTCTCTCGAAGCTGCGCCTTGAGCTTTGGTCCTCGCCGGATGACTCTGGGTTGGGCCTGTTTCGAAGCTATCTACGCATATGCTTGACGTATCTGTCGAGGGAGAACCAGGCGACCTTGTCCTGTGCCGCACATCCCGCCCTTTATCCGCTACACACAACTCGGAAGCATTGACGGTAGCTCTGCACAGGCGGTGAGCTTGTTCATTCCCCGGATCACCTTAGCCCTTCCTTGCCTGAGTGTCAGGCAGCAAGGCCCGGTCTGTGCCTCCTCCCGCCCCTCGCCTTCATGCGAAAGGTTAGAGGCCTCAGCGTCAGCAGTTTTATGCGTCATGCTTCGGATTTAGCGAACCGAGAGACCTGTCACTTCCCGCAAGCGCCTCTCAAGTATATTATTGCTCTAGTCATGACACGCTTCACGTCTAAGGCCCTTGTCAGACCTGAATCCACGCCATACACCTACTATCCAACCCTAAGGGTTTAAGCAAATCGGGGCGATGTATTCTTGGCTATAGAGGGACTTCAGCCGTGTCTGACCTGTGTGAGAGAACGACGCTAAAATAATTTACATTGGTAGATCATTGGAAGACGTCCGATTATACTGTAAGCACGAAACGATAGTTGACGCTCTCTGATATAATGTCAGCAGTTATAGTTGACTTGTTCCCTGAGGCCTATTAGCTCCCAACCGCGGATGTGTCAGAGCCATTACTCACGGGAATAATTCACCCCAATCCGAATGCCCAAGTTGCCAACATCATACCACACCGGCAAGTGTCCCGTGACCACTCCGCACTTCACTATGCTGGAAATTTCCGGCCATTTATCCGACAGTCATCACTCGCTTGGGGTTCCTCGACAACTCGAGATGTGAGTGATCCCAAGTTTCCCAGGTATCAAGCCCCAAGCAACGCTCTAATGGTGGGATCACTACGCACACTCACGGGTCGAGACAGCAAAAGTCACTTTTGATAATAGCTGCACCCCGAGGATTTCACAATATACATGACCTCCCATCGGCGAGTGAGTGCAGAGTCGATGAAACGCTGCATCGCTGTCACATTGCCGTCCCCTATGCCAAGTAACGTAACCCCTCAACATCATCTGCACGAACTACGTGACCCAGATAACGGAGATATGCGGCGCAAACGCCTCTTCGCTCCGGGGGGTGCATCGGCGAGGTCACAGTGGAATCATGGTGATGAGAAGAATGTGCGTGGAGGGGGGGGTGAGTTCAGACAAAAAAGCAAGTCTTCATTGTCATGGAAGCGCCCGGCAAGATGTGATGTGATTGATATCTTGATGTGGGAGGGCTTGGTGATATCTCAATGGGTGCATTGTTTTCTCTGGAATTTCCCGTGCCCCACTTTGGACTGATGATTTGCATTGACGTGCGGCTTACTTAATCTTTCCCCAGTCTGCGCTATGCCCCTTTAGCACAAAGAGTGGGCTAAGCGCTCTAGCCAATCACATACGATTATTTGCCTTGATGGAAGCTGCAGGGTAAGATAATAATGTGAGGAACGAAGGCCCGCGTAGGGCGTATGTCCGAAATCCCATCGGGTGAGCACTAAGACCTGCAGATCGATCCTCGGTGGCGGTATAAGGGTTCAACAGGATGGGAAAGAGGAAATTCATGGCAGATCACGTTATGGAAGGGGCGACAGGCGTGAACACCAGCCCGGACAGTCAGATGCACCATGGGATTTCTTCAAAAAGGGAAGAATCCCGCCATCGCATTGAGGTGATCATCGGCGGTCCCCGCTCTCTCTCACCGTCTTACCCAAGGCTCACTGGTAGGCGGACAACCAGGCTCTCTCGGCCCTGTAGCCGGGTGCTGGTGATGTGGCGGTGTTGCTTGTTCTTGTGTGGCTCCTTCTCGAGTCTCTCTTTGTGCCCACAGTGCCAAACTCAATTTCTTCCGCGAGCTCGCAGGAACGCGGGCTTGCTTTGCTGGATGTTCTTATTAACGGATTGAAACCAGCCAAGCTTTGCTGTGAGCGAGCATTCCCATCCCACAGCGAGGGACCAGCTACAGCCAAGACTCGGACAGGCGGCCGCGCGTTCTGAGACCTGTTGGAGAAAAACCACAGCAACGCCAAGCATTGCCACCAAGCCGAGAGAGCCGCGCAGCACCAGACCTGTCAACGGAAATCCAGGACTTGGACCTGTTATACAGTAGTGGCTCATTCCCCCACCAGCTCGCTGCAACCAGCGTGTCACGCGGGGCTGGAGCATGCGGTACAAGCCACATACAAATCGCCTACATCCGCGGACCGTAGCTGCTCAACACGAGGCCGAATGCCGTCCATTACGTGAGAGTTCGGGGTTGCCCCTCCAAACTTCAGCCTGTGGAGAAGGGATGGTGCGAGCAAGCACAAAGCCAATCGAGTGGACTCTTGGCTCGGGAGCTGACGACGACTTGGTCTGGTAGGGCTGGTTGGGAACATATAAGCTCTCCACGCCGGTGTGCTTGAATCATCGCCCGCTCTCGTATTTACTTTGGTGCCATTCGTGATCCTGTAGACTCGTCCCTACGTCACTTTCCAGCCAATTCTCTCCAACAATATCTTTTACCTGATAGAGCTATAATCGCGACAATGTCCGCCAATTCGTATTACGGCGGTGGCGGCGACCAAGGAGGCTACGGCCAGCAGGGTGGATATGGCCAGCAGCAGGGAGGCTACAATCAGCAGGTTAGACGATGTTCCCCCCCTAGCTATTGAAACCAGAAGCTTTGATTGCTAAACGTGGGGGCCGACTAGCAGCCTCAGTACGCGCAGCAGCCTCAATACGGCCAGCAGCAATATGGTCAGCAGCAGCCCCAATACGGCCAGCACCAGCAGCAGCAGTACGGGCAACAGCAACCTCAGTACGGCCAGCAGCGAGAAGGAGGCGGAGGACAGGCCAGCTCGTACGCCGCCTCTTTCGGCAATGACCAGAACAACAACACGGCCCAGGCCTACCCGGGGAGCAACACCGGCCCCAACGGTCCCGGGGGTCCCGGCGGCGCTCAGGACGGCGAGCGTGGCCTCGGCGCGACTCTTGTCGGTGGCGGTGCCGCAGGCTGGGCTGCCCACAAGGCCGGGGGTGGCTTCCTAGCCAGTCTGGCTGGTGCTGCTGCCGGTGCCATTGGTGCCAACATACTCGAGCACGGCGTCAAGAAGTAGGTTCTTTTCGGTGTTTGAAGATGGGTATAAGACATCTTTGCTGACTTGCGGTCGGTACAGGTACAAGAAGAACAAGAAGAACCACAAGGATGGCCGTCCCAGAGCCATGTCCGGCGCTTCCACCAGCAGCGAAGATTCCGAGGATGAGTTCGGCAACCGTCGACCCGGCGCTGGCCCCGGGAAGCGTGATCTCGGCGGTCCCGGTGGCAATGACTACGGCCCGCCCAGCGGCCCGCCTCCTCCTCAGTATGGCGGTCACCACGGAGGACACGGAGGCCCTGGCGGCCCTGGAGGCTACGGTGGTCCGGGAGGCTACGGTGGTGGTCCAGGAGGTTATAACCAGGGCGGCTATGGCCAGGAGCCACCTCGCTGGTAGATTAGATCGTGATGAGCGCGGGTCGGTAAAGCATAATTAAAGGCGTTCTTGGGTTTGAATATACATCCGACGGTCAAGTAGAAGATACGAAAAGAACTGTTAAATCAAACAAAAACTCCCATTTTTGTAATATTGTGACTGGTCTTTCCCAAAGGGCTATATCCATATCCACTATCTCAGGGAATCATGAAGCGTGTACTGAGATTCCATACCTTTCACATTGTACCTCCTCCACCTTTTCTGTTATTATCAAATCAAATCTGACTAACCCGGCGGGACTTTGACCAGCAACCAAGGCGGAATCCCGCGAAAATATTGTGGGATTCGCCGTAACGACAGCGCTTGCTCAACAAACATATGCCATGTAGTTTCTAGACTCGCTATGAGATGTAGTTGGGCTCTTCTTTCTCCGTATCTTTATCGGTGCTCAGAGTTGACGAAGCATCGTCATCTTTCATCACCACGTCCGCGTTGAAAAATATGGAAAAAGGATCGTTGAGGTCGCACGGTCCACTCAGCTCGTTCGGTAATGACCTGGGAATCTCGTCCGGGGAAATTTTTCGGGCAGGCCCCGATTCGAGGATGTAATTTGATTCGGAGTCGAGGTCGGAGCTTGATCCGGAGCCCTGAATATCAATATCGGTCATCCTCTGGGTCAGTTCCGCCGCCTCGTCCAGGGCGGCCATCCTGCACCTCCCTGGCTGGAACGCCCGAAAAGGGGGAAGAGCCGAGGACCCTCCGGCGCTTCTTGGGGTTTCGGGACCGGCTGCCGGTGTAGCTGGTTTTATCCCCCGTATTTCCTGGATCAGTTCATCTATGCGGTTGTGAGCTCATAGCATAATCTTAGTACATCATCCGGGGCCACCTACCGATCCAATGTGGGAAATTCTCCTTGTCCCACGGATCTCGCGCCTTCCTCACATAGTCGAGAACGACAATGAGATCCCAGTATTTCGCTGCCCTCAGGAACTGGAGGCGGCTCTTCGACTCCCCAAAGTCGTGCTTATGCCCATAGACGAGATCCCACACCAGGCCGCCGTACTCCTCGACCCAGTCGACGACCCGCTGGATCTCCTCCACGCAGCCGCTTCTGCGCTGGTCCCGGGCGGCCTCCTGGCGAATCTCCCTGTTTCTCGCCGTCAGGGTGAGCGAGTCTCGGCTCTCTGGGGACAGGAAACAGTTGGATCTGATCCTCGCGTAGTATGTGTCCCACTCGCTGGCCTTGAGGTCCGAGGATTGCTTGTACTCGAACTCGACGCAGTCCTCGCATCGCCACATGTACTCCGTCTGCAGGAGGAACTGACGTCGTTTGCTTGGGCATATCTCGGCGCATTCCGACTTACTGCAGCCAAGCTTGAACAGCATGGCGTGGCCACATTGCCGGAACTTGAGGGTCGCGAAGCAGCAAGGCATGGTCCCGGCAAACAGAATCGAGTGTTGGTAGCGAGTGACTTGAGGGAGTTAGTTTCTCAGATGAGGGATTCTGGCTATATGGTAAGAAGGCAAGGCAGGGTATGCCACGGGGTGCCTTCTGTGGATGGGAGGAGATGAAGGAATCGTGGGATGGTAAGCGGGATTCTCGTTTTATAGTTCAAGACAACTGATAATATCTCTGTTCGTAACGACTTTACAGGTCAGTCCCAACTGTATTGTACCTTACTGGGATAGGAACCTTATTACAGCATAGTGCGACGCATCATTGGGTCTAGAGAGGCTGCAGGTGTGCCGGGAGATATCTTGGTTTGCGCCAAATCACGATCAAAGCAGATTAATGTGGTGAGGCGTCACATAAGCTTTTAGGAGCTTGGCCACTTTCTCTCACTAACTATACAGTGCCTGCTGTAGGAGGCGAGAATGTTAGGATAACTAATACGATATTGGCAATAGAATGGCGGTTGAGTAGCACCCACACGATGATCTATCGACATCAAGTGCAATGCAGCAGAAACCGTAACCGATGAAGGACCTGTAAAACCACGCGCTATCCCAGAAACTCCTGAATCAAGTACAATAACGCCGAGCTCAACACAGACGGTTTGCCACGGTTGTCAAGGATCTTCCCTTGAGAGCATGCATACTCACCTATCCTAGGCTGGCTCCGCGATGATGCGTCTGTCTTGGGCGGATGCTGGTGTCAGAGACCGCCGGGCGAGGTCTGGGCTCAAGCTTCGCAACGCGTGCATACCCCCGACGCCTCCCACGATCTTTCGGCTGTCCTCCGATTCGCCTCGTGTCTCGGTGGCAGGGCTCAGGGAGCCGCTCAATGCCGCCTTCTCATTTGTGACTAACCCTTTGGCCTGGACGAAGGCGCTGGATCGTACGTGATAAGGATCCCGCTCATAGTATTTGTCAATGATGGGGTGCATCATCACGGTCTGCCGGTGGATCGTCAACATGGAGTTTGTTGGGACATTAACCCAGTTCTCTGTTTTCCTGGTCAGACAGCGGCGCCAAAGCTTAATTAATTGCGGAAAGTAGCGACGTACCTCTCTCAAATGTCAGGGGTTCACTTGCAACAAGAACAATGTCGGCGCCTTTATCTCGTCGCTCCATCTGGTACTGTCTGTCATCTGGGGAAGATGTTCTTGTAGCCCACTGTGTTCCAGAGGAATAATACAAGCTTGCTGCTTCGTCCTTTGAGCTGCTGATGTACCTCGTGCAGATGACGCTGTGGCCATCTGTGACTGCAAAGTTTAACAGGCTCCGTGTATCGACATCCTCATTTTGGATAATGCTCTCAGGGATTGCGTCGGTCATTTCGTTAATCTGGGCTATGGTTTGCTCCATTGCCTTCCGCAAGACCGTCGGGCCGAACCCAGTTTCCGGGCAGGAGCTAGGATTGTGGCCAAGCTGCTCAAGAGTGTTGAGGAAGAGGGCAAATGCCCACTCGCTGTCTGTGCCACCCTTCACACCCAGGTACCACCGGTCTGCAAGGCGTTCCGCCAGTCGCCGTTTGATGTATTTCCAGCCCCCCAAGCCTCCATTGTGCATCCACATGAGGCTCCCATGTGCGAAAGGGTGGCAGTTATCTTCGCTAAGAGTTCCCTCGGTGGTGGCTCGTACGTGCCCAAAGATGAGCCGTGAGGCCGTCTTAGAGGCAATTCGCTGTAGGTTCGTGCAATTCCAGGCGGGGATCGTGGAGGTAAAGAGGCATGGTGCGGGGCCCAGCTTGAGATCAGTGTAGAAGCCTATTCCAAAGCCATCTGCATTGTTCTGGCCTCTTCGAGTGTCCTATAAGAGGGAGGCGCAGGCCACGATTAGCGAAAGGTCCAGAGCAGGATTGATAAGGTTCACAAGTCTGGCCGCCAACATGACCGGCAGATGCAGGTGGACTCACCAGTCGAAGCCTAGAATCGAAAGACTGCTTCAGAATTGAGTGGGTGGGATCGAGGATGAGCTTGGATAGGAGGATCTCGTCGCTTCCTTTGTAAACCTGGGAGTCATATGTCAGTCCGAGGACCGGCCGGGATTCGAGAGAGGTTGACCGACCAGAAAGCGACACATGGTGCGCAGGTGTGCAATTCGAGGGGGGAGGATTGGGAGAAGAGCAAGCTGCTGTAGAGACAAAAGGGCCAAGTTATTGCTTGCTAGGAACTCTCAGGGGCGGTATGAAGTATTAAATGGCCAAATTTTAGGAAATGTTTCGAAAAGGTGGTCGAGACAATGGAAGTCGGCGATGGTAATTGTGGGCTAAAATGACACCATTGGATCCCGGTGGCAGGCAGCTGAACACCGATGCTGCCGGTCACAGTGGCTCAACTCCTGCACACCTTAAAAATGGACCTAGAGGCTTCGGCAGTATTGCCACAGAGCTGACTCAGAGCCGAGTCAATGGATAGATACGCAAGATCGGGGTTAGTTGAGGAAGCTTGGAGGCTACTGCATTGCATCTGGAGAATTGGCCTTGATTGACCAGACGCCGATTGATGGCGATCGAGGGATGAAGTATCGAGCCAGCCAAAATAGGCGGCACGCTACCTGCCAACGTCTGGTATGCAGGCACTGTAGGCGCTGTGTGTTGGGGACAGGGAGATCAGCACGGGAGCTCCCCGAGGGCGGCCAATAGCGAGCTTAGGTGACCGCTCTAGTGACGCAACGCCGCCTACAGCGACCGCCCATCCCTGACAGCGGGAACGCGATAGTCAATTTACACGCTCCGCGTCCACGACGCCTCCAACCGCGTCCATCTCCACCGACCAACAGATGTCCCCAGCCTCTGCCATGTAAAGTACTAATTTTACGTTGCCCTGCCCACCTGCCTCCCAGTCTCAAAACCGTACCAGCTCCGCATTCTGCTTTTTTTCTTCTATTGCCCGTTCTGTTAATGCGTTTGCTTTCCTGATAGAGTCGAGTTAGAGCCATTCTGGGACCAACTTCTTCTGCTTGTCTTCTCGCCGGCTATGGATCACCAGCATGGGCTTGCACCCATGTCTCCGCCTCCTAGTAGCAGCCCGGCGAGAATGGCCTCCTCTCCCATTGCCGGACTCCTCTCTCCCACACGAACTAACAGAGGGAAGGAAAGGAGAAACCCATCAGTTACACCGAGACGGTTTGGACGATTCTTCACTCCTCGTTCCCAGGAACTAAGAGGCAGGCGGATATTGGCCACTCTGGATACGGCGGCTACCAATCAGCAACCACTCTCACGGCGGGTGTTGGCCAGCGACCCTTTGACCCCGGATATCGTCTTATCCTCTCCCTCGAAGAGCCCTAGGTCGACGAGAGCCGCGGACAATGAGGGAAGCCCCGAGGAGCCTTTGGTCGAGGAGAGGTCGAGGCCGACTAGCAGGGAGGTTCAGCTCCCGCGGATCACATTCGATATTGGTGACAATACACAGCCTGGACAGGACGTCCTGGGAGATTGGCGGAAAGCAACTTTGGTGAGACAAGGACATCGTGATGAGGTCATGGGAGAAGGTGGACTAACATCACTCAAGAGTCAATTCTTCAAAGCTAGCCGGGGCCGAGCTCCAAATTCGAAGGACCGACAATTGACAGATGCTTCACAGAGTCCAACACCGAAACGACAAAAGAGAGAGGTATGCAATCTTCAACAGCGCCTCATCCCCATCTCTAACATGGTAGCAGGATGCCCTCGAGACACATGAGCCTATTCCCATCAAGAAGTTCGCCAACATGGGCTTCGGTGCTCAGATGCTCGAGCGTGAGCATGGGTTCGCCATGGACACAGGCAAACAGTATCTAGCGTACCCGGCATGGGATGAGAGGGCTGAAACTGCAAACTTCTGCAGCACGAATGCCGACTGGTATGCAAATGAGTCTCTGGTGCAGGGACAAGGAAACCCTCTGCCCTTCTGCCTTGCCAGCTGCGGCAAATCACCCGTTACAGCCATTGGCGACGAGCAAGGATACGTACGCCTCTTCAGAACAGACGACGGCCACGACCGGCAGGACAAAGTATACGAGACACTGCTTATGCACGATAATGCCGTCATCGACGTCGCTTTTTCGCAGGACGACATGCGCCTCGCTACCGCCGCCGGTGACAGAACATGCGGAATTGTTGATGTCACAACCATGAAGGTCGCTGTTACTCTTGCAAGTCACCACAAGAGTTCTCTGCGGCAGGTCGCATTCCAGCCAGGACAGGGAAATGGCGACGTTTTGGCCACAAGCGATCGTGATGGCACCATTGCAATCTGGGACCTCAGGTGCAGCCAGTTGCCCGCGAGGGCCTTTTCTTCAATTGTCAATGATTCTTCAACGCGGCGGCGAATCTACCCACGAGACGATTCTCTCGATGCAGTCCACGGAGTTGCCAGCAACGTGATCCCCGCCGCCCACTCTCGGCTGACTGAAGGCAGATTTACCCCAGCCTCGCTCACAGCCATTCATTGGTTTCCTGATGGCCGGGAACACCTCCTCCTGTCTGGCTCCGAGGCCAACGCATCAATCAAACTCTGGGACACTCGATACATCAAACCTGTCAGGGCTCAATCTACCCCACTCGCTCAAACCGCTGCTCCTCGCCATCATACTTTCCGCTCATATGGTATCACCTCGATCGCCATGAGTTCTGATGCTGCTAGGTTCTACGCTGTTTGTCGAGACAGCACAGTTTACGCATACTCGACCGCCCATCTCATGCTTGGGGAGGCGCCGGAGCTCGTCTACAACGCCATCAAGCGTAAGCCCCGTGCTATCGAAGGCATCGGGCCTCTCTTTGGTCTCAAGAACGAATCATTCAGTGTCGGTACCTTCTTCATCAAGAGCAAACTTCGCCCTGCATCTGGTGCTAGTCCAGAGCTTCTCGCCGTCGGCAGCACATCCGGCTGCCCCATGCTCTTCCCCACGGATGAACGCTATATGCGGACCGCCTGGGCCGCCAACAGCCACATTCTAAAGCCCGATCCCGTCCTCATTACTCCTTCTCAATCCTTCACGGCCACAAATACGCCAGCTTCTCTCACTCCTTCTAATTGCGATATCCCCATCTACCGTTCCGGTACCCCGCTAGTCCGTGGTCATGAGCGAGAAGTCACCAATGTTAGCTGGACTCACCAAGGAAGACTAGTAACTGCTTCCGACGACGGGAATGTCCGTCACTGGCAAGAGGATGCGGCCAAGGCACGGCATCTGAGACAAGTGGGCGATTTTGGCGGTGAGAGATGGATGTCTGGCTGGGCAGACGTAGGAGATGAGTGGGACCTGGACGATGACGAGATTTTATCATGAGTCTCGCTTTTGACTCTTGGATTTTGACTTTCTTAGCAGGCGTAACGGTTTTCGCCGGGATGTTGAAATTATTATACGTTAACGAGGTATAACGACTAGCATTTTTACACCAGATGGTCTAGCATGGGCGTTTTCGGGCCTTAAATCTACAGCAACTTAGTAGAAGCCACTATATTAATTGATGTTTTTCTCTAGACACATTATGACGTATTCAAACTGACGATTCCCGTGATATCCTAACCATGCTTTGATCTATCCATATATACAAACAAACGTTATTCCAACCGAGTGAAGCACAAATTGAGCCGCATATCACTGGCCTCATTTCAAGTTAAAGAGCTTGGAAATCCTGTCCGCAAGACCCTTCCCCGGTCTCTTTTGCCCGTCTGGATGCATTCTCTGGATCAAATCAACCATCTCCCAGTCTTTGTTCTCCTCGGCTAGGTTCAACAGCTCTTTCACCGGAGTTGCCTGCTGTAAATGAGGAGCCTCCCCTCTCCTGAGCAGCACCTCGACTACTTCCAGACGCTCGCGTTCCACGGCCTCACGCAGGGTCCAATGATCAACGAGATACCCGTGGTCGAAGAACACCTCAAACATCGATGCTGGCTTCTCCCCGGTCACGGCGTAATACGCGACATTCCACGGTAATGCCCGGCAGGCCGGCCTGTTGGGGTCTGCTCCGGCCTTTAGCAGGATGCCGACCATCTTCTCGTCCCCAGAGGTCACGGCGTCGACAAGGATAGTCCTGTAATCATCCTCCGCGTCGGCTGAGTCGGGGTCGATGCCGCACAGGCTCTCGACAAACTCGACGTTGCCCGTCTGGATGGCCAAGCCCAACAGGGTGCCCAGGCTGGTGTTGTGGAACTTTGAAAACAGAAACTTGACGATTTCCAAGTGCTGGCCTCGGATGGCAGCCGCGAGCATGTCGTGGACTCTGGGCGTCTGCTGCTCCTCCGGGATGGACCGGTCCATCCACATCTGGCAGTGGTCGGGGCCAATGTCGAATTCCTGGAGCAGGCTCTCCAATGCCTGCTGGTCTCCATCGCGGCAGGCGGTGAGGATTTTCCGGTTATCTTGTTCGCTCGGCATGATTTAAAGGCGAAGTGTTCTGTTGTATAGGAGAACAGCAGGTCGGCAGGGGTTTAATAGGGTCAAACACAGGCTCGCGTGCACGGATAGATGCAGACTCGCCAACCGCCACAATGCTCCAAATAAACAATAAATCACGAAATTCCAAGTCCCGCCAGTCAGAATTCATGAAATACGACACATGGCTTAGACAAAACCCCCCCAGCTTAATGCAGTCTGCCGATAAGTAACCTCTATTCTTCAACGAAGCCCGTCCAGGATGAATCAGTTGTGGAAGATGCCCAAGAACGAGCGCCACTTGAAAACTTGAAACGTTCGAAAGAAAATGTAAATTTTTAATTTTTTTTGGAAATCTATATAAAGCGTCATCTTCTCACGTTATTTTTAGGACGAGCTCTTCACAACATGGCCACACCGCAGGAACAGAGGCGGGGCTCCCTGCTGACAACCGCTTATGAGGCGCATTCCGCTTCACCAATCCGCTGTCCAGGGGCGTAAACCATTATATATGTACCGTAGCCTGCAGACTTTTTGGTAGGCCATTCCAGGCACCAATGTCTTTGCGGCTGGTTCTTGATAACTCGGCGTATCTTCGACCGGTCTTGCTCCGGGTATAGTTGTAAGCTTTCTTCGGGAGTATTGTCTCGAAGTCGGTAGTGGCCCTATGAATTTGGTCATTGTTCAATAGGCTTGAGATCGTGAGAAGGTGCAGTCTCTTGGATTACGGGGATTTGGGCTCCTAAGTAGGTACCTTGGGCATTCGGTTTTTTGTAAGAGAGTTTTTAGTAATTAAGTTCTACCCAGTTATGAGGTAGCTTTACAACTGCAGGTACGAAGATTCAGGCACGAACCCTCTATTAAGCATTCAGGGCCAACCTTAATCGTCGCTTTTATAGTTCGGTAACTAACATACCTAAGTACCTACCTATCTTAAGGTAGCTATGTCGCGTATGGCGCCCGGAGGGTGACAGAGGAAATGAGACATCGGATTGAGGGATAATTATGAGCAGGCCACTTTCCACGATGTCCAAAATGATGTAGCAGTATGAAACGGACCAGATGAACGAAATTCAGTGTATTATATTTCATGCATTTCATTATAAGCCCTTGATAATCTCACAATACTGTTCGCAGACTTAAACATGAGTAGTATAATGTTGACCGTCTCAAATGTCCTTGCAACTATTTAAGTTGGCTCGTCTTCCAAAATACGAGCAACTAACATCCCTCCACGATCCAATCCACCAGGCTAGCCACGGACGGCGCATGAATACGAAGAGCCATGTCTCGCAAAGGTTCGTCCCTATGCCCTAGCCTAGTCGCGGGTAAATACAGCATTTCCTTCATACAGCGCAGTGCAATTTTCATATCTACGAACTATGCCTTGAACTCCGCGGAAAGACTTATCGATGTGATCAATTGTTTAACGCGGAGCAAAGTTTAGTAACCGGAATTTTTTGTCTTAATCAACTTAGGCGGATGAGGATATGTTGCAGAGTCGCAAACATGCAGGAGTTCGCGACACTTGGGGAGTAAGCCTCGCATCTGTTGGGATGTGGGAAAAAGGAATCCAGAACAGGTGAAAGGGATAGCGAAGAGATGGTGACCTTCTTGATGCTCCGGGTTGAGTGAGGTCAAAAACAGGCCCAGCAATCAAAACATTGAATTACCACTATATTGTTAAGGCTTCATAGTCACGCATCAATTCTTTCATATTGTCTAAGTATCTTCCAAGTTTCACTACCTTGTAGGTACTATAGGAGTAGCCATGGGGATATCTTCCGTACGACAGCTGGAGCAAACCAAGAGTGAACAAGGTAAAAGGCCATTAGCATCATGTCATATGTCAAGGAACACTTGGTGATAATTGAGTTGATTCTTGAAGAAATCAAACCGAGTCAATATTTCACCCTGGAAACTCTCGGACTTCCAAAAGTTCCTCCAAAACAGTAAGTCACTTGATTAAATGGCCTTCATCTCATATGGAGGAGCCGACGGTGCTCTCTGTATTGAATGGACAATTTATTGTCTAACTTGTTGTATGAAAAAAAAAAACCATGCTCGTTTCTAGGTATCCTAAAGAATTATTGCAAAATCACAAACGCCAGTAATGCATGCGTAACGTCGTTTACTTAACGCACATCTCTCCCTCCTTTGCCATGGTTGTGATGTATCAACATCACCAATCCAACAACCCCTTTCGTCCGGTTACGAGAGCTCCGGCAAACATAATGCCAAAGGTCACGAAAAGTATGCAGCTTACGACGTTGCGGCCGTATCTTGCCATCGAGGCGTTTTTGGAGAACTCGGCTCGATCCTCGTTAAGAGAATGGTGGCGGTTGGGCTTGGGGAGGGTCTGGTCAAACCTCATAGATTTGGGCAGTCCAGGACAAAGTTCATTTCCGGAGAACCCGGCGACTCGTGGATGAAGTGGAGGTACATAGTTATCGTGTACCACGTCTGAATCGTTCTCCGAGGCCGATTTTGCAGGGTTAGGTCTGCCTTGTGATCTGACCACGCTGCAGATGCTATTGTCGCTCCTTCTCATGCTGTTCCGTAAATCTCTTCTTTCTCTTGTCACTGAAACGCTGTCTCGAAGTCGAGCCATCATATCATCTGTGTCAGCAGTATCCTGGCCAGATACCACACAGACCTCATCCAATTGACGAACGAGCAGAGTCATGTTCTCGAATATGCAGACCGATTCTTTCACGATATCATCCTTTTCCTGGGCTGTCAGAACGGTCTCTGATCCGGAGAGCCGCTTCTTAAACTCTCGTTTCAAATCCTCCCCGTCCATTGGAGTAGAAAAATGGAAGAACCCCAACGGAAACCCATGCGATTCGAAAAGCCCCCGGAACTTCTCATCGCGACTCGTTTCCGAAGCATCTAGCGACTCGGCAGAGTCACGTCGATCTTTCTCGCACGCCATCATGTTTGGCCTGATTGGGGACGGACACTGGTCCCAAAACCCGTGACCAACCGACTCTAGAGAGGCCCGAATGAAGCGGCCACCGGCAAACAAAGCCATGAAGAAGATGTAAGCATACGCGATAAGAACGTGCGGTCTGCTATTGATCGAACGTCGCATATGGTCAAGAAAATGAGCAAGGTGTCCACTCTCGCTGATTATATTGAGCTGCCCCTGGACCACATGTTCTGGCCATCCCGTCAACGCCCCTAAGTCCTCCTTGAGCTTGGCTGATCGCATGAGTCCTGGAAGGCGTAATGTCTGTAGCGCCGAGTGAAGCTCATGGTGTGGTTTTGACCTCTCAGTCCGCGAAGATCGCTTGTCTTCACTGTCCGTGACCGGTGTCAACGGATCAGTTCCACGAATTAGCAATCCAGACTGGGCCGGCGTGGGCGGAGATTCGACGATGCTTTCCCATAGAGTCTCGAAGGTGATATAGATCGGCGCAATATGGAACAACCCTGATATGTACAGGGAGGGATCAGCTATCCGCGGGGGCAGGGCCAGCTGGAGGCGAGCCATGATGAGCCTATTAAGCCTCGCATGCAGTACCCTGGTGGAAGCAGCAATGGACTCGGCCATGGAGCCGGTTTGGGTGGTCTCGGTTTCACTGGTAGCCATGTCGACTCATGATCCACTGCAACCTGTCTAAACAGAGAGAAGCTGAGTTGTATTCACCAGAAGCGGCGCAGAAACGAATACTTGAGTGTGGCGTTGGTTTCGATTTTAGGTGGTATAAGCTGTCTTTTCTCTAGGGTAATGAAGTTGAGAGAATCACCAGGAAACGTCCAAAGTCATGCAGGCAGACGATGAGGGTCTAAATAGGTACGGGCGAGAAATGTCTAGAGAACAAGAAATAAAAGAACGAGCGCCAGACATCAAGGAATGGAAGTAGGATAAGTCTGAATAAGCCCGGATGCCATGAAAAAGTTGGCAGGAGGATGCGGCTTCCTTGATTTCTCGGTCGGACAAAGGAGAGAAGGAAGCAGCCACGGCGAAGCGCTGGGCGAATCGGCGGATACTAGGAACTGTCTCTTCCCTCTTTCACAGACAGAAATAGGAAGGCACTAGCCAAAATCAATAGCTTCGATTCATTGTGTGCTGCTCTCAATCGGGGTCCACTTGGCCGGTCTGTTCATGCGATCAAGCAGAGGGAAACTAGGCGGCACCCTTCCGACTTACCTTGCCCGTTCGTTTCCTTTGTCTGACTGTGGGACAGCAGCAAGATCTGGGGAACTCGAACCCTAGCTGCAGGCTCTTTGGTTGACTGAACGCTGGAGGGTTTGCTCCGGGCGCTACAAACGGGTGATCATCGCCTTCTCCAAAATTTTCAGAGGGGCAAAGGGACCTGGATATCGGGAAGTTGGAATTCGCGGTCCCAGTATAAACTCGTGAGCAGAGCTGGTGAGGGGCAGTTCCGAGGCTGGAGATCGAGCTTCGGGCCCTGGATCGAGGCTTGGGCTAGGGAGCGGGTCTTGGTGGTGCCAAGCGGGAGGAGTCAGTTTCGGTCTATAACCAGCCTGACTCCAGTGATCTGCAGGAGATGGAGAGTGGATTGCATCCAGCCGGTTGGGAGTTGGAGAGAGGATGTCACAGGACAAGGAAAATAAAGAACCTGTCCAACCACCAAGCAGTGATTCAGGGTTCTCTTGTCAAACCAAACATCTCTATTGCAGAGTCTATCATCTACAATCGCTCTACCCCTCTGTATATACAAATTCATCCACGTGTGTTCCGTCACGCTTCTTCCTGGGCAGCGTCTCGCGTTGGCCCAATCTCAATAGCGGTTCCCTTCTCTGGTTCGTCTTTACTTTCATGACTCACAAACACAAAAGATAGGAGCACAATCGCGGCCCCAATCCAGTACAGAAACGACGCATATTGCCCATACTGTATCATCTCGCCGATAAGCGAGAGCGGAATCGTCAAAGAAATACCAACCGTGACGACCAATGGAGTGGTCATCAACATGGCAAACGCCCACGAGATGTCGCTAATAAAGGAGGCAAGAGAATTGCCCTGTCAACATATCGACAGTCAGCGAAATGTTTGACCACACCATATGCACGGGAGGGCTGGGTCCAACTTACAAAAATAATTCCCCAAACTCTGGCAGACGGGGGAAGTGCAAACTAGAGCAAATGTGAGTAAAATATCGCATGTGACTCAATCAAGATGCGGGTCATACTCACGGGCTCGATATTGGTCCAATGCAGAACGAAGAACAAGGGCCAAAAGAGGAGGAGCGTCCAAACGCCCACAAGCCCAAAGAACAACCTCATGTCAACCCTGTCCTCGTTTCCCACACGTCTCTTCATCACGGTCACATACAAGCCATAGATGACAGCGCCGATCAGCGCCATGAAATCTCCAACAGCAATCTCGGTGGTCGACTTGTGCGGGAACGACCCCCGATCCTGATCGCTTCCGCCCGAGAGGTCGACCGTGGAGACCAGCGCGATGCCCGCGAGAGATGCGAGCACGCCGATGAGTTTCCGGAGGGTGAACCGCTCCACCACGAACACGGCACAGAAGATCAGCGTCCACACGCTGCTCGTCGACGACAAGATCGTCGCGCTCGCCACGCTCGTGTGCTGCAAGCACGCAGACGCGAAGTAGTTGGCGAGGAACCACAGCATGGAGAACTCGAGACTGAGCATGGCCGTTTCGCGCACGTCCAGCTTCTCCTGGGGTATCACCCCCGATAGCTCCACTGATCTGCCAAGCTCGTCATCCTCTTCTACCAGCAACCGCTCGCCGACCGTCTCGTCTGCGGTCACGTCCTCGACGGTCTTACTCGCCGATTTCCCGTGTCGTTGTTCATGCCACATTTGGCCCAGGTCATGTTGTAAGCCCCGGAACCCGTTTCGTATTAAATATTTCGTAAATCTTGGAAGCATCGAGAGGGCGAAGAGAGAGGAGTTGGCGTAAACAACGAAGAATGGTTTATCGTAGGTTCCATCTGAAAATATCGTCTGCGGCAGGGTCGTTCAGTCAGCAAGAGATCCAGCCCCTTCATGAAAGAATCATAGGTTTGGGGGGGGGGGGGGGGGGGGCATACACTGGCTAGGAAATTGGAAGCCGTCCAGAGACACACTGTGACCATGAGCAGGCCCAATCCCAGCGTTCTCCTTGCGATACCCAGCCTTGACCGAATCCCACCCGGAGGAGCAGGCGCTGTCGGCCGCAATCTGGCGGATGAACCTATTGAGGGTGCCAGGTCGGTCGCATCGTCCGAAAATCGTCGATCCCCCAGGTGAACCGGCCCTTCTTGAAATTCAGCTCCACTGGCGGCAGCCATTCTGTCGGATAATTATGTGTTTCGGTTCGTGGACGGTATTCCAGGTGACAAATGTCGTCTTGTCTATCCAGGCTTCCCACGGCGTGTCGTCGCAAGTGTCGTAGTACGTTGTCCCATCGAGGAATGCGAGGGCGGCTCAATAGCAGACATCCGACAGCATGCCAGGAGGGCAGTCCCTTGAAGACACGTATATCCGGTAGGGAGTAGGTATCGCGGTGAATGAATAGAAGTCGGACTGGGTTGCAAAGGGGGAAAGTGCCAAATGATCGACAGCAACAGGATGCTCGTTGGTCTTTCTCGAGATGGATTGGCGGGTGGGTGGGTATTGTTACCTCCTTGTCAGTCAGTTCGTTCCGGTGGACTGCCGCTATTTCGGAGCGAGATGGCAGCATAACGCCAGGGACCGGGTGCCGTGGTGTTTCAGCCATCCACAGGGCGGCATTTGTGCCCTGCAGACCCACGGCGGGTACTCTAGCTGGCTTGGGTCGCTGCGGGGAGCCGCTCAGAGGCCTAGAGGGCCCTGCAAACAGCCTGTGACCCAGGACGTCTGACCTGCTGGTTGGGGGCTTGTTTGAGATGCTCGTTTGCAATCGATAACACATGATGGCATCGACAGGGTCAAATGCGGACATATGATTCCGTCTGCCGCAGCTAGGACTTAAGATTCTCATCACGCGGTTCCTCATTTTCCATATGTGTTAAATGTAAGAGCAGCTGCTCTAATTCTAACGCCTCATCTCACGTGCCACAATTCAGCTTTGTACCATCTCACGCGGCTGCATCCCTTTGCCATCCTTCAGCACGCCTGCCTTCCTCAGAATGGAAACGCAGTTCTCAACCACCTCGGGCTTGATGCCCTGAGTCTTGACGGGGAACCTGACCGTCTTGAGCCATTCCCTTGCATCCGGCTCTGTGTAACCTAGGCTAGTCGAAATGTACTTGACCGACTCCTCTTGGTTGTTGTTAAAGTGCTCAATGCCCTGGTCAAGCTTCCCGAACAGATCCTGGACTCGAGCATCAAGTTTATCGCCGGCAGTGAGTGCGGTCGACGCCACAATCTTCCAGCTGCTCCAGGGCGTGTAGATCTCACCGACCCGCCGGATCTCACCCGAGTCGTAGAACTTCTTGGACGTGAAATGCTCCCACATGAAGAAGTCGGCCTCGCCCGAGTTGACGGCGTTGCGGAGGTTCTCGAAGTTGTTGAGCACAACAGTGTCCGCAAAGGGCGGCGCGCTGAGTGAAGGGTCCAGCCAGCCCTGCTGGTCAGCCAGAACGAACCCCATGACATAGCTGCCGGAGCCAATGCGGGACACGCCGATTTTGCCACCTTTCAGAGAGGACACTGAGTCGATTTCAGGGCGCTTGGACCCCGTAGAGATGGCCCAGCCTGTGAGTTGTGGTCAGTCAAGGTCAGATTGTGACAGGTCTTGCTTTTGTCTTACACAGAGGTGTCTCAACGTATGTGCCGACCAGACGATAACCGCCGTCGCCTTCCACATCCTCCTTTCCCAGGCCTGCAATCCAGCCCTCTGTCAGGCCGATTCCGACATCGATCTCGCCTGCTCTGATGGCTGTAACCATATGGCCAGTGCCGGAGGGGAATGGGATCAGTTCCGCGTTGAGGCCGTAATGCTGCTTGGCAAAGTACAGCGGGGTGGAGAAGTGCTCCGGGACGAAGCCGATGCGGAGGGGTGCAGCCATTCTGTCCAGATGAATAAATGGGTTCTTTTTATCCGTGAGGGTGTGCGCGGGGTTTCCTCAGCATAAACGAGCTTTGTAGGGGACGCTAGATGGAAGTTGTGAATGATGGTCTCGCATGTGTGAGAGAGTTGGACCTATGAGTGTTGATGGGGCTCGGGTGAGGGGCTTTACGCAGCATCTCGGTCATACACTAACAAATAGCGCCGGCAGCTGTGGTCTTGGAATAAGGGTATTGGGTCCATCGAAACCTGCTGGCCGATCAACTCCCGGTTGAAGAGATATTTGGGTAATCCGAATAATAGACTGGATAATAAAATCAGCTTTAGTATCAACCTACAAGGCTGTGAAGTGGCGAATTTTTACAGTTGGAATTGGAAGGGATCGTTGTTTCTGAAGTGAAGTATCCCAAACTTGGACAGCAATCAAAATTTACGACTAACGAACCCGTCCCAGGCGTATGTTGTCGCCTTCGGTAGGCACAGGATGCCAGATGGGATCTACCGGGCGACCCGGACACCTCCTTGCATAGCCATTAAGATCCAAAGGTATAGCAATGGCCAGCATAATTGTCCGTCGTGCCGCCCCAGCTTTAACCGACGCATGTAATTGAGAGTTTATCCGAGCTGATTATGGGCCTGGCTGTTCTAAGGAAATTGTAGCTACATCCAGCAGCCATTGAGATTGGTGGGATTGGAATTTGGCCAGAAGGGAAGCAATGCAAGTGTCTGATTCAGGTTATCTGGTAAATAAGAATACAGAACAGTACAAGTCCGATACGCGGGAGGTGGAGAAGACAGGGGCCTGCCATTGCGTAGCACAAGCCGGGGGCTATCTCGATAATGTGCTGGATTACATCTGGCGGAATGTTCCTGTCAGGGCCATGGTACTATTTTTAAAGAAGTGAGGTTGCAATAGATGCAGTATCTACACGGTCTTTGTACTTGAGGGCGCCCTGGTCTGCGATGGCGGATGGATTCTATTGAGACCAGCGATGGCTTGTATTGAATCCCCAGCTGAGCCTCCCTGCATGGCATTGCGTCAACCGGGTACAGTGGCCATGACGGGACTCAATCTTACCGTATGTTAGGAGGAGGCTGTGCTGTACCGTGTAATTGGCCCGGAGTCGTCAAACGGTCGGAGTTTGCTTATCCACCAGCTGGGCTTATTAGGATTGCTGTCTCGAAATACGCATCCCTTCTTTATTCATTCTCTCCCTTTCCCAGTGGCTGATGATCTGTCCAGCGCCGAATAGCTACTAACAGTAGCCGAATCAATAGGGGTGACAGCTGGCCTTAGCGCGTAGCTCCAGAAGATCCGACGCTTACAGCTGCCGCTAGATTCAGCCTTATCTAAGTCGCAACCCAGCAAATAATTCATTTTCGCGACAGAGTGCATCCTCCAGCTTCTACGATTTCATCACTCTTCTGTCCAATTCCTTGCGGTATCGCCCTGATTGCTCTCCTGCCCAATGGTGGGCCCTTTGCATCGGCCCCGTCGCTCTTCGAGCCTCACGGATGCCGTGGCCCTGGAGGACTATGACCATGACCATGGCCATGGCCATGGCCATGACGAGGACGTCCCCTTCCTCGACTACGAGGACCAGGATCACACAGAGACACACGGCAAGCCTTCGACTCCGGACAGTGCCGTGCCTGAGCAGAGGACTATCTTCATCAAGGCCGCATCATGGCAGGTCAAGACACCTGGCTCCGTCGTGCTGCTCATCGCCGCGACCAAGTTTTTCGTCATCCTGAGCGCCATGATCATGGTCATTCCCATATATCGCCTAATTGAGGATGCTCTCTGCCATGTCTACTACAAGGATGACTCCAACGAGATGATTGAGGAGATGAAGTGCAAAGTCGATGAGGTCCAGGCCAACCTGGCCCTGCTTATGGGATGGTTGGCCGTGGTTGGCGCTGTCATTAGTGAGTCGAATTCACTTCTATAACTTGACCGTTTGGCTACCACTGCCATGTTGAATGAGAGGCTGACCGAAGTGGACGTTTAGACTTCATCGTTGCCTACCCATATGGCTTGCTATCAGACAGCATTGGCCGGAAGCCAGTTCTCATCATGTCTTATGCTGGCATGGCCTTGGCATTTGCCTCTACACCTTTTGGTTTGAGCGAATTGAGTGGCATCATCCGCAAAAATCCCTACTATCTCATGATTGGCTCCGTCTTCACCTTGTTCGGCGGTGGCTTTACTGTATTTATGACAACGCTCTACGCTGCTGCAACAGATGTGAGCACCGAAGAGAACAAGTGAGTCCCACCTGTTCTATCAATGCCCTGCGGAATCGCCAAAGTTGTTAACAAAATTACAGAGCATCCAACTTCCTCTACTTAATGATTGGTGCTAGTGCTGGGGCCCTCCTCGGCCCGGTGATCAGTGGCATCTTGATGAAAACCTACAACGCCTGGTTTCCCATCTACGTTTCCGTTGCCATTGTTCCCCTCGCCTGCGCCCTCATTGCGTTTATTCCCGAGACTCTCAAGATCGACTCAAAGTCGGTTGTGGGAAGCGGTGCTTCGCTCCGAGATCAGATTGCTCATGGCTTCCAAGATCTCAGACGGACCACTGGATTGCTTCGAGATAGAAACATCCTGCTGGTCGCAGTCGTCTACTTAACTGAGAATCCCAGGGCATCAGCTTCCATGTCCACCCTTGCGCAATACATCAGCAAGCATTACGGATGGACGCTTGCAGAGGTCACCTTCCTCCTCTCCCCATTGGGAATACTACACATCATCATTCTCGCCGTCCTGCCAAAAGTGTCAGAGGTCCTCATGTCGCCCAGATACCGCTTCACCTCATTCGGAAAAGATCTGTTCCTGACCCGGATCTCGATGCTCATCCTGACCATTGCAAGCATTCTGCAGGGCATCAGTCCCAACATTGTCATGTTCATCATGGCACTCTTCATTTCCGTCTTTGGAGGAGCCGACAGCCCGCTCGCGAGAGCAACCGTCTCGCACTACGTCGACGCCAGCCACATCTCTCGACTCTACGCCTTGCTGTCAATGGTGGAAGTTCTGGGCTCTTTCCTCGGCGGGCCAATCACCGCGTGGTTCTTCAAGAAAGGCCTGGAGTGGAAGGGTATCTGGTCAGGCCTGCCGTGGTTTTACATTTCACTCCTCTGCGCACTGACATTCTCAGCCCTTATTTTCGTGAAACCTCCTAGCAAGTTCCTTAACGGGGATGAAGAAGAGGAGGGGGAGGACGTTCCGCTGGGTAACCCCGTCAGACTCGAATAGAATGAATAGACTTGTTTTTTTTCCTGTGCCCTTCATTATACCCCTATTACCCGGACATGAGCCCAAAACACAAGTCGCAACTTCAGGCCCTGGATTGTGTCATCATCAAATGCCATCTTCCGCGTTTCGCTAACGGGCTCGTCTAGGGGGTTCATGCTTCGACGTGAAACCTCGCGCCGGAACACCGGGATGATGAAACCAAACTGCGCCAAGACGACCAATCAGCCCCATACCCGTTGTCCACCTCATGAGGCACGATGCTCTTTCGTCTGTCCATTCGCCTGTTTAATTTGGCATGGCGGAGGATGAAGTGAAAATCCCACTGCGGGACGCCGGTGCGAAAATCCCCTGGGGCGGTCGGCACGGAGGGCGATGCTCCGCGATCGACAACACTGATTCAACTGAAACAAAATATCCGAGTGTATATAAAGGATAGGAGATTATCCCAAATCATGATCTTCTCAGTCAATTCGAGTATCAAGAAGCAGTCGGAGTCCCCCACACGGAAGAAAAAGCCACCACAATGAAGCCCCAAGGCCTATCCGCGCTCGCCGCCCTCGTCGGCCTCTCCAACGCCGCCCTCCTCTGGGACGGCCGCTTCAACGACCTCACCTCAGCGACCGACCTCGACAAGTGGAGCTGGGCCAACCAGGTCGGCCCCTACCAGTGGTACATCCACGGCAGCGGCGCCACGACCGAGTACGTCGAGCTCTCCGCCGCCCACAAGAACCCGGCCGACGCCGTCTCGACCAAGGGCGCCAAGGTCAGCCTCACCTCGACGTCCTTCTGGAACGGGCAGAACATGCGGCGCACGGAGATCATCCCCCAGACGAAAGCGGCGATCGGGCAAGGCAAGAAATGGTACCACTTCAGCATCTCGCGCGCGGCGACCAACGTCCCCTCGGCTCGCCGGGAGCACCAGATCGCCTTCTTCGAGTCGCACTTCACCGAGCTCAAGTCGGGCGGCGCCGGGTTCGAGGGCACCAACCACCTGCGCTGGTACGCCAACGGGCAGTCGCTCTGGGAGACGGCGTGGGAGGCGGGCGTGTGGCACAACATTGCCTACGAGATCGACTTTGACGGCGGGAGCGTCGGGCTCTGGCACTCGGAGGGGAGCAGCCCGCTGACGAGGGTCGTCGCGCCCGTGTCCGTGAGCGCGTCCAGCAACGGGCAGGACTGGCACGTTGGGGTTCTCGAGCTGCCGAACGGGGATGCTGATGCGAACGAGGACCTGTTCTTCTCTGGGGTGTACATTGAGGATGGTTCCATCACCACGGCTATTGGGGGCCCAACTGCTTAGGCTGACTTCATATCTCAAGAGCTCAAGGGAAGGATTCTGCTTTTAGTTTTGCTACCATCGAATAAACAAAATTTGGTTAAGAGAAGTGTTTTCGTCACGATAGTCTTGTTATGAATAAATGATGTCAGGTTCATCGCTTTGTTTCGAAGCAGAGTCGAAACTACTAGGAAGATACGCCTCAGGATCACTTCCTATTTCCAGTTCTTGCAAAGGTCTTCTACCCCTGAGAAACACCCGGACATAACATGGTAAAGCAAATCGAGCGAATATGGTTCACGAAAAGGGATAAAGATTTCATTGATTTGGGCCAGTTTAGCACGCTATGTGGTCTACTACAAGAGAAAAGCGGACCGATTGTACAGCAAACACGAGAAAAAATCAACAACAACTTGTGGTAGAGCTAGGTCTAAGCATAACAAGATAGCTCATTGCAGCCAAAACACCCGCATTCACAAAAGAGAATGATGAAAATAAGCCAACATGAAAGAAATCCAACTAGTGTAGGTTAATAAGTAAAGTAATTGTATATTCAAGATAATACCGCTATGCCTAAAACCAATTTCCAAGAAGAAAAAAATTACAATCCCGTGTCATCTCAGCATGTATGATAGATCCGGGAGGTTTCCTAAAACGCTCGTAGCCATTTCCTCTTCACCAGCGAACAGGGCTTGGTTGGGCCCCGTCGTAGCGAAGCTCCTCGGCGATTTGGGAGGAGGCGGGGGCGGAGGCGATTCCATTAATAGAGGTGACAGCGCCGGAGAGTTCAAAGGCTCTCCGGTCCAAGCGAGAGCTGAGTCTAATGATGCTAAAGGTCGTGGCTTTGGTTTTTGTTTGGGTACAGATAGCGGATGCTGAGGTGCCACCATTCCTGTCCCAGTTGGTTGTAGCCCCATATCACCAAAGGTTGCAGGAGCCGGGTCTTCCTCCTGTCGTGAGGGCGTGGGCCACACTCCGGGGCTTACTATTTCATCTTTGCTCTCGTCTGGCAATGTGTCGTCTGGTAGTGTCTTTGTCTCTTCGATGCTGGTCGAGATTTTAATCTTGACGTCTGGAACAGGCCAAGTCTGGGTGGGCATAACTGTAGGCCACACTCCGGGACTGATTATCTCATCTTTGGTCTTATCCGTTGATGTGTCCTCTGGAAGTTTCTTCGGCGCTTCAATGTTGGTTGAGATCTTTACTGCTGCCACGGGCCAAGTGATGGTGGGCCCAACAGTAGGCCATCCAGGACTAACAATCTCATCCCTGCTTTTGTCTGGGGATACGCCCTCCAGTAGTTTCATGGCATCTTCTCCTATATTGGTGGAGAGTTCAACATCTGCCACAGGCCAAGTCTGAGCAGACACAACCGTAGGCCACCCGGGACTGATGATTTCATCTTTGCTCTTTTCCAAGGAGGTATCCTCTGAGGGATTCTTCGTCGCTTTTATATCGGTTGAGATTTTCACAGGTTCCGCAGGCCAAACATGAGTGGGCGCACTAGACGGCCACGGGCTTGTTTCAGCAGTAGGCGAGGTCACCATTTCTCCCCAATCATCCTCCTCGCCGTCATCTTCGTCCTCGTCGTCATCACTGGCATCTTTGTCATCTGAAAACGAACCCCTCGACCCATTCACTACGGTCGATGTAGGGACGGGTTTAGACAAAGTCTGGTCTATAGATGGCCGATTCGCAACATCAAGAGACCTGGTGATGATAGGAACTGGTTGAATCTTAGGCGGCTCGGCAAATTCTGCCGAGGAATCAGAAGGTGGCGGTGGTGCACGCGGCAAGACCATCGACTGCGGCCGAGTTGAAGTACCAGGCCCGGCCCCGGATTCACTCGTCTGCGTTTCAGGTGATGATGGTGGCGGTGCTGCCCGTGGTAAGACCATTGATTGCGGTCGAGAGGAAGCGCTGGCGCGGGCTCCCGATTCACTCGTCCGCGCAGCTTGTGATGGTGGGCGGTTTGATATGCCTGGCGAGACTGGCGGCGTGCCCCAGCTAAATTCAGCTGTTGCCGGAGATAGAATACCTGATGCCCGTGAAGCGCTTGAGCCCGCCTTCGAATGTCCACCCCTTTTACGAAGAAGCTCGCCAATTTCCACAGGCGGCGCAGATGAGTTCCAGTTGAAGACAGATCCACCAATGGCACCTACCTTCCGGCCAAGTGTAGGCCGTCCGCCTGATTCTTCCTCCATCCACCGACGAACGATCTTCAGTGTGTCCTGGCGGGCAGCAGAGCGCTTCCAGTCTACACGCACGTAGTTTTCCTCGTCACCCAGTTGGTGCATTCGCATTGCGCCTAATCGTGAGATCCGATACCAGGTTTTGCGTTCGGATATTGAGGTAAAGGAGTCTTTAATAATAACGTCTGGAACCTCCTCTGGATCAACTGTGATAGGGGGTGTGGTGGGGAATAAATTATCGAGGTTGGTCATGTCAACATGAAAGTCGATAGAATGAACCCTCGAGTGTTGTTTTCTTTGAGAAGCAGGTATAGAACTTGATAGTGTAGCTTCTGCGTCTGTATTCGTATGACTGGGAGGTTCAGGAGCGTCGCTACCCTCGGTTGATTGGTCCTCTTCATCAGCTTGCGCAGCATCTTTCTCAGACGGTACATCTGAGTCGTGGTCCGCAACCTGCAGTTCAGGTCTTGATAGTAACGCTGTCATCGAAATCCCCGTAGGTGTCCTGGGTGAAGTAGCCCCGATATTAGGGGATGCGTGTCGAGATATTCCATCGTACATATCAACCAGTCCTTGAACCTTAGTAGACACTTTGCGTTTCTGGTCTACGTCCTGATCATCGGTACCGCCCGGAATGGCCGGCCCAGGGGGAAGGCCAACCGGCGACTCTGGTCGAGATATCGATTGAGCCTCAGAGGTTATTGACGACTCCTCAGACAAAACACTTGGAGACTCCGACGCCGAAACTGCAGTGACCCCTGGAGAGCCAGCTGCTATCCCGGCCGTGGTAGCAATTGACGGCTCTGGTTTGGTATCCAGACCAGCCGCCTTCCCATTCAGCGACACATGGTCGGTCGAACGCTGGGCAGCAAGTGGCGGCGGCTCCCAAACATTCTGCAGGCCAAATGCATTGCTGGCCGACAGCCTGTCCACACCCACGCCCTCCGATCCCACCCCCAGCGAGGCATCACTCTTCCTCTTGAGCTCCTGAAACGACCTCTCCCGGCTCACGCTCCGCCGTCCATCGCTCATCCGCCCGTCACTCAACCTCCACGGGTCAGGCGACACGCCCCTCGACGCGGGCACCTTGGCCGGTTGCGCCGCGGGACTCAGCCGACCCCATCCGGATGGGCTGTCGAACACGCCGCTCCTCTTCCTGCCAACGCCGCCGCCGGGCGTGCTGGCCGCGTCGTTCCACCCGCCCCACGCATCGCCATCCTCCCACGGGTTCTGCAGCGTCTTCTGCTGCGAGCTGCCCGCGCCGCCGCTCTCGACGGAGAAGTGCGCGCTCGGCGGCGCGGCGGGCAGGTCTATCTTTGGCGTCGGCGCGTCTGTCGTGGCCCACGGGGATCCCCATGGATCCTCCATGCCTGGAGCATGACGGGGCTCCAAGTTTCAATGGGGGAGGAGACGAGCTTAGCTACCGGTGCCGGGTACTATAACATAACGGTAGGGGAGGTTTCGCAAGTCGTTGGCGATTGGGATGGATTGGTTGTCGAGGAGTGGTTCGGAGTATTCGGTCGCGTGATCAATGATGTAGGAGGCCCTTTCCGAAATCCCGTCAGGATGGAAGAAGAAAAATATTGGGATGCTGAAATGAGGAAGGAGGAATATGGGAGGAAAGGGGGAGATTGGTGTAGGTTGGTTTTGCTGCCTGGCTGATCGAAATAGCAGCACCAAGCTGAGGGTCAGTGAGATGTGCGCGCAATGGCTAAACACCACGTATTACAATGCCCAATTTCCGCAGAGACGGTCAAATGATGGCAAAGGGGTGCGTTGGTTTGACGTAGGCGGCTTCTGGAAGGAAGAAGGATGCCGCTGCATGTCAATGTCATGGCGGGCCAACAGGCTCCACCAACACGCGCCGGAGCAAATGCAGCACCTCCGTGGTCCCGTCCGGGGATCCTGATAGCTATCTATCATTGTATGGTAATTCTACAACATTTAATCACTGACAGGTTTTTCACTGTATCTCAATATGTAGAGTCTTTCCATTGTTCATTACCTAAAGTAAACCCCAACAAGATAAAGTAACTAACACTCGATCAAGAATCGATGCTCCAAAGCGCCACAATTCGAATGGTCCCAAAATCCCAGATCCGCTAATAACTTCTACTTAAATGCATCGGATTCATCGTAACTAAACACGGAAACTCTTGGTTCTTCCTCTTACAACGCGATTTCGTGACCTGGTTTCAGGTCCCACTCCTTGTGTCTTCCAGTCCCCTTCTTCTTATTCTCAGCCACCAATTCAATTGTATTCTTGACTTCGGCACGTGATGCGTTGTCCCGGAACTGATTAAAGACGAAGTCGACGATACCAACCTTGGACAGACCCTTGTTATCGAGGATCGCCTTCTTTACGTCGTTTAGTATCTCCTTCTTAACAAGTTTCGTCGCTGCAGGAGCTGCAGGCGTTCCAGAAAGGGCTGCAAAGGCTGAGGTGGGCGCTGGTGGGGGAGGCATCACGGCTCCCATGTCTGCTGCCTGTACTTTCTTAGCCGCGGGCTCCCAGTACGCGTCGGACCAAGGATTGATGCTTGAGCTTGCGTCGTTATGATCTGATTCTTGTTAGCCAGGTCAAATTCTAAATCGATGTGTGAATGATTTGCAAGTACCAATAATAAACTCCATCCTGTGCTCATAAACGGCCGGATTTGGTCCGTTTTTGTTGTGATCTTCGAAACATATTCCCGAGCATTCAGGTTCCAGGGTGTTAACCAGCAACCGTCTAGCAGGGCCGACATCTTCCGAGTCATCCAAGAAACCATCCATGTCGTCTTCGTCTTCAACATCCTCGTCATCATCCTCCATATCGACATCTTCTCCGTCCTCGTCTTCTTGCCATTCGGCTTCCGAATCGTAGTCATAATCAAGCGGTAACCGTTTGGCATTTGTATTCCGAGCTGCCTTTCGCATTTGTTCTAATCCAACAGCGTGTTGCTTTGCTGTCGTCGTGCCGCAGTATGCTGGCCGGACATCTTGTGAGAAAGAAATAACCTTTGTGACCATCCTTGACAGCTGCTGACGAGCCAGCGCAATGGCCGATTGGCTGGTGGAGGCATTGTTCGCTTCCGTTTCTCGATAAATTGACTCCATCACCGTTCTTACTGGTGGGTGAACTCTTCCTCTCTTTGGTGGCTTTCTAGGCAGGGCAAAGACTTCAACAGGGTCGAAGGGAAGACTTGAACTGTCCAAAGTGCGATCTCCGCTGATGAACTCGTCGAGTATGCGTGACTTGGTCTCTCGCGTATCCTCGTCGATACACCAGCTCGAGTTCGCTAGTCTTGTGTGCTCCTTTACGAAGAAAGGTTTAAACCGCTTCCGATATTCAGCGTCCGCAGGCTTCGTCGTATCAGCCGCTGGGTCGGACTTGTTGGGTGACGCGGTTCGTGACGGGGCAGATTCAGTGTTGCTGGGCTTCGAAGGCGTGCGAGGAGCGCCAAAAAAGCTATTAAGCTTCGGCTGTTTCCTAGCTTCCTTTTCCTTTGCTTCTTGAGCTTGTCGCTTCTTCTCTTCCTTAACCCGTTCCTCTTCAGCCTTCTTTTTCAGCTTTTCGTCGCGTTCCTTTGCTTTAGCAGCCTCCTCTTCAGCCTTCTTTTTCTGCTTTTCTTCGCGTTCCTTTGCTTTAGCAGCCTTCTCCTCTTCGGCTTTGGCGACCTTTGCAGCTTTCTCGGCAGCCTTGGCAGCAGCTTTCTCTTCTTTTTCCTTTTTCTTTTCGGCGGCTTCTTTATCCCGAGCCTCTTTTTCGGCAGCTGTGAGGCGCTTCTTTTTTTGCGGCTGTGTCGTAGTCGTTGAGGTAGAGACTGTGTTTTGTGGGCTTGTTGATGCAGCTTTAGTGTTGCTCGCTATCGAGTTCGGTGCAGGGTCGCAATTAACTGTGGTTTCGGCTTTGGGGGTAATAGGGGAGCCTGGAATATGCGCTGGTGTGATGCTTCCGGGCTCTGTAAGGCTGGGCGAGCCCTGTGGCGTGGATTGACCGAGAGATTGATGCAGAGCGGGTAGTACTAAGTCAGGCTGTTAACACGGATCGCGTCGATGATTTCGACACAAAAACACACCTGAGGGCTTTTTGGGAGATAGGACAAGGTCTTTTGTAGCCTCCTCGGTCTTGGTCGCCACCGCATCACCCTCAAATTCATCGTGACTCCTTTTTCGGGCCCGGGTCTCTGATTCTTGGATATTCGGGGACATCTCGAGTAATGGCATTGAACGAGACCCCAGTGAGCTTCGAAGGCTCAGTTCTGTGATTATTTCGGTACCAGAGAGGCGTCGTGAAGAGTGACCTTGCGGGCGGTGGAAATCGGGATGGGTTAGGGAAGGTGCAAACTAGATGACGACAAGCTCCAACGGCACGATAACGAATTGAGACCTTTGTAAAACGAAGAATTAAAAAAACAAAGACCGCTTGTGTTAGTATATCAATCAACAGACAATTCCGAGCCCATCAATTCTCCATACACGTGTTGCTCGCTGGGAATTCAATGCCAACACGGGGGTAGCGCTGTCTTTAAACGGTTTATAGAAATGGTCGTAGAATGACGCTAAGGTAGTCGCCATCGAAACCACTTGACGCGCTTTCGCGTAAATTTGGCGCCCCACGACGCGCTACCCTGAATCTGCACCGCCACACCTCCAAATCCTCGGAAGTACGTGCATGGTCCTGCTGACTCACCCGAGGCTAGTGGCCAGCTGCACTTGACTCGACCCAAGACAAGTGGGTGTCAGAAAACAGGCACACAAAGGTCTGGCCTATAACTCGCTGCCAATATGGGCTTCAATATGTTCACACACTAAGTACTTCAATGAATTCTCAAGCTTCAGTATCATTGTTCAATGAGAATAAGACTTAGATGTCGGAGTAAGAAGCATCATAATTTGAATTAATAGTTTTTTTTTTTTGTCAAGTTCTTCACTGCGTACGTAGATAGACTTAGCGGTCCCTGTTTTCAGACACCCCGGCTATCCTCAGTCTCCACAGGCCATGTAACATGATGTCGACAACGCTATGATGTTATGTCCCGCGAATCTGCATCCCGGGCCAGATACTCGGAACAGATCACCAGCAGCAACTACCAAACCGGAAGGCAGGGGAAGGCTGTGAGAGGCGAAACCTTGAATTCTGCAACAGGGCCCCCCACGACAATGCAATTGGACTCATTGTTACTACGTACTTAACATTCTGAAACGGTCTTACTCAAGTAACGTCACAAGGCCACGCAAGTCGCAGATGGAGCCACGGCGACTA
Organism: Clonostachys sp. G952; assembly: GCA_027569935.1. Taxonomy (NCBI): domain Eukaryota; kingdom Fungi; phylum Ascomycota; class Sordariomycetes; order Hypocreales; family Bionectriaceae; genus Clonostachys; species Clonostachys sp. G952. The sequence goes on from JAPDLB010000027.1 coordinate 116,554, forward strand.
TGCGAATCGCTTCGTTCAGTAGCTCAAGTGGTGGATCATCAGACAAAGGTGCCCGCCTCGGCGTTATGTGTAACAAGATCTTTGATTCCTAGCGAATGGCTATCTCTCCATGCTGCGTATCAACGAGGGTATCATCCGGTTTCTTCGAGCCTCTTCTCTCCCGCCCCAACCCCAAAATCTTTCCACAAGTCCAATAAAAATTACCCAAACCTGCCCACCTCAGGACAGTCAACCGACACTTTTAGAAGAAACATGTTATTGTAATGAGAGAGACTGTCATAGACAAGGGTATCCAGACCCTTTGAAATTGTTGTATCAAAGTGTCCTGCACACGCTATGTGAAACGATAGACAAATCAGAACGCCATAAAATGCAATGCTCTCCAGCCAAAAGCAAAACCGTGAGAAAAAAAAATGAATTCCAGCCAGGGAATAGGCTGTGCAGTATATAGGGAGATTTGTTCTGTAGCCAAGTGATTAATCGGGGTTGGCGATATAAAGGCGCTGGGACGTGAGGGTGCTTGTTCGTTCGTCGACGCTGCCACGTCTTCTAAGCTCTTCGGGATTCTTGACACTCTTCTCCCTGGTCAGGGTAGCATGCATCAGAGAGTTTGCAGCGAGTCGCGGGGCAACAGACAGTTCAGCCACATTGTCAGCACGCTCGGCACTGCTGCCACTATGCGTGCTGCGAGCTTTGCCGCTGGCTGCATCGTCCCTCACAATCGACGCAGGGCGATCGTCGACCAGACTTCCAGATCGCTCAGGGGTGTCATTGGGGCTCTGGCGTTTGCCGCTGAAACTGCCGTGGCCCCCGGAAGTTCTGTATGGGATACCACGGCGACCGCTGGCAATGCTGTTCCGGCCACTACTATTCGTTCTGCGGTGTTGAGAACGAGCCGTGGGTTCGTCGTCGCTGCTCTCTCCCTCGGCCTCGGTGGCGAGCAGGCGAAGAGGGACACCGCCCACACCGACATGGTTCTCGCCAGGGGTGAGTGCTACAACCTGATTCTTGGCATGGGCCCGGACCTTGCCGCCGGCTTTTGCGGAGCTCATACCAGTGCTGGTACGACTGCCTGCTCGGACGACTTCAAGATTTGCTCGCTTCTTGGCAGCTCGCTGCTGTGCAGTCAAACGAGGATCCTCATACTGCGCCCGATCGCACCATACTGTCGCCTTTTGTTTGCGTAGCAGAGCAACGTAACCGCCGCCCTGGGGCATGATGCTTGTTGCGCCGCCCGAACGGTTGGATCCTGAGCGTTGCAGGTCCGACACGGAGTTTTGTCGGTAGGCGGCAGGCGGAGGTATGCTCGACGAGGTGCTTATCGTATTAACGGACGAGGAGCGACGGGAATGCTGTTGGATCGGCTGAGCAAGATGCTGCGGTATCGGTGCCTGCTGCATCGGGTAGCCTGGCTGGGCAGGGAAAACATTTGACGAGGTGGTGCGCGTGCGGGAGTGAGCATAGGAAGGCGGGCCCGGCTCCAGAGGCTTTCGCCGGATCTGTGGTTGCAGCATTTCGTGACCAACTAGGTCGGTGGGTGTTCAAAGCACGGCAATTCTCGCTATCCCCGACCAGATAAATGGCGGGCTGAGAGCCGGTGCTGGATATGTATACCGGTGTATCAAAAATGCACAGTGAGCTCGGCTGCCAAAGAAAGCACAAAGGGCGAACCCGAGGAGTTTTGGAGGTGGGTGGAGGGAAAATGGCCGAACTCCCAGTGGTGCCTGGTAGAAGAAAGGGGAGCCCCGACCGCCGAGTCGACGAAATGGTCAGACAGCCAGGGACCGAGTACAAAACCACGTCGGATGGTACGGTTCTCGTAAGCAATCCCCGGAACAATAGCAGGGGAGCGAAATAAAGCGCTGTGGTGGTGGAAGTGTGGTTGAGCAGAGCAGAGTAGAAGACAAGGCTCGGTCTGGAAAGGCTGAGGTCGAGTATTTACGGCAACTTGGGGCCAAGAGGGACGTGCTAGAGCCCCAGTCCAACGTTGCATGGGCCGGCCGTCTAAGGTAGGTCGGCCTTGGACTCTTCATGCAGTCCTGCGCTACGCTACCTAACGCTGGGCTTGGCCGCGCACCTTCAGTGGCCTGAGGGGCTTGCTGCCCCGCTATGGGGCAGGGGGCGTCAGTGCCTTCTTCACAGCTGAATGGGCGTCCTCGGCCAATCACAGGGCCACGGCAGCTGCGTAGGTGTTGATGTAATCCCTCGACTGCCCATCTTACCAGTGCAGTCCCATTCTGTACGAGTTTTTTCTCTCGGCTTGGCAGATAGATCTCCATCCACGGCCTTTCCTGGCGCCCCGCAAAGATCCCGATGGCGTCACAACAGCCAGCCCGATGACATGACACGGTTTTGTCCATGCCAGCCATTGTGCTCGGTCCAACTGTCAAACAGACTAGTCGGTTCAGCTCCTCGGGGTGAGACTCGGTGCTCGACTCAACCCAAATGCATGTAGGGCCGGCATAGGTCCATAGTGTGCGGCTGGGCCCCAGGTAATACGCTCAATGGCCAGGACACACGTACATAAGCCGCTGTGCCGCTAAAGCTGAGCTCCTAGGGGCAAGGTGCCTGCGGATCTTGATGGGGAGGGTAATCCTATGGAGAGGCAACAGACCATCCCATCCGTCTGTATGTACCCAGTCTGCATGCAGTCTGCAGTTGTGCGCTGATCCAATGGGCCGCAGGAAACACACAACATGCCCGCCCTCACCGGGGAACGGTGAATTGGCCTGGCCTCGCACCGCGATGTGCAGCTGACGACTAACTCGTTCTGATTGTTTGATTTGCGTACATCCATTACATGTCCTCCACCCGCCAGCGGCTTGGCATCGCGCGTAAGCGGCTCCCTGTCAAGCCAAACAAGCCAAATTCTCGCCGGCTTCAGAGCTACCCGGACAGAGAGCGAAATCTAGCTTGCCCTCTCTTATCGGCACTTGCGGTGCCAATTGCATCTTCGCCCATCTCCACAAACTGTCTCGACTATCGCGCTATCGCCAATGGGACGAATGAGGGAATGTGCAGGGCGAGGACGGCGCCAAATCTGAATCATCCCTCCAATCCACCAGTCGATTTTCTCATCACCGCAACATGCAATTCTCAGCATGCGACAGTTCTACCTGGGCCACATATGCATACATCATGCAACAGCGGTGCACTGCATCTGCAAAGGGAACCCCGACAAGCTGCCCTGTCTGGAGCAGGTGAGAAACAACCTTGCCAAAGCTCCCGCTTTCACACTAGGCCAATGCACCATCACAGCTGAGACTATTGTCACTCGTCCAACTGATTGGACGACAGTTCGAGCTCGCAGGCATCTCCTCCGATGTCCTGACAGCTACTACGGTAGCGACATGAATTAGCCTGGGTGGTTTTGTTCCGGCCGGCTCGTCTAATAATCACCTCAGCATTATAAGCCGGGAGTTAACCCATTTTTCGCCGTCCCACCAACTGGCGGACCCCGGGCGGTGATAGCTTAGAGTCTCATCAGCCCATCGTAAGCCCCTCAACCGAATGTGTAATAATGAACCTACACTTCCGACGGATGCTAGTGGATGTTCTGGACTCATGCGGCATCAGCCTATCCGGGTTGGCCGGCTTGCACAATTTTCGACTAGACAGACGCCAATTTCTTTTGGCCAGATGGCTGCCATGGCTCTTTTCTATTGGCACCGCTCCCCCAATAGTCTGCCCTACGGTGAATTCTCCTTCGGCGATCAGATCTCACAGGGCTGGCTGGCTGCCCAACGTGCTTACTCGGTGTGGTGGGCTACGTATTGCTCGCAAAACCCGGTTTTTTCCCCAGGCATTACAATGCTCCCCGGGCTCTCATCTTCAGTGATCACTCAATCTCCATCCGTGATTTATTATCTCAAAAAGGAAAGCAGCTGGATGGTTTTGATCACGATCCATGACATCAGATAGGTAATGATTGACGCCAGATCAGCAAGCATTCTGGGGAACAAAGCTCCAGGTCGCTTATTGCCCCAGTGGGCTAAAAAGCTGGAAGCTTTGCAACGAATGAGCACATGGTGGTGCCATTCACGAGAAGGTTTGGCGCGCCGATAGATTGTGATAGCTCATCTCACTGTTATTTTAGTTCTGTTCTTATTGGCGCACTCTCGCGGCCAGCTCACCGACGGCGGAGCGAAGGAATTGGCTACGTGTAGATAACAAGTGCAGGTTTTTTGCGACTGTGCCGGAGACATTATTACTGGTATTATTACCACCGCGACCAGGGCCAGCAATCAATACATCCTGCTGGTTCCTTGGAACTGGCAGCACAATGTTACACTAACTCCATGATACCATCCTAGGCTCCCTGCTTTGATCGAAACCGGATTTGGCGACTACGCTTACAGGCAAAACCTTGTTACGACGGTTGGCTCGAGGGCGCATTAGTGTGAGGACAAAGGGAGGGATTAAAATATGTAGAGCAGAGCAGAGCGAGAAGACATGCAAGGACGGTGATGAGCGCAGCGCCACATGGAGCGCCCAAAAATCCCACGTAGCAGCACGCGGATGGGACGATTGCTTTTACCGAGCTGCACATGCAAGATGGGCTTGCATTGGGCTTTTGCACCCGATGCACAACGGTCAATTGATTGACAGGATCCCATCCCAACTCGCACATGCCGCCCGTCGTTGAAGCCGGGGAAACGGTTGGGGTGGGATCGATCATCATGACTTCATCGACCTCGAAGCGGGTATCCCCAAGGAAACCGTCTCTCCACAGATTAGCGACCCGGCTAATAAACACGAACTCCAGTCTTTATCTAACGCCATGGCTGACGGTCTAATTAGCTCGCATCACATCAGCCGTCGATACTTTCCGGTCGTCCACCCCGAGAATCACCAATGATTTATTACACGGCTCACATTCAGCGGAGTGGCCGTTTGGCGTCGCCGAATTGATGTGACCTTTCTTTGGGAGACGGCCGCCCCCGACTTCGCTTGTGCTACATCCCTAGTCTCCATCGAGCATCGGCTCGTGTGGTTGGTTGCCCTTTTTGTTATCTGCAATGCAGCAGAGGAATTCTGTGTTTCCTTGTTTCGCAGCTCCACAACGGGAAGCATAGATAAGCGCATGTAGCGTCTCGTGTAATTCCCATCTATCTAAACCAGTAGACGGATATTGCACATCCTCTGGCTATTCGCTTGATTTGCTACAAATGCATTTGGCACTGTCTTTACGGAGTTCATATCAATTAGTACGTGGCGTCACCTAAAGCTTTTCAAATATGGGTGTATATGGGTGTATGTTTCGTAATCCTCTCAAGGCTATCCCTTCTTTAATACTAAAGTCTAAGACCCTTCCCACCTCTTACTCGTCCTGTATACAATAGATTTCACGCCACTTGCAGCAGATATTAGTGACCTTATGGGCGATTGAGAGATCCTCACAGGATACAGCGTCGGAGCGCTTTTCTGCCTTCTTGCAGCAACTTGAGTTCTTTAGTAGGCAAATGAGAAGTTGCAGTCGCAATGCATGTGTTGTGTTGTAGGCCACACATGGTCGGTGTTTACCTCTGGGTCTTGTTGTAGTAGCCAGTCTTCTATACCAGTCTCCGTGATATCTAGATTGGTATTGATAGCTTGGTCTTCCTCGTGAGTCGGAGGCGACAGAGGCAAATTCATAGACTGGGCTTGGGGAGCAGCTGTATGCCACACTATTGAGACCAACGTAGTAGTAACCCGTGGCGAAGATGAATTTTGAGATCTAGAGAGAAAGAGGACGTATGTGTTTCGCAAAGGACCTATTCCGGATAGTAGTTTGACAGTCAGTCCCTAGAACAATACTTCTCTTCTTGATACTATCCCACGGTAGGTTCCGCCTAGATCTTGTCTGCTCAAGAAGGCTATTAGGGTCTACACCTGAGGGCAGCTAGCTTTACAATCGTCGCAAACTTTTGTGGTATGAATCGTGGTGATCTTCGAGTAGTGGCACTTTATGACGCTGCCATCATGAGCCCTGTCCGCATGGTGACATTTGCTGACCAGTTCCATTTCGCAGTGGAACAGCGTGTGACCTTTGGGTCCAGGCCGATGCAGATGACGGCAACAGACCTCGCGGGCAGAAGGGCAGTCCGAATTTGCGCGTGCACATGGGCACCAATGCGTCAAGTGACGGAATTCACACATCGTTTCAACGGGAGGTTGTGGTGGCTGTTTTGGAAGCTTTTGTTATGGTTGTTGTTGTTGTTGCTTTCAGTTGCTTGTTCTTTCAATAATGTCGAATTCTCTAGGAGGTTGTAACTGTACTACTGAAGCAACAGACAGATGTTTATATAGACGAGTATTTCGGCCACGAACTCCTACTCAAGAGTGGTCCTCAAACAGAATTGGCGGCGAAAGACAAGCAAAACGCTTGTGGTCTTGTCAACAAGAGGCTCACCTTCCCCATCCTGGTATGAACAGAATGATTGAGCTGCGAATTAGAGCCATCACGAGTGTGCATATGCGGTGTTTTGGAACATGAGGGCTTGTGTGCCAACAACGGCGCTTTGCTACGCTTTATTGTCCCCATTGTATCTAACTTCCAGGCACTGATGGAAACAACGGGGAATTTGGACAAAGCGTTCATAAAGAGTTCATTGAAGCTCTGTAGCACCAATGAAACAGCCCAAGTTGCACGCTGACTCAGCCATCAAGCTGGCCGTTGTCGGACGGCTAAACGAATAAGGTGCCGTGGATTGAATTAGCGGGAGCACGAACTCATTAGCGTCCATGACGAGTAGAAACCAACGATGGACAATATCAGGTGGAATGGACAGAAGCTCGCGACATGGACTCGCAACAAGTCGAGTCGGCGATAAGAACAGGCTGAACAGTGTCGCGGGTGCAAATAGCTTAATCCCAATCCTTGTAGGCCGTAATTGGCATTCCTAAAGCGAATCGTCACGGCCAGGGAGCAGTCCCAGCAGCATCCCGCCCGTCTGGCAGGGCATCCTGACGTCAAATCGTTCCAAATCCATTTGCCTAGTAGCAAGGGTAAAAGGGGGTCTTGGGCTGTCCCGTCGGGCACGTTTTCCATCCAACGCCTCTCACAGGCTCAACGACGAGAGCACAGAATTCCTGGAATTTTTTTTTTGATTCACCCGATCCTCCACAACCGATTCGTTCATCTGCCCCCCCGGCTTGGAGACGCAGCCACCCCAGTCTCCCGTGTCTAAGACTGGTCTCTGCATGCGCATGCCAGGTCGTGGTGATCCCATCGTCCAGTCAGCCCCCGGCGTCGGATTGGTGCCGACGAATATAAATCTTAATTCTCAGCTGAACCGAACTCTCGGGCCTGTGCCGCGGTGGTCAAGCCTCCGATGCTGGGATCGGCCGGCAAGGCTTAAGCCATGAAGTTTGCGAAGGAGCTTGAGCGAGAAGCTGTTCCAGGTACGTCGTGCATCGCCACTCTGGTCTGGCCCAGCGCCATGTCTCGCGACGCGCCCTTCTTTTCTTTCCCTAAGACAAATTAAAGAGATCATTGCAACCGTATTCAGACCGCTCATGATAATCTGCAGAATGGCGCATCAAGTATCTCAACTACAAGGCCGGCAAGAAGCATGTCAAGGCAGTGGCCAGAGCCATCAACCGTGCCGCGGGCACACCACGAAGCCTTGGGCCGCGGACGCCAACGCAACACTTCTTCACACCGTCGATGGGCGCGAGACGAGACTTCGAAAACAAGGGTAAAAAAGAGGATGCAAGTCCGCTTCGCAATCAGACAAATGGCAGCTCGCACCGCGACGGCACACAGTCGGCGCCAATTCCTACAGCCAAGAGGAGGGAGGACGAATCATTGACACAGGACGGGAACAGCTTCCAGTATGGGAGCTTCGTCGCGACGCCTCCTGCGACGGAGTCTCCTCTACAGCTGCAGAAGACTGCCACGTTCGAACTACCCGGGCCAGCCATGCGTCAATCAACTTCGTCTATCCAAGATGACTGGGACAAGCCGCGAGATAGGACTCCCACCGGCAAGTATACCATGCGCAGAAGCTTGTCGGATGGTCCTATGGAATCCCCTACCGATAAGCAATCCGCCTCCAAGCCTCTCCCGAAACGTTCAACTACGGCCTTCGCGCAAAGCCCATCCCAACACCGACGCCTGTTCACGATGACAAGATCGGAGACCGCGATGGGTACTCTGGATGCGGTCCGTCAGAGAGAGGCCGAGCTTTATGCTTTCATGGACTCCGAATTGGACAAGGTCGAGACGTTCTACAAAATGAAGGAGGAGCAGGCTGGAGAAAGGTTGGCCCTGTTAAAGGAACAGCTGCATGAGATGCGAAATCGGCGCATCCAGGAGATTGCCGAGTCTCGCCAAGATGGCCACCACAAGCACAACGGAGGACCTCTAGTTCCCGAAGGCGGACCGCAAGCGAACGATTGGGTTGGTCCTATCAAAGCCAAAATGTTCCGCCCAGGTCCAAACTCCAAGGCCCTTCAGAATATGACGGCCACCCCACACATCTCCGCCCTCAATTCGGGGGATGCAGCGAGAGATTATATCCGACGTCCCAAAGCCGACGATGTATCATATCGCACCGCAAAACACAAACTGAAGCTAGCTCTGCAGGAATTCTATCGCGGCCTCGAGCTACTTAAGTCGTACGCCATGATGAACCGCACAGCATTCCGAAAGCTCAACAAGAAGTTTGACAAGGCCGTCAACGCCAGACCTCCCCTCCGTTACATAAACGAGAAGGTCAGCCCCTCATGGTTCGTCCAGAGTGATGTCCTCGAGGGCCATATCAAGACTGTTGAAGACCTGTACGCTCGTTACTTTGAGCGCGGCAACCACAAGCTAGCAGCCGGCAAGCTCCGGAGCCTGAACAAGAAGCACGACGATAAAGCAGGCAGTTCGTTCCAAAATGGCTTCCTGATCGGAACGGGAGTCGTCTTCACTGTCCAGGCCGTCATTTACGCTGCGGCCCTGCTGTCCCACGAGGAGGAGGAGGTCCGCACACAAACCAGTTATCTCATGCAAATATACGGAGGTTACCTTCTAGCGTTGCTTCTTTTCTCGCTTTTCTGTATAAACTGCATGATATGGACAAGAAACAAGATCAACTACCCCTTTATTTTCGAATTTGACCAGCGTCATAATCTTCACTGGACTCATTTGGCCGAGTTTCCCAGCTTCTTTTTTCTCATCTTTGGCATCGTTGCTTGGGTCAATTTTAGTAGATATGGACCTGAATCGTTCTACATATATTACCCCGTTGTCCTGATTGGATTTACCGCGTTCATCCTCTTCCTTCCACTTCCCTTCATAGCATATAGGAGCCGGAGATGGTTTGCATATTCACACGTGAGCACACCCACCGCGGTAAACAAGAAAACCCTAGCTGACCATTTCCAGTGGCGTCTGTTACTAGCTGGTCTATATCCCGTCGAATTCAGAGACTTCTTTCTGGGCGATATATACTGTTCTCTGACTTATGCTACAGCGGTAGGTGTTATTGAGGGCCACCAGCTCAGCTCCTATTTAGCCAAGTCAAAACCCGCTTACTGACAGCCACCTAGAATATTGAGCTTTTCTTCTGTCTCTATGCCCGCGGTTGGGACAGTCCCGACCAATGCAACTCCAATCATTCTCGCCTCATGGGCTTCCTCACTGCCCTGCCACCAATCTGGCGTTTCCTGCAGTGTCTCCGGCGTTACTACGACACCAGGAACATTTTCCCGCACTTAGCCAACGGTGGAAAATACACAATGTCCATCATGGCTGCCGTCACGCTGTCGATGTATCGCATAGACAACACAAGGGAAAAGCTAGCGCTGTTCATCACCTTTTCCCTACTGAATAGCATCTACTGCTGTAGGTAACCCCGAAACCTCCCCCAGATGAAACCCAGCTAACATGAACCAACACAAAGCCATCTGGGATTTGTTCATGGATTTCTCCCTCCTTCAAGCCGGCGCCCGGCACGTCGGTCTGCGAGACATCCTCGCCCTGAAGAAGCGGTGGCCCTACTACTCCATCATAGTCCTCGACCCCCTCATCAGATTCGCCTGGATCTTCTACGCCATCTTCACCCACGACAGGCAGCACTCGACGCTCTGCTCCTTCTTCGTCGCCTTCGCCGAGGTCCTCCGCCGCGGCATGTGGACCTGCTTCCGCGTCGAGAACGAGCACTGCGGCAACGTCTCCCAGTACAAGGCCTCGCGCGACGTGCCCCTCCCCTACACCATGGAGCCCCTCATGGACCGGCCCAGCACCGACGTCGAGGGCGACGGCGACGGCCTGCGTCCCCTGCCCCCCTCCCAGCAGCAGCCAACCCCGGCCGTCGCCTCCGCCCCCGAGGCCGGCCAGGTCACGGGAAGCTCCACCGCCGTCACGAGCACCATCGGCGGCGCCCTCCGCCGCAGGGACACGACCGCCTACAGCGTGTCCAAGCTGCTGGCCGAGGCGCACAAGCAGGACTTTGAGAAGAAGCGCAAGTCGCCCCAGCAGGCCGCCCAGGAGGCGGTCGACGGGCACAACGGGCCCAGCGACGACGACGACGACGACGATGACGAGGACAGCGTTTTCGACGTGTCCGAGGCCGAGTCGAGGAGGCGGACGGGGGACGTCACGCCCGAGTCCCAAGTCTAGCACTAGGGACACGTGTGGTTTAAGGTTAAAAATTGAGTATTTTGGTTTTTGTTGGTTGCATTTCAAGGCGGAATGATATAAAATGGGGTTACTCGTCGTGTATAAGCGTTATATGAAGTTTAGCTAGCTTAGTTTAGAGTTGAGCCCAGGATACCACGGCATGGGATCACAAGCGTCTATAATCAATAAAATGGAAAGGAGTTGTTTCTCTTGGAAAATCATTCAAGATGAGTTCTAAATCTATCCCAGACTATCCTATTCTCTACCCGTGTATCTGTCTAGATCCAAAAATGCTACGCCTCTAAACTGTAAACCTGCTGTGAGTTGTTCCTCTCTTGAACATGAGCCAATACTACACCTGGCAAGCCCGTGTGGGACAAGCCGAACAAAAACTCCAGAAATGCCGGTGGGAACATGACCTAGTACTCCCACTCGTTGTCAATCTTCTCCCAGTTGTCCAGGAATCCCTTGAAGAACTTGACACCCAGGCCGGGGTCCAGCGCGCCGGTGGTGGCACGGATGGAGTGCATGCTCAACTGGGGCAGCCCGACGTCGATGGCCCGGACGCCCATGGCGCTGGAGAGCATGGGGCCAACGGTGCCGCCGCTGCGGGAGTCGTTGCGGATCTGGAACGGCTGCGTCACGGTTCCCGAGAGCTCGGCGACGCGGCGGGCGATGGCTGTGGAGACGGCATCGGTGGTCATGTGGCCGTTTGAGTCATTGCTAATGACCATGCCGACGTTGAGCTTGGGGATGTGCTCGTCAAGGTAGTTGTGGAGGAAGTTGGGGTTTCCGGCGTGGCTGACGTCGGCGGAGAGGAGGAAGGATTTGGCGTAGGTCTGGCCGATGAGGCCGGGGCCTGAAGTTTGAGGGTTGAGACCCTCGACGATGCGCTCAATGGTCGAGGGGAGGAAGTTTCCTCGGGCGCCCTGGCGGAGCAGGGAGCCGATCTCCTCGTCGTCGAAGAGAGCGACGAGCTTGACGTAACCCTCATTGTCGTTGTCTGTAGACGCGAGAAGGGCCATGATGGCAGGCCATGAGCACAGCTTGTCGTCGATGCGGCCTGCAGTGATGAACTCCCTATCCAGTCCAAGGGTAGAGGCAGGCTGTGTATCAAACAACTCGAGCTCCCAGTTGAGAATGGAGCTGTAGGACGAGATGCCAAGCTCCTTTGAAATCAGCTCAACCAATCGTGGCGGCTGAGTGTTGACGAACGAGCCAACAGGGCCCAAAGGCTCGGCGGCAGACTTTCCGGTGCTCTCCAACCCAATAATGGGCACGGCCTCGGTCTCAGCATTGTTGTTTCCCATCATGCCAACTCCGAAATGGGGAGCCAGCGTTGGGATCTTGGCAATCGGCCAGCCCAGCTTGACAAGCTTCGAGGTCGTCTTGCCCGTCTCCTCATCCTTGACGATGACGCGGCCACCAATGCCGAGGTCGCGATCCCACCACGTCTTGTTCAGGCCGCCGGCGTATGGGGCCACGCCAAGCTGGACATAGCCAGCCTTGTTTGGCTTCGTGCTAACGGGCTTCAGTCTGGCGGTGAGGGCGTCGATGTGACCGGCGATGATGCCGACTCCGTTTCCGGGCTTGTAGGCCTTGCCCACGGTGAATGCGATGATGGAGCTTCCGTTTCGTGAGACCCAGTACTTGCCGCCGGGCTGGAGCTTCTCGGCCCAAGAATCGCGAGGAGGGAGCTGTGAGAGATAGATTTGTCAGGTCAAGTAGCGAAAGCACTAGCATAGGCGCTTAGCTTACCTCAGTGAAGCCCAGATGTCCGAGCTTATTCTTGAAGTAGTCAACAGTGTGGAAGACTGTTGGGTTCTCGCGCAGGAAGTCAGTGAAGGGCTTGGTGTAGGCAGCAGGGTCCTCAATGGCAATCTGGCAGAGCTGGCAGGGCTCATCGATGGGTAGGCCAGGATGGATCTCCAGCTGCTTCTCGCGCGGGAGCTGCGAGATGCACTTGGCGCATGCGTAGTTGTCTGAGAGGTGTCGCTCGTCCATGCCGGCGATGGTGAAGTCGCGCAACTTGCTGCTGATGCTGCTTATCTCCCGCTTCACGGAGCTCTGGCGCTGCTCCGCGACCGGGGCGACAGATGCGGTCGAAGCAGTCGCAGGCTGCTGGTGTACTGGCGGCACGAATGACTGGGACATGGCCAATCCTGGAGTGCGTCGAGTCATGGTTTCAATTCCCGGGAGCAGCGACGAGGTGTGAGTGTAAGAGGGAGGAATGATCTGGGGGAGAGCTTCTGGTTCGGGAGAAGGCAGATGGCTAATCGAGGGCAGAGATGTTGTCATTGGCCGAAGCTCAGCGGCTGTGCCTTACGTAGCAGATCCGAAGTGCAGAACCGGGGCACGATAACGCTAATCCACCCGCAGTGCAGGGATGTGGCAGGTATTTGTATTTGTATGACTCGAGGTCATCCGGCTCGGATAGAGGATCAAATGGCAGGCTCATGATAAAGTCAAGTGGCTGGGCGGTGGGTTCAAGCCCAGTCACCTGGCCAAATGTTTAGCAGATCTCGCCTCCATCAAGACGCTTGTCTCACTGCCACAAAGTATCGCCTCAGACTTTTCCCCCGTGAACTGCATCAATGAAGTTTGTTTCCATTCCCGATGCTAGGCGACGGTTTTGACCTTCACGCATACTGTGACTAGCGATACTCGCTGTGCTTGATTTCGACTGCGCCGGCAGACAATCGGCGGATTTCCTCTTCGTTTCAGGCACCTTCATTCTCATACTTCTCGGAGAGCTTTAAAGCAATGATTTGCAGCTCAACGCGTCTTCATTTGTCAATTCACAGGCTATTGAGAGCGGCCATTCAATACTCACCGTCACCAATCCAGGATCAAGATGCACCATGAACAACATCGGGAAGTGAGACAATGCATACATATAACAGAATCTCCTGCACAGTGAATATTCGAATTCCCCAAGGAACGGGCTCTTGATGGACCACAAGTGTCCGTTCCCTGCCTTGCCTTATTTGCAGTCCGTGTCCGTGTCCGTGCCCGTGTTGGCTGCATGTAGGAGCCATGCCTTGTCCAGATCATAAATAAACCGTCTTATTTGCTGTCGAGCGATAGAGTAGATTAGCAACGGCTAATTGAAAGCTTTATCCCGCATAAATACTCTCAGATCCCCTGAAATCCTTTGTTTTCAAGATGAATAGGCTGAAGCGAGCTCTCCCCGAGGACGTCGGGGTTAACCCCAGCAAGATCGAGGCGTTTCTTGACGATGCCGAGTCCAAGGGAATAGAATTACACTCCTTTATGATATATTGGCAGCAGAGTGTGATCGCCGAGGGCTGGTGGTGGCCATATCAACAGGATATTCCTCACATGCTACACTCTGCGACTAAAAGCTTCCTCGCCGTCGCTGTCGGGCTGGCCATTCATGAAAACTACTTTGGCCTTCACGACAAAGTGGTCTCCTTCTTTCCAGACCATGCCCTTCCCGATGGCGAATCCAGCAAAAGGGCCCAAAGCATGACCGTTGAGCACCTCCTGACGCAGACAAGCGGACACGGTGTTGGGCAGTCCGGAGGAGAGTGGCGCAACATCGAAGGGAGCTGGGTGGACAAGTTCTTCAGCACGCCGCTCGATCATGAACCTGGATCGGAATTCGTCTACTCCAGCGCCACCAGCTTCATGCTCTCGGCTATAATTACCAAGACCACCGGTGTGCCAGTCCGAGACTTCCTCGAGCCGAGACTGTTCCGCCCTCTGGGTATAAAGATGCTTAAATGGGATGATGGCCCAGGCGGAGTGAATCCAGGCGGTAACGGAATCAGCTGCCTTTCTGAAGATTTTCTCAAATTAGGGATTCTCCATCTTCAGGAAGGCATGTGGGAAGGCAAACAGATCTTACCAAAGGAGTACGTCAGGGCCAGCACCACTTCTCAGCGAGGGAACCCATACGGGTACCACTGGTGGACACTTCCTGACGGTGCGTATCAAGCTCGGGGCATGTTTGGGCAGTACGTGACAGTGTTGCCAAACCATGACGCCGTTGTAATGGTTACTGGAGGTGTGCCGCAAGGCGCTATTTCGTTGAAGGAGCTTATTTCCCAGCATTTCCCATCAATGTTTCTACCCTCAGCCGGACTCGCAAGCGAAGGAAACTCACCCATCCCGCTCCAGACTCGTTTACGTCACTTACATCTTATGCCTCCTCTTGAGAACGAAGCCCCCAAATCTCGCTTGGAGAATGTCATCTCGAAGGAACGATTTGCAGCAAAAAGACCCAACGAAGATGGTGTCATCTCGTTCACTCTCGATTTTGAGAGTGGCGTGAGCTACTCCATATTCCATCTACATGACCATCGAGGGTTCCACCAAGTTCTACTTGGTAAAGGATGTGGTTGGTGGCCGTGTATAACGAGCCTGTCAGGAGCAAAATTGCACCACGGCTACGAGTTTGCCCAGTCGAGCGTCGTCTCCAGAGGTCTGTGGACCTCGGAGGACACGTTTGAGATGACACTCCAGTTCAACGAGACGGCCTTCCGAGATGTCATTACAGTGACATTTTTGAACGGCGGAACGGTCGCCAAGCTGGACCGACGCGTCAATGTCAACTCCTTCGGCAGGCAACGGCCAACAATATGGTGCAGCACCCTCGTCAGAGGTGACGAGCTTCTCCCCTCGAGTGGTCTCGGATCTGGTCACAAGATCACTTACTCCATCGCCTCGAGCACGGTTGGTGAACTTCTTGATAACCCGAAGACACGAGCCATACTGGAACAAGAAGTCCCAGGACAACTTCTCGCAGATCCAAGGCTGGAAAAAGCTCGCATGTACACCTTTGAGATGGTCGGGCCGAGGGTACAGGGGATGGGAGAAGATGTTTTGGCTAGGATCGATGCCAAGCTGGCAGCTCTCTAAAGCCTGGATGCAGAAGAGGGTCGAAAAGACGAGTGGTGTAGCAACTACCAATGATCATTTTACAATTCCTGCCGTGTGAATTTAGCTTCAGGGTAGATTGATAACAAATTACCTGCCTCTCGTAAATATCGAATAAACTTACATACACAACATTGAAACCTTTTGTGTTCCCTACTACTTTACTTCACAACCTCTCGTTGGGCTTTCAAAGTTCATGTTAGAAATACACAAGACCGTTCCTGTTCACTATGACTGACTACACGGCGAGTCACCGCGAAAACAGAGGGGTTCACCTGCAGGGTATGATGATACCTAGAGAAATGCAAGCAAACCTGAATTGTCTTCCGCTTTCAAAGTCATAGCCGCGTCAAATTTGGTGGTTCATCTTGAAGATTTTAACGCTCTGAGAAAGCCGCGAGGGTTAAATACCGGCGAGACAACAATCATCTTCATAACTCTTACGCTAACGCAACTAGAAGATGATAGAGCGACGGCTTGCCACGTATGATCCAGCGGCATCCAGGAGCTCCAATGCGAGTGATATAATACCGATCATGTCAAATATCGGAGCACATTGAAACGTTGACAGATAAAGGAAACGGCCCCATCCAGATTTAGGCAGCCGGCAGAGCACCCTTGTAGCCAGGCGGTTTCGCGGACGTGCTAGCCTCCGTATTCGAACTGGGGTCTTGCTTGCAAGAAAGCCAACTGACTTAACGCCGGGGTTAAGGAGGGGCTCTAGAGTCTTGGACCATGCGGTCGTAGCCGTTACGTGCAGCATAACGTAGTATCAGAGAGGGACCTCGCTAAATGCCAGGTACATATCAGATTGTGGGTGCTGTCCTGCCATCATGTCCACAAAATGGACGATAAGGTCTATTAGATTATATTTCCAAGCATCAGACTAAGGAACTGTAAGTTTCTGGATATGAGCCCAAGGACTCATATAGTTGAATGCAGAAGGCAAGCATTGGAAGATTCAACCTTCACCCTGTAGGGTAGTCCAGGGCTTTGGAACCAAGAGTCGAAATTTTGGACGATACAAATCGACTGAAATCGATAACAGGCGGTGAAATGATTCTGGAAGCTTTTCTGGCATGGAAGCAAAGAAGAAGTCCCCCTGCAGGCTTCGGCTGCGTATGTGGAGAATGCATTGTATGCACCAGGCAAGATTCATCTCCCAATGAGGCAGCAGAGCAAAGTCCTCTGGCTCTAAGCGAGAGACACCGCAGCGGGATATTCGTTGCTGGTTGCGGCCGTCGGTCTCTTTCCGAGCCAATAGCATCCGGACTCAGTGTTGAGTTCGGGACATACCTGGTCTTCCGCAGACTGATGGCCGGCGATTGCGCTCAGCTCAACGGGTGCATGTGCTCAACGCCGGGGAGTTCCCCTCCATGCCATGTCTATAATGCTCGGCTGTTAAACATTCAAGGTGGGGGATGCTATGAAGATGCGGTGACACCGCTGGTTGAACAGATGTCGTGCCTTAGATCAGACCAAACACACCCATGATCCCGTTGAATGCAGATCTTGCTCATGGATTCTGACAGATTGCTGGCGGAGATAGAGCTGCCTGCTTGCTTGCCACTTGCGCACGCAGGCATGACCAGACATGTCAGCCCACTCCCCGTTGGCTTTCCTGGCTGGAGGTTCGCTTCACGCTTGGCTGTGGAACGGACCAGGCGCTGGAAGAAGGGAAAACGGAAGCTGGGTGCACTGCCCAATCTAGCGCTGCGTCTTAGATTGTAAATCCACCAAAGAAGGGCCACTTTGCTGGGCCGCGCTTGTATTACCTGCAGCTGTAGGGAAAATGCGTGCGAGGATGTGTGGATGGAATGCGCTTCCTCGCATCGCACATCAGGGAACCCTGGGCCAATATTGACTGCAATAGCTTGCGGGGAAAGCTGGATATCGACTAATGTCGGGCGTTGTGGAACCGGCTGGAACACTCACTGCGTGTTGCTACTGGGTACTGCCCTGTATTACTATCCAAGATCTCCATCATGGGAAACGCCATCGTAAGTTGATCGAGCCATAATGACAATGGCGCCAAGTACGTGCTCAATCTCGATATACCTATCTATGATGATTTCCCAGGACCCAAAATGGCAGGCTATCTGCGGGATATACAGATCACAGTGTCAATGAGATGCATGCAGCCGGGTTGGTTCCAAGCGAATGTGTTGTATAAGCTATATTGGAGAGGATATTATCATTATATTACTGTGTACGGACAAATATCTGAAACCATATGCACCGCTAACTGTCACCGAGACAGTTGGGTCTAATATGAGGGCGACTACCCTGTAACGGTATGAGAGAGAATAATACATAATGCGGTATAATGTAATATGCATCGGTAATTATTTGGCCAAGCCAGATAGACTAGGTTGACCAATCGATTTGCGAGACAGCGTCATAGCACGGGGAGTCCAGTGCGTACTCGTGGCTTGACAAGGCATCTGGCGACAGGTCTGCCAGTGTTGTACATTGCGGCAGGAGACGAATTTTGCGGCATTCAGACGGGACCGCAGCCTCCTCTGCACCGTGACGGAGGATGACGAAACTTTTGCCTTCGTAATATGATATGCTCTCCTCACAAGCGTAGAACTGGACCGGTTGGAGCTCAGGAACGGCCCCACGTGAGAGCATAACTCCAGGAGTTCCAGGCCCAGCGTCGAGATGTCCCGTTGTGAAACCCTCAGGCTCGGCATCAGGCGTTAGCTTGAGCCCGGATGGGAAAGTCGGAGTCCCGCCATCGGTGATGATGGTGGCCTGGTCTTGCTCATATTCGCTCGTCGTCCCGTTTTGGTAGAAGACACGGCCTTTGTCTGACGAAAAACCAACCAATGCCAGTCCAGCTCCAACATGAATGCTCGTCACGAAGGAATACTGGATGGGGGTGGCAAAGTCATTGGAAGGGTCGGCAAGATCGACAATCAGGTTGAACCCTTTGGAGGTGGAGAATGAAGGAGAGCGTGTCTCCTCTCGTAAACGAAGGGGTGACGATGCCGCAGCACCCAACAAGGTTAGGCCCAGGAGAATATTGAACATGATTGGTGAGAAGAATTAGAGTGATCAAGATCAAGTAGAAGAGAATAAAAGATGACACCATAGAAAGCAGATGCAAGATACACCTCCAACATGAGAGGACATCACGGCGTATTTCAAGAACAAAAAAACGCGCAGACAGACAGTCATGATACCACCATCAATCGCAGCTAATAGCTAGTCTTTGCCACGCTCACGAAGAGATCGTCTTGAGGGGCAGTGGCAACAAAGAGAGAAGGTTTGGCCGAGGGTGGCCGGGCCTGTCACAAAGGAATACCAATTGACCAAGTCTTGCAAGTGCAAGTCGGGACCAATCTGAAAGTTCAATAGAGAGCGGGTATCTCAGTTAGTGCCGAAGTCAATTGTCCAGTTTCCCCGGAGTGCCTGAACTCTGTTCGGGCAGAGCGACGTAATGCACTGGGACGTTTGACGGGACTATTCCGCACCTGTCTTGGTGTTTCAGTTGAGGCGTTGTAAGCGAGATCCGTCTGCCGTTCCGGAGGAGCGAGCTGAGAGACAGAAAATGCACATTGTACAATTGCTTACTTGTAGAGGAGACCAATTGGTGCAAAGGTGATGGGCAAGGCTAAGAAAATGAGTTGTCAACTCCAGCCGCAGTGGGCTGAAGCCGGTTTGGCCGACCGATCGTGCTCTCACAGTCTTGATAGGTTCGTGCTCTTCGCAACATCAATCGTTTGATTGGCCCCTTTCCTGCGTGTCTCGCCCAATACAGGCTCCCTTGCGAGCCAAGACGCGGATTTGGATAGGTAGGTAGGAAGATGAGACAATGGGATCCATGTGATCCCTCCACTGACAATAAGGAGAAAACTTTTCTCGCCAAAGTCGCCGCCGGAAAATGATCGATCACCAGCGTAAACAGACACAGCCTGAGAAACCCAGTCAGCAGTAATTAGGAGAACTGTATTGGCGGCCGGGCAGTACGGAAACCGGAAGGATTCCTTGACCGGGGCCACACGGACTGCCCAATGTGAACATACCTTGGCCGACGCTTCCCGGCCCGCAGTCAGTTGAGCCAGTCCACATCTGATGGGGTTGATGGCGACAGCCTTTCTTCTTAGCGTTTCCCTGGAACTAGTGTCGGCTTTTGCAGGTAACTTTAAAGTGATTCCCAGGTTGGAGACGACCACGGCAGGGAGAGGGCTTCTGCGGTTGGCTGGCACAAGCCGAAGGGAAGGTCCAAGATCTGGAGCCAGATCCTCCAGCGACAGGGCTTCGTGGTCGTAATGCTACCTCTTACCGTGTGCCGAGCAAGGAAGGCTGCACGGGTGGACCGCAGTCCTCTAGCCCGGGGCCAGATTCTGATACATCACTCAGAAGACTACCAGTCATAAACATGAGGTTTTGCCGGTTGGCAGCTGAAAAGATAAGCTGAGGTTGCAAGAGGCACGTGCTTGCTTTTGGGTACTGCGAGCTTATGTAGTACTTGCACTAGTCCACCACCTCTATATCTGAGGCTGATAACAGCTCCCATGTTGTATCGTCGAGGACGGGCAGAATACACTGTACAATACACATGCCTACCCCAGAGTGCGGGCAGGGATGGTAGCTGGGTATCCTATTGAACGACTGAACCGTGTTGTCTTTTGTCGTTTTGAGAAATAACAGTGACAGGCATTTCATACGAAATTCAGCTTATCATAGCCCTCCCGTCAGGATCCGATATCACATTCTGGGATCATATTACGTACAGAGTGCTCACTCCCACACACACAAGTCCACGCATGTTTCACTCCTTGCAGCAATCGGCGGGGCCTATCAGTGCTGGATCAAGGAAAACCGAACCACAAACCGTGTAGGAACCATGGGCAGATGCGCTCAGGCCAGGCTTCCTCACTTTCCTTTTGGCTCGTATGACTGCGCTAGAGGAGGACAAAGAAGGGTTAGGTGAATTTCATGCACTGGGGATGCTGGTCTTGTGCCGTGTAAATAGTGCGCAGCGCCTCCTGCCGGGGGGTGTGGATCACTGGGACGCCCCGCCCACAGCTGGCCCCCGGCCCCTGCTGTCGGTCACTGCGGTTGGACCCTCCACTGTTTCCAGCGCACGTCCACTCGCGGCACGGCGCCGGCGTGATCCCATTCCACCACGGCTCCTTGCGATTTGTTTTGTGGGAAGCGCCAACAGACGAAACAGGAGCGGGGGTACTCAATCTGCTTCGTCCACTCAGCTGTTACATCCAATGTGATTGAGAGTATGAAAAGCGCTGCACGTCCTCAATCTGGTGTCCTGTCTCTCAAGCCCCCTCGGTGAGCATCTCTCATTCGATCTACCATCCCAACGGTTATGTCTGCCTAGTCCAGACATCCTGGGCCACCAACCATCATGTCGATGTTTGTGACTCTCCCGAACGAGCTGCTGCTCGAGATTGCTCGATCTGTCGACGAGAGACCCGATTTGCTCGCCCTCACCCTCGTCAGCAAGCAATGCCACGGCGTTGCCGACCCGGTTCTGTGGCAGCGCGAGGTCTCCCTGAATCGACCTGGGCCATTGCATTGGGCCATTGAAGAGGAAAACATCTTTCTCGTCAGGAAGGCTCTCGACCATGGTGCTGACCCAAACCAGCTTGCCTACCGCCGTTGGCCGAGACCAGTGACCATGGAGAATCGCTGGTGGGACTATACGCCACATCGCAGCAGCGTCCAGAGCTTCACTTCAAACGGCCACTCTCACAACGATCGCGTTGACAATTCTTGGGCCGAGTTTGGGTGGTCATGTTGGCGTCCGCTTCACCTTGCCGTTACCAAAGGCAGAACCGATATGGTTGAGTTGCTTCTCGACCATGGGGCCGCAATAGATTCGTTATCATGGCGTCTTTGCGACTGTGTGCCACATCCATCAAATGACTTGTTCCCTGGCCTCAACACTGCAGCCGAGATTCAGGGCCAAGGCTTCCTGGACATAAAGGATGGTGGATGGACCCCCCTTCACCTGGCCATATGCCATCAAGATGTCGAGATGGCGAAGCTGCTCCTTCGCCGTGGGGCATCGACAGACACTCACCGGGATCTTCGATGGAACCACAATGCCTCTAGTGAACCATCTCCAAGAGGGAATGTCACAGCCATGCACGAGGCTGCGCGTTTCGGTTTTCTGGATCTCATGATCTTTCTAGTTGAAGGAGGATATCAGTCTGTCGATACATATTCACACCTGGTTGGAAAGCCAATTCACCTGGCCATCTGGAACATGCACTTCGACACGGTTGTGCCGTGGCTAAAGGAACAAGGCGCCAATTTAGACGAGGTTTGCCGTGAGACAGACACGACTCCACTTCTTGTCATGTGCAAAAACCACCAGCTTGACAGCATTGTTCAACTCATTGAACTTGGAGCCGATGTCTCTTCTCGTGTCGAGAACCACCACGGCTTCACCGCGCTGCACTTGCTGGCATACCCAGCACCAGATGACCAAGGGAATTCAGGCGGTAGACAAAATGCCACTAAATCAGAGGTTGTCAAGCTTCTTGTTTCCAATGGCCTTGATGTTGATACGCCAGAGAGAGCCAGTGGGTTTTCGGCACTCATCGTTGCAAGTGCCCATTGCAACCTTAATATGATGCGAACCCTGCTCGAGTGTGGTGCTGACCCTAATTATAGGGAACTCGGTGGCTCTACCGCGTTCAACAAGGTTGGCGTGCTAACTGAGTCGCCAAGACCTCGTATCTACGAAGCAGGTCGAATGCTGAGTGACTGGGGTCTCGATATTCAAGGGCCTTTCGCTGAGAACCAAACAACTCCACTCAACTCGGTGTGCCTAGCTCGCGCACGCTCATCTGTGGCCAGTCCATTCCGCGATAGACAGTTTCTGAAACTCGCAAGGCTTCTGCTGATTCGGGGGGCGGATCCGAACCAAACAGGACGGTTCAGCTCTGGCCCAGTCTCACAGGCCATCTACAGCTGCGCGTTTGGTATGGCATCTCTCCTTCTTGAGAATGGCGGCCGGCCACAAGTGAATGACCTCGAAATGCTCTTAAAGCCAATGGTGCTTAGACCGACTTATCAGTCTGGCCTTGTTTCATACGTCCTTGGGCTCGACTATCAGAAATATGGTATCCTGCGGCCCTCGAATATGTTTTTGGACGACTTAATAAAGAAGTCCTTTATCCAAGGTGCTTGGCAAGCCACAGCAGAGCTCGTAGAGCACCACAGAAGCTCAGCATTGCCGGCCAATGCCCTCCACCGCGCCCTGGACCGCCCCACCCAAGAAGTAAACACGGCAAGCAACCTCCCACTGCCGTTGGTTCGAGCGCTGCTCAAGGACGGCGCTGACCCCAATGCCACTTGGAAGGGCGAGCCCGCTTTATACTACGCAGGACGAGCTGCCGCCCTCGAAGCGTGTACCAAAGAACTCATTGCAGCCGGGGCTGATCTGGAGATAACGACACCGAAAATGCCACAAGGGGCGTTACTTTTCCTTTTCAGCAATGGTCGCCACTGCGCCCTGGGTCATATTATCGAGCATGATGACAAGATACTCCATAATCGGCCCAAGGAATTTCATTCCAAGTGCTGGGAATATCTCCTCCGGCCCGGGGCCAACAGGGACACAATTGAAGATTCCCAACACCTTGCGGCTGGCGAACAAGAGGGCACAAATACTGACAGCTCAACGAGTGAGATTGACCTTGAAGAGGAAGACTATGATATCACACCCATTGCCTGGCAGCCAATCTGCGAGTACATCAAACGTGGACTTAGAACAGATGTTGATCTTGAGCGTGGGCGCACGTTGCGGAACACAATACAAAAAGTTGCGTTGCGATGTCCTATGTCGGACTATGATGCGAGAAGCCAGATTTTTGATTATCTGGGTCTTTCAGCGAAAGACCTAGGCTTGAAAGATGAACTAATCGAATACGAAAGATGGAGGCTACGAGTCATTGGGGATGACGAATTGCCGTTCCATTAGCGGGCTGCGTTTCCTACCTTGTGTCTGGCGTTGGGCAGACAGGCGAGGTTAGCAGAAGCCACTCGTTAAAGAAAGAACATCATGGGTGTGCATGATTTGGGTTGGCTGGCACACATATGACGGCGTATGACTACGACGATTTTCTTTCCCTCTCTCTTCTTTGGTTTTACCATTTCTTATGCCTCGCCCGCGGCCTCCACTTTCTCATGTGCGTCACCTTATTGCCTTATGCTCATTTTCTTTTGGTTCCATTCCCTTTGTCTCCGCAGGACTAACAGAACAGGCCGAATGTCTCCTGTTGCACACTTTCTCTTGATTCCAGACTTGGGGCAGGAATGGATATTCATATACATGCATCTTACATGCATTTTTGTTTCGTTCCTTATGATGAATATATATTAGTAGCATCAGATATGCAGCCCCCCGGGAGGGTATTTTCCCCAATAAACATTGATTAGTACTTTGCCGTTGCGCATCAGTTAACCTGAGTTTTATACTCATGTCGTACGTCCATCTAAGCTTGCATGCATGATGCGATATTGACTTGTGCGTGAGGAGGTTGCAACCGGGAGATGAGGGTGCCCTGCCTAGGCGTCCCGGGCAAACGGACCTGCCGCAGAGACTTCCCACCCTGATGCTGAGGCTAAAATCACGTCAATTTAGCTGAGGCTATACATTGTCAACGGCCAAAGTTGGGGGAAGGGAAAGGGGGTTGGTCGCTGGAGAACACTCGGATAGATTGGCCGAGATTGGGGTTGATAGATGACGGAGAAGCCTGGGAAGCACGAGCCATGCACCACCACGGCATTCGAACATCGAGAATATCTCCGTTCGGAGGTTCGCCAGGTGGCTAGGAGATGGACACGGGACAAAGCGCCGCATCCGGTAGCTCTAGCCCACGAAGAGTGACCCAGGGGAAACCGGGCTGGCACAATCGAGCCAGGGCCAGGGGATGGATGGCCGGAGACGACGCTGTTTGGTGCCCGCATTGCTCCCAGGCACGTCTGAGGTGGGCGGAGGGATGCTCTGGATTGCTCACTTGACTCTGGCCGCTACCCCACTTTCCACTTTTCCTGCTCTGGAATGGGGCCCATCATTCTGCAGACCAAACACCGAACACCGAACTATGTCCCCTCGCACCTCACGGGTGACCTCTACCTCTAACTATCTCCGTCGCCTTGGGGCCGTCTCCATTCCGAAACGTAAGGGAGAGCCTCTGCGGGCCAATTGCAGCCTCGCTCTCGGCTTCTCTGGCACCCCGCAACACGGTCGACGGTTTCCCTGCCGGCCCATCTGGCGCTGCGACCAACCGCGAGATGCCGAGTGCTGTGCGAAGATGCGTTACGGATCGCGTGGGGCTGGCCAGGCAGTCCCGGGTGAGGGGTTTCTGGATCTCAATGAGCTGATATTGGTGAGATGGATGGACACGTACGGTGAGATGGGATCTTGCCGAAGGGGGCGCGAGCGTGCGCCGTTACTGGGCGAACTGCGCTGCTCATCAAGGTGGCACCGTGAGGAGGCATGAGGGGTTAGATGGCGTAGCGAAAACCATAAATACGAAGCTCTTGCCCATGTCGAGGGTTGGAGTTCTCTTCTTCCCTCATCATACACATCTGCCCTTCAGTCCTCTGCTTCACTCTCGTACTACACAACATCTTCAAAAGTTTGCTTCAAACACACACATCTTCAAAATGGTAAGCTGCTTCTCCTCTTCCCTTCTATTGTCTCCTCGATGCTTCCACCGGGCAACAAGCTCCCTTCTCCAAACGTGGATGGGAGGGCTTGATGGCTCGTAGCTTCTGTAGTGGGCGGCGATGCAGACCTTCCCCAGGTTTCCCCATCATCGAATCGAGCTAACAGTCGGCTTCTAGGTCAAGGTTCTTGCAGTTCTCTACGACGGCGGTCAGCACGCCAAGGATGTACGTCGACTCTTTCATTCATTAGTGTCTCTCTTCTCCTCTCCTCTTCTCTCCTACACGTCAGCTTGTTATCATAACTACCCAATCTGCCCTGCACCTAGCCCGATCTGTGAGCTTGGAGATCCCGAATTGGGCCACTCGCCGCAGGCCACATTGGGCAAAGACGGAGTGATCGTCGATGGCGCCAGTGGCTCAGCCAATGCAGGGCTAGAAGAACGCGGGGATGAAACGCGGGGCAGCGGGGGTCGGATCAGTCCCGCCACCCACGCCCATCCAACCTCTCTCCACTCCCAGCACTACAGTCCATCGAGAGATGAAAGGCGCATGCAGCTAACCATCAGTTATTAGCAACCCGAGCTTCTCGGCACCACCGAGAACGAGTTGGGCATCCGCAAGTGGCTTGAGGACCAGGGCCACACCCTCGTCACCACCTCCGACAAGGAGGGCGAGAACTCCAAGTTCGACCAGGAGCTCGTCGATGCTGAGATCATCATCACCACTCCGTATGTACCCCATTGCGCCTCCAATCGTGAAAGAAATAAACACATTTCGACTGACACTGGTTCCCAACAGCTTCCACCCCGGTTACCTGACCGCCGAGCGTCTGGCCAAGGCCAAGAACCTCAAGCTCGCCGTCACTGCCGGTATCGGTTCCGACCATGTCGACCTCAACGCTGCCAACACCACCAACGGCGGCATCACCGTCGCCGAGGTCACCGGCTCCAACGTCGTCTCCGTCGCCGAGCACGTCCTCATGACCATCCTGGTCCTCATCCGCAACTTCGTCCCCGCCCACGAGCAGATTGAGCGCGGCGAGTGGGACGTCGCCGCCGCCGCCAAGCAGGAGTACGACCTCGAGGGCAAGGTCGTCGGCACCGTCGCCGTCGGCCGCATCGGCGAGCGCGTCCTCCGCCGCCTCAAGCCCTTTGACTGCAAGGAGCTCCTCTACTACGACTACCAGCCCCTGTCCCCCGAGGTCGAGAAGGAGATTGGCGCCCGCCGCGTCGACACCCTCGAGGAGCTCGTCTCCCAGTGCGACATTGTCACCATCAACTGCCCTCTCCACGAGAAGACCAAGGGTCTCTTCAACAAGGAGCTCATCAGCAAGATGAAGAAGGGTGAGTCCCAAATCTCTCTCTCCACATAGACATGGAACATTCCCCAAACTGACCATTCAACTTAGGTTCCTACCTCGTCAACACCGCCCGCGGCGCCATCGTCGTCAAGGAGGACGTCGCCGAGGCCCTCAAGTCCGGCCACCTCGCCGGCTACGGCGGCGACGTCTGGTTCCCCCAGCCCGCCCCCAAGGACCACCCCCTGCGCTACGCCAAGAACCCCTGGGGCGGCGGCAACGCCATGGTCCCCCACATGTCGGGAACCTCCCTCGACGCCCAGAAGCGCTACGCCGAGGGCACCAAGGCCATCATCACCAGCTACCTCTCCGGCAAGCACGACTACCGCCCCCAGGACCTCATCGTCCACGGCGGCTCCTACGCCACCAAGGCCTACGGCCAGAGGAAGTAAAATACGAGGCATCTACCCCTACATACCATGGGGTTGGAGGAAAGACACATCTCCCAAGGGCAGAAAAATTGGGATGTATGGGCATATTGACGAAGCAAATGATATTATTATTATGTAACTTTACTCGAGCATCTCCCGGGCTTCTTTCGGGATTTTTTCCTTCGCTAGCTAGTTTTCCTCAAGACTGAATAGAGAACTTTGATAGCGCATGTCCGGTTTTTTTCAAATCTTCTGGCGGTGATGGGTAGTACGAGAGTGAAGCAGAGGTCTAAATGGCAGATGTGTATCACAAAATTCTCCGACCTCCTACCTACCCTATTCGTCTATCTCGTTCGATTGCAGCATCGTAAAATTAAGCTTATAAATGCACCGACGTCCTGGAATCACGCGGTGGCAAAAAGGATGTAGATTGATAATCGCTGTCGAAAAGTCGTTTTCTTTCATGTCATATTACAATGCGAACAAAATAATACTTTCCAAACCCGCACATCTAAATGGGTTGGCAGCCCATACAAAAATAAACAATAAACAGCCCGCTTTGTCCAAATGCGCAAGTGTATGTGCTCTTCGCTTTCTAATCTTTTTTTAACGCTCATTTTTGCCAAAACTTCCACCAAGGTTTACTGCTAATGTCCCCGAACCGCTTCGCAGACACCTTTCTCCGCCTAACAAAGAGGAAGAAGACTGGAATTCCGACGAGGACGAATGCGATGACGATGACTGTCTGGAGAGGCTGGGCGAAGACCGCCCTGCTCAGCAGGAAAAGACTGACGCAGCAGAACACCACGGGCGTGACGATCCACGTCTTGTATGGGCGCTCCAGGTTCGGCTCCTTGACGCGCAAAACAATGACGCCGAGCACGGTCATGAAGTAAAATGTGTATCCTGCTACTCCGTAGAATGTGACCAAAGTGCCGAATTCGCCGACCACACAGTAAGCAAGAGTGAGAACCAGGTTGAGGATCAGGGCGAAGATAGGAGTGTAGAACAAGCCCATGTCTCCATCAGCGAAGCACGAGCGTGCTTTCTTGGAAAACCAGCTCTGGCTGTACTGTCTGCTCACTCGCAACTCCTCGCTCGCTGCACCCACACCAAGGCGCCCGAAAAACCCGGGAATGTAACCTTCCTTGCCCGCGACGTAGATCAGGCGGCTGGAAGTGAATGTCGATGAGTTGAGCGCCCCGAAACAGCTGGCACTGACAACAAGTGCAAGCACAAGGGCACCGATTGGGCCGAATACCTTATGTCCAAACGCCACTGCGACAGTGTTTGAACTGTTGATGTCCTCGATGGGAAGGACCAGGAAATACACGACGTTACCAGCAACATACGACAGAATGACCAGCGGCATTGCGGTATGGATGACCCGAGGCAAATCCCGGCTGGGGTTGATGAACTCGCCAACAACATAGCTTGTCTGTCTAGAGTTAGATTGCGTGCTCAATATCGGCGGTCAGCGGCACTCACGTTATCCCAGCCATCATATGCCCACAAGCCAGCATAAAGCGCAACAGCCCAAGCAGACAAATCGTCCGATGTATCCGTAAACCAATCGGACTTCCACTCCTTGTTCGGCGATCCGTCGTAGGAAAACCCTGTTATGGCGACAACAATTCCGGTAATGGTGACACCTATTAATGCGACAAATTTCAATAGCATAAGTATATCATTTGCCTTGGTTCCCATCTTGGTCGAAATGCAATTCATTATTGTGACGATGACCACGCCGCCCATAGCAATGCCCTTGCTTACCCAGGGGCTGAGTTCGTCCGCATTGGTTGGAGCGAAGGCCCGCACAAGATACTCGCCCATGATAATGGCGATGATGGCGGCACTTCCTGGTTTCAACACAAGAACAGCGACCCAGGTGAAGAGGAACCCAGACAGCTCGCCAAAGATTTTGGCGAGGTAGACCTGGGGTCCGCCATTCAGAGGGATAGAGCCACCGAGTTCTGCGTACGAGGACGCTCCCGTCCATACCAGGAGTCCAGAAACGATCCAAACAATCAGCGCGGCTCCAGGCGATCCAACGTTCGAGTTCACCTGACTGGGCGAGGAGAATATCCCGGAACCAATCACCAACCCGATGATAAGCGATAACCCATTGAAGTACGTTAACGTCTTATTCCGCTCTAATAATCCTCCACCCGCACCAGCGTTCGGTCGCGCGGTCGATGTAGAGTTTCCTAAGGGCGCATATCCGTCGGCGCCCGTCGTCGAGCTAAGGGGGAAAAGATTTGCGGCAAAATCGAAGCCTGACGAAACTGAATAGGATCGGTGCATTCGCCCCCTGCCCGCAGGGTTTCCATCGTCGAGGGGGTCCTCCTCGTCAATAAGGGAGAGCCTCCGCGAAGAGGATATGCTCGGTCGGGAGGATGGGTTCGACACTTCATCGTCGTTCAAGTGGCTCGAGCTCGCGAGAGAGGCTAGCTCCAGGGAGTCTCGATGCCCGCCGGTGCCACCACCACTTGGTACTCCTAAAGGGGCCATCTAGAATGCGATTTCGTTTGGGGGGCACGCTGGGAAATCCCCCGTTCACCACTCTTCCTGTTCCGTGTGGTTCGTCCTCCGTCTATTAGATTTAGATACAGCTCATCCCGTGAGTGTCGAGTGGGTGGGAGTCGGAAATATTAGAGCCTCGCGTGACGTAGGAGAGAGCTCAGAAAGAGGCGGGCGGGTAGTACCGAGAAATTTCGTCGCGCCGGTCGGTAGGTCCGATAAGATGCTGGACAAGAAGAGAATGCTGAATATGCAATTACTGAAAATCGCGGGCACAAACGACCCTACGCTATCTATGCACAGAGTGTTCCCAGGCCGGTTTTTGTGCAGAAAAGAAGGGGGAAAGTAAGTGGTTGAGTATTATGACAGGCGGATTCGCTTCCCCATCAATTGAAGCCAGGTATCTTGCAGCTAATTCGACAGGCAGGACTCAGGCACCTGCAATCCCTGATTGCGGGGATTATGTAATACGATCATTGGGTGGGCGCAAAGTCCCCGTAAGCGTGTGCAGGGTAGGATGGGTTTATATTTAGAGCGCGACGCTCGCTGCAGATAAGCTCGTTGCCGCCAGTTTCTATTTGCAGCCCTGCACCCAACAGCCGATCGCAGGATGCCTTCGGACGACTACGCTACCGCGGGTGGTGGTGGCGCCCTGCGCATCAAGGGTGCCAAGGTGACAAAGAAAAAGAAGAAGAATAAGAACAAGACCGACTTGGAGAAGAACCTCTCCGCGGGAGAGGGCAAGGTCGCTAAAGGTGCTAGGGAAGGACCCGCCCCAGCGGAAGACGTGGAGGAGGATGAGGCCCCCAACGTGACCAAGACAGAGGCAGAGTTGCGCTATGATGAGTTCAAGAAGAAGCGGGTATGTCATATTCCCACAGGTCATGGAAACCGCACTGCTGCGATAGACAAGCATCTAACCCCAGTCACAGCTCCTCAAACTGTCAGAGTCCAACACGCGACCCGAACTCCTCAAGACGCACAAAGAAAGAGTCGAAGACCTGAATACGTATCTTTCCAAACTCAGCGAGCACCACGATATGCCCAAGATCGGACCAGGTTAAAACATCGTTATACGAACCAACGTTTCTTCGCATGTTTCCGAATGGTCTAGGCTATGTGAGTATCTAGCTATAGGAATAGGACTTGGTAAATATTCAAGTGACAGAATGAGTCTAGATACACGTGAAGCTTGTAGCCCATGCACAGAACAATCCTATGCATTTGGCCGCGGGACCTGGAATGCTTCGTCGCTAAATAGGTAGACTCTGTCATCGCGATAAAACCTACACGCTGAAGTCTAGCCTAAATGAGTTCAAATATATCACTGTACAAGCTAGGTAAATGGTCAGCAGCAGTTGCGTACATGTGGAAAGTGAAGAAGAACAAAAGCAGACAGAAGTGGTGTCGAGTGCTCATGAACCCTGAAGAGTTCGCCAGATGCCCGTGAGGAAAGACAAGCATCGCGAGTATTTGCCAGGGTCACATACCTCAGATATAATCGAATTGTTGGTCACTTGTAACAGCACGTTCTGTTTTTGTGATCTATATAGCATACAACGCAATATCAGATGCAGTATTGTTATCGACCACGTCAAACAATTTTAGTTTAAAGCCATACCATGTTCTGCCCATCAGCGAGCTCTTGTTAACTTCGTTTCAATCACTCCAAGTTGTAATCGCTGCGTGTTGTGACTGTAATGTAACTAACTATCATGTAAATCATTTCCAATGTGAATTATGGGCCTGTGTGAGTATATTACCATCCTCCTTGTATATCCCAATTCCAATCCAGTAATGAGGCTGGCTTTGCGCCAGACATATGCAACCATTCTAAATACCCTTTTTTAACATAACTCATAAAAGATTAATGCCATCGCTTTCCCCTTCCAAATTTGCTGCGAACCGTTTGTGCACTCCCATCTCGACGTCGCTTATACCAATAAGAAGCCAGCGAAGAAGGCGGTAGCCAGAGACATGGCAATGCTGAGAGGTACCCGGCCAGCCATGCCCTGCAGGTCGGGGTTGTTGTCAGAGTTGGGAGTGCCGGATGCCGGGACAACTTCGACCCAAGACGTCGAGGTCACAACGGTGACACCTCCGCTCGCCAAAGTGCGGGTAAATGTCTGGGGAACTGGGCTCGAGCTGGCTTGGCGTGAAGAGCTGCTGGATGTAGTAGATCTCTCCTCTGATGATGTGGTAGAACTAGAAGCAGCTGCATCTCTGTTAGCATTGACGTGGACAAATCAAACGCCAAGGTCAGGGTAAGAAGTGCGGAATGTGTGTTCGGTAGCATGTGAGACATTGGGGGTAGGTGGGGCAGGGAGGAGATGGAGGGGGAAAGGGCATTAACGACACTGGTCTGTGATCACGATCCTAATTGCATTGCTAACAAGGGTCATGTCAAACATACCAGTAGTTTTCAATGCTGTTGATGAACCCGTTTGGGACGAGGTTCCAGAGGTAGTAGTGAACGGGGAGGAAGAGGAGGAGGTTTCAACGGCCTTTGACGTACTTGTTGCAGTAGACGAAGTTGCCGGAGCAGTAGTAAGGGAAGAAGATGGGAGGGAAGAAGATCCCCTCGCGGTAGTTGACGTACCAACTGAGGTCGTTGCTTGTCTGGAGGTGCTGGACGCAGACTGCGATTGGGAAGTTTGCTGTGCACTCGAGGTCTGTTGCGCGCTCGAGGTCTGCTGGCTCGACTGAGGGTTGCTGCTTGTAGCCTGGCTGGCAGACGTTGTCGGCCTAGCTGAGGAGGTGGGAGCTTGGCTTGAAGACGAATTCTCGGAAGGCCTTTGGGATGTTGTAGGCTGGGCAGAGGAGGTGGGTTGTTGAGTAGTGGTTACGGGCCTCTCCGAGCTGGTTGGTGCGGCTGAGGTAGGCTGAGCGGAGGAAGTAGGTTGTTCTAGGTACAAATGTCAGTCTTACCATATCTACCACGCATGATCAAGGTGAAATTGATATAATCGAGGCGACATACGTGAGGTGGAGGGAGCAGCCTGGCTAGTCTCGGTGTTTTGCTGTGAAGAGGCAGCCGAGTTCGGTGTAGACGCAGTAGCCTGGCGCTTCTCAATAATGCGTTCAATGGAGGTTTTGATGTCGGTTTTGAAGTCGAATTTCTTTTCATCCAGACCCTGAGGAGTGCCGGCAGACTCCTCGACATGGTCCTGAGCAGTTTCCTCCGATCCGTGAACGAGAGACCCCATCGCGTTGTGCATGCAAGGCTTGCGATTTGGCCAAACCTTGGCCGTTGTCAAGTAGACAAGCCCGTAGATCCCAAAGGCAATCAAAGCAAGCTTCCACAAAGAGAGGGAGCTTTTTCTTGGCGTGGTGCTGCCGATATTGGAAGGTTGGGCTGGGGTCTTATCTTCATACCCGCCCTTGGTGAGAAGCCCGGCCTCCAATTGGAGTTGCTCTCGGTCCATATTGTTGGCTGCCATGTTGAAAATGGGAAATGTTGCTGAGTGAAAGCTTTGGACTCTGAACCAAACCAGTCAAGGTGTGATCGAGATATGTCCAGTCAGAATAATACCTCTAGCCAACTAGAGGTGACACACGCCGGAGAGAGCTGGGTAGATGAGGAGGAATACTGGCGCCAATGACTCAACCCAGCTACCGGGAACTAGAAGAACCCAGAATGTTAGACAGAAGAGAATGGGTTGTGAATTTGCTGGCTGTGTGGGAGGCAGGCCGTACTTGTAGTGCCGGAAGAGGAGGCTCAGTGTTAGTGGCCAAAACGGGCGAGGCAAATCGGGATACGAGCTGGGTGCCTAGTGGCGTCTCTCTAGTGCTGGCTTCTGAGATCTGACGTAGGGCTCCGAGCGCAACAGTGATCCGAGCGACTAGCCAAAATCTCTTACAAACGGCGGGAAGATGAGACGATGGTACCGTGGCAAACTGGGCGGCCGGAGGGAAAGGATAGGACAGGAAAGCAAGTCTGGATTTATTTATACCAAGCAAGTGGTAAATAAAACAACCAAGATGCGAATAGGCCGCTGCTGCAAAAAACGGCTGGCTGGTGATGGGCTGGATGGATGGGCTACGGCACGCCGCCATGCAGATAAACCCTGCTGCAGTGGGCCAACAGGGCCTTCAACGGGCTAGCACGGAAGGGGGACAGGGGCTTTAGCGACCAGTGCGCTTCCGGGGAGCTAGCGGCCAGTGCTAACATCCTGGACGCTGGACGCACTCACCGCGATCAGCCAGGTAGGGATGGGGCCAGAATGCAATGCCAAAGCTACGATGCAGTCACATACCTGACCTCCCTCCCTTTCTCCACGACTCCATGTCTCTGTCCGAGTCGGTGGGTGAGATATCGCGAGAGACGGCGTCAGCGTCGGGACTGAGCCACCGCCGACTGGACTGGACCCTCGGAAGGGCCCGTCCATTGTTTACCCCCTCCATTCCAGCACTGGCCGCCCAGCTGAACAATTGCGGCGCCATACTTTCTGCTGCCAATATTCATGCCCAGACCTCCTGCTATTAATAAAAGCTGGCAGTGTTCGTCAATGGCCATGGTAGGGTGAACCAAGACCACATATTGGACGATAGTTTGGTTTCCTTTTTTTTCTTTCTTTCTCCTTTTTTACGTCACTATCCCCATGCCCTTTCACTCGTCTGCCCGCCCTTCAGCCAGGGCTCATTGGGTACCTCCATGTAAGACGTGAGCAGCCACGATGAGTGTGAGCTGTGAATACAGATCAGCCCCGGCCCTCTCACCGAAGCCCATGCTCGTAAAAAAGTAAACAATGCAAGTCAAAAATAAAGTCGAGCCTGGAAGTCGTGACATCAGCCGGCCCACCTTGAAAGAAAACAATCGCACGATGCCGGTGGTTCAATGCTGGCTGTCTGGGTTGGCTGCGCACCTCCACATGCCTGGCAATCACGAAAACCTCGTGTCGGGTGCGGATGAGTGGTCGGACCAGGACCGCCGTCGCCATAACCTCTCTGGCGATGGGCGATACGAGACACAGATCGACCCATACCTACCGGCAGGCCAAAAGGCACCCCTGTCTAGCTACGACGCTACGTGCAGCTACCTTGTCGCCCAGACCATCGACGTGGATCGGTCGCTGCGAGGGCGCGCGGCTCTGTGGGAGCTGTCGAGCTCCAACCAGTTAGCCCCAGTGCGACGTTTGCAAACACATCCGTTGCTGGCTGATAGTCTGCACTCTATGTACTTCGCCTCCTTGGATCCGCGAACGGATGTTGTCGCTTTGGCCACCCGCAGCGGAGTGCTCGCAAAGTAAAAACTGTGGGCATGGCAAACCGAATTGAGCGCCCTCTTCGCGCTGCCAAGCCGACGCTTGGCCAATGCTGGAAGAACCGTGCGTGTCTTTGACAATCTTTCTCTTGGAAGACGTAATGGTTCATGAAGATGAAGATGAAGATCCGCAGTTGGGCTTCGCTGCTAGCAGCAGTAAGTACCTCAAGGCTGCGCTGATAGGCGTATGGATGTTGTTCTATTGTGGTGCTCTTTGGGGAGCTAGTGCCTTGCCTACCAACCAACCTCCTCTACACCCAAAGAACCGCGGAACCAAACAGCCTCCCGCTTTAGGTGATAGGCAATGTATAAGGTATCATGTAATCATTATATAGGTACCTCGATGTGTGAGTGTATTTTGATGCATCGTCTGCCAAATCAGGATTGAGCAGCCGCGTACGTGTCCATCTTGCAGCAACACACCAGGATGGTCAATTGGAACCTCAACTCCCAGCTAGTCTCGTCTACACTGCCTGCATGTCTCCGGCTTCGCTTCTCCTCGACCTTGGCTCTGTCACAATCAAGTGCTCTCAGCAAGCCATAAGCGCCAAGCAGGGTGAGGGTTTCCAATCCGGTCCAGCCGGCTCTAGGCCCACCACCAAGCCGCCCCAGACCCCCATTTCATATCTACAATGCTGCTTCATAAAGCTCCGGGCCACATGTCTGTCAGACATTCGTAACCCTTCTTCACGAGCATGTCATCCCGTATTTCGCACCAAGCATGCCAAGAAAACAGCAGGCCACAGCAAAAACACACACGTCGCGGCGTGCGTGAATAAACCTGGGATTTGGGCACACTGGTGATTCGATCATGATCCCGGGGTAGATCTTGACCTCTGGCAGAAAGGATTGTCTCTGTTGCCCAGTATGCATACACGTATCGGCGGGGCTCTCCGATGAACAATTCACGTATCCGTAACCGACCTGGCAAACACGATGGGGATGTATATTTCGAACAAGGGCAGGGACAATGCGCATGCACCAAGCGACAGTCGTAATTTCGCCATGTCCGGCTGTTGCAGCGCAGCAACAGCCATCAAGACATCTGGATACCCGACCGGAGAAATTTCTCAAGACTTTGCTTGGCTCCCCCCCCATTCAGCCCTTCAGCCACTGTTTCCTGTGGCAGCCCCGGTCCGAAACATGGCTGGATTTGGCTGCGTGCAGCGTTTGGAAAATACTACCCAATCCGACAAGTAGCATCGAACATCAGGTTTTTAAAGCATGTAGTCAGCACTCGGCCTACGGCCAGTTAAACGTTTGCAGTTAAGGTTCTGCGTTTCCATCTTAGCCAATGCAAACGGAAATGACTGGGGATCTCGCTTGGGATTGCAGCGATTGCAGAGAGCCTCGGTTTAACACGTGTTCCGTCTATGCAATAGTTTGCCTGGCTGTGTTCAGCTCACCTCACTAGAGTGAGAACTAGAGAAACCAGAAACGCCTGTGGCTGCTTATTGTCGTGTTCCGTTTATTTTGGATGAGAAGAATCGTTCCGATTGCTCGATCTGATGCCCTGCACCGACGCTCCAGAAAGCAGTGCGCGTCTCGCTAAATGTGAAAACACTGTTTCAGTGATGCCTCGCAGCCTCACACTATCTACGGTAGCCGCCCGCTGTATGTTTGTCCTCCACGTGATGATGCCAAGATGCCAGCGTCTACCTACTCATTGTGGAAGCTCTGAAAATACAGCAGGGCCGTCGGTTATATTTTGTGGGCGCCTGCTCAACAATCGCAAGAGTGATCGGGCCATTTTCATGTGATGGGAGAGAGGGATGGGATTGTGGAAAGGTAGCCAAAAAAAGTTTATGATATCCACCGTTTAATTGAGGCGCATCTCTAGCAGCTGGCCGTGGGAATTTGAATGCTCTTGGAAATTACACAATATCCGATTTTCTCAATTATTCTCA
Source organism: Clonostachys sp. G952 (assembly GCA_027569935.1). Classification (NCBI taxonomy): domain Eukaryota; kingdom Fungi; phylum Ascomycota; class Sordariomycetes; order Hypocreales; family Bionectriaceae; genus Clonostachys; species Clonostachys sp. G952. The sequence goes on from JAPDLB010000027.1 coordinate 153,119, forward strand.
TTAATTTCTGCATCTCCTGTTTCAATTTGTGTTACCACGCACTGGCGGGAGTATTGCAGTGTCTGGGGTGCCTGAATTCGCCTGTTGAAGCCTCCCTACATACGTCACCCGCAAGCTTTCTGGGGCGCTGCACCCCCATCCGAAGTGCATCACCACGCGGAAGCAAAGCAACGACTCCTGCAGCGCTGACCGGCCCTGACTCTCATGAACCTCTTCACGCCACCAGCCGTGAACCTCCTCCGTCATGCCCACCAGCCTGAGCATCGACCCACCGACACCTCCTTCTCCTGATGCCGACGAGCAGGACACTTTGCGCGACCTCAATCGGACCCCTCACCCCTATCACCACCAGAGCCTGGAGCTCCCCTACGCATCCGATCGCCTACTAGTGCCCGAAAACCAGACGCAAACCCAGAATGGCTCTGCATCGCTGCTGAGTCCGTACGCAAAGGACTCATCGCCCGCGAGCGAGAGCGGCACCGAGGCCGACGATGAACATTTCCTGAAGGGCCTGCCAGCGCCCAAGACACGACTGCACAAGGGGCTCCGAGGCCAGGATGAGGTTCTTTCCGGAACATCTACTCCAATTCTCTCTCCCGCGGTTGGCGAAGATGATATCGCCGCATTAACGGAGAAGCCCAAGTCGCAAAAGCGCATCGCGCAGAAGCGCCGCGTCATCGAAACGCTGCGTCGGAATAAGAATCTGACCCAGCGGGCGGTCGAAGTGATCATCGTGGCATCCTTGGGATTGATGGTCCGGGCCAATCCACAGGTGGCAGAGTTGTTAGATTATTGGGAAAGAGGTGTGTATACCATGTGTCTAAGCGATCGGTTCTCTTCTCTAACTTGGATTTCTTATCCAGACTATCAACTCGCAGGTCTCACTTACGTCGCCCTTTTAATTATCTACCCGATACGAGTGATAGCATGGGAGTATCGCCGCGGGAAACCCTCCAAAACCATCCCAATTGAGATTCCTCACCATTTCGACCCCGCCCCGATACTCTACCCGCCTGCGATCACCCTCTGCGTTTCGTCACTTGTAGCGACGAGCAATACCGCAGTTGTCTTGCCGAATATTATTCTAAGCATCTGCTCTTGGCCGCAGCAGCTAATTCCGAAATTCGAGCGCCTCACCGCCTACGACTCTGTACATTGGGGTTTAACATGCCTCCCCCTACTCTGGAGTTCGTCGATCCGCGGCGCCTCTCAGCTCGTTCATACTGGCGTCGCCCTCTCAGATGAGGATTTGACATTGTTATATCCTCTCCACCAAACTCTTTGCTTCGTACTGCATCATCTCACTACTACTAGCCTGTTAACTGCAGAGCTGCAGCTCTTCTCGATATCGTTGATCAATGTCTTGTTGCTTGCCTCGTCGCCGCAAGCCCTGATTCTAAAGGCGTTGCTCTGGGTTGGGGGGTTAGGAACACTCGTCTTCTGTAGCTCCGTCATTCGGTCGGGTATCCTACTAGCTCGAGTTCCGAAATGGCGATTTCGAAGGATTCCTGGCCACCGACAACGCTCTCTTCTCAGAGAGCTCTCCAAAATCTTTTCCTGGAAAAGGATCAAGAGCGAGGTGTTTGGCTCAGCTCTTGAGCCAGTTGAAGAGGAGCTATCCTTCTCATCAGATGGGGGAAGCGAATCGGCGACGCAGTTCAAGCCACCTAAGAGAACTAGAACCGCCGGAATTGCGTTTCAGACATCGGTTGCCCACGTTTTGGCTGCGTCTCCTGTAGCAGGCGGTCAAAACTTCACCTCTGAAGGCATTGCCCGACGGCATACACTGCCATACTTGGATACGTCTAATGTTCATAATCCGACACAAACACCCTCGGGGAGAAGAAAACGGACGACTTCACTGTCTGTGCGGCCGTTTCTAAAACTGACATATACACAAGCCGTTATCCGAAAATGGCTATACGCCCTTTATGTATATGTGGTCTTGATAACGGTCATCCTGGTTGGTATTCGGACTCACATAGAAAAGTTTGCTCTCCGGGGCATCGAGCCCATCGGGTTTGCACTTGGGTACATGTTTGGCGATCTGCCATCCTTTAGGTTTCGGGTAATCTATGCCAACATCGATTGGTGGATACCATTGCCCATTTACGATGAAGATGACAAGCAATGCCACATGGGCTGGGTTCAGCATATTCGCCATAACGACTTTGGTGAAGCAAACACCCGGCTTCTCATCGCAGCCTACTGGGTCTGCGTATTTGTCGTCGGCCTCCTTACCGTCTTCCGTCTGAAGGAGATATACGAGGTCGATACGAGGAGGAAGGTGTTCCACTTCATGATGGTAGGGATCTTATTGCCTGCCACCTTTGTAGATCCGACGTTTGCGGGTCTCGCTCTCTCTCTGATCCTTGCCATCTTCCTGATCCTGGACCTCCTCAGAGCCAGCCAGCTTCCACCCCTCTCCAAGCCCATTGCCTCCTTCCTGGCGCCATACGTCGACGGGAGAGACTTTCGAGGCCCAGTTGTTATCTCTCACATCTTCCTTCTCATCGGCTGTGCTATCCCGCTTTGGCTCGCCCTGGCCTCCCTGCCCCGGACCGGCTCAGGCTATCTCAGTGGATGGGAGCTCCCTGGCCGCGAGGTCAGCATGGTCTCTGGAGTCATCTGCGTTGGGCTGGGAGACGCCGCCGCCTCCCTGATCGGAAGGCGCTACGGCCGTCGCAAGTGGATATGGGGCGGGGGGAAGAGTCTCGAGGGGAGCTTGGCGTTTGCTATTGCCGTGTTTGCTGGCATTGCCGCTGCATGGGCGTGGCTCAAGGTAGGCGGCTGGCCCGTCGCCGGGGAGCAGTACGGGGTCGCGACGAGCGCGCGGAACGCAGCAGTCTGTGCCTCCATGGCCAGCCTTACGGAGGCTGTGCTCACTGGCGGGAATGACAACGTGATTGTCCCCGTGGTCCTCTGGACTTGCGTGAAGAGTCTGGCGATTTAGAGCGATCGATCATCGCATGCATGCATGGCTTTGCGGCGTTTGGGGTCGTTTTGTTTCGTTAATACAACGACATGGGGGTTCCGTAGAATATGAATGTAATAAACGGCTATATATAGACTCGAAAAACACAATATACGACAACCAATGACCCAAGCTTCTCTCTGCTTTCTTTGTCCCGATACCAAGTAGCCTCTTCAAATCTCCATTGAGCTTCTTCTACAATCTTAACTCCGCTGGCTAATATTTCGTCTCCTCGCCTCTCCCCTTTGTCTTCCCTCAATTGGTTTCATATGCTCATTTATCGTTGCTGGCCCATTTCGGTCCCAGGTGTGAGTCCCATATGTATCAATAACTTTTTTATTTCCAGGTGACTTGACTGTAGGATTCGAAACATGGCGCCAGCGAGTTGCCCCAGCAATCTCAGCAAAGCCGGACAGAAGAGAACATACGAGAAGGAGTTTTGGAGCCATTGAGATTAACCTATGGAGTGTTAAAAGAAGAGATAGGTCGGTGGTATAGATAAAGGCAGATTCTAAACTTACATGCCTTTTTATAGAAGAATGATAGTCCTTATAACGAGCATAATGCACTCGATAGCTGCTGAAAATATGTAGTATGCTTGGATATATTTAGCCTCCTGCAGTAAATATTGTATCAAACCCGCATTTCCGCCTCCTTAGAGGAGTACGCAACCAACATCACATCACAGAGGAATGGCTCGCGTCACAATAAGGATCTCTGTCGGTACCAAGGACCTTGTTTTAGCTATGGGACACTCATGTGCGACCATCAGGAGGATGTCAGTGTAAAATACTGTCCGTCACCAACAGCTCGAGCATGGGGCCAAGACTTGATTGGATATTGCAAGAACGAGAATCACTATGCCGTTACGGGCAACATATGATCCCCATGAAATTGCATTCGGATGTTCCCCTAGGACGAAGATCCTTGTAATTCATTGGGTATTGTGAGCAATACCGAGCGGTTCAACCAACAGCATGGGGCACAGGATAGACAGCAAACGCCTCTTGAAATGCAATGCAGTCTGAGAGTTTTAGTGTCATCCAGATTACACGAAACAGAGCCCAAAGTAAATACATGCAGTAGCATTTTCAAGAGAAATCAGGATTGGAACAGCAGCCTTCTCAAGCCCTTGTAGATAGACTGATTCCGCCAGGCATCCTGCATATTTCTGGTCACCTGCGGGTGTTGGTCGTGTTGGACAAGACTTGGCCACCGGGAGCCCCCCAACGGATCCATAATGGAACGCTTACATAGTAGTAATATGCAAGGTGCAGCATGGTCGAGGTTGCAATCGGATAGCTTTGCTAGATTTTCTCAGTTTTCCCGTCTCCCGGCATTTTCCCCTTCCCCCAACGCGACCTCCTACAATTGCCCTCATACCAACTTCTAAGTTAATGTTCCGATGCCTCTCGAAAGCCTCCCGGCAGAGCTCCAATCGGAGATTTGCTCTTACCTCGTCAAATCGTTCGGGCCTTCGCCAATTCATGCCTTGCTCAAAACATCCAAGAAACTGTACGATGTGGCGCTTCCATTCTCTGTACAAATCTTCCGGAACACTAGCCCAATGCATATAGGAGGAGGGCCTTGTTCTAGGACTCGGAACGCCCAGTTTCTGCGTTATATTCTTGTTTCAAAACCTGAACTGGCCAAGAAGGTTAAGACGGTGATCCTAGGTGGCTTCACGGCAAGAGAGGATGAAGACACTCAGCCACTTGGGACGCTGGCAAGCACTCCGGAAGATCTGAGCATCTATGGAAATTTCATTGTTCACTCCCTGGGTCCACAGCTCAGCGAGGTTGACTTGGCTCGTCGCGATAAGTGGATTGGCCAGCTCAAAGCCGGACATTCAGATGCACAAATTGCACTAATTTTGCTGGCATGTGTAAACTTGAAGCAACTCTACTTCGAAGACTACCAAGAAGGACCCTCAGAGAATCCTACGTTCAGGAAGCCCCCATGTTTCATGTTTCTGCTGGAGATGGCTACGAGATTGCCAGTTCATGGTGTCAAGCCCCCTCTATCAAATCTTCGACATGTGCACATCCAATCTCATGAAGATAATACTTGTGGTTGGGAACAGGCTTTCCGCCTGATGGCATTGCCCAAATTGAAAGTTTACGAATCTCTCAACGGCACAAACTGAGGCCTCACCCAAGGCGATTTGGCATATCTACCATCAGATTTCAAGTCATCTGCCATAGAGGAAGTCACTTTTCACCAGGCATTTGGGCCTGCTTCTGATGTCAAGCGGCTAGTGGGTATGTGCCAACATCTCAAACGATTCGAGTATATCAGTGCGACTCATAGGCCGGTTGTTGGGATTTTTGCCCGGGATATAATGGATGCCGTACTACCTCACGCCGACACTCTAGAGTATCTATATCTCAACTTTGATGACGACAGTCAGAAGATTGGTTGGGAAGATGACCCGTATCGGCTGTATATGGGAATTAAGCTGTCGCAAATGACGGCATTGCGGTCCTTGTTAATTGGGATGCAGTCTCTTACCGGTATCTTCGACCCAGCTCCTGGCACAAGACTAGGCACAAGACTAGGCATGCCACTCAGCATTGAAGGCGCTCCGAGGATCGTCGAGTGCCTTCCAGAGAGTTTGGCCGAACTCCATCTCCGAGATTGTGGCAAGGGAATCCTTGGACAAGCTGCGGAGCTGCTGGAGGTTATGGAGAAGGGAGAACGTCTGAAGAATCTTATTGGGGTGTTGATACTGTTCAAAAATGAGAACATCACCATTGAAGACGTCGAGCTAAGTTTAAACGCCAAAAGAAAATACCTTTCGGTTTGCTTCCAACCCAGAATGTACCGCTGGCTCGATTTGGGGGGCCAGAGCCGGACATTTGAGGGGATCCGTGTGATTCCAAGTCTATGTTCTCGTATATTTGCTGATGAGCTTCGGCATGATTGGATGGATTTTCGGGGGAGATTGACAACGAAGATGTATTATACTGGGTGTGATTGCGGATGGAGAAGTCGGGAAGATCCAAAGACGAGGGGCTTAAGACTGCTTCTCAGAGCACCACCGCATGAGTATCAACTTGATGATTAGCGGTAATGCTTTACTCTAAGACGAGGCTTGTCCTGCATAGCTGCTATATATTGGTAGAGTAATGTTGATATTGCCAAATATATTGCTGTTGGGTATCGGTGTCAAAGTTGCCTTTCCGGCAATATCACAACCGTACCCTCAAACTGATCACTGTGACAGCCATGTCCAATCTGTAAAGTTGAAGTCCAACCTGCAACATTCGCTGAATGCGGAAGACAGACTGATGTGATACATAGTAGGAGGAGTGGAGCAGGTTCAGGGGCAGGCATCGGACCGGTCTTTATTGGGATCGAGGATCTAAATCAGAAGATAAGGTCCTGGAACGCGTCATGGCCGTGGCTGTGTGCGTGCGATTCACATGAAGGGCCCATTCACTATGCGGAACTGCTTCTCCACTTGTTCGCACAAGCTTTTCTTGACGGCCCACGACCATCTGATATCCATGTTGCAGCTCTCCACTCCTCCACCATTCCATGGAGTCTGATACGAGCTGTTGGTCATCAACAACTGGCGAGGGATCGAGGTCGTATTGCCCAGTTGGCCAAATATTGATGTTATCACCGGGGGTTCTTGCTCTTTGCAGCTCGTATCGATGCCCTCCAACACAGAAGACGGCCGCTGTGTCGTCTCGTCCTCAACACCGCCTCGATCGTGTGAATCGGCCCACCATCTCTGCCATCGTGCTATCATAATTCTTTTTACAGTATCGTCCAGGCACGGAGTCGCGAACCACAGAAACGGATCCACCAATGCCATGTGAAGTGCCGCCATTTGTCTGATCTTTCCACGGGTTGCGCGGACGCGTCTCCCTTGGACAAGACAAGACCGTCAACCCATGTCCATCCAGCCGAGTAGAGCGAATATGCATACTGTATTGACGTACCTGGTGGTGTAGATGCCCACTGTTTCAAGCAATAGTCCATCCCGGAGTAAGTTGCGTAGGTCCGGTACCATCAGCTGGCTCTGCTCATCCAGTGTTTCTTTCCTCCCTCGCCCGTCCGTCCCTGCTACCGTTTCACCCGGAAAACACTCAAATCTCTCCAACATTCCTTAGCAACCTTCGTTTGTTGAGAAACACAGGTTTTCACTCCTGCTCATTCGTTCTGTCCCCCGAATCCCGTCGGTCGTTTCAATCACATATCAAGCACATCACATCAGATCCGTTGATTTCTTGGCGGTCGATCAATAGTAAACTCCATTTATTAATACATTTTCACCTACCTGCTGGCAGAATGGTGCACCGCGAGTTCTACAAGCCCGGCGACTTGCCGCCCACGTACCAAGAGGTGGTGGCTGCACCGCAACAGAATATTGTCGGAGGAGGCAATGTCCGTCCACTGCAGACCAGTTTGCCGTGGTGGAATCCCCGATACTGGACCAAAAGAATCTGGATAGGAGTTGTTGCGGCGCTGGTAATCATTATCGTCATTGCCGTCGCCGTTGGTGTTACTCAGGCCAAGAAGAATGCGTACCCTAACTACACCCAGTTGTCATATTCTCTGAAGGAAACATGTGAGCTAGAATTCAAATCCAAGACATCGAATGTCGTCGGCCTGAACTGACACTATACGCAGACTCGGGATCATCCTTCTTTGACAATTTCAATTATTTCACTGGCTACGACCCGAGTATGCATTCACTGTTCTTCCATTTTTTGAAGTGTATTTGGCTAACGTTTGTTTGTAGCTCATGGCTTTGTTCACTATGTCCCTCGAGAGCAAGCAACATCGCTTGTATGTCGTCCCAGTGCTTTCTTGCACCACTATCTCTGGGGGAATACTAACATGCCACATCAGAACCTGACTTATGCGTCCTCGGAAAGTGCAGTGCTCCGAGTTGACACCTCGGTAGGCCCTGGTGACGAACCGGATGCTTCCACCGGACGCTTCTCCGTCCGCATTTCCTCCAAGAACACCTACGACGAGGGTCTCTTCATCTTCGACGTCAAGCACAGCCCTTATGGCTGTGCTACCTGGAGTGCTCTCTGGCTCACGGACGAGTCCAACTGGCCCGACAACGGCGAGATAGACGTCATGGAGTCCGTTAACCAGGGTGATGACGGAAACCAGATGACCCTCCACACAACAGACGGCTGTTCTATGGGCGTCCGTCGTAAACAGACCGGTACCGCCCAGTACACGACCTGCAACCACGACAAGAACGATAACGCCGGCTGCGGTGTTCAGGGAACCACGAGCTCGTTTGGAGAAGCATTCAATAACAACAAGGGTGGTGTCATGGCCCTGGAATGGAGAGACGCCGGTATCCGTGTGTGGCAGTGGGCGAGAAGCTCGATCCCCTCTGATATCACAAGCAAGAACCCCGATCCATCGACCTGGGGGACTGCAGCTGCTGACTTCCCGAGCACGAGCTGCAATATCGGCAACCACTTCAAGAATAACTCCATCACTGCCAACATTGATCTCTGCGGTGACCTTACCGAGGCTAAATACGCCGACTCTGGTTGTAAGTTTTCGAGACCACATTAAAAAAGGGTGGGCTGGACCAGTGGTTCTGATACTGACCTTTCTGTCTTGTTCAGGCCCCAGTACGTGCTCTACTTATGTTGCTGAGACGCCCACTGCATTTACGAATGCCTACTGGGAATTCGGCTATTTCGAAGTTTACCAGAAATCATAGATCACGCAACAGCACACGAAGATAATGGGGTAACGGTTTCGAGGATTACAAATGAACAGAGTCTTAGGATGCCCACCAACTGCTGGAACATATGGGGCAAATTTGTTATGACATAGACCAGTCTTCTTTAGTCGGCTCTATAGAACGATTAGGGAGGAGTCTATTTTTACACACTATATATGTAGCTCTTTATACCATCTATTGGAGCAGATGCCAAGAGAATCAACCTCTATATGAAAAAAAAAAAAAAAAAAAAAACAAAGACCGTCTCGTCCAAGAGGGCAATAACAAAAATCCAAAGTGGAGAGAGAGCCGTCTGTCTCCCCAAACGCCAGTTAATATGCTTTCTTCTAAACCGTGAAATCATCTCTGAGAAACGCCCCTGGTCGCAATCACCAGCAAAATTCCAACACATCGTACAACCGAACCCCCTTCATATCCAGGCTCGTATCGCTAAAATTACATAGAACCGCAGAAGTGTAGGGCGCTCTATTCATCATTGCCGGGCGACCTCATGTACGCATCGATGGCGGCGCTGAAGGCGGCGAAGGCGACGCAGCCGCCCGCGATGGCCTGGGGGCCGGCGTTCTTGGCGAGGATCCCGCCGGTGAGGCAGCCCGCCGCGACGCCGTTGGCGAGGTCGTTCTTGGCGCGGATGCCCTCGATGCCGCACTCGATGCCGGAGAAGAGGGCGCCGATCTTGCCGAAGTTCCTGGCCGTGGACCAGGACCGCGTGCCCATGTCCTTGAAGCCGATCTTGAGCTGCTGGCGGAGCGGGAGGGAGGTCACCGGAGTCTGCGGGCTGCCTGGAGCGCCGTAGGGGGTGTCGTATGCCATCTAGAGCGCGGGAGGTTAGTTGGGGATTTGGAGGGGGGTTAAGAGGAGGGGGACGTACAGAGGCCATGAACATGCCGAAGATACCACCCATGCCGAAACCCATGACGCCGGACATGACGGATTTGCCGAAGCACGACTCCATCATCGATTGCATCTGAAAAACCCAGTTAGCTCTTATAAGATATCGATCTGCTTCGGAGCGATAACCTACCATCTTAACGTTGGGGTCGTTGGGGCCACCGGGCATGGGCGTCGGTGCCGCGGGCATCATGGCTCCAACGCCAGAGCCGCCAAAACTCGGAGGAGGGACGTTCATGATGTCGTGGAAATATGGGCGGGGTGTATATTCTGGTGGAGGTTTGGTATCCTACCCCCCAATCGCGGCGGCTTCAACTTGGAAATCTTGGATGCTCCGAAATATTTCTGCCGCGGCTGACCGCCTTGAGAATTCCCGCTCAACCGCTCAAAGTCTATTTGCTCGGCCCCACTTCTCCGTCGATGCCGCCTTGGCAGATGGCGATGTACTCTAGAGGCAGATCAAATTGAAAAAGCGGAAGATAAGACAGTTGGAGGAATGCGTTATTTCGATCAGATCTGTGTGGGGAAAAATAGAATTTCATGTTTGAATAATCTTTCTGAAAACCTAGGTAAAGATGCCAAAGTGCCAGCATGAGCAGCTAAGCGTTACTTCGACGGATGGCCGCCATCATCAACTTATCCCCAAGCACTTAGCAAGGGCTCTCGACAGATACTATTTCACAACTCCACCACTATCAGATCTTTGACTCCCACATTCCCAGTTTAACCCTCACACACTCCCTCTCTCTCGTTTCTTTCCTATCTTTCCGAAGATATCATGAATCCTGAAGATCAACATGAGGACGGAATCATCTCAGGGACATCTCGGTTTCGTCCCAAGCCATGCCTGGAAATCTAAAAATCACGAGCCTCAGAGGCTGAGATCACAGAAATCGATGACATAGAGCAGTCGACGTAAGAAGAATCGGCTGAAATCGCCCTCCCGTGATCCAACTTGGTAGCAATAAGGAGTGCTTCAAAGGGTGAGCATCCTCCGCTCGAAGAGCTTGTGGTCTTGTCGGTATTATCAGGGGTGCAATCCTGAGCGCCCACTTCATCCGTCGGGGTTACAGCTTCGTCTTGTTGTCTGCTCTCGGGACGAGGGTTTCTTTCAGGAGTTGAAGGGCCTAGCACTTCATCGCGGGCCTGGAGGTTTTTATCTGCTAAGGAAGTATTAGTTAGAGATAATGGAAATCAATTGATTTTCGCAGGAGGGTTCTGTCCCACGTACCAAGCTCCTGCATATGCTCGCGAACGAATGGCCGTGCTTGAGGCGAGTGTCTTCTTGTTTTAATGTTTTGATAGTAGTGTTCGTCTAGGGGTTGTTTGGGTTACTCCATGTTCACACCACTGGCGATGGGAAACAAGGTAACACCTACAAAGCATCGTCTTCGTGTAAATACGCCGCTTTGGTCGACCCATCATCTCTTGCATGATTGCGGCGCATTGATTCCAGGATTTCAACCTGTCCGACATGTTTGCAGCCTGGGGCGATTGTGGAATAATGGTACGCCAGAAGATGAGCTCCTCTGCCTTGTTCCAGGTTTTCCCGCCCATTTCGCCGGTGGTCGCTATAGATGTCAAACAACGTAGAGCAGTGAAGTGTCTCAAGAGCTTGTTTGTGAGATGAGAATCAGCCGGGCCAGACCTCTTCGACAACGCTGGTTACTCAGGTGGAACCCGGATGTCTCGCAAGTCTATTCTTATAGGTTTGCTTTAATGTTGTCTGGATTTGTGCTGCGCTCGATTCACCACTAATCAAGATGAAACTTACTGAATGAAAGAACAATAGGGCGGTCAGTGAGGTGGCGATTTCGCCTAGGAAGGCACCTGACGCGAATCATTCGTGAATCACAGACGTTACACGTGCACTGAAAGGCGTATATTCTGCCTCCTCCCTGGTGACATGACCGATCAAAACCACAATATTCGTACAATAGTCAAGACAACCAACAACCAACACCGACTACTCCTCAAAGGGGCTGCGAGGATCCATGGCCACAACCCCTCTGGCCATTAGGAAGGCCGACAGAGGTCGTTCTATCCGAGAAAACTGTTCGGCATTAGAAACCGCTGTCTGAAAGGTGGATTACCAAAACAAAAATACTCACGAAGCTCTTCTTCTTGAGAGGAATCACTCCATCTCGAATCCAGAAGCCCCATCCACCCATCATATTGGCCAGCATCATATCTGTTGTGAGTCGATCACCTACGACGGCAATCTGTGAGGGGTGCGTGACTCCTGTCTCGGGATGTTGCTCGAAATATTCCATGATCTCCCTGCCACACCCTGGCTTCTTGACAGAATGCGACAGCACAGAGACACCTGTGTTCTTCTCCACCTCGACGGCTAATTTGAGCTTCGGGTCCCAACTCTGAGCCCCCGCCGTGTTCGAGACAATGAGAAGTCGGCGTCCAGGATATGCGCTCTGCAGAGCCTCAAACTTGTCCTAAGGGGAATTCAATATTCCGAGGTCTTCGAGGACAAGCCATTGGAAACATTAATTTGAAACATGCGCACCTTATAATCCGGATATACTTCATTTTGATTGGGGTAAGCAAAGCAATCATCTTTGTCAAGGACCACCGCGCGGATATCGGTCGCAGCGCGCCCTTCGCGCTGCAGTGCCTTGTCTAGCGGAATGGGAAGATCATTGAAATTTGAGACTGTGTGATGCGGAAGACAGATGCTGGGTTTGAATAGTATCCGGACTATATTAAAAGTAGCTGACAAATTGAAGTTGATCATGATGAGCCGGCATGCCTGTTGCAGGATTGAGATGTGTAAGATGCTAAGGTAGCTAATTACAGGCAGGATGGATTCAAGCCGATTGGTGTGCTTTTTAACATGCGCGATCGCTAGAATCGAGATGTACCTTTTGGAGACCGTTGAGCTCGCGCCACACCAGAGCGCTGCGCCACAAACGCCAAGCGACAGGTCCCTGGAGGGATGGCAGGGGTGTCGCGACTCGGTCCAGTCCAGAATGCTAAATTAATTGAGGATCGCGACTCTCACAATCGCGTTGCCCAAGCAGAACGATGCCACCGAAAAAAGTCGACATAGAGGGCTCCCCGGCAGAAGACCAGTCGCGTCTGCGTCGTAAAAGGTCGCATCTTGAGGTGGAAGCTTCCCAGGAAGATGTTGACGCTACTACACCATCGAAAAGACGACGAAGCTCCTTGAATTCGTTACACCAAAATGTCGAGTCTGGTGCATCCGAAAGCACCAATGGGACCAGCAATCAAAATGGCACATCCGACTCTGGCGAGCACTCGGAACCGGCTCTAGAAGCACCATCCCAAGAACCCAAGACGACGCCCCGGAAAAGAGGGCGCCCTCCAAAAGCAGCGTCGCAGAGTAACACGCCCACACCCAAAGCGAAACGTCAACGAGCCTTTCAAACTCCAACAAAAGGAACAATCGCCGACGACGCAACGCCGCGAAGGCAGGCAGGCGCAGACCGCTCGGCGAGGCGAAAGAGTGCAAGGGCATTAATAGAGCAGGTTGTGGGAGATGGCGACAGCGACGACCAAGATGATGAGGATGCCCTAGCAAGGGAAATTTACGAATCAAGCGAAGGTGAAGCAGACGATGAGATCTTTCAAAGTGCCAAGAGCAGCAAGGAACAACCAGGCGAGGATGGCTTAGTAGAGCACGCGGCCGAACCGCCTGCTGTAACGCCAACCAAACGAAGAGCTCGAAAGAAAGCACGATCCCCTACGCCTCCTCGCGACCTCCCACCTCACGAGCTCTACTTTGCACAAAATAAGCCCGGGCGACCGAAAACCTCGAACAATACACTCGCCTCGTTGGATTTGCTCACGCATGATGAGTACTTCAAGATCCTCAACGGAAGAGAGGAAAAGCACAGTGGCGATATACAATACCTCGAGTCTCTGCATGCCGAATCGTTTCCGCAATGGGCCTTCGAATTGGCGGAAGGGTTCAGCCTCTGTCTGTATGGATACGGATCGAAAAGGCAGTTGCTCCAGAAATTTGCAAAGCACCTTCATTCCACAAGTCCGAAAGGCAAAGTGCGGAAAATCGTCATGGTGAATGGCTATGCATCAACATTGACTATGCGAGAGATCCTTGCTACCGTCGCGGTTGCAGTAGATCCGAAGAGGCGGATTCCGACCTCGCAGCCCGCTGCTATGGTTCAAAACATACTCGCCCATCTCTCGACCACCAATATTGTCCTCACGATCATTGTCAACTCGATCGATGCTGTGCCTCTGAGGAAACTCGGGCATCAGTCTGTACTTGCCCAGCTGGCCTCCCACCCCCAAGTCGGCCTCGCATGTTCCGCAGATACGCCCGACTTCTCTCTTCTATGGGATATTGGTCTCAGGTCTGCCTTCAACTTCACATTCCATGACTGCACCACATTTTCTCCGTTCACTATCGAGCTTAATGTTGTGGATGATGTCCACGAACTCCTTGGCAGGAAGGCTCACCGTGTTAACGGCCGTGAGGGTGTCGCTTTCGTTCTTCGCAGTCTTCCGGACAACGCGAAGAACTTATTCCAGCTTATCGTCGGTGAAATTCTCATCGCGATGGAGGAGGAGGCCAGTGATGGCGATGAAGTGGGTGTCGAGTATAGGATGCTCTACAACAAATCGGTGGAAGAGTTCATTTGCAGTTCGGAAATGGCCTTCCGGACACTATTGAAAGAGTATGTCATGTGGCGATCCTGCCTTGAACGAAGAAGAAGCGTGCTAACATGTTGTTCCAGATTCCACGATCACCAGATCATCACTAGCCGAAAGGATGCCCTAGGCACCGAGTTGCTCAGCGTCCCATTCCGGAAGGATGAGCTCGAGGCTATTTTAGAAGACTTGACTGCGTGATTCGTCCCGTGTGCATCACTATCGTATTATGACACCCCGCGTGTATTATATCATCTTTCAGCAATCGGGTTGAGGGGGTTAGCGCATTCATTTAGTTATCATGGTAGATTCTCATCGAGCCGGCTTCATTACACTACACGCATCCAAAGGTGTTGGCAGGGGGGAATGGGTATAGAACTGCATATTAATTCAATCCTATTGTTATGAATCAATAATGAAACCACTTGTGCAGCGCAATAAGCCCAACAGACCCAACCATCATGGACATGTGAGCCGGTGTCGGAAAAGACCAGGGGCAGGTCGTATCTACTGGTTCCTGCATGTCTTATCTCGATGCTGCGCCAGGCCAGCTGTGGCACTACGTAATCGACCTCGCAGCTCCCAGCGGAGAGCTCCAGGCTGTCATGGTGCATTTGATGGGGAAAACAGTCACGCGGCTCAGGCTGCTGTGCCACCGGGGCTAGCGCCAGGTGGGCGTGCAGCTGATCTAATGTCAACAAAAGTAAATCTAATGTCTAGTAGGTCCTAAGACTCAAAGATAGTAAGAAATATATAAATACTCGGTATATATACAGATTTATATAGTATTAACTTTTTATAATAAACTATAGAAAATTAAGTAAGTATATAAAATATTTAAATATTTAGAGGCTGAGGGAAGGATCTAGATATATATAGTATATCTTCCTATAAATATAACTTTTAATCTCTTTATTAATTTAATTCTAATAAGTATATATCTAGTATCTGCTAAACTATAGAGATAGAAAAAGAGAAATTTATTAAATAATAGGGGGAAGTAATATACTTCAGATTTAATAGGGTAAGTATATATATAGTATATACTAGGAAGTTATACTAATATTATACTAGATTACCCTAATAATAAATAAAACCTCTACTAATAATACCTTTAATATTCCTAAAGAGCTTTTAGTATCTACTAGCTTTATAATTAGTAAAGAGGGAGTATATACTATTATAATTCAGAAGATTATTAACTATATAGCTCTTCTAAGCTATCTAAAGGCTAGTAAAAATAATATTCTCTATTAGCTCTCTTTTATTTATCTAATTATAATTATATAAAATATAGAAGTAAGAAGGATAATAGTAAATTTTATATCTATTATATTTATTATTCTTTTTTTTTTCTTTAAAGTATATACTAATTATATAGTATAATAGATTTAATTTAAACTTATAATCCAGAGTAGTAGAAAGATTAGCCTTTTAGAACTAAAGTACCTATAAGTCTTAATATATATATACTATATATATACTGATAATATATTAAGAAGTAAGAATATAGAGAGACTAGTAAATAGGTTCTAGTATATACTCTATAAATATAGAGGAATTAAAGCCTATATTAAGATTAACTAGTCTCTTATTAAATATTAAGATCTATAGAATAATAGCTTTAATCCTCAGTAGATTAGAAGTATATATAAGATATATATTATAAAGCTTAAGGGATATAATATTAATAAGATTATAAAATAGAGAATAGAGAAATAAGTTATATAGTTCTTTTATCTATAAATATCTATTAAATATATACTTAATAGAATCTTTCTAGTCTTTTAAATACTATAGAAGAGTACTAAATAGTATTACTACCTCTAAGATAGTAATAGATATAAAGCAGATATATATTATAAAAATTAGTAAATAACCTTCTTTTAAATTAAAGATAATTACTAGGTAGATTACTCTTAATCTAATATATCTTTATAGTATTAAGTATAGTATATAGATATACTAAGTATAAGCTTAGAATATCTCTAGTATATAGTAGAGTATTATAACTTAAATCTAGAAATACAGACTACTTAAGATATCTATTCTTTTTAGGATATTATATATAGAAGATAAGAGATCTATAGTAAGTTATACCTAGTATATACCCTATATCTAGTAATATACTAATTCTCTAGTTTTTTATTATATATAGAAGCAGAGGCTAAGAAAAGTTATATATAAGGTTAAATTTAACTTTTATCTTCTAGAAAACCCTTAATACTTTTCCTTCTATTTACTAGCTATCTGAGGCCTATATTATTATATATTTTTACCTCCTAAATATATACTGAATAATATTATATAGGCTATTAAAATAGCTCTAGCTGAAAGAGAGAATATTCTTATATTAACCTTAAGTAAGTAGTATATACCTTCTATCTGCTTAATATATACTGAATATATATAGAAAAGCTTTATCTTAGTCTAATCCTATAATCTATTCTTAAAAAATATTAGGAAAAATTACTATAATTAATCTATCTAGTATTAAACTATTAGGATAAAATTATAAAGCTTATTTTATAGATAAGGCTTCTATATTATCCGAATAGTATCTAATTAATAGGTAATAAATACTATATATATACCCAGCAGATAGCTAATATATTCTAGGTATCTAATATACTTAGTATCTTAACTAGCTCTAACTAGTTAATAAAAGGTAGATCTAAAAGATAAAGGTTTTTAATAATAATAAATATTTTATTATCCTTTACTCTAGAAGGTAGGTATCTGCTATATATATAGCCAGATATATTTAAATAGATATATCTTTTAAGATAATCTAAGGAAATCAGAATATTCTATTAATTTCAGAATAGAATAACCTAGTCTAAAGTAAGTAGTATATCCCTAGTATATATAGTATATATATTAAAACCTTTTTACTAGGATATAAAACCTATATTTATATAATTATAATAATCAGCTTAGTTAAAGGCTATAAGGAGATATTCTAATCTATATTCTAGTAGATAGAGAATATAACTAGAGAGAGTATATACTAGCTATATACTGAATAGTATAATACTACTATAAAGACTATAAGTAGGATTATAGTAGTAACTACTAATATAGACTCTTATTAAGTAAAAGATAAGTATTTAGTATATACTAGATATATATTATACTAATATCTATATAGGCTTTAAATTATTTTTTATCTTCTGTTTTATATACTTTACTTAGGAGAAGTACTTTTAGTATTTACTTATTTTCTATCTAGTTTATATTTAGAGGAATTAATAGAAAGCCTATTCAGATTCTAAGGAAGAGTATATACTTAAATAGCTCTTTTACCTACTATTAACTAATATATATACCCAGGTAGTATAGAGCTTATACTAGAAATATTCTTACTAGTTAAACTAGTTCTAAGTTAAAATAGTACCCTGGATTATTATAAGTCTTATTCTAATAGCTTTATATATATATAGTAAATAGTAGAAAATTATAGAGAAATATATAAATATTACTAAGAGTAGTTATAAGAAAGAGTATATTTTAATTAAATAGAAAAAAACCCTTCTAACTATAGTAATTAGCCTTTAATATTATATAAATAAGAAGAATAGTAATATAGATATTACTAAAATCTTTAGTATTCTTTATATAGAGAGAAATATTAGCTAGCTAGCCTGCTTATATAGAGTACTTACTAACTGGGAAAAATTTAATTACTTATAAGTAGATTAATAAGAGATAAATCTAAATCTCCCTTAAAACCCTTAGAATCCCTACTAATATAAGGTAGATATAGAGTATATAGCTATACCCTTATCTTCTAACTTATCTATAGTAGTACCCTTATCTCTTAACTAACTAATTAGAGTATTTACTAGGTATATAGATATATCCTTATCTCCTAACCTATCTATAGTAGTATCCTTATCTCCTAACTAGCTAATTAGAGTATCTACTAGGTATATAGTTATATCCTTATCCCCTGACCTTCTAAGCCTAGTAGAATTAGCCTAAAAGACCTCTTAGGCTAACTAAGGTATATAGTTATTATCTACTAGATATATATCTATTTTATTAGATTTAGAGTTAGATCTATTTATAAGCTTACTCCCTGTCTAAATCTAACTAGGTATATATATAGTAAATATCTAAATACCTTAGGCCTAGAAGAGGGTATATTTAAATTTAAGCCTAATCTTAACCTCCTAGTTACTCTCTCTATTACTAAGTAGTAGTATAATTTAAATACAGATAAAGAGATACTACTAAGGAAATAGTTAGTATATACTTAGTATAAGCTTAGATTATAATTTAGAGATATATATTAAGGAAGCTTATAAATAGAAGTAAGAGCTTCTATTATAAAAGGTATAGCTTATTAAGAGTTAAAATTAGAGATTATTTTAGATAAGTATCTACTAGGCTTATATATAGATTAAAAATAATACTAATCTTATATAGGAAATCTATAACTTAGAAAGTAGAAAAGATAAAGAAAGGAAATATAAATAGGGAATAGATTAAGTAGATACCCTATATCTACCTAGTTATCTAATAGCTTTTAATATTTCTTTAGAGGCTAAATACTATACTATATTATAATAGGTAGGAGTAACTACTTTATAAATTAGCTAAGATAAAGGATATACTAGATATATACTTACCTAGGACTTTAGCTTAACTACTAGTAGTTTAATCTTTTAAACTTTATATTTTATTTATATTAGGCCTATATATATCTACTATATATCTACTTACTTCTCCTTTTATAGCTATAGTACTTTCTTAGATTAGAGCTCTTATTATATATTTATCTCTAATACCTACTGAGTATCTACTACCTCTACCTGCTTAAGCTCTAGCTAAAGCTCTAGCTGAGGTTATAGTAGTAGGGTCTTATATCTATTAGATATCTACTTAATAATTTTATCTATTTATAACTAAAGGTTAGAAATTCTAGGTATATAGCTAGCAGATATTATATCTGAGAAAGTAGATTAAGATTTATTAACTAATATAGAAAAAAGATAAAGATATAGTTATAATAAAATAATCTAGCTATTATAATAGAACTACCTGCTATATATTATACAGAAGCTAGTATTTATATTACTAGAAAGATAATTAGATTCTATAGGTATTATATATATATAAGTACTTATACTAATTACTTAAGTTTATAGATAAATTAATAAATTAAGAATATCTTCTAATTAAGATCTAGTTTAACTATATACTAGGTATTCCTCTAGCTATTAGAAAGAACCTACTTCCGGATAATACTTATACCTATTTAGTATATACCTAGTATATATTACTTAGAAGACTTACTTTAGCTCTTTAACCCTCTTATTAATCTTAATATTTAACTGGGTTAGTAAGTATACCCTATTAGTATAAAATAAACAGAGGTACTAGTAATACTAGTATATAGTAAGCAGGTACTAGGTATAGTATAAAGTATATATATAGATATATTATCCTGGAAGGCTTTTCTATATATCTTTAATAATATATCTAGTATAATATTATAACTAAAGTAATTAGCTTATAGTATATATATACAGAGCAGATAGTAATATATTTATACTAATATATTAACCTATAAAATTAGTACTTATATTATTAGTAGAAAGAGCCTATAATAGTAGCTAAATTCTAAGGGATTTAAAGCTTTAGAAATAGCTTTATTTTTATAGTTAAATAAAAGGTTCTATACTATAGTAAATATTTTATAAAGATTAAAAACTTAATAAGTATATATAGAGTATAAGATTAATTAAATATCTAGTTAGAAATATTTATATATAATTACTTAGTTAGTATATACTAAGAAGATATAGAAATATAGAGTACTTAAAAATATAATTTTTATTTTAAATATAAATATATACTTAGTATAAGAATATCTCTTAAAAGTTACTAACTAAACTCCTATCTAGATATATATCCAGAATATATAGATACTAACTAGAAAACTAGGCTCTTAGTATATACTAAGTATAAAATACTTAGTACTATAATAAGTATATACTTAAGCCTTATCTATTTCTTCTATATACTATTAGTATTATTTCTTATATAAGTATATACTAGGTATAGACTTACTAATATCCTTCTAGATAGTATAATATATACTATAGTAGGAAGAAGTTATTATTTTAGTCTATTAGTTAGATATATACTGGGAATATATAAAACAGACTTACTCTTCTTAGTAATTTTACTACTAGTTATACCCTAGTTCTTCTTAGGGGTAGCTATTTAGGGTTAGCTAGATATATACTAGGAAGATATAGAATACTTATACTTTTTAGTACTCTTAGAAAAAGTAGGTATAGGGATAACCTAATCTATTATAAGTATATACTAGGTATTAGCTAGATATAATAGTTAGGTAACTTATACTGAACAGGGGTCTAGGGTAAGTTAGGGTTAAACTAATCAGAGGTTATTCTAAGTAGTACGATCAGGTTATTATAGGCTATATAATACGAGTTACTATTAATATATAAGTATTATAAAGCTAGTAATAATAGATATATAGATAATTATATTAATAACTATCTGAAAGAGTATTTCTATCTAGAAAAGGAATATATATATATATTCGTTATAGAGTGTAAGGAGTATACTGCTCCTAGTAATCCAGCTTATTCCGCAATAGGAGTATACTACTCCTATTACTCCTGTCTTTCAGACTGTAGGGTATATATAACTGTATAACCTATTATAGAGGCCTTTGTTCATAATATAATATCCCCTCTCTATTAGTCTTATCCTTAAGATCCTGTATAATTTTAGTAAGTTTTCCTCCTTTCTATATATAATAGCTATATTATAATATTTATTATATCTAACTGTATTTAAAAACCAGTATATCCTAAGACTTGCGAACGAGTTCTTCTTACTACTGCTATTCAAATATTTAGTTTACTAGCTGATATACTATATACTCTGTACTTCAAGGCGAAGAAGGAGTATTTTATCCTTCCTAGCGGAAGATTATCTTATTATAATAAATATACTTAAAGTAGTTATTATTATAATAGGGTACTAGTTATATCTAATTATAAGTATTTCTTTATATTTCCCTTTCCTTATTTTCCTTCTAACTCCCTTGCTTAGTGGAAAAATTAATAATATAGTGGAAAAAACTAGCTGAGGAAGAATCTGATATAGATAAGAAGATTCTTCTTTTATATTAATAAATAACTTAACTTTAGAGTAACCTTTCTACTGCCTTAGGGTATATTTAGTATATTTATAAGGTATATAGGTATATTAAGAGTAAGGTATAGTAGGAAATTCAGTATAATCTTTAAGAACTTAATAAGGAGGAGTAGTTATCCTCTGATCAGGTTCTTAGCTTTCTTAAAGCTTCTAAGTGATATACTCTGGAGGAAGTTCAGTTTTCTAGAGTTACTCTTAAGACGGATTTAAATTTATTAGATCTTAGGGAGGATTTTTCTAATTTAGCTCCTCTTTTTTCTTCTAGTAGAATTAGTAAATCAGGTATTAGTACTTCTTTAAGTATTTAACAGGTTCCTATATATTATCTTAGTTAGTATACTCTTTCTAT
Organism: Clonostachys sp. G952; assembly: GCA_027569935.1. Classification (NCBI taxonomy): domain Eukaryota; kingdom Fungi; phylum Ascomycota; class Sordariomycetes; order Hypocreales; family Bionectriaceae; genus Clonostachys; species Clonostachys sp. G952. The sequence goes on from JAPDLB010000027.1 coordinate 174,917, forward strand.
TTAACTAAATAAAATATTTACCTATTTCTAACTTCTTTCTTTAGGATTCTCTCTAGTTTATATTCTTCTTTATAGACTTTAATCAGATAATCTTAGTCTGGGGTATTTTCTAGTACTTTTTTAAATAATAAGATATAAAAAACTAGGTAGATATATATTATATCTGATAGTAAAAGTTTATAGTTAGTATCTGATTTTTTCTTAATAATTTTAAATAGTCTAAGTTTTTTATAATCTAATTTATTACTTAGCCTTATTATTATAATATTTTTATAAAGTAGGTAGACCTTATCTCCCTCCTTTAAGATTAGTCCCTTTAATCTTATTTTATTATAGTATTTTTTTATTCTTTCCTGGAGAAATTCCAGTTCTATTTTTATTTTAGTATATAATAAGTATAGTATTTCTTTTATAAGTATAGCAGCTAGTATATCTGGTCTATTAAGTTCTGATTGATTCTAGAATTCAGGTTTATACCTATAGTTAGTATATATTAGTAATAGTTAGGTTAATTCTTATACTGAACTATTATATATAATCTGTACTATTAGTAATAGTTATACCTAATTATCTTATTTATAGTTAATATATACTTATAAGTACTATTCTAGGGTTTAGTTTAAATATTCTATTTAACTATTACTTTATAGGTAATAAGCTATTAAAAGCTTATATTTTATACCTATTTATACTATAAGTAATTACTAAAATTTAAAGGTAAATATTATTCCCCTATCTGATATTATTTTATTAGGTAATCTATAGTAATTAACTATATATTATAGAAACTAATATATAAGGTCTTCTATAGAGCTTACTTCCTTATATAGGATAAAGTATCTATACTTTATAAGTCTATTAATAACTACTAGGATACTATTATATTCTACTCTGGTTATTAGTTCTTTAGATTTTAGTAGTTTAATAATATAATTAAAGGATATTAATTACTATAGTTATTCTGATACTAAGACTGGTTTGAGTTCTCTGTAGGGTTTATATTATACAGATTTAATTTATATATATATATTATATTCTGAAACTATAGTCTATACTTCCTTTTGTAGATCTAGATAATTATAGTATTATTTAATCCTATTAAATATTTTCTTAACTCCTTAGTATCCTAAGAGCGGGTACTTATAGATTTCCTTAATAAGTACTATCCTTACTTCTTATTATAGTTTTTCTAAGCTAGGAATAGTATCTATCTAGACTTTAGTATATACTATTTCCTTAAGTATAGCTCCTAAGGTCTTCTATACTAAGTATCCTTTATTATTTATAGTAAGTAATTATCTATTTATCTTAGGTATAGTTTATTTATATTCCGGTTTATAGCTGAGGGTATTAGCCCTTCTGTTTTCTAATCCTTTTTAATATATTATTTTATAATTAAATTAGAATAAGTATTTAGTATAGTAGATTTATCTTCTATTAAGTTATTAGGTTATAGTAAAATATTAAATATTCTTATAATCTATATATACCTTAACCTTATATATTATTCCTAGGCAGTAGTACTTGAATTCTTTAAATATATATATAATAGCTATAAATTCCTTATTATAGATAGGGTAGTTAAGTTCTATACTATATAGTTTCTTTAAGAAGAATACTATAAGATATAGTACTCTGTTATTATCTCTTTAGCTAAGTTATATACTAATTATAAAGTCTAAAGTATTAGTTTTAAGTTCTACTTCCTTTATAGGATTAAATATCTATAGTACAGGTTCCGAAAGTATCTAATTCTTAATTTTATTAAATACTTTTTACTATTTATTATTCTATTAGAATTCTATTTCTTTTTTAGTAATATTATATAGGGGTATAGTAATTTTTCTATAATCCTTAATAAATTATTAGTAATAATTAGTAAATCCGAGGAAGGCTTATACTTTCTTAATAGTTTTTAGTTTTTTCTACTCTTTAACTATAGTAATCTTATCTTATTCTATTTATATTTCGTTTGGTTAAATAGTATATCCTAAGAAGTTAACTTCTTATATATAGAAATAGCTTTTCTCTAGTTCTACTAATAGTTTTATATCTTCTAGTTTTTCCAGGACCTTATATATATATTCCTTATATATCTTTAAGTTATCTGAGAAGATTAAAATATTATTAAGGTAAATAACTATAAAGATATTAAGATACTCCCAGAGTACTTGATTAATTATTTATTAGAATATTATAGGTATATTTATTAGTCCGAAGGGTATTATAAGGTACTTATAGAGATTAAACTTTATTCTGAATACTATTTTCTATTTATCTCCTTCTTTAATTTATATTAGATTATAAGCTCCCTTGAGATCTAGTGTAGTAAACTACTATTTCCCCTATAACTAGTCTCTGAGTTCTATAATCAGTAGTAAGGGTATCCTATCCTTATATATAATCTTATTTAGCTATTAGTAGTTAATAACTAAATAGAGTTTACTATTTTTCTTTAGTATAAATATTATAGGGTATTCTGTAGATAAAGTTAATAATTATATATAGCCTTTTACTAATATATTATTAATATATTTATAGAGTATTTATAACTAAGGTTCTATAAGGTTATAAAGTTTATAAAAGGCTGGTTCTTCTCCTTTAATAATAGAGATTTTATAATCCTACTAGCTATATTCTAGTAGGCTAGTTTTAAGAGTTTTCTTAAATAGTTTATTATAAATTCTATATTCTTCTGGGATATTCTTTAGCTGTTCTTCTTCTTCTAAATATCTTACTTATATATATTTATACTAGATATTACTTTCCTTATTCTACTATACTTTCTATTAGTTATTTATTTAGCTCTATTCTTAGATTCTGATATTAAATAGTTCCAGGGGTAGTTTTTCTATCTCCTTTTACTATTAACTATACTTAACTTTATATTCTTATTATTATTCTCTTATTATTTATTCCTAATTAATAGGTACTAAATCTATATCTGAGGGCTATTCTTATTTCTATATCCGATCTAAGATCTGTATTATTTATCTTAGTTCTTACTATAATAAGTTTTTTATAGTTCCAGGTTATAGTACTATTAAGGCTATAACTACTATATTTACTTATTATTATAAGTTATTATTATTTTTTATAGTAGTACTTTTAGATATTAAAAAATAAATATATTTTTCTAGTATCTAATAAAATTTTAATTTCTATTAATCCTGATTTAGATACTTAGGAGGGTACTACTACTTTATATAGCTAGTATACTAATTAATTAGTAGGTTTATATCTTATAACTATAGTAGCCCTAATATAATATTATAGCCTCCTAGTAGTACTAAATTATATATAATATTAAATTTCTTTCCTTGGATTTTAGTTATAAGATAATCAGTCTCTGAGTTAATAATCCTATTATTATACTTAAATTTCAAGCCTTCTATATTAGCTATTATATAGGTTTTCTTCTTTTTTCTCTATAGTAAGCAGAGTTAGTTAATTACTACTAGTAAGATATAATTTTCCTATACTCTATAGTTAATAAATACTATAAGCTAGTTCCCCTTAATCTCTATTTCTATAAGAATATACTTAGAGCTTCTAGCTTCTATTACTCCTAGGGTCCTCTGATCTATTATTAATATTATACTATACTATAGCCCTATTATAGATAGTTTAGATTGTTTTTTACCTAGTTAACTTATTCTTTAAGTATACTGTACTTATTATTATATTTAGATATCTATTTCAGAAGTTCCTCTAGTATCTTAGGTATATTTATATATCCTAGGATATATTATTAGAATTTTCTTAGCTATTTACTATACTTATTCTGTTCCTCAGGAGATATAGTTTCTTTATAAGAATAGCCTACAGCTTATTCTTATTTATCCGTAGAGGTAATTACTAGTTCCTTATCGGATTCCTTATCTTCTATTAATAATATTATTATAGCTTATTCTCAGTATTAGTATTCTATTTCTTCCTAAGCTTGGTATTATTCTAGTATTTACTTAGTAAGGTTCTTATTATTATCTCTGTTCCTTACTAGATTAAGTACTAGTTACTTAGTATATAGGTAGTTAGGGTACTTCTAATTATAATATCTTTTAATATACCCTCTGTAGCTATAAGTAGTTTAATCTTCTTAGGTTTTTTACTTATACTATAGTTTAATTTTTTTATTCTTATAAATCTTATATTACTATTCTTTATATATTTCAGCCAGTATATTATTAGCTTTATATTCCTCTGGATACTTTTCCAGATCCTGTTTAAAGATAGAGTATTAGTTGATATTAGGTAGCTTATTTATAAAGTATAATATTTCCTTATTAGTATACCTAGGTAGTATATTTTTATATAGCTATAGGAAGGTATTATTCCTAACTTTTTATTACTAATAAATAGTATAGAAAATATTATAATATATTAACTATAATTCTTTATAATATTTAGTTCTTAAGATGTTTTTCTAACTTCCGGACAGCTTATACAGGCTGTTCAGGTATTAGATAGTATCTATAGTCCTTTATCTATAGACTATAAGTATTTTTACTATAGCTGGGTTTTATTCCTTAATCTTCTATTAGTAGTAGGTATAAACTTCCTTATATTCCTCTTATATTATATTTTTTGCCTATATATATTATTTTTCTTCTTCTGGTATATATTTAATAAACTGATTATTATATCTGAATACTATCTTATATATTATAAGTAGTCTGTATTCTGGGTCTATTTATTCTTTCTTATACTTTATTTTAAGGTTTTTAAATATCCCTTTAATTTATTTTTAGTTTTCTATTACTACCTTATTATTCTAATCCTTAGAATCTTCTAATATTTTATAGAAGGGTAGTATATATATTTTAGAAAATTCAGGAACCTTAATATTATCTGGAGTTCCTTCCTAAGTAGTTTTTCTAACTATCCTAAGAGTCTTAGTCTTAGTTTTTCCTATTACTCCTAACTGTTTCTTACCCTCCTTAGTAGGTTTCTAGTTCTTCTGCTTCTTAGGTTTTAGATATTATAGTAAGATATATCTAATCTTATTATAGTTATAATATTTATATTTTTCTATAGCTCCTAGCTCTATAGGATCTAAGTATATCCTAGAGACTGCGGTTTATTATTATTATAGCCTTCTAGTATTAGTATAGTAGTTTGTTTATTATTTATATATTCGCTACTAGTATTACTGATTATTAATTCTTATAGCTATAGTTATAAAATTATAGATACTTACTAGCTTATCCTTTTTATAGAGTTCTTCCTGGACTTCTTTCTTAAATCAGTTAAAGTAGTAAGATATAGTATATTTATAATCCTAACTAGTCCTAGCTAAAAGCTAAAGGTACTTAGTACTAAAAACTAATACTAACCTGATCTGAGTAAGTAGGTTAATCTTATACTCTACCTTATATTTCTTATCTTATATTCTAAAGGTTTAGTAAAAGACTTCTATAAAGTAATTAAAGTTTATTATAATACTTATAGTTTATTAACTTCTATATTTACTAAGATATTCCCTTATAATAGATTCAAACTAATTAAAAGTACTCCCCTTAAGTCGTAAGTAGATATATATAACTTACCTTTTATTAGTATTAAGGGTAATAGAGAAATAGTTAAAATATACTTATAGTTAAGTTATAAATCCCTGAAGTTTGGTTTGTATTCTATTGAATATCTCTAGTACTAGTAGCTTAAGTAGTATTCCTAGTTCTCGCCTATTAGTTATAGCCTGGGCCTGGGCTTACAGATTAGTATTCTAAACAGCTTACTATCCTATTAGGTTAGTTATAGTTACTAACTCCTACTGTATAGTTATAAGATAATCCTAGAGTTAGATAATTTATTCCCTAAGGAGTTTAACTTCAGTATTATTATTACTACTACTACTACTATTACTATTATTCTTATCTATCGTATTATTATATAGAATAGGTAGGTTATTAGCAGTAGCAGGGGTATAGTACTACTAAGCTTATAGAACTACAGCAGCTATAATATCTTCTTTATTATTATACAGCGATTAAGATAAGGTAATCAGCTGAATAAGAGTTATTAATATATAATAGTTAGGTAATTTATACTGGATAGGGGTCTAGGGTAAGTTAGGGTTAAACTAATCAGAGGTTATTCTAAGTAGTATAATTAGGTTATTATAGGCTATATAATATAAATTACTATTAATATATAAGTATTATAAAGCTAGTAATAATAGATATATAGATAATTATATTAATAACTATCTAAAAGAGTATTTCTATCTAGAAAAGGAATATATATATATATTCGTTATAGAGCGTAAGGAGTATACTGCTCCTGGTAATCCAGCTTATTCCGCAACAGGAGCGTACTGCTCCTATCGCTCCTGTCTTTCAGATTATAGGGTGTATATAACTATATAACCCGTTATAGAGGCCTTTATTCGTAATACTAGATAATAGAAATACTTACTATAACCTTCTTCTTCTAGAGAGTAAAAGGATTCTGAAAAATTATTAATATTATTAGGTATATACTAAATATAGGGTATATATAATAAACTAATAGAACTTAGTATTATACTTAGTAGTAAAAATAGAATTATTAGTACTAAGAAATTAGTAAATATATTCTGTATATATACTAAATATATAGAGACTTATACTCTCTCCTTAAGAGTAGTAGTAATAATATCTATTAGCCCCTCTAGAGGGCTATACCTAGTATATAGTTAGTATTAGTTAGATAAAAGTATACTTAGTATATATTTACTAGTTAAGAATAGAGAATATAATAAGATATTATTTAAGATATAGAATATAGCTAATAAGAGTACTAAAATATAATTAGTATATATAGAGTATAAATAGATAGATATATTAAATATATACTTATAAATAGGCTATAAGTTTCTTATCTAAAGTAATATTCCTATATCCAGCTTTAGTAATTATAATATTATATTAGTATATATTTAAAATATATATATATTTTTACTTATTAATAGTACTATACTAGCTTTTTATATATTATTAAACCTAATATATAGTTAGTATATATAGAGTATAAATAGGTAGATATATTAAGTATATACTTACTTAACTAGTACTATCTGTAATATTAATATTTATACTATATTATAAACTACTATCTACTTTAATACTATATCTACTAAGTATAAGTAAAAATATCTATTAGGTATATATAAGGTATAATATATATATATAAATAGACCTTAAAGAGATAGATCTTTAGCTTCTTATTATTATCTATACTATAGGGATCTTCTATAGTTAGTATATACTTAGTATTAGCTAATTATTATACTTATAAGATAGTCTGAGAGTATCTTTTCTACTATTAGTATATACTGAAAATATTATAGATTTAGAAATAAGCTAGGTATATACTTATTAATATATTAACTATATATTAATATTAGGCCTACTTAATAAAGAGTAGTAAAGTTATCCTAATCAGTAAGAGCTATATATATACTTAGTATAATCTTCTCTAATATTAGCTATAGATCTTACTTACTATAGAAGGAGTAGTCTATAGATATAATAAGCAGGGATTCTATATATATATATACTTAGTATATCTTTAATATATCTATATATACTTAAAAGATAAGGGTAAATAGTAAAAGAAAATAAATAAAGAAAAAATATATATATATATACTTAAAATAAGAGGAAAATAATAAAGAAAATAAATAAAGAAAATATATATATATATACTTAATATAAGAGGGAATTAGTAAAAGTAGAAGCTGCTAAAGCTATAGTACTAAAAATATAGTTATATAGGAATAAAAATACTAGTATATAATAACTATAAAAATATAGAAAATAATATAAAACAGCTATAATATATATAGAAGCTAAATAATAGGAATATAATAGATAAATTATAATAAAATAATAAAGGAAGAGATATTAAACTTACTATTACTTATAGATTAAAGAGAAAGAAAAAAAGAAAGGAAGAGAGGGAGGCTTATATATAACTTAGGTATAAAGTATATATAGACCGTATATATATATATAACCTGCTGGTTATCTATTTAGCTGAGCCCTCAGCCCTATATATAACCTTTATATTCTTACTATACCTACTGCTTATACACTATATATATACAGAATTCTGCTCCAAAGTTCTGCTGAAGCCCTACTAGATATTAGATTTACTTTTATTAATATTAGATCAGTATACACCTCGCGCCAGGTCTCCTCCTCCACACAGGCGCTGTTCCACCTGCAGTTGCATGCCAGGCACCTGCGGGCTGGGGCGTCACTTGTGACTCGGGTGGGGCGCGATCCAGGCTCTGAGTGGCTGATGCACACGCCCGCATGAATTACGTAGCGTCCTGTAGCACCAGGCCGGAGAACCTATTTGAGCTGGGAACTGAGTTGCCCGGCACCCGAGGCTTCGCCGTGCTTATCTACCTCCAGCAGCTAGTCGTTCCTCCCTCCTCTTCCATCTCTCCTCCCATCCATCCTCCTCATCTTCCATTACATCCATCATCGATTAACTAGATTGCCGCATCGCCACAATGCGTCTGTCTTCTTCTGCCCTCGTTCTGGGCGCCGCTTCGGCCGTTGCTGCCGAGCAGCACGTCCTCACCGGAGGCAGCTCCGATAAGGTCTCATACACCTTCGCGGACAAGACCGAGTCATGGGTCAAGCCATTTGAGGAGCTCTATGGCGAGATGAAGTCCGAGGCCAAGGGCATCTGGGATGAAGTTTCTATGCTGATGCCCGATGCCATCGAGGCCTTCAAGCAGACCGTCACCGGTCCCAAACCCAAGCCTGCTACCCGTCGCCCAGACTCCCACTGGGATCACATCGTCAAGGGCGAGGAGGTCTACAAGGCCAAGGTTTCGGCCTCTTCTACCGGCCGTGCCGATAGCTACCTGAAGAACTACAACCTTCGTGCCAAGTCTGTCGACCCCTCCAAGCTCGGCGTCGATACCGTCAAGCAGTACAGCGGTTACCTCGATGACGAGGAGGAGGACAAGCACTTGTTCTACTGTAAGCACTTATCCCGCTCTCTTTCATCCTCATGATACTGATCCTTCTCCCTTCAGGGTTCTTCGAGTCCCGCAACGACCCCGAGAACGACCCAGTTGTCCTCTGGCTCAACGGTGGCCCAGGCTGCTCCTCGCTCACAGGTCTCTTCCTTGAGCTGGGCCCTTCCTCTGTTGACAAGAAGCTCCAGCTCGTCAACAACCCCTCCGCATGGAACAACAATGCTTCCGTCATCTTCCTCGACCAGCCCGTCAATGTTGGTTACTCTTACAGCAGTGGAAGTGTGAGCAACACTGTTGCTGCCGGCAAGGACATCTATGCCCTCCTCACCCTCTTCTTCCAACAGTTCCCTCAGTATGCTAAGCAGGATTTCCACATTGCTGGAGAGTCGTATGCTGGCCACTACATCCCTGTCTTTGCCAACGAGATCCTGAAGCATGAGGAGCGTAACATCAACCTCAAGAGTGTGCTTATTGGTAACGGTCTCACTGACGGCCTTACCCAGTACGCTTACTACCGTCCCATGGCCTGTGGTGAGGGTGGCCACGAATCTGTTCTGAGCCAGGGCGAATGTCAGTCGATGGACAATGCTCTCCCCCGATGCCAGTCTCTCATCCAGAACTGCTACGATTCTGAGAGCGCCTGGTCATGTGTTCCCGCCACCATCTACTGCAACAACGCCATGATGGGTCCTTACCAACGCACTGGTCTGAACGTCTATGACATTCGTGGCAAGTGCGAGGATACTTCTAACCTTTGCTACTCTGGCCTTGGTTACATCTCCGACTACCTCAACCAGAGATCGGTCCAGGATGCTCTTGGCGCTGAGGTCAGCACCTACGACAGCTGCAACTTTGACATCAACCGCAACTTCATGTTCGCTGGTGACTGGATGAAGCCATACCACCGCATCGTTCCCGATGTTCTTGCCAAGATTCCCGTTCTCATCTACGCCGGTGACAAGGACTTCATTTGCAACTGGCTCGGCAACCAGGCCTGGACCGACGAGCTTGAGTGGGACGGCCATGCTGGCTTTTCCAAGGCTGAGTTGAAGGATCTCAAGACCCCCAACGCCAAGAAGGAGTACGGCAAGGTCAAGTCCAGCGGCAACCTTACCTTCATGCGCATCTACGGCGCCGGCCACATGGTTCCCATGGACCAGCCCGAGAACTCCGTCGACTTCTACAACCGCTGGTTGGGTGGCGAGTGGTTCTAAGTAATGTCTGTGTTCATGTTTTCTTTATTTGTATCTCTGCATTTTTTGGGTTGGGTGACAAGTGGGTTCATCTCAAGACGTAACACATATCTTACTTAGAATGGGAAGCGAGATGGGGATTTCTGTTGGGCCAAGATTGGACAATGCTCTGTGCGATAGAGGCTGCATTCAAGCAGATTGATATGTTCTGAACAGAACCTGCAGCGATTCAGTATACGTAGAACAATATATGTGAAATTCAAAGCGAGAAGAAAGCCACACCACCAGTCCACAACCAGATTCCACTTTCAAAGGTACAGGGTCTGTGACCAAGATACAATAACTATCTCTCGGGCAAACAAGGTGTTGCTTTGACAAGGATCTCTGCTACTCTTCTACTAAACGACTTGTTGGTTTTTTTGGGTGGTATAGACTAAGCTTTGCTCTTCCTCCGTTATGAGAGGGTGAATGTAGTCGTGACAGCCACCACGGCACAAGCCCAAGCGCCCAAGTCGGTCGTCACCATGCGGACCAGGTTGACGCCGAGCCAGTCCCTCATGTAGTCGCTGTTTGACTTCTTCCCCTTCGCCTGGCCCTCCGATGATGCCTGGCCTCCGCGGTCCTCGATGAGGGCGGCGACGGACGGCGCGACGAGGGGCACGAAAAGCAGATGACCCGTAGCCAGAGCGGCGGTGGCGATGTACCAGGGAAAGGAGCCGCGGGCGCGGAGGAGCGGGCGGGCGAGGTAGATGGCGCCGACGGAGGACCAGGTGGTGACGCCGAGGAGGCCGACGACCTTCCAGAGGTTGGCCCAGAAGGTGTTGGCGAAGTAAGGGGGCAGGACCCCGTCGGCGCCACGGACGTTGGGACGGACGAGGGAGGAGAAGAAGGAGTGCTGGTCGAGGGAGAACCAGAGGGAGCAGGAGGAGGAGATGAGGGGGGTGGTGAGGAGGAGGGTGGTGGCCTTGGGGGAGAGGAGCTGGGAGGCCATGGTTGGTTGTGGTTGATGGAAGGCTTTGATGAGGTTGGTTTGTAGGTGTAAGTAGGTAATCGATGATGAATGGTCAAGTTGAGGATGAGGTTCGGTCAGCAATGACGATGCATCCAACCCAGGTCAATCAGATAGGACGGCTTTTTATATCCCTACGGCATAATCTACACTCCGTAAACGATCCATTGATTGGAAAAGAACTTTGAAAATTGCTCATCCGGAGCCAGACCAGCCTCGTGCAACAATTATCACCATTGAAGCCGATCCGATCTCCACACGAGACCCTCATTATACGCCGGGCATTAGGCAGTGCCTCCGGGATATTCCACTCATTGCGGCACGTAACTATAAAGCAAAGGGAAATTCGTACCATTTGCGGACTTTCGCGAAAACGCGGTTCTGGTATTGTAAAACTCCGCAGCCAACTCCAGTATCTCCTTTCTAGGCAATGGCCGATCGATGTCCACATCACAACGGATCGAGCACAGGTACTTTCGAACAAATCATTCTTGACGGTGAGCAAGTTACAGCTGTCTATCGATCAACTACCTCGTCTCTCGCCTATACAATCTCAAAGCGAAGTGCATCATACTGCACATACACCGTCTCTGCCAGCAACGCAGACTCGTAGTTGGTGCCGTTGTACGGCAAGCTGAGCACAAACTCGTTTTCCCCCTCACGCAGCAACTCAGGCTTAAAGATGAATTTATGGGCGACGCCGTAGCAGATCACAGCAGAGCGCACGCCACACGAGCTGCTCTGGTTATACCTATCTCACATATCAGTATTAAGAAGAAGCCGCAGTTTTGAAAGCCGAGTTAACCAGAACTTACGGAATCACCCATGGCTCGAGATCCTGGCCGTTGATACTGACGGTATAAGGCAGGTTCGCGTACGGCTCCGACGCATTGTACACGTCCGTGTTCCCCGCCGCCGTCTTCACGCCCGCCAGCTGGACCGTCAGCGTGGCCTGCCGCTTCCACTCGATCTGCGCCTTGTCGAGGTCGAACGCGACGGTCCAGTTGTTCACGTTGCCGTCCCCGACGTACGGCTCGGGTCTGTTGTAGTTGGAGCGGCCCCCGAAGACGCTCCAGTGGATGTAGTTCCAGTCCTCGGCCTCCTTGCTCTCCCCGACCTTGAAGCGGACCCCTTCGGGGAAGTCCTCGACGAAGTCGTAGGCGCCCCAGTAGATGCGGTACTCCTCGGGGTGGAGGGTATGCTTGGTGTCGCGCGCGGTTCCGTGCCTATACTCGCCGGCCGAGCGGTCGGGGTAGCCCAGGCGCCAGATCTCTACGCCCTCGGTCTCCTCGCGCCAGCGGGCGTGGGTCATTTGCATCACGCTCACGCCGGAGGAGGCGGTGACGACCACATCGTCTTTGATGTAGTGGCCGAAGACGCCGTCGGCGTAGATTGTGAGGCGGTATGTGCCCTCCTTCACCATGGGGATCGTGGCGTAGCCCTCGTCGTCGATGTTGGCCCAGTACTGGTACGCCTTGGTGTCGAGGACGTTCTCCTGAAAGTCGACACCGTTCTGGGATAAGACTGCCAGCGGCCGTTTGGCGTTCTGGGGGAGGTCGACGTGGAGCTTCCAGGTTGCCCGTTTCGAGGACGGGACGTAGTTGGTGACGTGCTCTGCGATGGAGTCGTAGAACTCGGCGTTCCAGGTAGGATCGGCGAACTTGGCAGCGTCCTCGTGTAGTGCGAGGATGTCAGAACCTTCCGGGAAGCGGTTGAAATAGTAATAGGCCTATGCTCGCAAGTCAATATTCTATTTCTGAAAAATCGGGCCACCAAGTGAGATCTCACAGGTCCAAATGTCCTGTCAAAGCCGTTTGTGATGTCAGGCTGTTAGCTGGTCAGCTTGGTCTGGGTATAAATGGTACAGGAGATGGGCATTTGAAGACTACCGTCTGGTCACCGTGGTGGTTGGAGCTGATATAGTTGTACACGATACCGTCCACAGTGAGGTCTGAATGGGTTGGGCCGCCAAAGTACGTGTCTTTTGTGTTCATCACCAACCAAGCCCCATAAGTCGATCCGTCGGGGGTGTGGGAGCCATCAGCAAATCTACATTCAACATAGTCAGTCGTTGCCCATTTGTTGAACAGAATGAGCTGTAGACATACAAGCCATAGGCGTCAAGATCTCTCCACGGGTCGGAAAATGTATATTTGGTGAAGTAATCCGCCAGTTCCTTCACATACGCATCGTCGGGCGTGTTCCCGAGATACCAAGTCGCATCCTGCACTGTGACCTGCTTGCTTGTGGCCTCAGACCCAGGAAGAGGAGCATAGTGCCCCTTGTTGGTCAGAAGATGGGTCCAGATATCAGTGTTCGGGCGGAACATGGTTCTCAGCTCTTGCAGATTCCGCAGGAAGGGTGTCGTTTCGTTGTGATATGCCACCCGGCTGAACGTGTGCAAGCCCGTCTCGCCATCACGGAGGAACCAGTACTGCTCGAGGACCTGTCCCGTCGCGATGTAAGTATCGGACATCTTGACGCCACCGTAGGCGGTCCCCGTAGAGTCGGTGCCAGAGTACAGCTCATAGCTTGGTTTTTGGGTGCCGGGCGTCCAGAAACCCGAGGGAATGCAGTAGCAGTTCAAGTATGGCCCCTGGCCGGTAGCGCCACTCTTGGGGCCAAGCAAATCCTGCCCATCGAGAGTGAGGCTCACCACAGATCCTATCGACTTGTCAATGGCGGTATAAAACCGGTCGTTGGCAAGGATGAATCGACCATCTGTCTCGTTGGCATCCAGCTTCGCAGACACTTGAAGCGGCGCCTGGAGCCCCAAGACAAGAAGCGACAAGAGTGACGACCTCGAAAACATCATTCCAGTCTGCAGAAACAGCCACAGTCGGGTGTCAGAATCATCCAAAATTGGTCCTCTTACACTCCAGAGAAAGGGTTGTATATACTTTCGGGGTAACTCTTAAATATACAACATATCTTAGCCAAGTGTTCCCATCTTTTCCCAACTCCATCCCTGTCAATGCAAAAAAAAATCCCAAGTAGTTTTCCCAGCTTTCTCAGTAGGTAGAGATACAAGGATGTGCGAAATGGCATGTGGCCGAATGTTCTCTTCGGTTTCGCGATTATTATCCCCGCATACAGGGACATTGCAATTTAGCCGTTGCTTGAGCACAGTTCCCCCACGATAGGCGTGCACTTAATTTCGGTTGTCGGGGAATCATCCAGCGAGCTCCCCGCGAAAACGGCTTACATCTTCCAGCCTAGTCCAGCGGAAGTGAGAAAGATCTTGACTACCGAGCAGAATTGGCGGAGCCATATGTCATCGACTATCCCCTTTGTTGTTGTGGGGGAGCATGGCTCCCTCGTTTTTGATATTAGATTATGTGCCTGAGTCTGTACCACTTCGGCAATACGGGTTTTGAGCCGCGGACAGGGCCTCCTACTTTCCACGTATAGGAGAGCGGCCTAGTCATGCCAGCTCAGTCGTCACTGCCCAGGAAGAGCAACCTAGATCGAACGGCGTTACATCACAGATATTTGTTCGTCGGAGAGCCGCACAATACGACCCTTACGCTCGCGTGAAGAATGGGCTTTGATAAGCTGGCTTCAATTAGTCCATAAAGGAAAATACGCTATAACACTTGTGACCGATGTATATATACCTAATCATCATCTTCATCGACTCGCGCACGCTTAGGCTGCCGTCCCTCGCTCTGCAGCCCATACCCTCTCTTCGATGATGTCGTCTGCTCAACTTCAGATAAGAACTTGTCCACGTTGAAAGGGTCCGCAGCCTCTTTTTCAAACTGAACTGGTCCCTCACGAGCCTGAACCGCGTGTTTGTTAGCCAATGAAAAATGTCCAGATATGGGAATATTGTAACCTACCTCAGCGTCGCCTGCCCCCTTGAAGGTGCCCTTGCCCAGGGCCTCTCCAAATCGGCTCGCTTTTTGAATCTTTGCCATCTCTCGATCGCCAGCTTCAGGGCCATCATCTTCGTCCATGTTCGCTCGGGGGCGATAGATGCTGTTGATACCTTCCTGCGCAGCAAACAGCGGCTTATCATAATGATTATCCTCGTTGAAACCACTGTTGAAGCCACTCTGTTGGTTGAACAACCTAGAGTCGTACATCGTTTCCTTAGACTGCGTTGGCTTTGCCAGACCCAAAGCAATCTTCTCTGATATGTCTCTGTTCTGCTCCCGGGCCATGACCTGCATGCGCCTCTCCGCACCCATTCTGTTCTGGCGAAGTTTGCGCTCCTCCTCTTTTTGTCGCTCTTTTCGTGCCTTTTCACGTTCTCGAATCTCTGAGTCTTCACTGTCAGAGGCATCCGAGTACGAGTCGCTGTAGCTTCGGGATCGTGATCTTGAATCCCGAGAACCCCTCGAGTCGCGCGAGTCACGCGAGTCCCGTGAGGACTGTCGTTTGCGGCCAGCCTTGTTTCGTTCCTCGCGCGCCTGCTGAGCTAAGGATCGGAGGTTCTCCTCTTTCTGTAATTTCTCTTTTTCCGCGAGTCTCTGCTGCATCTTGGATCGTTGCTGTACTTCCTCTCGGGCATGGCGTTCAGCCATTCTCACCGATTCCGCGAACTGCGCGTGCTTGTCGTTAATGGCAATGTCTTGTAACCCCCTTCCATCAGCAGCTAGTCGCTTATCTAGAGCAATCGTAAAACCCTTGGGATTCTTCCAGTTGGAAACGGGAGGTGGGATTTTCCACATTTCCTGGTCTTCGGCGGTCAACTTTCGTGGAGGGGAATGCATAATCGGCGGTGGCGGAGAGGGAGGCCCTCTGGGGATTTTCTTGTGTTTGAATTTGGCCAACTCCATGGGATCCTTCTGTCGCTCGACAATCTTCATGATTCGGTCTTGTTTCTTGGAGTTGTCGCCCATGTGATTCGTCGGCGTATATCGCACAAACGTCGGTTCTTTCCGCTGCCCAACATTGACATTCTTGGGCTTCTGGGCTGCAGCGGCGCCACTGATGAGCACTGCCAGGGCGTCCTTTGTCCTCTGTGTGGTGGCCGCGACAGCCTCCTTGTCGGGTCGCGCCAAGTCGATCTCGCCAGCGTCGGCGCGTTGTCGGAGCGGAATCAAATCTTTGAAGGACGTGTGAATTATTCGCTTGTCGTCATGGCCCTGCCTGACGATTGCATCGTATTTGACCTTTCCCTCGGAATCTACCCGCACGGCCAACGCGTTACTCGTTTCGCCTTTTCTGCCCATGTCCAGAGGGTACTGGGCAATAGGAACCTCTGGAAACGCGCCTCCGTCTCCAAAATCCTCCTGGGTGCGCGGGCGCCATCCTGATCGTTGTCCGTAGGGCGGAGGGCCAGATCGCTTCAGGACGATCTGGTTGTCGTCCAGGTGACCAACCCCAACAATGCGAGCCCCGCGCTGCTTGGTGTGAGCAGGCGCCTCCTCATCTTCGCCGGTGTATTTCGGCTTCGGGAGCGAAGCTTGCAACGATGCCGCGATCGAAGCCATTGTGTAAGAGTTGGTGGTGAAGAGAAATGAAAGGTGATGCGATGGATGCCTTCGAGGCCTGGGCTAATTCTTTCTTCCAGCCACAGCAAATGCTCCACTTATTTATTTGAGCCACACTAAGAAGCTCAAGCCGCTAAAGACACCCCACACTACTGGGTCTAGTTGGTGCTCCTAAAAGAGCCAGCTTAGAGCTCTGGTGTAAGCTGTTGCGATCTCTGCAAGTATTAAACTGGGCAGTTTTGGATAAACAGACGCTGCATGCACTCTTATAGATAGGACAATGGTCATCATCTGCGATTCCGCCAGAAATACTTCACATGTACGCCTTGGCGCCAGCCTAAGCCTCATAACTAAGTCGCTCGTACATTGTCCCACCACCTTAAGTATGCATAGCAAATATCATTATCCGCATGCTTCCATACAATACATGCCCAATACAAGCCTATTTTTACTGACTTTGCGCCCCATATAATGAAGATGTCGCACAGAATAATTCCTTCAAACATATCCCTTGCGAGCGCCCTAATGAAAACTATCAGCATCCTGTTATATAATCACTAAAGGGGGGATCAACAAACCTGGAAAAAGAACCGGACAACAAACACTTGCAAACCACCCATTGCAACAATCAAAGCGATTTGAATCAGGCTGAAATTGACAATGCGCTTCTCCGTGCTGTGAACAGTGCTGAAGTTTCGGTTCTCGCGGGTGCGGAAGTACTTTTGGTTTCGTGAAATGGTTGAGAGCTGGCCTGAGATCTTGAAAACTGACTCCTCCAGGATTGAGGTTTGCTCAGGGGAGGATCCCTTCTTCGAGGGGAGCTGAGCTTTCGATTCACCCTCGACCTATCGAGGCAAGTTTGTTAGAGGACACTTCTTCCGCTAGGTGTGTTGTTGGTCTTACAGAAATCTCGAAGTCGACAAACTTATCGGCAAAGGTGCTCATGGAATTGTCGAAGCAGAATGAGTATTCTCCGACCTGGTTGGCGGTAAAGACGAAGTCACCCTGGCGCTCCTTCTCTCCCTCCATGATGACCCTATGGCCGGGGCCTTGGACAGCATAATCGACATCGAAAGCACCACCAGATTGGACCTAATAATAAAGAATAAAACAGTCAAATAAGTTGATATTCTTCCTCCATTGTTGCTGCGGAGCCCCAGAAAAGGTCTTTTGGATGAATACTCACAGCAAAGTAGAAAGCCACCTTCTCGCCCTCCTTCTTGGTTTGAGCGTAGAAGCATGCCCTCTCGTGTGCAGAAAGCTGGTATGTCAATGCAGTAGCTGTGGCATCGGATAACAGGCAGGCGACAAACCCAGCGAAGAGTGTCGATAATTTCATCTTGGCGGCGGCGAGAGAAAAGATGTCGCGTGCTTGATATTCAAAGCAACCATCAAGTATCCTACAGAATAGATGCTACAGTGGCCCCGAGCCAAGGGGCCACGATGGACTTCGGGCCGGATTTTCGAACTGCCGGTCCAGGGGGTCGAGAATCCATTGTTTAGTGCCACGCACGCTAAAGATAACAATCCACGCCTGGCACTTTACGCGTCCAATCACAGGCACCAAATCTCCAACGAGCGTTCATGGGAGATGACCTCATTTGCGCGTTAGGTGCGACCGTGAGAGTGGCAGCTCCCTCCTCTCTCGCGGCTCAGCCATATATGACCCTTGTACCTAGTCGCGTAGGAACGTCTGAAGCTTACCACTCTCTAATCATGCAACATCAGACCCTGTGTGTTTTTATCCTCTAAATTCAATTAATTTTCCTTCGCATGCTCACACGTGTTGAATGAACTCGTCGCAATGGCCATTCAAGCAAGATTGGCCCAGATATCCTCAACAGCCCTGAGGATATCTGCAATTCTGTTCTTCAGATTGGTACGGCCCCCACCACATCCTGGCACTTGGTCTCACGCGATTTCACTAACTGATTTTACAGTTTCCAGTATGTTGTGCAGATGATTCCAAGACAGGTCGTCCCAACTTCAAACAAATAAGCTTACACCCAGCAGGCACATTTCCCATCCATTGCTTTCGCGCTATTTGCTGTCTACATCCCAACTTACTTCGCTACGTACTTTGCTAAGCCGGAATACGATGTGTTGGCAGACAATGTTAATGTTACCGTGAAAGAGACCACCGTTGAGACAGTGACGCCTCTGCTGTCTGAAAATGGAGTCGCGGATGAGTCGGAAGCCACAGTAGTAGCTGAGGAGGTCAAAGTGGAGGAAGAGGTCGTGCTCAAAGAGAAGGATGTCAAATCGTGGAGTATCATCGCCTTTGGCGCGCCAAACGCAGCTCGTTTCTGGCCATCTACACTCACCTTCCTGGTGAACACGATCCTCATTGGGCTGGTTGCCGATGCATTATACCGGGCACGATTGCTCTACCCGGTCGATGATCTGTCTTTCGTCAGACTTGGGTATGTGTCGCACTTGGAAGCGAAGTTCCTCGTTCGGGAGCCGGATCAAACTCAACTACCCATTTCCTTCGAAATTCACATCAAGGACCCCCAGCCTCCTTTTGACAATGTACTGTGGCAAACCGTTGGGGTCCTCCCAGCAACGACCAACGAAACGGACTTCGCCAGCACGTTGGTAGTGTCTTTGCCTCACTCACAGCAGCGACGGTACGAGTGGAGAACGTCAAACAATCACTCTGGCGAGTTTCTAGCCCCTCCAAGACCAGGTCAGATGCCTGCCTATAACGATGGGAAATTTACCTTCCTGTCCACTTCTTGCATCCTCCCACGCTTTCCTTATAGTCCCCTGGATCACCCCCTCGCAATCCCGGGTCTCCGTCATCTCGCCGACAAACTTCCAGAGCTCGGTGCCCAATTCATGCTATTCTTGGGCGACTTTATATATGTCGACGTTCCCCAGCGGTTTGGTAAATCCGTCGAGGAGTACAGAATGCAGTACCGTCAAGTTTATGCTTCTCCCGACTGGGCTCCTGTTGCGCAGAACCTGAGCTGGATCCACGTTTTGGATGATCATGAGATTTCCAATGACTGGTCTGCAAACAACACTGGTATTTATAATGCCGCCGTCGAGCCATGGCATCTTTATCAAGCAGATCAAAATCCCCCCAAGGCCCTCGTGGCTGGCTCATCAACCCAACGTCGTCAAGATGCCACTTGGTACGAGTTTGAGCAAGGCCCTGCAAGCTTCTTTATGATGGACACGCGTAGTTATCGATCCAGTAATAGCTTGCCCTATGAAGATGAGAAGAAAACCATGCTGGGCCAAACTCAGCTTGAAGATTTCCTAGCATGGTTGGCTCGTCCTGTCCCTAACGGAATCCGGTGGAAGGTCATCGCTACCTCCATTCCATTCACCAAGAATTGGCCTGTCAACCTTCAGGACACCTGGGGTGGTTTCCTAGTTGAGCGAAAGAAGATCCTTGAAGCCATGTGGGACGCTGGCGAGCAAGGTACGGGCGTCATTCTTCTCTCGGGTGACCGACATGAGTTTGCTGCTACGAAGTTCCCACCTCCTCCTGGCTCGCGTTGGAACCAGTCTTCTACCGTATGCGAATTTTCAACGAGCCCTCTTAATCAGTTCGCATCTCCCATTGCAACATACAAGCAGACTGATGACGAAGATGTTAAGCTGGAGTAAGTCCCGACGTCCATGGTGAATTAATCACGCAGCTAACAAGTGACACTTAGGTATATCCCTTCCGGTACCTCGAAGTTCGGTTCGTTCACAATTGAGAACACTGACGGCGAAAGCTCTCTTCTCTACCGTCTTTTCATTGACGGGAAGGAACGGTGGAACACCACTGTCGTGGCACCACCTGTGCCCGAGAGCGACAGTGCTCTTTCTTCTTTCTGGTCCAAGTTTAGACTCCTCTAGAGGCACATGCCATGGGGTTTTGTTTTGAATTTCAGGCGTAATTGGTTGGTTTATGTGTTATTGGGCGGGCTACATGGCTGGCGCAAAATTTCGATGATATTGAAGCGTCGTGTATCCAGACACAGTACGAATGCAGATTTGGGTTGCTTTGCAGCCTTGGGTTTTTATGGTGATCCATTCTCATACATAACTCCACGGGTGGTAACCTAGGTAGTTTTAACACGAGGATACTATGGTCTATTTATCTTTACTAGGCATGATTTCATATTATTGTTTTTCCACTGAACTAATTCGATCTGAAGTCTTGGTGGTCACAACTGTTATTGGAGTTATTTCGGATATAGGACCAAACTCTCGCTGATGCTTTTCTTCACCCACCCCCCCTCACTAATTCGATAGACTAGCTCATGTATTGTGAAATTGATTAATATTGATTCATATCCTTCTAGTTGTAAACAAACAAAAATACAATGAAAAGCTTAATTTTCACAGAGGCCTTGGTTCCATCAGGGTCCTGTATGGAGGTCTAGGGTAGTCGGCTGTGCGACACCGCCTTCCTATCGGCCCCTCCATGCAGGAATTTCGGCGGCAAAATTCCAAATATTTTCTTATCTACAACAACTTTTCGCGACCAATTCAGTCAGTACGACAATCTTTAAAAACCACAACTTTGCCCGCCATGGCAGGACCTTATAACAAAAAACGGTCAATTGATGGCCGAGCACAGCGCCCTTTTAAAAAACAGAAAAGAAAGCAACGATATCACAGCGAGTCAGAAGATGAGGCTACTGGTGACTTTGATCCCGTGAACCTGCTCGACTCAGACGACGACATTCATAATGCAAAGGTGGACGATGTTGGGGATGCAGAGGAAGAAGCATCCAGCTCAGAAGATGAGCAGCCTGCGACGAGGAAAAAGAAGACATTGAACACCAAAAAGGCCCAGAAGCCACCAGCCAAGAAGGCGAAGGATGCGCCGTCTAGCGACGAGGACGAGGAAGAAGAAGAAGAAGAAGAAGATGATGAAGAGTCATCCGACCTTGGTGACGAGGACGACGAGTATGAGATTGAGGGTGACGATAATCTGGAGAAAAAGTCCAAATCCAAGAGGAATGACCCAACCGCATTTGCGACGTCGCTGTCCAAGATCCTGTCTACGAAACTGTCAACGACAAAACGATCAGACCCCGTTCTGGCTCGTAGCACGGATGCTGTCGAAGCCTCAAAAGCAGTCCTGGATAACGCATTAGAAGCGAAAGCTCGGAAACAAATGCGCGATCAGAAGAGGAAGGCCCTCGAGAAGGGCCGTGTGAAGGACGTTCTTGTTGCTTCAAGAAACGAGTCCACGGGAGAGTTCGAGACAACCACATCCGAAATCATGGAGACGGAGAGGAGACTCCGCAAGGTGGCCCAGAGAGGTGTTGTCAAACTTTTCAATGCCGTCCGAGCGGCCCAGGTCGCCGCCGTGGAGGCAGACAAGGGAGTGAAGAAGGAAGGCGTTATCGGCATGAATCAAAGAGAGGAAAAGGTCAATGAGCTGAGTAAAAAGGGATTTTTGGACCTGATAGCTTCGGGAGGTGGGGGATTGAAGAAGACTGCCTTGGAGGAAGCTTAGTGTAATTTAATTTCCCGAGTAGGATATTCAGGGCTTCGGCATGAGTCCTGATGAAAGATACCCCGAGTTGTCACATGTCGCCAATAGCGCCTATTGCCATCTATTTGTTACTATTGTACATATCCGAGTTGAGTCATGATAATTTCACAAGATTGTATACAGCCGTCCATATATATCCAGATATTTAACTGAAGTCGCTGGCCTGCAGATTTCGTGTCATGGAGGGTAAGCGAACAACCAAGCCGTCCAGTTCCTTTTTCATCACCACCTGACAGCCAAGGCGGCTGGTTTCCGTCAAGCCGAAAGCCAGGTCCAGCATATCATTCTCATCATCTTCTGGTTCGGGAATCTTATCGTAATATCCGTCATCGGTGACAATGACGTGGCATGTAGAGCATGCGCATGACCCTCCGCAAGCGCCCTCCATTTCTAAGTCGTTGGCTTGCGCAATATCAAGCAGGTTATCGCCTTCGGAGACGGCAAATTTGTAGTCTCGACCATCCTTGTCGATGAAAGTCACATAGAGCCTTGGAAATAATTAGTTTGCAAGTTCAAGAAAAAAAGCTACAAAGAAGGTAGACGAACTCCTCGCCCGGCTTCGGAGGGTGGATATGACCATGCTGCCTCTGTGCAGTGGTTGTGAAAGATCGGGTATATTGGGACGAGGTTTGTAGGCGCGAGATACTTCTACTGGGCAGAGAAAATAAAGAGGAGGGGCGAAGAAGATTGCTCGGAGCTCTTGCTTGTAAGGACAGGTGTCGAGACTGACGGCATATTGTCGAAGATAGCCTTGGGAGGCACTTTGTGACCGATCGTGAGCTAGCCATCTCGCTCGGATCTCGCTGGGGTAGATTTTATCGAGTATGGAGGGGTGCGGGAGGGAAGCAGCCCAATTCGCCAATCAACGCAAGCCCGGAGCACTGCAATGTCGAAACCCAGATGCTTGACACTGCGATCGCAATAATATCCTCCTAACACATAATTGTCCGTGGAGGAGTCGAGGAGATTTTGGGCTAGTCCGATGGGCGCAACAAACCAGCCTTTGGAAAAACGTCCATTCCAAATCAATACCGCCGACGACCTAACCCCAGTAGCTCCGATAAGGCGAGTTATCGCCCGGCAAATCCATTGGCCGTGGCCCACCGTGGTAACTCCGAGCCAGTCGTTCACGCATGATTTCAATTTCATCATTACGGCGGATGTGCGGCCAACCTCGCAGCTTTTCTATTCTTGAGCAAATGCTTCAAGTCCCCCCCGACCCAGGATGTCGACCTCGAGAGAAGGAGTCAACCCCTTGAGGCCGTATTATATACCGCCGACCATTGGGGAACGTTCCGAAGTCATCTCCTCACCAGGCCCAAATCCATTCGGCACTAGCAATGCGACTAAAAGCCTGAACTATGCGTCAAAGGCCCGCGATGTGTTGACGGACATCGATTACAATGACTATCTCGGCGACACTTCGCCGACGGTGGTGCAGAATGTGAAGGATTTTATCGACGAGCTGATATGGAAGTACTCGTCGATCCTCATGGCGCAACCTTTCGAGGTCGCCAAAATAATTCTGCAGGTCAGAGACCAGGATGAGAAGGCAGCCCTTACCTCACCGACAGGGACCGATATGCTGAAAAAGAGGACGTCTTCGCACGGAGGATCTATTTACGATGTAAGTGTGCCGAGATGGAAACTACGTGGAGTTCTCTGTTCCTCTTTACTTGTTTGCTAATAAATATCCAGATGGTGGAATCTGATTCCGAGGGTGACGAACAATCATTCTTCACATCCAACATGCCTGAAACCCCTACACCGCTCCACCCGAAGAGCCGGCAACGCAATAGGTCTGTTTCACCAGCCAAAAGTCAGACGCTGAAGACACCAACTATTTCCGAGAATTTTCTGGATATTCGCCGCCCAGACTCTCTCATGGGTGTTTGTTCTGCGCTTTGGCAGAAGGAGGGGATCTGGGGTGTGTGGAAGGGCACCAATGCGACCTTCTTATATACGGTTCTGCAGTCCGTCTTGGAAAACTGGTCTAGAAGTTTTCTGAGCGCGATTTTCAACGTACCGGATTTGGGCGTGAAGGAGGACATTGACCGCCTTGTGGATATTGCATCACCATACCCATGGGCTTCCCTATTTGTCGCCGCAACGGCAGCTGTAGCAACAGGTGTGCTTCTTGCGCCCCTCGACTTGGTGCGCACAAGGTTCGTCCATCAGAATTGACAAGTCCGACTATTTTTGCAGAACTAACTTTTAATGCAGACTCGTTATGACACCGAGTTCCCGTGGACAGCGCCGGACGCTGGCTACACTTCGAGCTCTCCCCTCTTATTTCTGCAATTCTTTGGTTCTCCTCCCCACTATGCTCCATTCGCTCATCCACCCTATTCTTACCCTGTCAACACCCCTTGTATTGAGAACTCGCTTCATGATTGACAGCCAAGCATCACCAACAACGTTCTCTTTCGTGAAATTCTGCGCTTCATCTGCCGCCATTTTTGTGAAGCTGCCACTCGAGACTTCCTTGCGCAGAGGCCACATGGCTGTCCTTTCAAGCAGCGAGTACTTGCAAGCTCTCTCCCCCAAGGACCAGAAGCTCGACACAATCGTGCCCGTCGGCAAGTATGACGGTGTGTTTGGCACCATGTACCATATTGCTCGGGAGGAAGGTCAGCGAGAGGTTGTTGCCAAAGGTCCCCCTGCGAGGAGAAACAGGGCGAAATCTAAGACAGGAATGCCTGCTTATCAAAAGGGTCAGGGAGTTGAAGGGCTTTGGAGGGGATGGAAAGTGAACTGGTGGGGATTGGTTGGTCTGTGGACCGCCAGCGTGTTCGGAAATGGAGGAGACGGTGAGTTTTAAGAGACGGGCTTCTTGTGCTTGTATCATTTTTGTTGGAAACAGTGCATTGCTTGGCATGGCGTTACGGTTTGGGATCTCTCCCCTACGACCTTATGATTAGGACAGTATGATATCCTTGACATTATGATCCTAGACAGTTTGGTGGTTCTATTTCTCCTGATGCTTCTCGACACCTTGTCAACAATAGCACCTCAGTCCATGCCTTATATTTGGATAGTATATGTGGTGTCCGATTATTTGCTATCATCTTCCCATGATTACACAGAGTGATAAATCAACTGCTACGATATTGGAACTTGGACTACTCTCTTAATTATCAATATCCCAGCACTGTTTTTTACAAATTGCGTGGTGCGAACCTTTGACGGATGCCGAATACCTACCTGATTTAGGTATCCACCCAAGATTTGGGCCTGCGGCAAGGTGCTAAATTACGGATGGTCGTTTTGTAGCAGCATTGTACCACAGCATAATGTTCGGGGAGGCAATGACAACCATTTTTCTGTACGCCATTGCAGAGTTTTCTCCCCTCTGCAATTCAATTTAATTTTCTTCTCTATTCCAACTTTTTCAAGGGGTGATATCCATCTCATCCCACACACTTTGTTTCTTAGTACCGCGATCACGTGAATTGGCGTTTTACGCGGCGTACCTCGACTAATCGCCCAATTATCTTTCCTAAATTTGTTCGTGCCATCTCCCAAACAGTTGGACCAATCCCAGGTATCATCCACTTGCAATCAGCCCAAGTACTGTCATGTTCCCAAAGATGACTTGACAGCATTTCATGTCATCCTAGGGCAACCCAACACATTCGCACGGCCCATCTCGTTTGGGCCCTCGAGCTGATCTTACCTGACACTTTGCCATCACCTTCACGATGGCGACTGTGAACGGTGATGTACCTTCTTCAAATGGAACGCAAAATGAAGTAAATGGGTCACGAAAGTTCAAGGCCTCCGAGTTGCCCCTGCCCTCGGCGACTCGCAGCGCAATTGAAGTATTGGCCCATACCTTCAAGAGAGAAGGTGACTACGACACTATCCGACGGCAGGCATGGGAGGCTTTCCAAGTCAGCGTAAGTTTATTTCCACTACGTAGGATAGCCATCTTTCCTTGGATTCTAAGTCATGTTTCTAGGACTACGAAAAGCAAATCACCAAGTCTATTCTCGAAGTCGCCGAGCAGGAAGTCGAACGAAATCCTCAGCAGCTCCTCACACTGGACCGACGAAAAGGTGCAGCACTGATCGATGGTGCGTTGGAGCGAAAAGGCATTTATAACACAGCCGAGGGCGTTCTTGGACAGTTGATCGACGTTGGAAAAATCGAGGAGAGCATTCGAGGGTCGCGTCGCGCCCAGATTGGTGACGAGGCTGCCGAGGACGAGCGAGTACGTGGCGCCAAGACAGATGACGAGTACCTCGCCGACACGAATGCGCGAAAGGAAGGGAGGCAGAAAATTCGAGACGAGCTTCGACGGAAAGAGCTCGAGATCGAGGAGGAGAAGAGACGAATCGCAGCGGAAGAACGCAAGAAGATCGAAAAGGAACGCGAAGAGGCTGAAGTGCAACGTCAAAAAGAACGAGACGAGCGTCGACGCAAGCGTGAAATGGACCGAGAGCAGAGAGAAAAGGAGCGAGACATTGAGCGAGAAAGAAGACCGCGAGACCGAGACCGAGACCGCGACCGCGACCGCGACCGCGATAGACGAGACGACCGCACACGAGACAGAGATCGCCAGGATGATGGAGACCGAGACCGCGACAGAAGCAGCCGATTAAAAGAAAAGGAGGAGGTCTCGAAGGAATTCAAAGAGAAGCTCTCCAAGGAAGAAAATGAGCGGCTTGAGGAGGAAGCTCTTGCAGATCTTCTCCGAGAGAGTAGCCGGGCAGCGCGCAAGCAACATGAGCTTGAGGTTGATGCCGCCCTGGCACCACCGCCAAGGAGGACCGGTCCGGCTTCCGCAATCAATCCCATACGGAGAGACTCGCCTATGCATTCCTCTTCTCGTAAAGCCAGCGATAGTGGCTTGAAGGGCGAAGGAAAAGACCAAAAGCCACCTGGAGAAGCACGTACGGCCGAGTCGCGTACACAAAGGTCCGGGCGTAGTACGTCCCGGGCTCGAGATCGTGATGGTGCTCGTGAGAAGCCCAGAGAGAGAAGCCGAGCAAGAGAAAAACATGGAAGCCGCTCACGCTCGCCCAGACGGGAGCGAAGCCGTTCCAGAGTCCGAGACAGGCGTGAGCGGAGCCGTTCATTGGCTCGGCGATATAGGTCTCGATCCCGGACAAGAAGAGACGAGAGGCCTGATGATCGTACAGAGCTAGCTTCATCTCGGAGCAAGGTTGAACGACCAGGCACCAGTGCTTCTCATACACGACCTGATCGGCGCGAGAAGTCCCACTCGAGAACTAGAGATGCTCGGGAAACCAATCGTGACCGCAGTCGAGGACGAGACCGGGAACAACCCAGACGTGCTCGGTCTCGTTCGCGACCTAGAAGAGAGAGAACACGGTCAAGAACGAGACGTGAGCCAAGTCAGCCTGGAGCTCAGGCCGACCATTATGATCCGCGGGACCGTGATCGGGACCGACATCGAGACCGTCCAGCTGATACGGATAGGCCACGAGAAAGAAGCCGTGGCCGAGACAGAGACGAGGCCCGAGAACGAGATCGCGAACAGGACCGCAATCGTGAAAGAGATCGTGACCATGACCGAGACCGGGACCGCGAGCGAGGTCGTGATCGTGAGCGAGATCGTGACCGCGACCGGGACAGAGACCGGGATAGAGACAGAGATAGGGATCGTGAACGAGACCGAAATCGTGACCGCGATAGAGAGCGGGATAGGGACAGAGACCGGGAAAGAGACAAGGAACGTGAACGCGAGCGTGACAAGCGCGAACGCTCCTCATCACGCCCTGCCTCAGCAGTCCCCCGCCTGCGTACAGCCCGGGACAAGGAAGACCTGGAGGAATGGAAACTCGAGGAAGTCAAGAAGCGCGAAAAAGAAGCTAAGGCCTACTTGGCTGCACAGAAGGACGCACGCGAGAAAGGAATTCCATTCCCGGGCGTAATGGGCGACAAGCCCGGCCGCGATGACGCCTCGGCTGGCGATCGATCTCGCGTCGACCCGGATAGATATGTCCCTGGTGGACGGTCGGACAGAGAGCGTCGTAGGAGCCGCACACGGAGCCGCAGCCGTAACCGTGATCGGGACCACCCCAGAGACCGGGATCGTGAGCGGGATCGGGATCGAGATCGAGAACGTGAGAGAGACCGCGACAGGGAGCGCGAACGTGATCAACGAGCCCGCGAGAGGGACAGGGATCGTGACAGGGAGAGAGAGCGAGATAGGGATAGGGATCGCGACAGGGACAGGGACAGGGAACGAGATCGCGACAGAGACAAAGAGCGCGATCGTCGGGCTCGTCGAGAGAGGAGCCTGTCTCCCCGGCCAGAGAGGCGGCAGAGATCTCGCAGCCGGCGGCGAACACCAAGCCGTCGCCGAAGCAGGAGCCGGCGCTAATTGGATTGTCTGGACTACATGAACATCATGAGTGGAATCAGGTCGTTTGGGTGCCTTTGTTTTGAAGAGTGGCTCATCTATTAAACTATAGTAATAGGAAAACTAATCATGAAGGAATTACACCGAAATGAATTGATTTTATGTGAAAATGTTGAAATAATAATCAGATGATTTCGTACAACTGTCTTGGATATCATGACGACAGCACCTCGGCTGCCAAATAATCAAATAATTCCGTGTGAAAAAAAAAAGAGGGAGTTCCAAGGGCCCCAATGTCTATAATTCTTAGAAGGTGTGTACACGCCAATCCAACGCCGTGCTGACCTATCCCATTACTCAGAACCAAACAAGGAAGGAAACATGTCGGTGGCCTTCTTGACGGCCGAGGGGCCCCTCCAGATTCCGACGGCCGTGATGATGCTGATGAAGCAGAGGACGCCGAAGAGGATGATCCACCTCCGGCGCTCGGGCGCCATGGCGGACTTTCCGAGGGAGGTTGAGGTGATGAGCTGGTAGCACTGCTGGAGCTGCTCCTTGCCCAGGGAGTACCAGCAGAGACCGAACAGGGCGATGCTGTAGCCGAAGCCCTGGAGGAGGGTGACCTGGGTTTGCCAAATGATGACAGACACGATGACCAGGAGAATGCTCTTGAAGATACCGGTGAGAGTCATAACCAGACCCGAGGTTTTGCCAATCTGGGGGTAGTTAGTACATTGAAGCCAATAAGACCTGCTTGGGCTCGTGGAGCCAACTTACCAAGCAAACACTGGCAACGTTGAGCATGAAAGCAACAAGGGCGTTGAGGAGCAGCATAAGCAGGCCTGCGTCCCAGGCATGCTGGATCTGGAACTTGGGAATTTCGCTGGCCAGAGCGACAATGAAGTTCATGATGGCGCAGACGGGAGCGTAGTAGTAGAGAGAGACGAGTGGGTCCATCTTCAGACCCTCGGAGCTGAGCATGATCTGGATGAGGACGAGTCGCATAGCCTCGAAAACGATTCCACCGCACTGGAACATGAAGCCAACCCATGAGAAACCAACCTCTCCGTAGCTGGCCAATCCTACACCGAAAACGATGAGCAGGATGTTGAAGAGCTGGGTCATGGTGGGGTCGGCCATTCCCCAGAGCCATGAGAAGAAGAGAACGACGACGGGTGAGGCCGACTTGAGCATCTGGATGAAGGAGACGGAGAGATATAGGTAGACCACATTGGAGCAGACGAGGGATCCCGAGTAGAGGAATCCGATGGGGATGATGGTTCGAACGAAGAATCGGCCATTGATGGGGAGGCTCTTGCGGCTGTCGAGCAACTTGGTAGTACGAGCGAGCAGTTGAGTGGCAGCGGTAGCGAAAGCCAGATGCCAGCAGGTCAGGATGATGGCTGTAAGTTTAGGCGTTGTCAGTAAAAATGGTCAAAATAACCCGGGCAAACGTCGAGTTCATTTTCGAGTTCTCAGCGATTTACACCAAGAGATAAGAAGTACATACGATAAGCTGGAGAGTAAAGTTAGCAAACATGTTTTGCTTTCAGAACCACACTGGAATTCAAGTGGATCACGGTGGCGCTTGTAAAATCCAGGGTCTACTTACGAAATCCGGCATTGTCAATCAGCCACTTGTTGAAGAGAATCGTGAAATTCGAGAAGAAAATCCAGCTCCTGCGCGTCCGAGGCTCGTCAGCATACTGATTGCGAGATTCTGTGTTCCTGGAGGACTTTGGAAGAATGCGGCTCACAGGATGTAAAAGGCAGGATGCAGCGACAGCGTGCTGCTCTGCGCCTCCTTGTGCTTCAAACTCTCCTCCTCAGCAATGAGCGACTCCGCGCGAGCTCGCTGCGCCGTCTCGACCATGGGCAGGTCGGAACTGTTTGATGACGCCCGCGAATGAGGCGACATGTTGGCCAGCGGTGGAAGTGTTTTGTAGGACCAGAACAGGAGCAAGTTTGCGAACTGACGGGTGGTGGTATCAATTCGATTACTGGGCTTGTTGGTCCCCGGAAGGCGTGTGTTGGTCGGTCGCTTGGCTCGCTACTGGGTCTCTCCTCGGCCCAAATCACCACAAGCAGGAAATAGCTAGAGGCCTTGGCTGGCAGCAGGTAATGATAGAAACGAGAAGAAAAAAAAACGAAGGAAGAAAGGAGTGAACAACGGTGAAGGAACTGAGTCAAGGTGTCAGAGTTCACTCCCCGTGAGATTGGTGAAGAGGAGACGGTCGAGGGGAGAGGAAATCCAGATCGCAGCGAAAAAAAAAAGCCACCGTGAAAGGGGTAGCGGGAAACTTAAGAAGAGGAAGCAAGGGGTCTTAGCTTCCGCAAAGAGAGGCTGCAAATTGCTAAGGTAAGAATAGTAAGCAAGCCACCGGCAGAAATGCGATGGCCTTTTGGGTTGGTGGACTCTGGGCCGGCCTGGCCTGGGCTGGCCTGATAGAAGGTGTTAATCTGGATTGGAAGTGTACTTTGGGGCCCTTTCACGAGGCCTCCCCCTCTGAAACCTAATTTCGAGCGGGTGTCAGAAGCGGGCTGAATGCGGTCCCTGGGCTAGAGGCCAGGTACAGGTACATGCGCCGCCCACGGGCCCTGCACTACGCCCTAGTCGTGCCCTGTCCAGTCCATTCACTGAGGTGACCATCAGCCCCCCACTGACCACAAATGGCGCTGAGTCCCGTTGATCCCCAGCCAGCGCAGCAGCCCAATCCCGCCCAGCGCTCCCATCTTCGGATACGATCGAGTGCTGCTGATTAGCTGTGCGGCCAGGCGATTGCCCCCTCTTCCGCTCCATAATCGGGAGCAGACCCATCCCATTCCTCGCCAAGCAGTCCGCCTTATGATTGCATCCATGCCACCTTGCCTGCATTGTAATATCACGTACAGGTACAAGTGCGGGCTACCTTACAGGTGTTACTAGTTTGCCCAATAGTTCAGCAGCTGGATGGCACGCGATGCCGACAGTTCATTGGCGCCGCGTGGAGCCTGCAGAGATATATATCCCCCCTAACTAACGTGTGCTAGCTGCGTCTCTCGCCCTCCTTTATGCTCCATCTCCGTGCCTGTCAGGTCCGGCGCCATCTGCCAGAACCACGCATGTGAAGCGCGCTATCTAGACATCATTGGGAACCTAGCAGCATGCACCTCCTGAAGCGACATGCCCACCTCCTGTTCATGACGCGTCGTGTGTCATTCAGTGTCAGACGTAGCCTGTGCGATCATTTTCTCGTAACGGGAATGGAGCAGCGGCCTGTCTACACGAACCACAGACAGGCAACCACAGGCGCAACTCAGCGAGTACGGGTTTGCCCCTTGGCGGTCTCCCACATTGGTTCCGTGCTGGGATGGCCGGCCAATCGCGAGGCCCTGACCCTGTGTTGCTTGCTCTTGGCTCGCAGGTGGGCTATGTACCGGTACTATGTAGGAATGGATTACTGGGTCGCGCCCTGGGAGGATGCGATGATACTATTTCAAGCGGTAACTTGTCAGATCACACCCAAAGTACCGTGGCAGCGCGCCTTGTGGTCGAGGGTACCTCTGCTCGATCCACTGTTGTTTCTGACGGCAAAGGGCTGGCAGGGATTCATGAGGCAGCATACTATTGGACAAAAGGCCCAGTCTCTATCCTCATCAGCGTTGCACAACGATAGGTAGGTATATATTCAGCCAAGGTCCTCAATTGAGGTAAGCGACAAAAGAGCGCCGTCTGGGATATTTGCGATATGAAGCTGCACCCACTGATTAAAAGGGGCTAGAAACTCGCGATCCCGATTTTGATGAAAGATCGCCGCCCTATCTACGCCGGACGCCCCGGAGGGACTCATCCTCCAATCATTTTGCCCGTGGAGTTGCTTTATACAATGTGGTCAACATTATCGACCCAGCTATTTGATCGTATCCACTGAACACTGCACCACCCGAACTCCTGGGCCGGCTTATTACTGAGAGAGCAAAAAAAAAAAGAACAAGACCCCAACACCGTCGCTATGTATGCCCAGAACTGAGTTGTTGCTGCCGCTATTGTAGCAAACAAAGAAATTGTACACGATAACAATACGGACCAAGCCAGATTTCCCAGTCCCCATTTCTAATATTTCAAGATTCCTTCACTGGGTCCTGGGCTTCGGCCGGCAGAGGCACGGATGGCGCCAAGGCTGGAACTGGGTCTGGCTCCTCCTCGACCGCTACCCCTGAATCATCTGTTGGAGTTATTGCCCCACTATCATCATCTTCTGAGGATTTGGTTGACATTGTGTCCGAATCTGACGACAGAATCATGCTTGGGTCAATGCAGTCGTAGAATAGCATGAAAACCCCCGATGATAAGTTCGAGACCACTTCTTCATCCACCTTGGACACATTGTGATCGCTCAGTCTCCACCAGTCCATTTGGCTCGCATCGTGAATGGTATCAGTGTCGATATTCGTGTTCGTAGGGCTATTGCTGTCCACATGGTCTTCCACATCCCCATCTGTTTGTTTCTCGTTGATGACGGGACTCGATGGCGGTGATATCCGAGGATACTTGCGATAGCAGATGTAATGCCCATTCTCATGTCTTCCAGCATGTGTTACTACTGCTCTCAGCTCATAAATGGGCCCGGACAACTTGGAATGTTTGAGATCGCCAGCGACCATTGATGATGTTGGACCAATATGCCACTGTTCATCGCCATGACCACTGTCCGAGTTTGCGCATTGCGAATCGTTGGATTCCTCGTCATTGTCAGCGCTGCCAAGACACCAAGGCCCAATATCCAGAGTAGTTGGAAATTTGACAGGAGCCGAGTTTTTAATCGTGTTGAAAGTTGAAGGGTCAAAGACGGAGCGATTGATGTGGATAGCTAGACTTTGCGGCGGGCGGGCAATGACAACTTGCTTGGTCTTGGTAGTTGTCACCTTTCCTCGCTGAGATATCTTGCATGTCTCTGTGAGGGTCCTTTCCTCGAAATCATCCTCTTCAAGTGCTTCGTCAATGGCCTGTAGCCGCCGTGTAGGTTCTGCGAGCTGCGCCTCTGGTGCTCCCTTTTCTCGCAACGACTCTAGGAGTTTGGATAATAGCCGTTGAGCCTTGAGTAACGTGCACTTGGCACACTCGACGCCTTCAATCGATTCTATATCGCTGTAGGCATCTAAGCGCTCGTAGAGGTCATGCTCCCTTCGACCCAGCCCTAAACTTAGTGTGAGGCAGTTGAATGGGATCATAGACAGTCCCTCAGAGTACCCGCACTGAACACACGCAACTCGCTGAGCGAGAAGACCTTCCAACGGGTTTCGCAAAGCTATCGAGTCTGATGACCTTGTTGAGCTTGATAGGCTTTGATAGCCGCTGTCATCGCTATGTTCACTTGAGGCCGCATCATCCTTGTTGGGTGGAGTTTCCAGGCCTGGTTGCGGCCTTGAAGCTTGGAGCGCTTTCGCCGCGCCTTTATCAATATCGTCCAAAATTTTGGAATAGTATTCTTGGGCATCCTGCTGCGTCCATGTGCTCATGAATTTGAGCTTGTTTGGCGTCCAGAGTGTTCGTCCGTTGTTCGAAGCGCTGTTCAGGTCGGCCAGCAGTTCCTGAAGTGTCTGGGTCACAGCTCCGTTTGTGTTTTTGGGGGCGGCCCCAGCATATTTCAGACAGTTTTCAAGGTAGTCCGGGAAGGTATTCAAAGCGGCTAAGCCTTGGAGGATACTATTCTGAAAGCAAGAATTATCCCGGTTACCAAGCCCAGGCGGCTTTTCCACCTCGCCCTTCAAGCCGAGCGCGTTGCCTGTTATCGAGATCGCACGCGTCCGGGCCTTGAATACCGAGGCCATCATGCCACCCTGCTGGTCAAGGCCCAAGAGCCGCCGCATGGTTGCGCTTTTCTCAGCATGGGTGGCTGATCGTGAGGACTGCATCGATCGGGGTGTTTGAAGCGAGCCGTGCCAGTTGTCAATGGAATTGATCAAGGGAGACGGTGTAAGGTAAACAAGCGTATTCCATATACACGATCCAAGCCACCTGATACCCGATTCCAGTGCATCTGGCGATCCATAGAGATGGTAGAGGATCGAACCGAAAAGGATCAGAACGGAGATGATCCCATCCGGCTGCTGGACTCGTTTCCAGATAATCTCGATGGTGAGGGGCTGGCGACTGTCTCTTAGCCGATCGAAGTATAAAGAATCGTAGTTTGCTTGGCGCGAAGACATGCTGGTGTCGAGTGATCTCGTGTGCGACTATCTGGGGCGGTTAATTCGACAGAGCTTCAACTCGAACGAGCTGCCATGGCCGTTCAGGCGCCGCAGCTTGGTGTTTGTTTCTGAGCAGTCCTTCCGGCAAGTTTTCCAACAGCCAATTTGGAAATATCTCGAATTAGAAAGAAGGCAACAAACAAAGTGAACGACAGCTCTGTTTATATCCGAACACCTGCTAGCTCTGCGTGGCAATGTAGCGTGTGCCTGTCTGCCTATCATTATCGGGCGATTCGGCGGATTTACTGTTAGCCCGGCTTTCCCACCAACTGGGTGACATTGAAAGAGACACTTAGATATTAAGCTGCTTATGTTCAAGCCTGCGAGCGGTATTATCGAATTATTGAGTACTAATAATATATACTTAAGAGATAACACAGTATATATTATTGCTTCATTTCTTTTTTTACTAATTTGTTTCTCTTTTTATTGTAGAAAGTATTTAGTTTTATAATAATTCTTCCATTAGGTGTCTTATTTCTTCTGTCACCCACTTGCCCACACAAGCACCAGGCTGCCGCGCCTTCCCATTCAACCCTGTCGGCCAGCGCTTTAATATGGGCCATCGCAGATGCTTACCACCCGACCAGAGTTATTTTAGGAGCTGGCCTTGTGCTTCCAGAATAATGATTATTACATATGGTATCTGGTTCGCTGGCCCGGTTATATCTCACAACCCTGGCACTATCTTTGGCCTTATCAACCGGCTCAGAGCACAATCAACGCTACTGGAAATGGTAAAATTATGGAGAAGCCTCGATTTGGGTAATGCTGGGAGAAAGCATAATAGGGCCAAGCAAAATGAGGGGATCTTTTTGTTGGAAGCGGGGGGTGTATCAATGAGAAAACAAGCCGAATTCTGAGATGTGGGTATCTCCGGCTGGGACTCACAGCCTTCAGGAAGGCCACACGATCAAGTTAGAGCTTGCCGTATCACGTGTGCGTATCTAGCGCCCGGTTGCAAGAACCGAGGTCTACTTCAAATACATCTTCTGAGGTGAACGGGCAAACAAAATTTCATGAATACAACAATTCCTATATAAACGCAATTTTGAATATAGTGCCTCTCGACGGTTGTTAGACTCCACATTGCCGCAAGCCATGCTCGGTCGTACGGCATCATCACGGCTGGCCTCAAGGTGGTGTTCTCTTCCTAAAATTGATTTGACACCTAGACTCTAACATTTTCATGGCAGGTCTTTTTGGTGCCGGCCTCGTATTTATAGGCCTAATGTGTTACACACAAGAACATTCCAATTGGACGTCCGGGTGGAAAAGAACAAAGTGCGGTTCCTCTTCCCCCCCAAGGATAGCCACCCAGAACATTCTATCGATGTGTACGTCTCTTGAATTCGTCCTGGAAAGCTCTTGGTACAAATCTGACATGTGAGAGACCTTAGGTCCCAATTTTGGCTAAGGTATGTATCTCGTGGGTTCTAAGGTAATGCACGAAGTGTTAAACTTGGTATAGAGATAACTGCCGCTGCCAATTGTGTGTAAATAAAGACACTCTTCAGAAGGATTTTGATACATTTGATGTAAGCAAACTCGATCTACCGAAGCAGAATGATCTGCTGACACGGATGTGAACAGGTTCCTGGCAATATCAAAGCAGAGCATAGTCAGACCCAACAAGATGGTGTTCATGTTACCTGTATGCCGAAAATGACTTTATATCCACCGTTCTCATCTAAATCTAATGCGCCCAGGGT
This sequence comes from Clonostachys sp. G952, assembly GCA_027569935.1. Taxonomy (NCBI): domain Eukaryota; kingdom Fungi; phylum Ascomycota; class Sordariomycetes; order Hypocreales; family Bionectriaceae; genus Clonostachys; species Clonostachys sp. G952. The sequence continues at coordinate 211,326 of JAPDLB010000027.1, forward strand.
CGGATCAGCATGTGTCGTTCCATCCGTGGAATTGGGTGAAGTCAATGGCCCCCTCCTATCGGCAAGAGGGGGTGAATGCCGCACCGTCAAAGGCCGCAGGCTGGAGTGCGAACTCATGGGATGAATGGGCAGAGGCAAGAGAGACTGACTACAAAGACGTGATGGATAAAAATGGCACAGGAATGGCTAAGTTAACCGCTGCAATCGTGAGTGAGTCCCAGACAACAGCAGTCAGAGAAGAGCCTGAATTTATCATATCTGATTTGTTAGCATCACTACGGGCTGGGATTCGTGAAAAACACGCCAGTAAGCCCGGAAGCCACGGAGGAGCTGCTGGAGAGGATCGGGCCTGTCCGAAATACACATTACGGAGGCTTCTACGACTTCGTACCTGACTTGGCCAAAGCCGATACCGCGTATACGAACATTGCACTCGGCGCTCACACGGACACGACGTATTTCACGGAGCCGACGGGACTTCAGGCTTTCCATATGCTCTCACATATCCCCCCACCTGGCGAACCGAGCGGTGCATTGGGCGGAGAGTCGCTGCTGTGCGACGGGTTCTACGCCGCGGAAAAGCTGCGCGAGAAGCATCCTGAATATTTCAAGACACTTTGCGAGGTAAAGATTCCTTGGCACGCAAGTGGAAACGAGGATGTTGCCATTGCTCCAGATGCTACCTATCCGGTTATCGAAACAGAAAGTGGTTTAGACGGTCCGATACGCCGGATCCGTTGGAACAACTCGGACCGCGGTGTTGTCCCACTCGAAGCCGGTTTTGATGTCGTGGATAGCTGGTACGCTGCAGCGCGTGAGCTGGACTCTATCATTAAAAGCAAAGAGAGCGAGTGCTGGTTCCAGCTTCAGCCTGGAACAGTCCTAGGTAGGTTGTATCAGTCTTCCAAGTGGGGAGAGTATGGACATGAACAGGGAGAGGCTAATAGGTCTCTCATTATAGTATTTGATAATTGGAGAATACTTCATGGCAGGGCCGAGTTTAAGGGACTTCGAAGGATGTGCGGCGCCTACAGTAAGTGAAATCATTTCTGAGACATCTCACAAGACCAACTCCGGCCCGGTAAGGGTGCAATGCCGGACAACTAACAGTCTCACGCGTGCAGTTAACCGAGATGACTTCGTGTCACGTTGGAAACTGTCCAACTACGATCGCGCAGATGTGATCTTACACAACATGTGGCAGCATAGATAGAGACACCGAAAGTCGCATTTTGATTGATCGCTTCTGGGATCCGGGAAACAAGGATGAATTGACTTCTCATCCGAGAGTACCCGTCAACCTCGTAAGTGCTGACAGCGACTGTATGCATTGTAATTGCTTTCACGTTGGGATTTAAAGGTGCTTCTTGGTGAGGGGTCGATTGGGCAACTGCTGTGCTCGCCTAATCGATAAGTACTACCGCCTAGAGTTTTCTCCAGCGAACAACTCTGCCGATTCTCTGGAGCAATTGGCCCGGATAAATTGGTTTGTGAACCATACTAGTTCCAGTAGGAGGATACAATCATTTCGGGCCTCTTCGCCCTTATCATTTATGACCTCTCACTTCCGCTACCCTGATGGGTACTACGCCGACGTGATACTGTAGGCTGGATGTGACGTGTTTGCAGGAGGAATACGCCTCGTGAGGGGAAACGGCTGGATGGATGCAATCCGTCAATAACAAAGCTTGTCTGCCATGAATTCGAACTGGCTCGGTGCAGAATTCACGGCTTAATCCATCGGGACAAGACTTTCTTTTGCAGGCGTGCCGCAAACGATGCATAGCTGAAACAGAAACCCTCCAATCGTATGTAGTACATTCTACTCCGCAGAGGCAATTACTGTTCTAGCTCGGCGCCCTCGTGCGGCAACGGTCGCCCTGCAATGTGGCATGGCATGGCATTGCGCTCCGCCAGCCGCAGAAGACACCGGATTGCTGCCGACGCTACGCAATGACTGGCTCGCCAGTGCAGAGGGAACCATCGCGGGGAGCATATGCGATGCTCCAACAGAGCTCCACACCCGTCGTCACTGCGCGCCCGAGGCAGGGCTCGACTACGTCAGGTCCCCAGTCCAGGCAGCCTTTTCTGTGGTTTATCGCGGGTAAAAATGTCGCATTTGTCCAGGATGGGAAAGCTGGCAAAGTACCACTCGAAGAGGCGCTACCTAGGTATGATGTGGGATAGGTCGTAGGTAGGGAGGAGCTCCGTAATGGCCTCGCCGTCTGTATTTAAAGCTTCGTGTCCTCCCGATCCCAATTCCTGCCGCCGAAGACACCCGTTCATCTCTCCACTGCGACATTCGTGACTATAATCCGCCGTTGAAACCAACAGACCATCAGACGCCATCTGGTATCAGCTAACAACACCACAATGGCCGTGGATATGAAGAACGGAGCGTTCCTCCAGGACAACATGGAGGTGCCCAAGGGCGATCGTGTGATTCCTCTCTTCTCCTTGAAGGGTCGCACAGCAATTGTGTCGGGCGCTGGTGCTGGCATCGGGCTCGGAATCGCCCACGGGCTGGCTGAGGCTGGCGCTAATGTGGCCATCTGGTACAACAGCAACAAGCAGGCCCTGGTGGAAGCCGACAACATCGAAAAGACGTATGGTGTGAAGTGTAAGTTGCCAGCTAACGGTGGCCCTAGACCTGCACGTTGAAGCGCCACTACCTGCCAGAGCTAACGCATGTTTATCACAGGCAAGGCCTATCAGGTGAATGTCGTCTCAGCTGAGGCTGTTGAGAGCGCCATCAACCAAATTGTCAGCGAGTTCAACGGCCGTCTCGACGTCTTTGTCGCCAACTCTGGTATCGCCTGGGAAGATGGCCCTTTCATCGATGGGTCCCCCGAGACTGCTAAGAAGGTCATGGCTGTCAACGTTGACGGCGTGATGTGGTGTGCCAAGACTGCTGGTGCTCATTTCAGACGGCAAAAGAAGGAGGGCACTACGCTTGACGGCAAGCCTCTAGACAACTTTATTGCCGGTAGTTTCATTGCCACTGCTTCCATGAGCGGTAGCATCGTGAATATTCCCCAGCTGCAGGCGGTTTACAATGGCTCCAAGGCAGCTGTTATCCACTTCTGTATGCGATCCATCCCCCCCAGAAGTCCAGAGAAATGTTGGGTACCTAGCTAATCACATCTGTCACAGGCAAGAGTCTCGCTGTCGAATGGACCGGCTTTGCCCGTGTCAACACTGTTTCTCCAGGATACATCAAAACGGAAATCTCGAACTTTGCATCACCTGACGAAAAGAATCAGTGGAGGAACAAGACCCCCATGGGGTAGGTATTATCCCCCTCCTCTTCCCCCTAACACAGTGCTAATCCGGTGATCCTTAGACGTGAGGGCGAAGTACAAGAGCTCAAGGGTGCATACCTTTACCTGGCCTCGGATGCCGCCTCGTATACCACTGGGCTCGATATGGTTGTGGATGGAGGTTACTGCCTACCTTAGGAAAAATGGGCAAATTGCTGGAGGGGGCAAGTGGGAATTTAAGGAATAATGAATTGCACAAGTTATAAAGCGAGACATGTCTATAGATATCATCGGAAGGATTACATGGGAAATGTTCTAAGCCATCAACCTCAGCGAGTGTTTACGAGTTTTGAATGAATACTAGTTTCACGAATGAGCACCGTGTTCATAATAAGTCAGCATCAGAGATTGGCACCCGTTTGGGGGTGGAGCTGCAGTTTTTGCTTGCACCAACCCCCGGAATGTTGAGAGGAGCTGACAAACACATGTTAGCACGTCCCAGTCAGGAATGTCGTAGAGCTGAAACACGATGCTTATACGTGCATGTTGACTGGAAAACATGAGGAACGGAGGAAGAAGAAGAAGACTGCGGGAGGGACTGTGTGCTTTGCAAGTATCTCCTCATCTACGGGTGTTGTAGGGGCATCCGACCATGATAACGAAGTCTATGATTCGTCTGATTGCAACAGCTTAATTTGGTGCACCCAAGGCCTTATTCCTAGCTTATGTCCCGCCCACTTCGTGAGCTGGGGAGATGAGATAGGCCCCTCCCCTGTCGAGCGATCCAACCGGTGAGGCGGGGCACCCAGCCCAACGTATTTTTTGGTGCATTACATTGGCACTCATGATACACACACTTTGACGTGCTGTAGGCGGACGAATGCTGAATGGTTCGCATAGTCTAGAGGCGAAATTTGCGAGGCTGCAGGAGGGCTGGCACGAATTGCACGAACTTGTACTTCGTCGCTTGATAGCTCATGGGGAGAGCGATGTGTCTCCGTGGGGGGTCGTCTTATCCGAACGAAGAAGCCATCGCCTCGCACCGTTTGGTGGATGAGAGGCCCCCAGGCATGGGCGGTAATCGTATCTGAATGGGAGAGCCGGGATCTTCCCTTGGACTTTGGAGTCGAGTCAATCAAGTCGATGCTCGTAATAGAAATAGGCAAGATACGGTCACATTACGGTCACATTATCATCGAGGTACCGCAGGCGAATTGACCTGCGCCACAAATGTGGTAATTGGACACGATGAGCTCACCTCCATAGGGAAAAATGACATGGGGCACTAACTGCAAACGGGGGCGACTGCGGTGAGATGTGGTAGGGTTTTGGTATATCTCTCCGACTGACCGCACTACAGACAAAGGGGGTCGGTGGGATGTACCTGCCTGTACGTACTATTAGGCAGTTCGCCGCCACAGTGCCTCCCCCCAGCCCATTTCCCACTCTCACCTCATCGAAATTCCGACGTATATTACCTGCGGCAGCCCAATTTCTGGTTTTGCGAAGCTGGGCCTCTGTCGACATAGACTCGACAACCAGTTTGCTGCCCGACCGCGACTTATCTTTCTAGTAGAGAAAGCCTCTACTGGTCCATCTGCTTCTTTCCTCCCGCCACGCACCCGTCTCCGACCTCAACCCATCCGCACCTACAAACATGGAGCCTGGAGGCGAGGCAGGTTCCGGCGAGGACCGCCGCGCGCTGCAGGTCGACAATGCTATTCGCGCGATCAAGGAGAAGAAGCCTCTTCCCGAGATCGACTTTACTATCCATACTATGGAGGATGGCACTCAGGTGAATACTATGGAGCGTGTCTGCAAAGGTTGGTTCTCCAGATTGATTACCCCACCATATCAGCTTCCCACTTCAGCCACTCTGATGGCGAAGAAGCGAGATCTCAAATCCTACACAGCAACATTTTGAGGATTCCAACTCAATCGCAATTAAATGTGCCATGCTGACCGCTGACTTTTCATTTCTGTAGACGTCCAAGCCCCAGCTACTTCTGTCCCGACCGATGAACAATTTTTCGAAGACGAGACTCGAACCAAGCCAAACATCACTTTCCTCAAGCAACACTTTTATCGAGAAGGCCGTTTGACGGAGGAGCAAGCCCTATGGATCATTCAAAAGGGTACCGAGGTTCTACGAAGCGAGCCCAACCTTTTAGAAATGGATGCTCCCATTACTGTTTGTGGTGATGTCCACGGCCAGTACTACGATTTGATGAAGCTGTTTGAAGTTGGCGGCGACCCTGCTGAGACTCGATACCTTTTCCTCGGCGACTATGTGGACAGAGGCTACTTCAGTCTTGAATGTGTTCTCTACCTTTGGTCTCTCAAAATTCACTACCCTAAGACGCTGTGGCTTCTACGAGGAAACCACGAGTGCCGCCATTTGACTGACTACTTCACCTTCAAACTCGAATGCAAGCACAAGTACTCGGAAAACATATACGACGCGTGCATTGAGTCCTTCTGCTCCCTTCCCCTTGCCGCTGTTATGAACAAGCAATTCCTCTGTATTCATGGCGGTCTCAGCCCTGAGCTTCATACCCTTGATGACATTCGCAACGTAAGCTCCAACCCTCCTTAGCTTGCTGCCAGCTTGGTCTAACAAATATATCTAGATTGACCGTTTCCGAGAGCCCCCGACTTCAGGTCTCATGTGCGATATCCTTTGGGCTGATCCTCTTGAAGACTTTGGTCAAGAGAAGACAAGTGAATACTTCCTGCACAACCATGTCCGAGGATGCTCGTACTTCTTTTCCTACCCCGCAGCCTGCGCCTTTCTGGAGAAGAATAACCTCCTCTCTGTCATTCGAGCTCATGAAGCCCAGGATGCTGGTTACAGAATGTATCGCAAAACACGCACAACCGGTTTCCCTAGTGTTATGACCATCTTCTCTGCTCCCAATTACTTGGACGTTTACAACAACAAGGCTGCTGTTCTCAAATACGAGAATAACGTCATGAACATTCGCCAGTTCAATTGCACACCCCATCCTTACTGGCTGCCAAACTTCATGGATGTATTCACCTGGTCCCTGCCATTCGTGGGAGAGAAGATCACCGACATGCTTCTTGCGATTTTGGGCACTTGCTCAGAGGAGGAGCTCAAAGAAGAAACCCCCTCATCCGTCTCACCTGGATCTCTTGCTTCTCCCACTGGCACGGGTGATATTGATGACCCCCAATCCATCGAATATAAGCGACGAGCAATCAAGAACAAAGTTCTCGCCATTGGCCGCATGTCAAGGGTCTTCCAAGTGTTGCGCGAAGAATCGGAGAAGGTCACCGAGCTTAAGACCGTCTCTGGTGGGCGCCTCCCTGCTGGCACTCTGATGCTTGGTGGCGAAGGTATCAAGGAAGCTATTAAGAGTTTCGAGGACGCCAGGAAGGTGGATCTGCAGAACGAACGCCTACCTCCATCTCACGAAGAGGTAGCCAAGGTTCAGGAGGAAGAAAGAGCGCAGGCGCTCCAGAAGGCTGCTCATGAGGCAGAGAACGACAAGAATCTGCAGCAGCTTTCCCGAAGACTCAGCACGTAAGTGTCATTTTTTCTTTCCCACTTTGTCTGATCAATACTAAACAGTCCTTTAACAACGACAGTAGGGATCGTAAGAGCCGGCAACCTTCCGCCTCATAGGTGATGTATTCATGCAATGATGCATTTTGGCTGCCAGTCGGCCTAATGAGCTGCACGGTGTTACCGCCGATATATCTAGCATCCAACAGTCTACTTGATTTTTTTTATCTCTGCAGGCTGCCCTATGACATTGTAGGCTCACCCTCGGTTTGTGATGTCCATTCAGATCCGGGTTCTGCGGGCCATGCTGTCTGTTACTCGTCGGCGATATGTGGAAATCGAGCGCACTTCATGAACATTTTTAAAAGGTTGGAAATCCGGTCTAGATGGTGCCAGCTTCAAGGCATGCATTCTTGAATGCAGATAATGAATCCACGGATGTGATGAATTGAAAAAGAGGACATTTTTAACGTTTGCGTTTTTATTTGTTTTTGTTCACCCTTAGGAGGCTGCATTTCCCACTGGTGGTAAGAGATGAAGCGTTTTGATGATAGCAGGCATCACGCTGCTGACGCGAGGCAAGGCCTCGTAGGTCATAGTCTCATGTATTTCAATGAAACGAACTAGTGTAACTGAAGCCTGACGTGCAGCTCATTACGTGCCAAATCTCGTTCGACCAAAGCCTTCACGAGATCATGAAGGTGCTCTGTGGTCCATGGGTAGCGATCGTGGAACCTGGAATCCTCCACCAATTATCCCCAAGCCTGCCCCGATCAAGTAGAGATGAAATTCCTTCGGCTCAGCAAGGAAGTTTTACGTAGCGTGAAACTGCTCCAATCTTGACAATGAGGTATTCTCTTGTGGAATGCATGTCATAGAACTTGTTGTACCAATTCCAACAAGTCAAAAAACGCCTCCCGTTCAGGACTGAGCTTCCCCAGGCCTAGACCAAGGACAAGCACCCTTCTATCGTCTGGTGATCTCAAGGATATCTGGCTAGCAATCTGTGCCGCGTAGAGCTGGCCGACTGTTTCCCGGTCCTCCCCTCCGCCCCCGAGCAGGGTAGTGGGCGTGAGGTGGGTAGAGGGCAGCAGGCCACGGGTTGTCCCTGGTAATGACATTTCAACAACACCCGAAGCAGATCCTGTCAGAGGAACTTGAACCTAACGAACAGAGATGTGTTAGCAATTGTGAATCAAGTCTTGTTGCTTATACGTGATCGGGGGGGGGTTACCCATTGCGCAAGCCGGCCCTCTTGAGAGATGGTGAGGAGGATCTTGTCTGAGAAGTCTACTTTAGCAATCTCAGTCGAGATATTGTCGATGAGACCGGAAACCGCGCGGCTGGGGGCGGGGAATGCCTCCTCCCGCACGTCCGGCGTTATTTCCTGGGCCATGATGGCGGATGGTTTGAGCGTTTACCGTTGGATGGGACAATAATCCATATAACCAGGCAAGCAATAATGCTGCAGCACAGGCAGCTGGGAGCTTGTGGTGGGAGTGCCCCGCTGTGGAATCACGTCCGGTCCCGCACTATGCCCGCTTCAGATGAAGGTTTTGGCGGTGGCTTCTGGCAAAAACAGGGATCCACTAAAATTTCAAGTCCTTCCTGAGAGCCTCCCAGCCAGAGTCGAGATCCTGCACCAGGCAAGAATTTGAAGATTTCCTGTCCTGCTCGGTTTGGAAAATGCTTCCCGCTGTATAATTGTCCCTGAAGTGAAGACATTGGACAAAAAACGCAGGAAAAAAAAGTGAGAAGAAAATGGCAAAAAAATTCGTACCTCGTCAGAGGAAGCACAAGGTGCTGGCTCGTGAGAGAGCCCAGGAGAGCGCCCGCCATGAAGTGCAGGATAGCAACACGGAGGTGCTTCCGGCCCGCGAAAAGGATCTGGAGGAGAAGAAGAAGCAGATGAAGGATGAGTTGCGACAGGAGGGTGTGAAAGTCAGCGGGAAGAAGGCGAAGCGTCTGGAAAAGTACATCGACAGCAAGCTTCGCAAGGACGAGACCAGGGAATTGCTGGCTAAGTTGGCTGGGAAGAAGGTCGACACCACGCTGTTCAGCAGTAGCAAGTCGCTTGGTTCTGGAAAGGAGACCAAGAAGCAGGAGCTTGGACGTGCCCTGAAGGAGCAGCGGGCGGGACTGGCCGACGATGCCTCGCGCGAGAATCTGCTCTATGAGGAGCGTGAGGATGCAGATGCCCAAGAGTTAGACGATTTCAGCGAGGGCGGAGAAAAGGATGATGAAGTGATGGGCGACGACGATACTTCGCCAACGTCGACTGAGAAGCCAATTCCTCAGGTTGTTAGCGCCCCGATCATCGGTGCAGGTCTCAAGAGGCCTTTGGATGTGGGTGATGATGGCCGACCCATCATTCCAAAGAGGCAAAAACGTGGCGGAGTGAAGTCGAAAGTGACAAGTCTCCCGATTCAGGTGCCGACCGAGGAAGAATCAGAGGAATCAGAATGGGGTGGTTTTCAAAGTGATGAGGGCGAGAATGACAGCCAAGAAGACGGTACATCCGACGAGCATTCCAACGACGAGCATTCAGAGGAAGCAGAGGATGACGAGAGTCAAGGAAATGGGCCTTCGGAAGAGGACAGTGAGAGTTCAGATGAGGACTCTGACGACTCCGAGCCACAAGAGGATGGTGGCGAATCCAAAGTTGCCAGGTCATCAGCGTTCAAGGCCTGGGCCACTCAACAGCGGAACGAAGCTCTTGGATTCAACCCAACGGACGAGACTTCCACTTCGAATTTAGTGATACCCAAGCCTGATAACTTTGTTCCTCGAGCCCCCGAGCAAGACCCATTGCCAATGGAGCTCAAGCCGACCGCGAGAATAGACAGAAAGGTATTCAGTGTGTCAGTCACAAGGACGCCGGAAATTCAAGAAGCTCGGCTCAAGCTACCTGTCGTTTCTGAGGAGCAGAGACTGATGGAAGCCATACATAATCACGATATTGTTGTGGTCTGTGGTGCAACTGGTTCAGGAAAGACGACTCAGATCCCTCAATTTCTTTATGAATCCGGCTACGGATCACCGGACTCGCCCACCCCAGGGCTAATTGGAATTACTCAACCAAGAAGGGTGGCAGCAGTCAGTATGTCGCGGAGAGTTGCCGAGGAACTTGGTGACCATTCGGACCGAGTGGCTTACCAGATCCGATTCGAGGGCACCGTCAGCTCCAAGACCGCCATCAAGTTCATGACTGATGGTGTTTTGTTGCGAGAGATCGCTCAGGATATTACACTGCGAAAGTACTCTGCAATTGTAATTGACGAGGCTCACGAGAGAAGCGTTAACACGGATATCCTTATCGGCATGCTCAGCCGAGTGATCAAGCTACGGGCTGAGCTTTCCAAGGAAGATTCCTCAGTCAAGCCCCTAAAACTGATTATCATGTCTGCTACCCTCAGGATAGAAGATCTTACAATGAACCCAACATTGTTTTCAACACCGCCTCCGGTCCTCGAAGTTGAGGGACGTCAGCATCCAGTTACAATGCATTTCTCGCGACGGACCTCTTCCGATTATGTCGAGGAAGCGTTCAAGAAGATCAGCCGTGGACATCGCAAGCTTCCACCGGGCGGCTTCCTGGTTTTCTTAACTGGCCGCAACGAAATCATTCAACTAAGCAAGCAATTAAAGGCAGCGTTTGGAGGAATGCGGTCTGCAGAACCCCCCAAAGTTCAAATAACAGCCAACGAAGCTCCAGTTGAAGTGGAGGACATCGAGTTTGGGGACGCCGATGAGAATGCTGAGTTCGATGACATCCTCTCCGAGGGAGAGGAAGAAGATGAGGAAGATGAATTTCAGATTGAAGACGACCAGGAGGCGGCTCCTCTGAAAATGCAAGTCCTTCCGCTGTATTCCTTGCTCCCAACCCGGGAGCAGCTTCGCGTCTTCGAAGAGCCTCCTGAAGGAACCCGTCAAATCATTCTTGCAACCAACGTTGCAGAGACTAGTTTGACCATCCCTGGTACGAGATATGTCTTTGATTGCGGAAGATCTAAAGAAAGACATTACGATCGACTTACGGGCGTTCAAAGCTACGAGATCGGGTGGATTAGCAAAGCAAGCGCTAACCAGCGTTCTGGTCGAGCTGGTCGTACTGGACCTGGACATTGCTATCGTCTTTATTCCTCAGCTGTCTACGAGAGAGATTTTGTGCAGTTCTCGGATCCGGAGCTGCTGCGTATGCCTATTGAAGGTATAGTTTTGCAGCTCAAAGCGATGAATCTCCAGCATGTGGTCAACTTTCCCTTCCCAACTCCGCCGGATCGACGACACTTGGCACGAGCCGAAAAGCTTCTCACATATCTATCAGCCATATCGGACAGTGGGCAAGTGACTCAGGTTGGTCAAACAATGTCTGTATTCCCACTCTCGCCTCGGTTTGCCAGAATTCTCCTCGTTGGGCACCTGCATGACTGTCTGCCTTACACAATCGCTTTAGTTGCAGGCTTGTCCGCAGCCGATGTCTTTCTTCCAGAGAATACGGCAGTGCCAGCACTTGCAGCCAAGGAAAATGTGGAGATTCGGACGCAATCTGAGGTTATTGCAGAGGATCAACAAGCGCAGATCAGGCGAGTCTTCAACGAGGTCCACAGGAACTTCTGCTTCCTCGATGACAAGTCTGATGCAATCAAACTTCTTCAAGTCGTTGCTGAATTCGCGCACGAACCGACGGAGCAATGGTGCGAAAGCCATTTTGTTCGTTTCAAGATACTCAAAGAAATCCAGCAACTACGCAAGCAAATCACCGAGCTCTTACGGGTCAACGTGCCTGCCTTTGCGAACTTGAAATACCAGGATAAGCTTGATCCCCCATCTCCCAAGCAAGTAGCCGCCCTCAAGCAGATGGCCGCAGCTGGCTTTGTCGACCACATAGCCATCCGAGCCGACCTTGCACCGACCCCACCAGAGCAATATCGAAAACCAAGACGGGCCATCGATGTGCCATATTTGCCTCTTCTTTCTGTACAGGATCAGGAATCGGACGGCACGGTATACATACACCCAATATCTCCCCTGGCACATCTGAGCACGCAAGAGTGCCCAGATTATATCGTGTACTCATATCTACAACGATCGACACCCTCGGGCCTAGACTCGACCAAGACACCAAAGACTAGGATGTATTCTCTTACGGATATATCTGGTGCCCAGATAGCTGGACTGGTCAAGGGGACACCACTATTAAGCTACGGAAAGCCCATAAAGGAAATCAAAGCCTCGACTGGTGCAGATGGGGTAATGACAAGGGAGGTTTGGGTTGTGCCATATTTAAGAGCTGAAAATTCCGGTGGGCAAGGCTGGCCGCTGCCCGCCAAAAAGGTCAAGCAGAAGAAGTTACCTGGGAAGGGATGGGTAGTTGAATAAACAAATCAGCATCAGTTAATAGATTATAGAATACTCATGATAATCATGTCGGGGCCAAAACCCGACTTGGAAATTGGAATGATCTTTTTGGACATAATTGACTTTTCATTTTTGTCGTTCCACCGATATGGGTATATTCCATGCGCCATAACTCCAATCTCACCTTAGCCAAAACGAAGAAGCTTAAAACGATGCGGCGGGTGTGGTGGCAACGGGGGTTGCCGCCGCCGAAGGAGTCCCCTTGGGGCCCCTACTCTTCTTCCTCTTGAGCTTGGGCATCGTTGCCGACTTTGGAGACTTTTCCTTCCCGTCCTTCTTGTCGACTATCTTGGTGTTCAGCTTTGGCCCGCTGATGGCGCCAATCCCGGTCTGCTCCACCGCCTTTGGAGGAGGGACTGGCTTTCGGCCAGTGGACGACAGGTGGAATTCCCCTGGTCTTCCCGTGATTGGGTTCTCGTCGATGTAGTCCCCTCCGTACTTCATGTGGATCCAGTAGGATTCCTCAATGAGCTTTTCCAGCGACGTCTCGTCATTCTTGGAGGCAGTCGCAGGCGCGGGTTTGCCCGTCGCATCAGGCAAGGGTGTCTCTGCTTTGGCTTCGATTGTCTTGGTGGCCTTGGGTGCCGTGGTAGTGCCGGGGAGCTGGTATACATGCCCCGTAGAGGCCTGCCACTTCTTAATGCTCTCTGCTGTGGTAAGGGCTTGCGAGATGGCGGAGGAGATCATCATCTAGATTTGAACAGTCAGCCACGAAATCGTTCCTGACCCGAGGAAAAGCTGGGGCCCTTACAATCTTTGTAGCCAGGAGATCCGCCATCGTCGGCGCCATGTAGATGTTCAGCCCGACGATGAAGTAGTATGCGTGGACTATGATCTCCTCCTCTTGGAACTTGACCTGCCTGGTCTGCTTCCTGATCACCCACACGCCCGTCCCGGTGCCGGGCGCCGACTCGGCCGGCTCCTCCGCCACGACGAACTGCAGACCCTTCATAGTCTTCAGATGGCCCTCGAACGCCTCGCGGGTCTGGATGAGATGGAACATGGCCTGGTTGGCCTGGGCCTGGGAGAAGATGACGGCATTGTTGGAGGTGCGTTCGAAGAAGGGCGAGTAGGAGAAGTAGAAGAGGATGGTATTGGAGTGGAGGCCACCGAGCGACGTGGCGTCTTCTGCGGAGTGCCACTGGATCTCACGGAGGCGAGCCTCTTTCGACTTTAACTTTGACATCTTGGTTGACTGGTGGTGGATGTACTGGCCGGGAGGGAGAGCTGGGATATGGTACGCGCTGGGACGAAGCTCTGAGAAGCGACTGCACTACAGTGGGTCCTAAAGCACGAGTTCAGCGAAGCTCTTCCTGAGTATTGAGGTAAGTAGTGCCCCAAAGAAAGAAAAAGGATAAAAGTTACGACTGGATAACTTATTTCTACAAACTAAAAGCAAGCTAATGTAGCATCTCAAATTAGAGAAGACGTTCTTTTATTTGGTCTACAGAGTTCAAAAGCCCATTCGAGACATTCCCCAGATTAGTGGATGCATCCATTGATAAAGCTGACGCCCTGTTTTTTTTGGTTCGTCGCTGCGGACCAATTCCGTCCCAAGCCATCACGTCGCATCGCAGCCAAAACTTCACCATTCATCATTAGGCTGCATGCTCCCAATACCATCCACTTGATAACATCCCAAGCATATCAGTATCAGAATTGCGACGACTCAACGTTAGGCAGTCCCACGAGCTCTCCTGACCAGATACACCAAACCCGCCTTGCCAGCGGTACCTTTTTATCAACATGGATCTGCTCTCGACAGTACGAAAGTCCGGCTCCCGTGGTGGTGTCAACTTCAGCTGGGACGAGGTCGCTAACTCGTCCCATCGTGAAAACTACCTCGGCCACAGTCTCAAGGCCCCCGTCGGGCGATGGCAGCAGGGCCGCGACCTGAACTGGTACGCCAACTCGGAATCCACAGCACCCAAGACGGACGAGACAGATGCGGAGCGTGCCGAGAGAGAACGAAAGGAAGAGCTTCGCAAGGTGAAAGAGGCGGAGGAGGATGCGATGGCGCAGGCACTTGGGTTGCCTCCGCCTAAGCGGGATACGACGGGAGCCAACTCGGTCGAGGTTGGGACACAGAGGCAGCTCGGCTCGAATCCCGCACCTGCAGAGGAACCAAAGGAATCTTTGCGGCGCAAAGATCGTGCACGAAGACATGAAGATCCTGAAAGGAGGCGCCATCGGAGCAGAGATGGACGACGACATAGAGATAGGAGCGGAGAGAGGCGACACAGAGATCGTGATGGGGAAAGACGACACAGAGATCGTGATGGGGAGAGACGGCACAGAGATCGTGATGGGGAGAGACAGCACAGGGACCGAAGCGGGGAAAGACGGCACAGAGATCATGATGGGGAGAGACGGCATAGAGATCGAAGCGGGGATAGGAGGTATCGCGACGAAGGGAAGCAACATCGTGGCGAGGCCCGGTCTCGAAATGACGAACGAGAAAGGAGGCACAGAAGCAGGAGCAGAGACCGACGCCGTCGGCCATCACCATCAGGGCGAGACAGGAGTTTAAGTCCCACGAATGAGCAACAAGATCAATAGTAGTGATCGCCAATCAGTCATTGGGACTTATATATATGATCAACTTGTTGAATGGACAGAGACAGTCCACGTTTGAAGCACTTCCTACAGCCATTATTTCGAACACACTGAAATACAACAGCACAACGCCAGGTCTAAAATACTCAAGGGTCAACATTTTAAGGGCAGTGAAAATCGCCCTTTGAAGGGGAAACCTCGATCACTTAGGGAGCATCTAGACCTCTTAAATATCCAAGACACCCATGTAAAGAGGGGGGGAAACATGGAGAAGGAGCCCCAAGACTGCGATTTATGTCCATGTGGCTAAACCGCTTTTTAGCAGTCTCTTGCCCCATATAACATGCCCCCCTTCAAAACATATCATACTTTCATCGTATCCTATAGAAATCTAGCCTCGAATGTAGATATAGCCCTTGTAGATCGAGGCTAGAGAAGTGATGGAGCTGACTATCCTGCGCCCCGCGATTGGGCAAGGTGGGGAGCAAAAAGTTAATGGCTGACCTCCGATCTAGGAGCGGGCATCGAAAGAAATACGCCCCTCCAACTTTGGTGCTTGAACAGCCTTGTCAATTGAACAGATAACCAAGCTCCAGCTGCCAAGGAAAGGGACAGATCAAATGGCCAGCACATCACACCCCCCTCGCTGGGCGGCCATGGCCCGCGACACCAACGAAACCAAGATCCAGCTTGCCCTGAACCTGGATGGTGGCGACTTCCCCCCCGAGACCGATGCCCGCCTACTCAGTGATGATGGGAGCCATGCCTCCCAGACCAGCAAGTCACAGAAGATCGCCGTCAACACTGGCATTGGATTCCTAGACCACATGTTGCATGCCCTCGCTAAGCATGCTGGTTGGAGTTTGGCCATTAACTGCCAAGGCGACCTGCACAGTACGTTTGCCATCCTCTGTTGTGATGCTGCCTGCTAACAGATTCAATTTCCCTTTAGTCGATGACCACCACACGGCGGAAGATGTTTGTCTCGCTCTCGGATACACCTTCGCCAAGGCCCTCGGTACCCCGGTCGGTCTCGCTCGCTACGGATATGCCTATGCTCCTCTCGACGAAGCCCTTTCCCGCGCCGTCATTGACCTCTCCAACCGCCCCTACGCTGTTGTCGAGCTGGGCCTCAAGCGCGAGTTCCTCGGTAAGCTCAGCTGCGAGATGGTCCCTCACTGCTTTGAGAGTTTCGCCCAGGCCGCCAGGGTCACTCTGCACGTCGACTGCATCCGGGGTTTCAATGACCACCACAGAGCCGAGAGTGCCTTCAAGGCAACAGCCGTGGCTATCAAGATGGCCACGAGCAGGGTTGCGGGCAAGGAGGGTGAGATCCCCAGCACTAAGGGCACGTTGAGCGTATAAAAGCGCAATTGTGAGACGGAGTACGGCTGGATTGATTTGGAAGCGATAGAGAAAGAAAAAGAAAAGGATTTACATAGTCACGGAGACTCAATTTTACAAACCTGATACAATGGCAGAAATTATGGCAGTGGAACTCTGTCTAGCGAAATATATTTTTCAGTTTTATTATGAGCCAGAGCGCCGTTATATATATAGATCTCTATGTCCTGTAGTCACCGTTGATGGTCACATAGTCGTGACTGAAGTCGCAGGTCCAGTGAACAGTGCTCTTGTCTCCTGTACCCAGCCTGACCACGATCTCCAGGTCCTCCATCTCCAAAATCTCACTAGCCCGCTCCTCATCGACCTGCTCTGGCTCGCCGTCTACAAGAAGCTTCAGCTCAGCCGAGCCATCAGCGGGGATAAAGGAGACATTGGTCTTCTCGGGAACAATCTCAGGCACATCATTGATGGGCTGTCCGGGGGGCGAGATGAGAGCATACCCCGCGGCGCAAAGAATACGTCCCCAGTTGGCATCCTTGCCGTATAGCGCAGTCTTGACCAGCGGTGAGCGAGCGATGGATCGGGCGATCTCACGAGCTGCCTCCTCGGTGGCGGCGTCGACAACACGGATAGTGACGAACTTAGTGGCGCCCTCGCCATCACGGACAATGTACTTGGCCAGGTCAGCGGAGAATTCAGTCAGGAGCTCCTTGAAAGTCTCGTAGTCGGCCGAGTCCTGGGAAGAGACCTCGACACCACCTGCAGCACCGTTTGCCAGTAAAGCGGCGGTGTCGTTAGTTGATGCATCTCCGTCGATAGTGATGGAGTTGAAAGAGCGATCCACGGCATGCTTGAGAACAGCCGGCATGACACTGGGCGCGATCGGGGCATCTGTTGCGAGAACAGTCAAGAGGGTGGCCATGTTGGGCGCAATCATGCCCGCACCCTTTGTGATTCCAGCGATACTATACTCAATGCCAGGAGAAGAGGGCAGAGTGAATTTTCGGGAAATCAGCTTGGGGAATGTGTCGGTGGTGCAGATGGCTTTGGCAAAGTTCATCCAATGTTTGTGTGAGTCTCCAGCATGGTGATATGCCATGGGGATGTGATCCACGATTTTTTGGATAGGCAACCTGCGACACAAGACATGTCAGCTTGCGCATCCATTGAAGACGTATGGAACAGTTCAAATAAGTCAATTGGCTCTCTTACCTCTGTCCAATAACACCAGTACTCATTACGATGGTCGAATCCTCGCTGCCCACTCGCTGGTCCGTCGTCTTGGCCATGTTTGCCGCATCCGCCAGACCTCCGGCGCCGGTAACGGCGTTGGCATTTCCAGAGTTGATAATGACACTGCGGATTCCAGCATTGGCCTTAGTCTGCAGCAGCTTTCGACTGAATGTGACGGGAGCCGCCTGGAACTTGTTCTTGGTAAATACAGCTGCACCTGCGCATGACCGGTCAGAGGTGAGGAGGGCAAGATCAGGCTTGCTAGTATTTCCTGGCTTCACTCCGACAAAGACGCCGGACACGTTGAACCCTTTGGGGTAGGTTCCTGAATTGGGAACAAACTTCAGCTTTGCCTGGGGAATGGGGCTACTGCCCAGTGTGGCCGAGTAGCAAGCTCGCGTGACCCTCATCTTGAAGCTCACGCAGGTAGGTCAAGGCCTATCTTGTGATGACTCAGTGGAGTTGTTCGTTGTGAAGGTTCGAGTTAAGCGAGTCCATCACTACAACCCCGCTGGCGAGGCTCGGTGGAGACAATGCTTTGGCCCCTGTAGGCTCTGGATATGCCGCTAGAACCCCTAAATAAACAACTGCCCCACAGCCAAGCTGGGGGCCGATCTGCGACGTGTGTCAGTACTCAGTAGGTGATCCCTTCCACGCCTACTGAGCCGAGTCGTCGTGCTTGATTCCTTTCTGTTTTTGGCTGCATCTGTGTCTGGTGACCAACTTGGGTAGTGGAAATCGTCTCTGGTATTCCCCCTGTTTCGATCTTCTTGTCCATCTTCCACGCGACCCACGGTTTCTTACGCAAAACGGAGTGTTGCCTGGCCACGAGGCGAACTTGGTCAGCTTTCGTAATTGCCACGGTCCCCTCTGCCTGGTCCCATCGTTGCATCTGCGAAAAGCATCTGGGGAGCCAAAATGTCCGATACAAGCTGTTGATTCTGGATTATTCACGATAGACGGGCTGTAACCGAGCCGCAATAGACACAAGATGGACTACTCGAAGTTGCGCGCGACGGCGCTACGGGATGGAGAGGATGAGGAGGCCGTCACTGTCGATACCCGCGCGTTAATAGACAAGGTTCTTGCTCGATATTCGGGAGAGTGGACGACTCTGAGAGAACTCATTCAAAATGCTGCCGATGCCCAAGCGAAGACCGTCATGGTCAAGTTCGAAACCCTACCCTCTACTTCAGTGCCACTCCCCAGTACATCAGACCGATCCGAGCTTCTCAAGCATGTAATATCCAACCATACCGTGCGCCGATTAGTTGTTCAGAACGATGGACAGCCATTTACAAAAACGGACTGGGGCCGGTTGAAGAGGATTGCTGAGGGAAACCCCGATGAAACCAAGATCGGAGCATTCGGCGTTGGTTTCTACAGTGTGTTTGCTGATTGCGAGGAGCCATTTGTCAGCTCCGGAAGCGAAGCCATGGCATTTTACTGGAAGGGAAATGCGCTCTTCACCAAAAAGTCACAGCTCCCCGAAGACCAGGCTGGTCCGCATACGACATTTGTCTTGGATAATAGAAACACAACTACGCCTCTGCCAAACTTGCTTTCTGTTAGCCAGTTTCTCGCCACTAGTTTGACTTTTGTTGCCCTCGAAAGCATTGAGTTCTGGATAGATGATTATCAGATTCTTTCCTTAAAGAAGAAAACCTCACCAACTGCCGAATTACAGCTACCGAAAGGCTTGGAAGCGAGGACCAAGGACGGTCTGATGAAGATTGCGGAGGTTGGGAGAACCAGCACGCAGATCGATGCTACATTCATGAATGTTGTTGGGTGGAAGCCCCAGGCCAATACTTCATCTCACAAGTCTCCTGACACCGCTACTGTTACTGGCGAAGCCCCTTCTATTCGCTCTTTCTTCGCGCGGTTGACTGCCGGGTCCTCACAGTCCCTTCTGAAGACCAAGGCACAGAACGAGGAGAGATCAGCTCAAAGGGCGATAGCAGAAGATGTAACAAAACTTGGTTCATCAACAATCTTCCTTAGAGCGACGACTGCAAATATAAAGACTCATGTGACGGCGTCGTTTGCATCTGAACTTGAACGTGCGACGAAGAAGCCTCCGCCCAAGTCTACCAAGATCTCCATCCTCACGGCATCATACGATGAGGCCCATGCTTCAGAAGAAGCAAAAGCTGAAGGCGCCGTTGGTAAAGCCACCGATGTGTTTGCTTCGGTTCTCCCAAATAAGAAGCCTGGAGGTCGAATCTTTATCGGATTCCCCACCATGCAGACCACAGGTGCTGGATTGCACATCTCTGCACCTTCGATTATCCCAACCGTCGAACGAGAGGCTATTGATCTGAACGCAAGATGGGTCAGAACGTGGAATGTTGAGCTTCTCCGAGCTGCCGGGATCATCACTCGATTAGCTTTTGCAAATGAGATGAACGACCTCCAGAGTCGGCTTCAAAACACAGCTGATAGCCGCGGCATCATCAGCAATGACAACATCGTCAAATTCATGCCTGAAGCCTTGCATAATCTAAAAACATTCACATTTACAGATTCTACCCCCAGCGGGCAGGTAGGGCAAGTCATTGAGGAATCATTTTGGACTTGTTTCCCTAGATCGGCTTCCATCGAGATCTACTCAAGTCTGGGTGTTCTCCAGACTTCCCGAGTCCGACTTGGATCTAAAGAGCTGAGTAAATTTGTCGATAGAATCCCCGTCATTCCTCAGGAGATGTTGGATGTGCCTTTTGTGAGAAAGTTGATCGATTTTGGCCTTGTGTCCGAAATTACGGTCACTGATGTCAAGAAAGAGCTTGAGATCAAGTCTCTGAATAAAACCCAACTGATCAATTTCATTAGCTGGGCAGGCAAGAAGAGCCTTACTGGCGAGTTGGACGCCGGCAGCAGGTCGGCACTTTTAGAAGTAGCCGTTGCATCCGTCGGCGAAGAGGAAGAAAAAGGCGAGATCATCGCCCTTGGAAGCATTCAAAACTACTTGGTTCCTGCCAGTATTCCAGCAAACCTTCCAATCCCACCAACCACTATCCCCTTCGTTTTTACTTCCCATTGCCAAAAGGCAGAACTTGAAGCACTGGGGTGGGAACCTCTGGGAGTCGTCCCTTGGTTACGATTTCTCTTGGAGACAAAGTCTCTCAAGTCAGAGAGCGAGAACTTGACCAAGGCGCCTAAATTTGCGGTCCAGATTTTGACGGTGATATCCAAGAACTGGGATAACCTCAGTGCTACTCAGAGACAGTCTGTTCTTAGCCTTCTCCAGCCACAAACGGTCATGCCTACCAAGATGGGTATGAGAAAGCCAGCCGAATCATTCTTTCCAAGTGTAAAGCTTTTCGATGATCTCCCGGTTATTGAAGGTTGTGACAAGCTCAAAGAAAAGTTCCTTACAGCCATTGGGGTCAGAAAAACGGTTGACCTAGAGACGATCTTTACAAGGCTTCTAAGTTCTTCTGGCGAAGACGGCCGACAGAAATGGAGTCATATGGAGCTGATCAAATATCTCGCCTCTGTCCAAGGTGATATTCCTGCGGAGGATCTTCGAAAGCTCCAAAACTCCAAGATTTGCCCTGCTGAAGCCGGTCCCAAGGGACTCGAGCCCACAAAAGGGAGCAAGACTCTTTACAAAGTCTCTGAACTCTTTGAGCCGAAAGATTCCCTCAGAGCACTGAGGTTGCCAATCCTTCAATGGCCAGGCCCTCCTGGTAGTTTCCGTCAAGGATCCCCAGAAGCGCGCTTCTTAGCCGTCTTGGGACTTCGACCCTCTCCCTCTGCTCCTGAATTGATTGAGATGATGGCGAGCAAAGATGAATCTCTTCGTGTATCAGCCATGACATACTTCATTGCCAACCATCATACTAATAGGTACTTTGCCTTCGATGTGTCAAGCTGCCGCAAAGCCATCATGCCTTTGCAAGGAAGCTCCCAGCTGGTTGTTCCGTCTGCCTGCTTCACCAATGAGCGCGCGTCCATTTTAGGGTTTCAAATTCTCCGGAAAGATTTACACGACCATGCCAATGTGAGTTTCATTGCGCTTTCTACTTAAGGCGGGTACTTATTAATCATTGTTTAGAAATTCGGAGTAGCTACCGACCCTCCCATGGTAGAGTGTGTGAATCGACTTCTTGCCAACCCTCCCCAGTCTCATCAGGCGGCGATCCCTCTCTTTGGGTACTTTGCGTCTCGAATCCGCGAGCTTGGCGAGAACAACAAGGCGAAGCTCCGAAATGCTCATATCGTACCAGTCCTTCGAATTTCCTCACCCAAGGGGGACAGTAAATCAACCACAACTACATCGTATATCAGTCCCTCACGGGTATATTTGGGCACATCCGCAACATATGGCGATATTTTCGACTTTGTGGACTTTGGTCAGGACGCCAATGCATTTTTGTTCACTTGCGGAGCAAAGAGCGAGCCGACCAAACTTGAGGTTGCAAATATGGCATGCAACGAGCCTGCCAGGCTTTTGAGTGTGCTCCAAAGTCCTGAGAAGTACCTCGATCTGCTCAAGTCTCTAGCAGAAGCCTCATCCACTCTCCATCGGGATAAGGAACTGTGGCGGAAGATGAAATCCGCTAGCTTCCTTCTTGCGTACAAGGAGCTGACAGCTCCCAAAGAGAATTTGATTGAGTTGGAAGAAGACGAAGTACCAATCAAGCATTATCAACTAGCATCAGCAAACCAGATTGTTGTACTGGACGATATCATTAGCTATCGTCTTTTTAAGGATCAGCTCGTCTGTGCCCCTGAAGAGGATGCTCTTGAGAAGTTCTACCTCGCTCTTGGTGCTCAAAAGCTCAGTAGCATTGTTCAAGAGGATGTCCGGATTGGTCCTCAGTCTGGTAGAGGCAAGGCTGCTGATTCTCTTCGAAAACACGTGCTGGAGAGATCCAAGATCTTTCTATATGAGTATGCCAACTATCGCCGGGATGCAATCAAACATGACACAAAGTGGCTTGAGAAGAACCTGCAGGTAGAGATGGTTACATCAGTTGCGCTCAGGCGAACCTTGCAAGGCCAACGGAAAACTCATACAGAGAAGAGGTCTGCCGCTGGAACCAAGCATACCGGCTCCTGGGTTCTGTATGTGGCTGATGATGGAAAACCGGATATGTATCAGGTTGGGCAGGCTATCTGCCAGATGCTTCTCGACCGACCCAATCAGCAAGCCTATCTCTTTTTCGAGCCATTCCTGACTCTTGACTTGTATGGACTCCGAGCTCGAGGTTACAACGTTGACAGAATTCTGCGCGCAAAGGCCGCAGAGGCAAGGATCGCCGAGGAGGAGCGCCGCAAAGCTTTGCAAGAGGAGCAACAAAGAATCCAAGAGCGTGAGAAACTTTGGGCCCAGCAAACTAATACGGTTGAGAAACAAGGCGAAAGCAGTTCTGGCACGGCAAAGGCACCTGATACTCCGAACCAAGTGATGCCTGGCTCGTGGGACTCACCCGACGAGCCAAAGGTTGACATGTCCGACTATGCCAGGAAAGGTCGCAATCTGTTCTCGAACCTCACGCGCCGTCTCGGATTCGACACTCAGGAAGAGACAGATGCCCAGCGCCAGCTAGAACAATTCGTAGACAAGCCCAAAGAGCCCACAACAACCGCAGGACCGGTACAAGAGAATAACACGAGGCGACCTCAGAATGACGACGGCCGGGTGACCAGTCCAGCTGTTGTACAGCAGAACCTGCTCAACGCCATCAATGCCTCGCGTCCACATGGTTCTTCAAATCTCTTCTCTGACCCCGAAGTCAATGAAGTCAAAGAACAAGCTACATACTGTGATCAAAAGCCAGCTCAGAATATCTCTTTTGCTGCCGAAGCGTCCAATGGCATGAAGGTATACGTGTCCAACAATATGACAACTTCAGGAGCCAAATTCATTGCCGCAAACAGCCTGGCTATCAATGCTTTCGCTGGAATTCTCATGGATGTCGCTAATGTCTACTCCTTGTCTCGCAATGTTGTCCACATCTTCTATGACGAGTCTGGAAACACAATCGCGTTCAATAAAGGGGGAAGTTTGTTCTGCAATTTCAGGTTCTTCCTTCAGCTTCATGCCGCCCAAATTAGCGGTCAGAATGCCGGGGCTGCCAAAGCTGAAGCTGCTACTTGGTGGTGGGTTGTCCTCGCTCATGAGCTGGCACACAATCTTGTTTCAACGCACAATTCTGATCACAGCTACTACACGTAAGTCTATAATCCCACCCACCCACCTTGAGAAATGCAAACCAGTTGCTAACACTATACAGTGAGTCTTTCATACAGCAATACTTTGGCAAAATGATGGTGAAGGCGGCCACTTGGGTGCAACAGCCCACACCTACTGCAAGCCAGCAATCACAACCATCACAACAACAACCACCAACTTCTGCGCGAGAACCGCCGCCGCCTTATTCTACTAGATCCGGTCGATAAGTACCAACATACTACACTCTAGATGATTCGCACATGATTTTTTCACTCGCGAGAAATTGTATATTTGAAGCTGCAGAAAGACGCAGCCGGCGTTAGGGGTTCTGGATTATTTTATGTGTTTTGACTAAGAAGTATGAGCCCGAAGGAGCTTACATCCTCCCTCTTTAGACATAATTAGAACAATAGAATCACACTCTCCCTTACTGATAATCCATTCCCGTCTTTGTTATCTCATCAGATGAAAGGTGCCAGAGTGTGAAGACATCAGGTCGCAGGATAAAAAAAAAAGAAGAAAGGGGCAGCTGTGAGACCAGTTATGGAATCGAAGCAGGAAGCAATAGAAAAGGCAAAAGGGTAAGCGAAGATCCCAGAAGGATGATTTTAGCCAGGTAGTCAAAGTTGATTGCAGCTACTTCGCTGATATTGGTTGATTGTATTATTGCTTATATGCTGCCTGGTTGCTCTGGTCGGCGAGCTCGAGTTGGCTTAGTCTGGCTGAGCCGATCAACTCACCCTTGCTACCAACAACCATCATGATATTTCAGTCCATTCGAATATGATGATACGTATTTTCCAAGAGTACAACTAGATTAAACAACCTTTTCATCCATGCCTGTGTTTGATGGCCTGCTTCTGATCTATATCATGGAGTGGAAATGGCGGCATCTTCATTGGGCGAGAGCTTGAGATGTATCACGTGACTCCACTGTGGATCAGCTTCGGCAATTCAGCTCAATCAACTCTACACCAGGAACATCACCTCACGACGTTGCGAGGCAATTCCCCGACAAAGCTTCGCCTACCAGCCACTCACTACTCCAATCGGAGAGATAAACGCATACCCCTCCCGTTCCCCGACTCCCGAGCGAAACCAATTGGCCCATCATGGTGCACCGCATTGCCTTCTGGAGCACCTTCGGTACGGCAGATTCCCAATCCCACTCAAAACCCAAACCTCGCGATATCGAGTGAGATGGAGAGGACAAATCGGGACGAAGAAACCATGAAAGCTAACAGAGATGTTGGAAAATTAGGCTTGGCCGTGCGCTTCTGGCAGGTCGGCATCGAGATGCGGCCTTTCTTCAACAAGGGATCCCTCTGGGTGTACCCCGTGTACGCGGCCGGCGGCGCCAGCTTCGGGTACTGGCTGCAGGGCGTCGACGACAAGCAGACGGCGCTGCTGGAGGAGCGCAAGGACAAGCTGCTGGAGAAGAGGGCGAGGAAGGCCGCGAGGGACGCTGAGGCTCTGGCCTAGGCTTGAGTTGTTGTACCGATAATAAAACTGTTCTGGCAAGGGGAGAGGAAGGAAGCAAAAGACCTCGAACTCGGTAGAGCCCTCGATGGGGGAATTGTCCATCGACTGTACATATTCGGGAATTCTAGACCTGGGGGGCGTGAGATGCGTTGCGTCCAGGCGGAGCAAACAAACCAACGGTTACTCACTTCCTTTTGTCGTCGGATGAGTGTGTGTTTTATTCGCTGTACATCGCTGCTTCATGTATGGCAGATTAGCAGGCTCGTCTATCCCATGGCTATACGAAGGGCCGTGAAGCTCGGAGACCCCATTTCCACAGTTACAATAAAAAGAAATGAAAACGTCACGGTAATGGCACGATTGGGTACGGTCATGGTCTCGAATTATCTTGACATGTCATTCTATTGCTTGTTCACAGCTCCCAACATTAGGATGTGTTATCTATAATTCCTCTAGCTTCCTGAGGATTGCCGGTACTGCCGTCGGCGACGCATTGCCCAACTCTGTGATGATTGTGGAGATGTATCTATCCCTCGTGGTGTCGAACAGCAGGCGGAACCCGACATCGGACAGCCTCTCGGGGTCAATCTCGTTGTATGTGAGCGAGTCGATGGACACACGCTCTGTGAAGTTGATGGTCTCGCAGAGCGCTACGACCTCGATGCCGAGGTCCTTGGCGGCCATTGCGATGTCACAGGTGCCAGATCGAGCGTACATGGCCCCGTTGCTGAACATGGCTTCGGCGGCAACCAGGACCACCGATACGTCGCGGAGATTGGAGCGCAGGGCACCAAGGTCGGATACGTATGTGACTGGAATGCCGGCAGCGGCGAGAGCCTTGGAGTGCTCGACACCAACTCGCTCAAAGGCGTCGTCGATGAGCACTACGCTGAACTGCTTCCCTTGCTCCTGGGCTTGGAGCAGGGCCCGCTGGACGAGGTGGTGGTGGGCGTAGGTTAGCACTACCTGGTCGTCCTCGATCAACTCGGCGGCGGTGTTGGCGATGACGAAGTCTGCTAGGGTCACACGCTCGTGGATGAAGTTGTCGATGGATTCACAGAGAAGTTTCTTGGCTTCCAAGTCTGGCAGATCAATGTCGATCTTGCTGATTTGCAGTTTCAACCACCGGATCGCATTGCCCATGGAGAAGCACATGGGGCGGCATGCTGTGAGATAGTCGATTTGTGGGTTGAGAACGTGTGAGGTGAAGTGGCGTGAGAAGGTGGTTCCGATGGGAGTTGTGTATGAGTCAATAACCTTTGAGGCGGGTTAGATTTCGTATTTCCTATTAATCTCAACTGGAGAGCATGTCGCATTACCTTCTTGAAAGCGTAGAGAGTAGCCTCCAGCCGAGTGATGCTATCGCTCAGCGCAAAGGTACTCATGTGCTGGCCCAGCACAAGGACAGCGGGGTCGACGTCCTTGTCTGCTTGAGTGATGTTTATTCTCCGGGCCATGGAAAGATGGCCGAAGCATTCGGGGACGGCTGGCTTCACCTCCTTGGGTACCACAGGCGCGGCGACTGGCTTCGCATGGTGTCCCTTGTGCTGTCCTCCCGCCTGGCCGTCTTGCTTGGGCTTGCCCTTGCCTCCCTTGCCCCCATCTCCGGCTCCTTCTTGCCCCCCCGATGGCTGGCCTTGTGAGGTTTGGGCAGCCTTGGCCTGTGCTCGTCTTGCAGCCTTCTCCTCCTTGGCCTTCTTTTTTAACTCGGCGCCTGAGAGCTTCTTCTCACCCGCGGGCTCCCCGCCCTTTGCGGGCTGTTCGCCTTTCGCCTTTTGGTCTTTTGGCTGGGTCTCCTTCTGGGTCTTCTCGGATGTCGTCTGGGTCGCCGGTGCTTGGGGTGCTTGAGGTGGCTCTGCCGGGGCAGAGGTATTTGCCTCGGTCGCCATAGCTGTCGGGCTGTGGGTGGGTGGGAAATCCAACGACGTGGGGTTGACAAGGCAGCTCCGATTCACGACGATGGAAGTTGACGAGAATTTGACCGAATGCAGTAGAAATCCGTATTCGTTCGATCGCACACGCCTTGAGGGATAAATCTGATGTCGCTCGTAGTTGTCGCGCAGCGGTGGGTTTCGCAATGGGCATCAAATTGTTCCCTAGACAGTCATGGGAAGTTTGAGTCACTGCTGAACAAAATGCAAGGATGCCCCGCGCTACTACAATGACCACACTGCGCCGAGATTTTTTTTCCCGCCGCATAAGTTTGACGAGCCTCGACACGTCAACCGGCATTCACCATGCACTCAAAAAGTCGAGGCTACTTTTGTGTTCAATCATTAAACGAACAAATGCTTGATTCTAGGTGTATGATCTATCCATTATACTAGACTAACTACCCTGCCCTTCTTGACGTCTCAGTATCGCATCTTTTCAGTGTTTTCTTCTCCCGATTTCGCTCGACACTTCAAATTAATCCCACCAAGATTGATTCCAAACACGGGAGAATAAGCTTCCCCTATGACCGCGCTTTTTTCCTCACTCTCGAATATGCTGCAGACTTAACGACCTTCTTCACGCCAATCCACAAGGGATTGAGCCGCAATGAAAGACAAAAGACACAATATGTGTGAACGAGGGATTCCAAAAATTCCTCTTCCACAATAAAGTAGAAGAGAGTAGTCTTTGAATAGTTTTCAACTAGCAAAATTCCTTTCTCAGCTCAACGCTTCACGGAAAAGGAAAATGCCCGAGCACGCGGATGGAGAAGAAAGAAGAAAAAAGGAAAAGAGTTGGAGGCAGAGCAAGGATTTATAGGTCTTTTCCAGTGGTCCGTGCGCAGGAGTGATCGCGGCAGGCGGTACCTACAGCATGTACCTTCTTGCGCACCGGCCTGTGATTGGCTGTGAGGAATGTCCAGGCAGAAGGGGCGCCCAAGAACAGAGACTTATGATTGGCCAAGCATTCTAGGCAGTTACTCTTTTGTCCAGCCTCACAGCAGCCTCAAAGCGTGACTGCCAGGGACCCGGCCTTTCTTTCACCAGATTGACGCATTTGATAGGGCAGCTATCTGAAATCACACAAATTTTGTGACTCATTTGTTACAGAACAGAAAGTCTTGTCATGAGAACTCAGAGAACATTCTCTAGTAGAAAGCGTAATGCGCCACAAACCAGGGACGAACAGGTTTTCCTAAGCACGGCCTAACGTAGGGTATGGAAGCAGTTACTGAGTACTAAGTACCTGTGTACATGTACCCTGTTGCTGGGCACAACCCCGCGACGCGTGCACGCGACAGGTAATTAATCCAAACAAAGCAGCCGCAGCGAGGGGGTGGCTTCTAGTGCTGCTCAATCTCCACAGCTGGCTTCATCGGCCTTGTGAATTGAATTGTCCGTAAACCCCATATCCGCGCATGCAAATGCAGCATTTCCACACCCACACCCATAATGGAAAGGTTCCTGCGCGAATGGAGGCAAGATGCCTTGAACAAAGCGCAGTACGACTCGGCCATCTTCATCGGTGACAAGCTGCTGGCCCTGACAAGTATGTTGTGTTGGACCTGGACGTCATGTCTTCGAGACCCTGCAATCGTAACGCCGCTGACAATCTGATCCCCCGCGGCCCTTAGACGACGATAATGATGCATTCTGGCTGGCCCAGGTACATTTTGCTACGGGCAACTACACTCGCGCCCACGCATTTCTTATGAAGCAAGACCTCATCACTCGCAGTCCGGCCTGTCGGTATCTCGCTGGCCATTGTTTGATCAAGCAGTCTCGTTTCGAGGAAGCCCTCACAGTTCTCGGCGAACGGAATCCTACCCACCTGATCACCAATCCGGGCCCCAGTCACAAGCGCAAGGCACAGACTCGCCATGTGGCACGCACCAGCAAGCGCGGGGAGGAAGAGGATGCACTTCTTAAGGAGGAGGCGGCGAACCGACGCTTTGAAGCAGCCATGTGCTTTCTCAGAGGCATCTGTTACGCGAAGCAGAACGCATTCGATGCCGCCAAGGAATGTTACAAAGACGCTGTGCGGATTGACGTACAGTGTTTCGAGGCTTTCCAACAGCTCATGAAGAACTCCCTGCTGTCCCCAGACGAGGAGTGGCACTTTCTAGAATCCTTGAATTTCGACTCGGTGCATGTGTCTGGCGATGATTCGGCGTCCCAGGAGGCCGCTGACTTTACACGAATTCTCTACACAACTCGGTTGTCCAAATATCGAAACCCAGACGCCTTCGAGACCGCATACGAGTCCTTGTCTACCCACTACCATCTGGCCGACAACCCGGACCTGCAGCTCGCCCGGGCCGATTTGCTATACACACAATGCCGCTATCAGGATGCGCTCGCAATCACCAACTCGATTCTCGAAAACGACAAATACAACTTTACAATATACCCAGTCCACCTCGCTTGTCTTTACGAGCTCAACATGAAGAACATGCTGTTCCTCATCTCGCACGATCTCGCCGACAGCCACCCTGAGGAACCTTGCACATGGCTTGCAGTTGGCGTATACTATTTTGCCATCAAGAAGATCGCCGAAGCGCGACGATATTTCAGCAAGGCCAGCATGATGGATGCGCATTTTGGACCAGCCTGGATCGGGTTTGCGCACACTTTTGCCGAGGAGGGAGAGCACGATCAGGCAATCTCGGCATATTCAACAGCTGCCCGGCTATTCATGGGCACACATCTACCCCAGGTTTTCTTGGGCATGCAGAATCATGCTCTCAACAATATGACACTGGCAGAAGAGTTCCTGAAAACTGCATATGGGCTGTGCAAAACAGATCCTCTGCTGCTAAATGAGATGGGAATCGTAAAGTACCACCAGGACAGGCTCGAGGAAGCTGCGCAGTATTTTTTAGCAGCGCTGAAGGTTGCAGATGAGATTGACAGTGAGCCGTCCGCCTGGATCGCACCTCGAACAAACCTGGCACATGCCTTGCGACGACTCCGGCAGTTCAACAAGGCACTGGCTCACTTCGACGAGGTGCTGAGACTTGGTGGAAAGGATGCGGCAATCTTCAGCGCCAAGGGGCTGATACTTATGGAGCAGAACAAGCCTGAGGAAGCAGTCGTGGTCTTGCACGAGGCTCTAGCGATCAACCCACAGGACAGCATCGCCACGGAGCTCCTCAACAAAGCACTGGACGAAACGGCGGCTATGGATGGAATCGCCGAGGATGAAGCAGAGGACTTGGCGGATTTTGAGCAAATCTTGGATGAGAAGAAAATAGCTGCAGCTCACAAGGTAAACGGGGAACACTACGGCAGAGGCATGCTAGAAAAGGGTAAGGGAACAGTCGGGAGGACTCGTGTGTCTATGCTAGAAGAGGAGAGCATGATGGATATGACTGATGAGGAGTAATTCTGTGTCCCTGGAAAAGCAATGTCCGGGGCAGTCGGGATTCTATTCAGGTTCTTTGAGAGCTTTCCCTGTTTGCTGGAGCGTGGAGATCTGGATATACTACTAGCATGGCGTTCAGGAATATGGCATGGGGGACCAATCATGGGTTTGACGGCATCGGGGAAAGAAAAGAAAAGTATAGTATAGAAACTAGATGACCTATTCACATCAACTACATGAGAAGAGCTGATGTCCATCTGCCAAGCGATGCAGCAAACAAGGATCCTCGCACTCGGCTTCCGCCTTACAAAGTATTAGTGGGCCAGCGGACGACAATCTGGCCGACTGACAATTAAGCGGCCTCTGATGGGCCAGACGCTCAACGAGATCAGCGAGAGCTCTCCACAATTTGGCGAAGCGACCTACCCTAGCTCCAGCTGAGCGCCATGCAGGCTTCTAGATTGTCGCTATCTGCGTCTGCGTGCTATCATCAGCCAGGCCTACAAATATCAGCTGACGGGATGACAAGCTCAAGTTTTGGAACGACCGAAGTGCCGTAGGTTAGGCTCCCTCACTCTCACCAAACGTCATTGTTTGTGTCATCAAGGAGACGGCACATCTCAACACCCAGCTACTGCGAATAGCTTCTTATAATTAATCCAGACTTACAAGACTCACCTCATCCAATCCCCAACATATCCGTTGCCTAGACCACAATCACAGACATGTCGCGCTTCTTCCCCCACCCTCCCTACGCAGAGGACCAGCCCCTCCACCACACCATCCTCACCACCCACGTCCTCACCCGCGGCTTCACAGCCGGCGCCATCGTCGGCTCCCTCGCCTCCGCCTCCCGCCACGTCCTCTCCCCAGCCCGCCGCCAGCAGCCCCTCGCCCGCCTGGTCCCGCGCCTCCTCGCCGCCTCCTCCACCGGCGTCCTCGTCGGCGTCGGCCTCTCCGCCCTCGCCACCGTCGGGCGCATGTACGGCCGCGAGGAGATTGAGTGGCGGGACCGCAGCTGGCGACTCCTCGAGAACGAGGGCCAGCTCGAGACGGACGACTGGACGTACGCGGGCATGGTGGCCGGGCCCGCGGTGTTGGCCGCCACGAGGGGGGGAGCGGCGGCGATGGGGGGTTGGAGGGCCGTCGTGGGAGCCAGTGGGCTGGGGAGCATAGCAGGTATGCTGGGGTATATGACCTGGCGGTATGGCATCAACGGGGGCAAGTTCCCCAAGTCGGCTATTGCAAAATAGAGACTTTTGTTGGACGAGTTGGGCGTTAAGGCATGCGATGACCTCTCCAACGGGAGGGAAGGGAAAAAAAAACATCAATAATGGATGCTGGTTTGCGCACCGGTACCTTTGTAGTAATATAATGATGAGTGTACAATTACTTTAAAAAAAAGACTTCGGACAGCATTCATAATCGTAGCGGGTGATGAATCTATAAGTGCTTCCATTCAAGACGCGCGGAGTGAGCAATATCAGTTTGTTGAAGAGCATCAATTAGCATTTCTTGTTGGTTTACAATAAATTATGACACAATCGCCCTGAACACTTAGTTTAACCCATCCGCCTACCACCCAAAGCTTCGTTAAACATAATAATACATGATTCTGTCGTGGCAGACTTCATTCTGATTCCACCAAACGCCTTGCTGAGGAACAATACAACTGATTAGAAAAACAATCACATCTCGCACACTCCCACCCCTGTGCTCCGTCACCTCTCTCGCCTCCATCCATTAGCTCCGACATTAGAGCCACGTATAATTATAGATATGGCATCCACAAAGCATCGCACTGCGCCAGACTCATCGGGTTAACAGCCTTAGCGATAGCGTCGATGACTGTCTGATTGGCAGGCAGGTTGCCAGAAGGATTATGAGCTAGACTAATGGCCCTCTTGACCACAGACTCGCTATTGACCTGAACTGACTCGCGGAGCTGGTTCTCGCTAATGCTGTTTCTATGAGTGGTCTGCAACCAGAAGATCATTTCATCCCGCACAAACAAGGTCAGTGCGTGTTCCAGTTCTTGCTCGGGTTCTGTAAGGCATCGAGCGATAGCCATGAGCGAGCACGCAAAGATACCCTCGGTGGCCAAAGGACCCATCAGAACCTGCAAGTTGGGTGTCAACCGGAAGGGGACAGGCTCGGGATTCTGGAAAAATGGCTTCGTTGAGCTCATGTACGACATCAACTCGGATCCCCAAATGTTACCGGATCCACGAGCGATGTTGATCTTCTGCGGGTACCTGTTATGCATATAGAGAATATATGTCATGAACGTAAGCGCCGCAAGCTGGTACGAGAACTGCCGACGGAAGAGCCAGAATTCTGTGAAGTGTGGGAACGCCTTCTGGAAGTATTCGAGGGCTACTGTCTGAGGAACCCACTTCTCCTGGATTGCATTGAAGACTTCCAGTCGAGCCGTAGCAGTTTGCTCTGGCTTATTCTGTTCGATGTCGGTTAGCTTTTGTGTTATTATTGTAGCTTTGTCGCCTTGGAAACTTACAGTCATCTTCATCTCCAGCACTCCACGCAGCTTCTCCATGGTGAACAGAACAGGCTCGTCCTTTGACATACCCATCCGCCTGCAATGATCCTCATATACCCCTTGCAAGGTGATGTAGGATGTGTCTTCTTGCACTATTCTGATATGAGGGGCGAGGGGCACCATCAAGGGAAGTGTGAATTGAATGTCGCGCCGACGGCTCTCCTTCTTACGGCTGAGGGTCTGGTTCAGGCCCCTGAATAGCTGCAGGATGCGCTCTTCCCGCCTGCAGTGTCTCGCGGCTGGGTGTTGCACAGCCCAGGAATGCACGCTTCCGTCATGTCCTCGCATTTTCAGCCGACGGTACGAACCGCTAATGGTTCGGACGAGATCGACATTGCTCAGGAACCGTTCAATTCGAATAAAATCTTGATTCTTATCCTTGTGCTGGAGGTACTGTCCGGGAATCTCTACCTCGTCAAACTTCTGGTATCGGAACTCACTGAGGTGTGGGGATGAGGCTTCCAGTGATTGTCGGGTGACACGGCGATCAAGCTTCTCTTCAAACTTGTCTCTCCACTTTCGCAGTTTGTGGATGTATTCGTACATGGTGGGCTTGACCTCGACGAAATCGGCCTCAAAGGATTTCTTGATATGGGAGGGCAGAATCGTCTCCGCAAAGCGAGTAATGTTCAGTTCAGTAGCCGGTGGCAGCTTGACGCTCTTAGCAAACGAGGCTGGAGTGCGACTGACATACGCCAAGGCATCATTCAGAAGAGCAACAATAAGGCGGTATGCATCTTCATCGGGAGGGCACTTGAAATGCTTCTGTATCTGATCAACCATGGTCTCCATTGACAAGGCTAAGAGAGGGAATGCGGTCTTGAGAACCGCCATGATTTCTTCAGTGAGCTCCCAAGGTGGTTTCTTTTCTGTACTCTGGGGAGCCGTTGCGTTTGCAGGAGCAGGCGTAGCAGTTGCCGGCGTGCCATCTTCCTTGGTTTCCGTCTTCACCTCTGTCTTCGGCTGAGTGGTGTCGTTGCCGCCGGCAGTACCGGGGCGCGAAGCTGACCCTTCAGGCTTGGGAGGTTCCTGTTTCGTCTGCTGGGGCGAAGCATTGGGTTTTCCACTGGCAGCAGCCTGGTTCGCTAGGCCTCGTTGTCTGGCCTTCTCTTTCGCTTCCTGACTCTTCTTGATTACGAGCATATCTTCCCGGTTGGTCCGAAGCTGGAAGTACAGAGCCTGAGGATAGGATTTCGCAATTCTAACGAGAATCTGGTAAACCTTTGGCGCTTCTTTGTGCCCAAGACCGGTAAGCAACTGGGGGATGAAGGTAATCCAGTACCACACCGGGGTCTCGCCCTTGAAATCCTCGAAACCCATGGCAATGGAACCCTTAGCATCATCCAGGCTCAGTAACCAAAGAATACGAGCAAGGAGCTTGCGAGACTTTGCGTTCTTGTAGCTTCCAGCAGCCTGGAGGTACGATGTCAGAGCTTGCCGGGCTGCATTCAGATCCGTTGGTTCCGAGTTGAACTTCCTGTCATTGAAGTATCCCCATTCGGCCCAAGCCTTGGCAGCTGAGATGTCAAAGTATAAAGCTGTGCCGTACGCATTGTCGGCCTCATCCTTCTGGTTCAACTTCTCCAAGAACATACCCTTCAGAGTATAGAACTCAGCCTTTTGCTGAGGGCTGAAATAGTTGAGATTGGTGTTGTTGATTACATCAAGACCACTTGAGAGTTCCTCTGGATTCTCATAATGACATTTAGCCTGCTCACGAAGTTTCAAGAATGCCTCCTGAATCTCGATGTTGGGTAGCGTATAGATACGACTGAGCTGACTGATGCAAACTTCAGGCAAACTGTGCTTTCGTGCCACATGAGCAAATCGGTTGATAATCCATGCAGTTTCGTGATAACCACGGTATGCGAAGGACGAGGCGCCACTGCTATTTTGTTGACCTTGAGGGGGAAGCAGCTGAAGGTAGGTTTGGTTGATAAGACCAAAGATATGTTGCCTCCAGGTGACAAGATCTTGCCAAGCCGTGATGTCGTCCCAAACGTTGGGCAATCGGTCCCGCCAGGCTCCAAGAAGCAACTTCAGCTCACCAGATTTGACATCGAGGTTGGTTGAGTTGGTGTTGGCTAAGCTCTGGCAAATAACACTGGCATCATGAAGCTCAACGAGTTGCTGGAAGTTTTGGAGAAGGGGAATGTGAGCATTCGTAAGCCGATCAGGAAGCTGGTGCCATTTCCGGATTGACAGTTGGATCGCTTCATCGCAGACACGGACAAACTCATTTTGTGGTTCTTGTCCATTGTGGAACTTGAGCAGAGACATGAAAGCTTGGAAAAAGGCTCGTCTTGGCGTAGGGGCATCCATAACACCTTGGATCACAGCGTTGACAGCATCCCTCTGTGGTTCCTCCTGCCACATCTCGGTGTTGCGCCAGGCGCATTCCAGGAGAAGGTCCTGGAAGTTCTCGTGTTTGGCAAAGTCCTGAAGAATCTCCCACTGCTGTAGTTTCTGTGCGCACAGCACCCAGTGATCCTCCCAAAGCATGTATTCAGCCTGTCCAAAAGGAATGACTCCGGTCCTTGCTTTGATCTGAGCGTTCTCGTACAACTTCTGGGCTTTGTCCCACATGCCATTCTGCTCGTACGAAAGCGCAGCGTTGGTCTCCATAAACTGAGACCTCCTTCGCCATGTTCCATAGAACAAGTCTTCCTCCTGGAGAGACGAGTACATTTCGACAAGAGCATCGAGATTGCTCTCACGAACCTTGGCCGAATCGCTGATTGGCTTGATGGCAGCGTTCTCCAATTGCACCATGGCGGTGTACCAGGCATCGTACGTCTTTCCAGCGAATTTTAACACATGAGGAGGCAGTTTGCATTCAGGCCACGTTCTGGCTGCGCCTTCGATAAGAGACTGAACCACATTAGGGCGCTTGTCGATCTGACGGCTGTGGAAGTCTTTTGTTAAGAGAACAACCAACCCACGCTCGAGTTCTATTCGTTCGTCCCGTGCAGTCGAAGACCAGAAAAGCGGGAAAAGAGTGACCCAGACTTCATGGGCCAGCTGAGAATCAATATGCTGCAGCTGGATGAGAGGCTCGATGATATCCCGAACCTTGACGTCGCCAATTTCTGTCATAAATCGCCGATGCTTGGCCATAAAGGTATCGAATTTGTCATCTGACATTAAAGTTGGTTCTCTGTGCTCCTTCTCCTTGGAATAGACAGCAGCAAGCTGAGAAGCAGACAAAACCTTGAAGTCGGTTTGGTGAAGCTGAATATTTGTACTCATCTCAACACCGCCAAGCAGTAGCTGGGAAGCCTGTGCTAACCAGTACGAGTCTGCCAACATGTCCCAATTTTGAGAGTTTAGCACGTACGCAAGCCGTGCACTTGATGTCTTCGACAAACTCTTGTCGAAGATCGTCATGAAGCGATTGCGCATCTGATGGTCAACAGCACGGGTGCCGATCAGGAAGGCATGCTCCATGCGTACAGTTAGCTCAGTTCGAGTGATCTTTGGATCCTCGTAGATTTGAATTACAAGCTCCAGAAACTTGGACAGCATAGTTGGGTCTTGTCGATGTTCAAAGGACAGCATTTTGTGGAGAACAGCGGTCTTCTCCTTGAGCGTGGGCCAGGTCCCCTCTGATCGGAACACCCAGCCCTGAACCATACTCAGGATCTCCTCACACAATTCAATGTGCATCGACTTTTCTACCAGAGTCGCCAAGACACTCAGGAAAGGTCGTCTGTGGTCACCAAGTTGTTCCATACGTAAGGCCACCACCTGGATCTCCTTGATCATAATCCTTGTTTGTATCTCGAGATCGTGGGCATTCATTTCCACAGGAGGGTTGCTAGTATCTTGGCTAGGGGGCTGCTTAATCCCGGCAGCTTGTCCGGCAACTATGTTATAGTGCTGGACGTGTTCCCTGGCATGCTTGCTTTGCAAAGCTTTCATGAGGGATGGAATGTGCTGGTCGATGACGGTAGGTTTCCTGTTGCCAATCGACCACAGAATATTGACACCAGAGACGTATGAGCTATTGTTCATCGCTTCAGTCGCCACCTGTGAGAGATGGGCTATAAATTCGGATGTTTGAGTTTCTGGCTCGCCATCGGCATCCGCATCGTCCATTGGTGTGTCTTCAGGAACAGCATCGAGAACTCGTTTGATGATAGGCTTGAGGTCCCTACCATCATCGTACTTCTTGTCGGCAGAGTGTAGGCAGTCCTGAATCTCAGGGTTCTCACTCTTCAAGCACTTCTCTAGCACCTTCTGCACGGCTGGCATATTTGATCGGACCCAATCATCCGACTTGGAGTTGAGAACAATGCGTACAACCTGCAAGGTATTGATGATGTTGGTGAGGAACTTGTCGTCGTATTTCTCTTTATCAGACGGATCCGTGTTGAGAATCGTTTGTGTTTTGTCGCTAGCAAG
This sequence comes from Clonostachys sp. G952, assembly GCA_027569935.1. Classification (NCBI taxonomy): domain Eukaryota; kingdom Fungi; phylum Ascomycota; class Sordariomycetes; order Hypocreales; family Bionectriaceae; genus Clonostachys; species Clonostachys sp. G952. The sequence goes on from JAPDLB010000027.1 coordinate 248,597, forward strand.
GATAACATCCGTGACGTTCGGGAACAAATCCAGTTCTAAATCTCCCCAGTAGCGAGGCTGGACAAGATGATGGAACAAGGCCATGGCTCGCTTGCAGAGGTCAGATGGAGGGGGACTAAGAGGGAGTACTGAGGTGTTCTCAACACGAGGTTTCGCCGAAGGCAGTTCATATCTCTCATGCAGTTGTGCGATGAATTCAACCAGATACTTAAGCATCTTGAGACGGAACACTGGCGGAAGTTGATACTCCGGCTTCTCGACTGCGGCGGTTTGCTGAGGCGTTGATACCGCGGCTTGTCCTCCGAGAGAATCTCCCTCAAGTTTCCGCTTCTTGGAGTTGGGAGATTCAGAGACCGACCGAACTTCCTGCTCAGAAAATGGCTTGCCTTCAACTCGCCACTGTTCCCAGGTCCAGATCAGGTCCATCATATTAAGAGCCAGCTTTCTGCTTTCGTGTGACGGGTTGGGGGGCACCGCAACTTTCCGGAGTGACGTGATAAGGAGAATCATGTATTTATCGCGCGCATCAAAAAACAGGCGAGGGTTTTTGACAAGGAAGTGGAAGATGCTCGTCATTTGCTGCACATTCTGGCCCTCGTCCGCAAGGATCCTTCGAGGAGCCATAGCCCAAGCCAGTGACCTCTCACCACCCTGGGCGCTGTATCTTTTAGGTAGCACCGGAGCGATCAACTCGAGGGCTTGGGTGACTAAAGCGCGACCCTCATTCTGATTCGTTTTGAGCAGTGACAGATAGACTTGAGAAACAATCTTGATTGGCGTCTCGTAGATTGAGATAAAGAAACCAATAACAACATAAGCGGCATGCTTGTTGATAATGTCGTCAAGACGAATAAAGGTCCAGCCAAACTTAATGATGTCCTTTCTCGCCTCCAATAGTGCTGTATGATAATATTTGACAAGCATTGCGGAAAACTGTAATAGTTCAAACCGAGTGTGATCGATACCAGGCTGAGCTTGGTCATCAGCGGTTCCCTCAGGATTGGTTTTCCAAATTTTCGTGCTGACAGATTCGATGACGGAGCGATCAATCAACTTGTGTGTCTTGTTCTGCTCCCGGGTGTGCCAGTGCCTCATCACGTCCATGGCAACAATTGGGTTGACAATGTAATGCAACAAGAAGTATTTCGTCTTGTTCGAGTCATTTTTCCCTGCATACACTTCCAGGCAGCGGAGTATTGTTGTCCTCCAAAAATCAACAGAGTCATCGGAAATAATATGCTCGTAAAGGAAGGTAAAAAGGTTCTGTGTAGAACGTAGCTCCTCTGCCGTTACTGAAGCGACCAGACTGAAAAGACTGTCCAAGTCTTTGGGAGTCTGCTCAAGTGACTTCACCAAGATCGTCATGAGCTGCTCAGATGCCTGATAAGAAGCCAATCGAAGGTGAGCTGGAAGTGTGTAGCTTCGCTGATGGTGCTCGAAATCCTTTCCAATCGCTTTCAGCCAAGAAACGACCTCCTTCTTGGCTAACCAGATACTTGCATTCGGGTAGTGACACATCGACTCTAAAATGTGCACAGCATTAATCATTCCGATGAATTTAATTTCTCCTCCCTGTGCAATGAGTTCATTGCATTTAGTCATTAATCCATCAATGGATTCGACGGCAACTTCCCGTAGCGGCGAGCTATCGTTATGAGCAACTGCTTGAGCTAGAAGGCGCCCGTATTTCAGCTCGCCTAGCTTATCCGCCAAGAACGCCCAAAGTTCCTTGGGATATCGATTGATGTATCGATATATGGGGAGTCGGAATGGGCTATGGTGTGTTCTTCTTAGCCTCTCCTCCAGAGTCAGGAAGTACTCAATCAGTCGCTCCTGGAATTCCTCAGCAGGGGCTGGGAGCAAGTGGAATATGTTTAGGATCGCGGCGATGACCTTCATTTGAGAATTCTGTTCAAAATACGTAAAGGAAATCTGCTGCCACATGTTGGGCTCAACAATATGATCGATTTGATCAAGTAGACGAGTGCCAATTTCTTTCTTGAAATAGCTTGTAAGCAGCTTCAGAAGCCTGGACAGGTTATCAAGGCCAGCAGTCGTGAGGCGTTTGGGGTCCTGAAGACTTTGGAGAACGGGCTTCAGTCCACCTTGAAGAAGGTCCTTCGGCAAGCGTCTATCCACACTAAGAACAGACTTCAAAGCATCATGCGCAGCAAGAATGGTCGGCTTGGACTCGGAGTAGAGACATTTGAAGTACACAATCAGAATCCTTGACTTGCTTGGCGAGTTGGCGAATTCTTCGCAGCCCATCGCAGTACTCAACAGCTTGATGCAGGAAACCCTCAAATTTACAATGTGCTCGTGGGTCCGATACTCGGCGGGTTTATTGGCGAGGGACTCATCATTGGCGTCAGCCAGTGCGAGCGATTCCATGAGGAGTCGGTTCAAATTCTCGTCGAACGGAATCCAGTTACTCTTAAGACCGAGATGATATGTCATGCCATTGATGTAGCCAATTTGGGTGACAAATGGCAAAGCTCTCAAGGGCTTGGCGTAGATGGGTTGCAGGAACCGCTCTTTGTAGGGCTCAAGCAGTTCCCAGACCTCGCAGCTGGCGGCACTGGCGATCAACTCCAGGGATTGTCTTGCAGCCTCACGTACATGTTTGTTCATGTGGCATAGCTCGTTGTTGAACAGCATACAAATTTGAGCCAGTCTGGGCTGTTTCTGCGGCGCTTGACCTTGTTGGTGTGGGATGGGCAGTGCATCCTCCTTCTTGATATTCTTTGTGATACGCGCAAGCAGAACCTTCAGACTCGACTGGGCCAGACGTCTGGTCTTCTCAGGAAGGTCTTGAGGCATGTCCTTGATCACGTACATTAAGGCACGGATGAACTCTGTCTGTTTCGTTGCAACCCAAGCATCACCTAGATCCAGTTCAGTAAGCAGGAAGTGGATACCAAGGCTGCCTCCAGTCTTCGTGAACCATTCTTCCTCATAGCAGCTGTGACAGAACGTGCTGCTTAGGCGGTTGAAGAAGGGTAGATGCCAGACACTGGCCTCGGAACCCAAGATAGTCACGAAGGAGTCATAAAGCTCCCGAATGCAGTTCTGTGAGGCTTCACGGACCTCGGGGTGATCGGATGCGAGGGACTCCACGATAGCCTCGGAAAGAACTTTGGTGTCAATGCACAGAGGGCCCTCACCCGCCTTCGGATCGAATGGATTGTGCTTCTTAAGCTCCACCAACGAACGCCCGACTTCAATGAGTGCGAAATGACGACAAATATTGAGCAAGAAGGCCTGCGACTCTTCTTGGAATTCTGGCATTGACTGTGTGAATAACACAGCCTTCAAAAGCCTCTTGACTATTTGGTCCTGCTCCTCCTTCTTGGGAATAGACCTCTCACGGTCAGAGATCTCAAAAGGCGCGAAGTTAACATCCAGTTTCCGAGCTAAGAAATCCTGCGCTTGAAGTCGTACAATGCGAGGTAAGTCGTCGGGAAACTGGTCGAAGCCAATCCGGAGTTTGATGTTTGCCTTGATGAACTGGAGAGCCTGCTGTTTGTAATAGCCGTCAAACTGGCGCGATTGGTTGTTCTTGGAGTTACGGGGCACCTCCATCAACTTCTGAATCGCTGCATCAATTCCAACTTCTGCAGGGAAGGCGCGGTCTTTCTTCGATCCAATTAGACGCACGTCGAAGCTGCTGGGATCTTCGGCATATTCTTTGTACCTGAGAGGAACTGCGTTCGTCATGAACTTTCGGTTTCTGCCTCCCAGCTTGCCCAGAATTCTTAAGGTTGTGTGAGCATGGAAGTGGTTATAAGGATGAGGCCTCAGGTGATCGAACAAAGCAGTCATAAGCTCATCAATAACTGGCGCCATAATGGGGTCCAGATAATCTGCAGTCAGATTGTCGACGCAGAGCTCCAGTGTTCTCAGCCCTTGACCAACAAGATCGGTACCCGCGCGCAAAGCAACTACTAGTGGTCGCATCAGAAAACTAAGATGTGGGAGCAGGTGACTTAAGCGAGCAGGCACTGTCAGACAGAGCTCGACATACAAGTCACGGTCGCTGGGCTTCCTTGCGGCCATGAGGAGGTTGTTGAGAACATCAAGAAGCATTTCGAGGAGAGGCAGAATCTGCTTGTAAAGTTGCTCAAACTTGCCTCCGCCAATGCTACGGAAGAGGGATCTCAGCAACAGAAAGTAGTTAATTGGCTCCTCAGCCTTTGTTGAAAGCTCAATTGACTTGGTGACAATGTTGACGACGTGTGGGAGGAGTACCTGCTCGTTCTGCGGAGCGAATAGCGTGACCGCCATGAATGCGAGTTTGAAGAGACGCAGCAGAATTGACGACTTTCTCACATCAGCAGAGCCAACTTGGTCGATGCGTTCCATCAAGAATTGGAGAAGCATCCCGCAAAAACTTGGCGATGTTGCTTCGCTAGCAAGAAAGAACTGAGGAATATGCAGAAGGGCAGTATGCTCGAAAATCATGTCATAGAGCCTTGGAATCTCCCGTTGAAAAGCCTCGTGAAATGTGGCAGGGTCGATGCAGTGGAAGACCGTGGCAAAAGTCTCAAGAAGCTCCTTCTCTTCCTTACTACTGGAGATCATATAGAAATTTGCCATGTACTCCACAGGAGAAGAATACTGAGGCTCGGCTGTTGGCTTCTCGATCTCATAGTAGCGGAAGACATAGGCACCCTCACGGAAAAGCTTGACGATTACCTCGACCTCCTCCGCATTGAAGCCGTAGGAAACGTCTTGCCAGTGGGTTGGAACCGTAGCAATATCAAGCTTAAGATCGACATTACAGGTTCTGAGCTGGTAAAATGTGTTCTTCAAGCCATTCATAAGGTTTCGGAACAGGAATTTGTTGTCTGCCACTGGGTCACTAGCCCTATCTCGGGGATTTGATGTCTTAATCGGCATAGCTGAGAAGATATCGATCTCGTCCCATTCAGGCGCCTTATCCTTCTCAGCTTGTGGATCTGGTTGGCCACCCTCCAATTGTTGATGGTATATTTTCGAAAGCTTCTTCGCGTTATTATATTGGCGATTCATGGCGGCAAACTTGTCTCCAATAGCATTAAGGATCATGATCAAGTAGTGTCGAGCATCGTTCTTGTTGGGTAGCTTTGCAATGCATTCAGCCATGTTAAGCAGAAGCTTAGCGCTCATAGTTTGAAAGCTCGTTCCGGGGAAATTATCCTGGAGATTCTTGGTGTAGACCTCAACAGTCTTGCGGATTTGCTCAGGGCTTAAAGAATCCCGCACATGATGGATCAGATCAGCCAGCATGCTATACGCCAAAGGTCGCATGGTTTCGTAAACAGTCAGACCGTCGCCCGTCAATGTCCGCTCATCCAAAAGCTCATCAATTTTTGGAAGAAAAATGGTCCTGAAGTTGTAGTTGATGATATGCCGGATAGCGACTAGCAACTCCTTCCGGGTACCGGACTTCTCTCGCGGGCAATCCTTGAGCAGCCTGACCACTATTCCAGGCAAATTAGGGAGGAAGTCTGAGAGCTGGTTTGCATACTGTCTAAGCAGATAGGCCAGAAAACTCATTGTCTTGACTTGCGCCGTGATCATGTCACCAAAAGCAGCCCTATTTTTAATGCCCGAACTAACACCAGTATGGATTTGGCCTTTGGCGGCAGCATCCGCGTGTGCTTGCTGCTGAGCACTGGCCTGTACTGAAAGCACATTTTTTATTAATGGAACAAACGCCTTGACATTCTGCTGTACAGTGTTGCGGTAGATCTGGAAAATCGAAACAACGATGATGGGGCATTCGGACAGGACCTTGAAGGACCGCATACCCTTCAAAAGCGATCGATTTTGTTGCTGAGGATCCGGTCCAAGATCAGGAACGGCGGCTACAGGCGATCCCGGCCGAGGAGACTGGAAATTGGTTTGGGTGCTTCCTGGCGTCGACGGAGCTGCGGCTGCTGCGAGCTGTGAATTTACAGGCTGCGAACTTCCGGGGCCTGTTGGGTTATCCAGCTGTTCTCTGACGACGCTCTCCATCTGTTCAAACAGCTCTTGAATCAGTGTCAAGAAGTCCTGGACCTTGCCCTGCAGCACCTTGTGCTGGTGGCGCATGATGTCCGAGATAATCTTGACGCAAAGGGTAGCATTTTCCTCGTTATCGTTGCGAACAAGACCCATCAATAAGTCGACAATCTCGGGGGCGAAAGGCTCGAAGGGCTCGGTCGGCGAAGGGCTGGTGGGAAGACGATGCAGGACCTCTAAAATGCAGTGGCGGAGCCTCTGTATATAATTCGTTAGGTTTGTAACAATTGATGGTTTGGGGAGAACAGAACGAACCTGCTCCATGTTATTGCTTTGAAAGATACATTGTCCGCGCAAGATATTGATGAAAATGGGCATCAATCTCTTCAAGAACGGGGAGTATATAGGACCAGTGGTGTAGTGATCCAAGCTATCGCGTAAAGTCGTCGCAGCTTCAAATTTCAATTTCGTATCTGCAAGGCATGGAAAGTTAGTAAATACTGGTCCGTTCGATGATGAATGCAGGTGGTATAGAGGAATTGAACAGTACCCGTCTCAGGAATACTGAGACGCTTTACGACGTCATCAATAGTGGTTCCCGACATGACTGCATCATCGGCGTCCACAAGGCGCCGTAGGTCGTTCCATCCGCTGGGAGACGATCCTGTCGTGAAGCTTCAAGAATTTCAAGGAGCGTAGAGAGCTTGGTGTCCTCGCGACAGCTTCGCGACAGTGATGGCCCGGAAACTTGCGAAATCAAATACTGGATATATATTAGTATTCTGAAGAAAACCAGAATTGAGGTTTCCTCTTTGGTTGCGACAGGATGCCAAAAGGAGGAATGGGCGTTATTGTCGAGAGTCGCTCGCCTGGGGAAGAACCTAACGATTGTAATATGAAGATGGATTAGAGGCCGCCTCGCGTTGAAAATCCCAAGACTCAGTGAGACTGGGCGCCGCGGTCACCAAATCATCTGGCGCTAGGCGTTGCAACAATGTTAATCCGGCGCTAGTGCTGCACACACCCTGCTAATTGGGCGTGGTTATAGTGAGCCTTAATTGGTGGGCTGTTATCGATAAGAAGCTGTCCCTCACGGCTGTGGCTTCCTGGTGCCTTCCCGTAGCGCCTATCCCAATCATCATTGACTTTCCCAATCACATGGAGAAACAATAGATAAGAGAAAGCTAGCTGCGTACCTGAACTCTATTACTACCTTACACTGTCAAGTCTTTTTTATCAAAAATTTGATTACTCATACCTGGTACCACTTCTTGCTACCTACCTGTTTACAAATTCCAAGACATCGCATACGAGTGAGTACTTGTTCGCCTTCGAATGATAAGCTTGCTTTTCAAGATTGAGCATAAGTTTGTCTCCGGGGCCCTGCCATCCATAGCTCTAGCAGAATCTAGAACTTGGTGGGTATATGGTATGTTGCTGAGCCCAACCCATGTGATACAGCTTGCCTGTTTGCTCGCCTCGAAGTCGTTCACGTTCAACTAACACAACAACATTTAGCTGCAAGGTTCATTATCTTCGAGTAGCCCCGGCCTCTGTCTGGTATTTTGAGAGGATGAGCGGGGATTTCACTGCCTTTTTTTATGGTAGGTCGACCTGCGCTCGATAGTGATGTAGTTGTTAACTAATCTTATCACAGGCACCTTGGTATGATACAAATCCCCTTTGGCCACTATTGAGATTATCAAAACTAAGACTTAGTAAATCAGATGGCGCCCGAGGTGTTCTTTACCGTATGTTATGGAACGTCGAAACCGCCGCAAGCTTATCAAGCCATGCACACGTTCACCCCAGCTACTCTGGATGGATACTGTAGACATCGAGTCCAGTTTGCCGACTACCCTGGAATCATACCTGAGGAGGGATGTTCGGTCCGTGGTGTGTATGCAACAGGCCTGACGGATGCCAATATGCACAAGCTCGATTATTTTGAAGGCTCGGAATACAAGAAAGTGAATGTCAAGGTGAAGCTTCTCAAGAACGAGGGGGGAAAGGAGGTCGAGGGAGACGAGAAGGACGCCATCGTCTACGTCTTCCTGTCAGCAGAGGACCTTGAGAAGGTCGAATGGGACTTTGAACATTTTCGGAAGGAGAAGATGGACATGTGGGCACGTTGAATGAGTTCCTCAGGTAGGATCCTCCTTGTGCCAAGCCATCATCACTAGTCCTAACTCGCCGTTCTAGACTCTGAGGTTGGGCAAGCATGTCTGGTGGCGGGAGAGGAAGGTTCCAGCTTCCCCTGCCCGTGAGATTTCGAGACAATCCATGCTGTTTGCGACGTGGGATTTGATTTAGAGAGAAGTGACGGGGGAGTATCCTACAACCCAACTAGACAACGACGTGACGAGGAGGAGCGGGGTGAAACTCTTTCGTAGCTAGGACTTGTATGAAGAGTATCTGGTATCGAATCACATAGATTATAGAAATGGATATATTGACATGGGAATTGCGACTATTCAATGAAAATCTTACAAGTTGCACGCATAAACAGCCATTAGCCAGCTCATATCACGCTAGCTCTGCATCTCACATTGAACACAACTCCCACCAGCCAAGGAAACAGCCCGCTGCGGTGCATGGTCGGACTTAATCCGCAGCAGATCATGTTACAGATATTATCCCGCAAGAAATGTAAAAAAAGCAAGCATGCACATCAACCTGATCGGATGAATTGTCAGACCGGGGATTTCACTCCAGGGCAGGGCCCGATTTTCCACCATCCGTGAATGGACTGATGGTGAGAAATATGAAACAGATGAACAGCACAGGCCATAGTCTTTTCCACGCGGGTGATTCGAGACGGCAAAAGGGTCACAGCAGATCGCGGCCGCCCGCGGCAACATATCCCGCTGCCCAACTGGAAACATGGTGCACCGTGCACACATCAGCAGAGGTGACGTTTCCAGATAGAGGCAATGAGCGTCCCAAACTCAACTTGCAAGGTTGTCAGAGGCCATGGCGACGAACCAACATGGGATGATGGCACATCGCGGAGATGAAGCGGCAAGTAGGCAAGATGGTGGAAACCCTGAAGAAAATCTTTACCACCATGTTCCTGGTCTCTTCTGCCAACGCCACGTCAAATTGTGAAATAAATGCCTCCCAGTGCAGATGGGCAGCGAGCTACAGGGATAGCAAGTCATGAAATTAAATGAAGAAGAAAAGAACAGAGCCCTTATTGTTCTGCCGAGAAAGGATTGCACCGGGCATGATGAGGCAGGGTTGCTCACTGACTAGGAGTCGAGACAGCATCTCTTGAAGGCGTAGGCAAAAACTGCCGGCGACTTCCGGAAAGGCACCTAGGCTGATATCACATGTGGAAGGTCCTCCTGAGCATCACCCGCGTCAGATGTAGATGGGATAACGAACATAGGGAAAATACCGAAACAGGAATTTTGAAACCCTGGTCTGGTTTGGATGTTTCGGCTCCACGCGCACCCCACAAAACCAGCAAGGTGGTCTTCGGCTCTTGGCAGAACGATCCCTGCCCGTTGCCCTCTGGACTACGAAGCTGAAGCCCCTCACTGGTCGGCTGTGAGAGACTACGGGATGATACTGAGGAGCGCGATCACCGGTCATCTTTGCTCAGTCCATCGTGACTGGCTAACCATCTGAACTTCCCCTGCATCCCTAGGCGGCGCTTCAGGGGGATCCTCACCCGAATCACAAGACATGAATGCAAGATTCTCAGAAACCTGCCGGGAGCCTGAACCAGTCTCCCACATTTGACTGGCGGACGAGCCGCTTGCCCACCCACAGGCACCTGGCTAAAGGTGTCGCGCATACAGAGACGATTGGTCCGTTCGGAAAGCCATGACTAGGACCCAACGTCTACTGCGTGTGAGTCAACCACATGAAGCAGCGAAAATTCCCCTCCCTTCTCTCATGAGCTGCCGGCTGTCATAATAATCGCACCTCTCTGTTCATGCTGTTTGCCATTCAGGTGATGCTAGCTTCATTATGCCAACCCAGCGGTGGCGCACATTGCTGTTCGGCAGCCTGCCGGAATTGGCGAGGCGCGGCCATCTAGATTAAACGGCACAGACATTGACCTGACAAAAGAAGCCAAAGCTCTGTTACCAGATCATGCATGGTGGCAGTGGTTGAGATGCGCTTTGGCCGGCTGGGAGGCCCCTGGGGTCGGCGACGTCGATGGCCTGTGCTGAAGCCTGGCACCTGGGTCGTATCCATTATTCATGGAGCGTTTCGTGCTTTGCGAGGTGATGTGATCTGCAGCCACACCGAGGACGGCATGGCTGGCGATCTGCAGGTACGGGCAACTCAGGAGCACGCGTTGGCGCCAAACTCACCAGTAGTCTTGTCGGACAGGCACACACTGTCCTGTCAATTGCGCCCATCCAAGCGGGAATGGGGCCTGTGGCTGAGGGTTGTGTTGCGGTGAACGGCTACTTGCAGGAAGTGTCCTACCTCCCGTCCGCAACATTGACCACAGCATGAAGCAAGCCAACATGCATAGCAGAAGTCTGATGAATTATGGAGACAAGGCAGAGGCTGTACGCGGCCCGATTGATTGGGGGAATCTCCCGGGGGACACCGAGCAAGGAAGGCGCATCACAGCTCGCCTCTCATTCCATTTGCGTAGAGTCGTGTCTTTTCTGTAACACCCTACGACCTTAACTACCGGAGGCCCCTATCCCCATCCCTGTCAGGCTGTCTGCCCAAGACCCCTCCTCGAGCTGGTGGTGGACGCTGCCGCCTAACATAATCAGTTAGAATTTCTCCGGCAGGCCCCTCCAACGATTCCAATGATCCTTGTCGTTGAGTGCACTGACGCAGTGTGCTCTCGCATGTGCCTCGCCCCAGCCTCCTGTGCGTACTACCGGAGAATGCCATGACGGTAGTACGGGGACTCCAGCATGAGGTATGCTCAGCCATGGTAATTTTAAGCTAAACTGCTTTTTTTCTTGTCCAACCCCCGAACACGAGGATCATGAGGTCACTTGCGCAGACGGAATGGAATGATGCAGCTGACCGCCGTATGCAATGCAGAACCATCGGATGCCCTCTGGCGCGCGGCTCGAAGCTGGAGACCAACGAAGAAAAAAAAGAAAAAAGAACAAGAAAAAGCCGCCCGGCGCCAGGCTAACAGAGGGGAGGGAGCGCTGAGGTTTGCTGGTTCGGGCAGGTCTGATGTGTGGCCTGGGATAGGGGTGCGTTACAGCGCCTGTGCTGCTTACTTGCAGCGCCCAGTGGTGGCAGCAGACTCAATCCAGGAGGCGGCAAAGGGGAACACCACCAAACGGGACCTAACGTGTTCCACTATCGCCCATCCCCTGTCCTGCTGGCCAGTGCTCAACTGGATGGCTGCCGCGGCGCCAGAGGGGAAACAGGCTGTTTTAGGCAGGGACGAGCCACAGCCAGTGGACTGGCTCTCCGCTCGATCAGACTCCAGACCCCACCTCGGCCTGCAGCCAACTCTTGTCCGCGCTTGGGCACATGCCAGGGACAAGATGAAACACCGTCGCCAGCCTATCAATGGCTGTACCGTTTATACGTCTCCCTTTGTCCTGAGAGCCTGCCGACACTAGACGACGGGCCCTGGCAGCTCCACCATGCATCAAAAGCGCTTGCACCGAGTTCAATGCTTGCCCCTGGCTGGCTGCGTCCGTGTGTGCACCCCTGTTCTGGCCCAGGGCCTCTCCCGATCTGCATCAGCCAGTCTGCGTGCCATCCAGGCCCATGTTTGACCTCTTGCTCTTTGTGCCCAGCTGTGTCTGATGTCGCCTCACGGTTGGCCGATCTAGAATTCTCCTTTCTTTTCTGGACTAGCTGCCTTGGTGGTCTGTGTTCTGATGCGGTCCATTCACCCATTCTCCTGAGCCCTCCCCACACACAAGGCCTGGCCAAACGATCTGGAACATGACTCTCATTTTTGTATAAGAAGCCCGGCCTCCTTCACGTATTCAGACTGTCTTTCTTTCTTCACCACCACCAAACAGTCCATCCTTTCTAGACGCTTGTCGTCCACCATTCAGTCCTTCATTCTTATAAAAGGCTAGTCCTTTAGGTATCTTACCTCAACATTCACTCACAATCTGCCCGGTGCAAACATCAACTTGGGAACTTCCCCTTCAACGCAAGAGCACGGTCTCGCGACAACTCCTCGACTTTTGGTTTGCCTATCTCTCGTCCGGAACGAAAGAACACTATACCCAACAATACCCAACACTTATCAACTTACAAGACTATCTTTTGACAAGATGCTCTCCAAGACTCTCGCTTTCCTCGGCATGGCTGCCTCTGCCAGCGCCCACATGGTCATGACCAGCCCCGTCCCCTTCGGCAACCCCAACAACTCTCCTCTTGATGCCAGCGGTTCGGACTTCCCCTGCAAGGGCCCCGTCAGCGGCGGCGACTTCTCCACCAACAGCTACGCTCAGGGTAGCACTCAGAAGCTCGCATTCAAGGGCAGCGCCGTCCACGGTGGTGGTTCTTGCCAGGTCTCCGTCACTACCGACCTGAGCCCCACCACCGCCTCCGTCTGGAAGGTGATCAAGTCCATCGAGGGAGGTTGCCCTGCCCAGAACACCGAGGGCAACTTGGGCAACGACGCCAACCTCGAGGACCCCTACACCTACAGCTTCAAGATCCCCGAAGACCTCGCTGCTGGTCAGTACGTCTTCGCCTGGACTTGGTTCAACAAGGTCGGCAACCGAGAGATGTACATGAACTGCGCTCCCGTTACCGTCACTGGCTCTGGTGGCAGTGAGGGATTCCTCAGCACTCTCCCCGACATGTTCAAGGCCAACATTGGCAACGGCTGCAGCACTCCTGCCAACACCGATGTTGAGTTCCCCAACCCTGGTAACGAGGTTGAGCAGCTCAACGGTGCCACCAGCGCTTTCGCCGCCCCCAGCGGTAACTGCATGGGCAGCCCCGGCTCATCTCCTACTGCCTCCGCCACCAAGACCACTGCTGCCCCTACCACTGCCGCTCCTACTTCCACCAAGACCTCAGCTCCTTCTAGTGCCTCGAAGCCCGTCTCCTCTCCTATCGCTACCACCTCCATCCCCGGAGGTGTGTTCCTGCCCATCCCCGGCTCTAGCACTACTGGGGCTTCCACCACTGCCGCTGCCACTGCCACTGCCTCTGCTGCTCCCACCACCACTGCTACTCCCGGTGGCGGCAGCGGTAGCTTCACTGCCGGTACTGCTTGCACCAGCGAGGGCCAGTGGAACTGTGTTGGCGGCTCGTCCTACCAGCGATGTGCTAGCGGCGCCTGGACTGTTGTCCAGCCCCTTGCCAGCGGCATGACCTGCAGCGGTGGCCAGTCTTCTGAGCTCACCGTCAAGGTTGCCAACGAGAGGGCCATCCGCCGTGCGGTCCCCTTGGTCGCATAGGCTGGCAATAGCAATGCCAATGGGCTTGGATTGGATATGGGGGTTTAGGTTGGGGGATATGGCGTTTGCGGTTTGGATACCGAAGAGGATTCTGTATATTTTAAAACTTTTGGACATGATATTCCAAAACATGAGATGACTATCTCCACAGCACTTTTATGATTTTCTTTCTACTAAATAGAAATATGATTTACGATCACAATTATCTCTTCCCACTGCCCGTGATACCAAAATGTGAACCAAACTAGTAATACACAATGTACCAGCGCCAATGTAAAAATGCCCAGAGTCACGATGAAACTCGAGATCGACACTTAGGAAGATCTTCAGAACACACAAAAAAAAATACAAATAGTTTTAAGGCACAGTCAAGGGGGGGGCGGTATAAGTCAAGCGATGCCCGAGACCCAAAACAACCCGCCGGGGAAAACCCTGCATAACCTACACCTCGAGCGAAGAGGGGTCAAGTAACCGCCAGCGTTCCAAGACCTTGGCAGCCAATGCGGACCGAATACGGGGGGGGGGGAGAGGGGAAGCATCACCAACAAGTAATGGCCACAGCGGTTACGAAGCGGGTGGGACGGCGGTGAAGTGGAATAAATGGTCAAGAGACGCACCACCATCCGGCAGTGGACTGGCTCACCGGGGAAGAATCATGAAACGAGGTCGTCTGCACGCCTGGCCCCCAGGTAGCAGCAGCATGCTCAGTTGGTCGCAATGTGTGGGTGGGTACATGTATTCTGGCGACCGCACTTTTCCACACACACGCGCGAGGATGGCTGGACCAGGTTGTGTGCTCGGTTTTTTTTTCTCCTGCTGATCAGGGGCTGGGTTGAGCTGAGGTGGAGAGAGAGACCCAGCCTTAAGAGCGTCCAAGGCAAGGGAGACAGCGCCAGATCGTCTTGGCGGATGGAGTGCGTAGTAACGTTGTAACGGCCGATACAACCCTGTTTGGAACGACCTACATAGATTGATGAGCGCAATGACCGGGGGAAAATCAATCCTCACCAGCCAAACCTGCCGCCCGCTCTTGGACTTAATGGACAAGGTAGGTAGAGAGATCTAGATATCGTCACTGAAACAAACATAGGTAGATGTCTGCATGAACCACCGCACGTCCTTTGCTTTTCTTTGCTTTTCCCTCAATTCCGAGGACCCGACGTCAGAGAATGAAACGTCTCAGACAAGCTTGGTAGATCCTTCGGCTTCCCATCTTTGTTGTCAAACAAGATCATATGTCCACGGCAAACAAAGGCAGCCCAGCAGCATAGTTTGTAGACCATGGTGAAATCGTTCATGTCACAAAGAAACACAATGGGCAAGTGGTGGAATATTTTTATCTTTATTGTTACAGAAATGAATCAACATCTCGATGAGTTAATTCGCATCAAAGTAGCATAATGTTCACGACCGTGCCCTCTCCAATAACCAGTCTATTCTGCCCTTTGTTATCCATGAGAGCAGTCAAAGTCGCGGTAGAGTTGCACCGATCGCATGCTCAAGTCCCATTCTTCGAAAATCTCGCTCATGCCTCTTCTCTCCATTATAGTCCTAGGAGGAAACCGAGCAATTCAGTATAATTATGTCAAGGCGCCAACAACGCCCAAATGCCAGGTTTTACTGTATATGAAACGCGCACGAAGAGCTCATGCCCCGTCGCATAGCCCTTTAATGGTAAAAAGTAAAAGAAAATATCGTGCCATCGTAGTGTGTATGTAAGCTTCCCACCCGTTTTCTAGGACGTCCTCAGATCTTATATATGTATTTCTTTCATCGTCTCGTCCTTGGACTGGGGTTGCTTGCCATTCCCGACCGGGGATTCGTTCTCCTTGGTTAATTTGATGAGATCGCTCTCAACTCTCTTCAGAATAACAGGCTGCTTGGACTCCCTCTTGGACAGCGTTGCCTCTGCCTCAACTAGGGTCTCGGGCTCGATTTCGGCATCAGCCAACTCCGGGATGCTCGTCTCCTCCGTCACTCTACCGAGGATAGGTAGTTTCCCATGGCCTGCGCGCATTGGACTTTGCAAAGGTGAGGCCCCGTGAGGTCGCTGCAAAGAGCGGCCTCGGTTATCTCCATTACCTTCTGCGGAGTAGGGGGAAGATGATCGGGATCCCAGAGGCGACCCGGGTTTCGATCCAGGCTTCGACCCGGGCCGTGGTTGCATGGACTTTCGCTGTGCTGCTCGACGTCCGTACTTCTGGTCCATTCTCCATCGCAAAATGCTGAAGTACGATGGCTCGACTCGTGCATCCTTGAACTCACGAAGCTTGAGCTCCCCGTTGTCTTCGTCCACAAACCATTTCCCGCTGTTCAGGTCATCTGCCACAAGGGCGAGGAATGCAGACCATGATTTGGCCACGACGTACTTTGTATCATAATCACGACCGAAAAGGATGATCTGGCCCCATCGGCCTTTAGGTCCAGGGGCCAAGTCGACAGCCAGGTTGTTGCCACCCCAGTCTCGCACCAATGGGATCCATCCAGCATGTGCGTACGCGCTTTGAACACTGTTCGGGGGAACGCAAGTCTGCTTGTCGAGGAGATTCTGGCGCCATTCGTCAGGGTTACTAGACCGCGAGGATGGTCGCTGCCGGGACGAAGATGACTCGTTGCTGCCTCCGGCGAAAGCCTTTTGAGTAGGAGGTGTTGGTGTGTCCATCAAGATTTGGTTGCTGACCCTGGACCAGGTCCCCCATTCCTGCACAATTTCTTCACAGTCCATGAGCATGGAGCCGAAGATGATGCCCGTTGGAATGCCGCCACGTTCTTGACCGTCGTGAATCATGAGGGACTCCCTCACATCCTGGGGAAGGGTGCAGTCCAGCTGATGTTCCAACTCATTCATATCATTGACAGTTGCGCCTTCGCAGACCTGGTCGAAAAGCTCCGGATAGTTGTCTTCTGCCCAAGCATCTATACGCTTCCAGGAGTGGGAAACCGGGGGTGGAGGGGGAAGGCCGTCTTCGAATGACTGCATGGGCACATCGCCAGGGCTCTGAACCTCGAATCCATCAGTCTGGCTAGTATTTCTAGCAGAAACAGACCGCAAGCCAGGCGAATAAGAACCAGGATTAGGACTTGAGGCGGGATTGTAGGGAACAATGTTCGGGGGGCGCATTCCCTTCCGAGTAGGCGAGGCATCATCGAAATAAGGGGAGTTGATGTCGCCGCGGGAGTCGGAGGCGGTAGCTACGCCAGTAAACACGCTGTTTCGGCCATTGTTGAGAGGGACGTGACGACCGGACCGATGTGGAGAATCCAGTGTTGAGTCTGTAGAAACCTAGTGCGTTAGTTGAGGGTTGCCAGCGTCGGAGAAGGGGTGAACGCACGTCGGTCATAACTGGTCATAGTATGCCAGAATTCGCGGAGGGCTAAGCCAAACCTGTGAACCAAGATTGTCAATAATTGAGGCCAGATAGGAGCTGCGAGAGGTATCGAGGCACTCACCCGTTCGACATGATGGCAGTGAATCGCTAGGCCACGGGACCTAGGCCGGAACGAAAGGAGAATGTATTATGTCGAAGAGAGTGAGCCCAAATGCAGCGGGAGCCTCGAGGCCTCGAAGAAGCAACCAAAGAGCGTTCTAGGAGGAATCCCAAACAAAGGAAAAAGAGACCGAATGCTACCGACGACGGCAACAGCGCAAACTCGACTATCCGGGTGAGAGGAAGGAACAAAACGAGGCTGTCGGAGATGGTCGTAATTGTCTTAGGAAAGTCCACCAAGCATGTAATGACAGGCGCGACGATGGAAGCGTTTAAAGGAGTGGTGGTGGTCAACTGTCTCGCTCCAGCTGGGCTGGAATTTTTGCCCCGGTCCGATGTCGACTACTAGGTTGAAAGATTAAGGGGCTGGGTCTCGAAAGTGCCCTTGCGACGGAGGCAAGGGATTAGAGTAAAGCAAAAACGAAGGCCAGGTGAAGAAGTAAAAGAAGAGGGGAAGTGGAAACGAAGGAGAAAAGCTGCCCCAATGGAGAGAGTGAAGGTTGAGAGAGTGTGGGTTGCAACGCGACGGGGTGAATTCGATGATGAAGCGTTGGTAGGGTGCAGCAAGGAAAAGAGGCGTCTGCGGGTTGCAAGACACTCGTGTTTTGGCACGAACGACGTGGTGGCTGATAAGGTCTGGGATTGGGGGAGGCCACCGGTGGCGCCAGGCTAAAGCGAATAGAGAGCGCACTGCTGCAGCGCGCTAGGGAGTGGCCCCATTCAGCCATTCAGGGGTACAGGTGGCGACGGAGCGGCGTCTGCCAGCGCCCATGATAGCTGCTAGCCTGCGATTAGGTGGTGACGTTGGTATAATCATCCTCCCTCCGCCAATCCTCCAGCAGGTGCTTGACAAGCACAGGCAGTCATGTGCACATCAATTTCCCGAGAGGGTAGCTGCCACCTCCATCGGGACACCTTCGAGCGATAGGCCCCCTAATCACCTGCCCCAATTCCCGCTGAGAGCCTGCCACCGGTTGATATTAGACCTGCCCGCCCAGTGCCCCCCCATCCATCTTAGCCTCCATCGTACCTGAATTACGTGGCACAGAGGACCGCGCTTCCCACGGCTGCCGGGCCTCTGAGTCAAGAAGAGCATCTGTCCCTGGCACTAATA
Source organism: Clonostachys sp. G952 (assembly GCA_027569935.1). Classification (NCBI taxonomy): domain Eukaryota; kingdom Fungi; phylum Ascomycota; class Sordariomycetes; order Hypocreales; family Bionectriaceae; genus Clonostachys; species Clonostachys sp. G952. Next base: position 266,563 of record JAPDLB010000027.1, read on the forward strand.
ATGGCAGTTAGTAATAAACGGGGCGGCTCCTTTTCCATGGCGTGTCAGATGGCTGCTGGTAATATTAAGCCCAGTTCTGAAACTCATCCCTCAAATTAAGCTCCTGCCTGTGGGTACCAGCAATAATTATCTGGGACTTGCCACACAATGAAGCCAGTATTTATGGCCATCGATGAAGAATCTAGAAGCGAAGATTTCATTACCCTTGCTTGCGGCATCCGGGCACAAACGGCAGCATCCAATTGGAGCCGACTTCACTGAAGCCAAGTCCGAGTACATAGCACAGCATTGACTAGACATCCTTGCTCGGTAATAAACAACCATATCTGAAGCTCAAGGTAATCAGGTTAATAATCAAGCCATACCTAGATACTGTGCATGTCAAACAAACAGCCGGCATCCTCAACTGTCGGTTGCGGCAAACTCCGTGATATATCATTTTAAATAGAGTTTAAATGTATGTATCTTGAGCAATTTCTTCAACTGCATAATAAGCCGCACGGGCAGGCCAACTCCAAGCAGATATCCCAGTCCAGCATAACGTCTTCATGTATGCAAGTACTTAATAACCCGGTATCTATGATGCGCCACAACCCTCCAGGATCGCCGAGGCGCCAGTGCAGCTACATCCATGTGCCTCCTAAGAGTACGCTTATACAATTATACAATTACACAATAGCCTGGCAGTAGTGTCACATAGAGCATTATCTGCCTGGAAACTCTTAATAGCCGTAATTTTAGTATAACACTCTAAGATTATCCTTTCCTTTCCTTCAGTTTGATGAAGCCCCCAATCAAGTGCGACCCCTGAAGACTCTACGTCACCGTCGTATCGGTATCTTCGCCAGGATTATGTATTCTTGTGTGTTGTGGATGTGATCAGCCTTTGCATACCTGTGTTTGTCTCTACATTCTGCACAATGCGTTCATCACTTAATTCATTCACACCACACCGATAAACTTGGAACGGTGACCTTCGGTAAGGTTTCTCTGCTTCGCACTAGAGGAGTCAGAGAACCAGGTGAGCAAAGAGAAAGTTAAGGTTCGCGTTATTGGATAGTGCTGTAATATATAGGTGGTCAGCTAAGAATAGCTCTGCTAAATCCTAATTATAGCACCCATTCATCGTCGGTGGCGTTAAACACAAAGCTTTGTTATAGAAATGCCCTGGCCTAGGTAAATCTTCAACAAGCGGGATTCAATCACAAGAACCCCGTCGCTATTGAAATCAATGCACCGTATGTAGATCGTCGGAAGTCTCCGAGCTACTCCATCAGAAGGTGCCCAGCCGTGGAACATTACCAACCCGAAACATGCGCGATATCCAAGTCACTCTGCTCCGAAAATCCCCCAAAAGGCCCAATTTCTATGATCCCAATTGGCTGAGGGCCATCTGCATCGTAACAAAATCCGACCTGTTTCGCCCGCATCGCACCAGTCTCATGTTTGCTGGTGCTCCTTGCTTCACTGTGAGACATCTCATCTACGGAAAACCAAGGAAAGGAGGGAAAATAAAGCCTCTCGAATTGTTCCATCAAAGTTACACGTGAGTATACAGTTGTACATGACGAATAATGACGGCGGCCCATGTGTCAATTAACCCAAAACTCCTTTTGCGCCAGCCACCATCCCTGAATCAGACCAGCGTCATACATCATCATCTCCCAATCATTTGTTTGAACCCCCAACACTTCAAACTATCAATCTCAGAACCTCCACTGCCTAGCCATTCAGTTCCTGGAGCTTCTCGTCCAGTTTCCTCTTTGCCATTGACGCCATGCCTCGCTCCGGGTGCGCTAGTTGCTCACTAAAGCAGAGTTCGATCAGCGCACGAAGCTCTTCGAAAGAGAAGATGCTTGCACTGTAGGGATCCGCCCGAATGCCGGCAGATTTAGCTTCCTTGGCCCTCTCCGCAACTTCGTCCGCGCCTCTGTCGAACAGGGTGTAGTAGTTGGAGGATCTGGCCAGGTCTACCGCATCCTCGATGTTCTTCAAGTTCTGTTGCAGAACGAGGATGTTGAGCTGCATGCGCGCGGATCCCTTTGCATTCATCGGCGACACCATCTTGGCGTTTCCGACGAGGTAGGAGTTGATGAGCAGGCCGAGGCCGGTCCTGATGAACTTGATTTCGGTGTCTCGGAGATACCTCTCGATAATTTCGTCGAAGACGACCAATTCTGAGTTGAGGCTCAGGATTTGAGGGTCCGGCGCAGTCACGTCTTGGTCCAGTAGATATGGCGCAACGTCTGGTGACATGGCAATTCGTAGGGAGTGCACGATTCTGCAGCGAACCTCCATGTGGAGAGTCAATAGGGCTGTGCCAGCAAGCTCCTCAAATGAAGACACAATGCTGTCGAATGCTCTGTTCAAATGAGTTAGCTCGCTTCCAAAATAGTGACACATCACAGAGGTACTCACTGGGCTGTATCTTGGGTCAATGGCAGCTGTACAGGTCCCTGGGAGGACGTTGCTCTGTTGGGGTCATTCATCAACGTCCACCGCCGGCCCGACTGTCGAGAGATATTTTGCCGGGATGAGTCGGTCTCATGGGTTGTGATGTGCCTCAACCCAGAGATCTTTCCAGCAAGCCATTTCATACTCGTGTACAGCAGGCACAGGGCTGAAAGTGTATCATGATCCTGGATGATATCACTCATCAGCAGTCGGGTCTTGTTGGTCTGATCAATTAAGAGGGAAATTTCCTTTTGGGCCAGATCCTTGTCGTCCTCCTCTGCCTCCCAAATCTGCTGCATTGTCTCACGAATGTCTCCCGGGTCGATAGCCAGGCGAGCAGACGCTCGGAGCTTTGCGTCGTCAGAGGCCTCGTCTTGTGTCTGGGTTACCAATGACTTAAACCAGCTGAAGCAACGGTCATAATATCGCATCATCTGGGTTACGATCAGAGAACTCAGTGCTTGGTCAGGGGGGATGGTGCCAAGCATCCGGCAGAAGGCTGTCACAACTTCAAAAAAAGCAGTGGTGCCTTTGAAAACCGGGCGTCTCGCAACTTGACTCCAGGCGGGATCTTGCGAGAAAGAGTCCAATTCACCAAACACTGTATCGCTAAGTTTCCCAAGTGTCTCGTCCAGTTGTGGTTGGAACACATTGACCAAGAAGTTGTCCAGGAAGGTGGTGAGTGTACTGGTGGCAAGGTCTGAACCAGGTGGCACAACACCCTTCAGCCTCTGGAGGAAAACAAGTGTCGGGGGGAGTAGAAGGCTCATGTTGAAAACACTTGGCTCTACCAATGACCTGTATGATCCAGGTTGCTGTTGAGAATTGTTGCCATATCCGGTTCCCCTTCGAGGGTTGGAGCCCTCGTCCAACAATTGGCGACTTTTCTTGTTCGCTTCTTGATTCTTCCGCGTGCCACTGGTAAGACCCGGTACGGTAGCTTGGATAATGCTCTCAAGTGCCTCATACTCTACCGTCATGCCATCCGACTTGGGGTCAACTTCAGAGAACTTGAAGAGATTCTCTCGTGAGCCATCTTTCCGGCCAGTATTAGAGGCTCCATGACTGGGAGAATCAAATTGGTAGACATCAGCATCAGTCGTGACATAGTTGTGGAGAAGAGACCGGATCTCATTCTGGTAGAGATTCCACAGTTCCTTGAAACTGCCCAAAAGGACACTGTTGTTTCCAGCGCCCTCGCGGCGTATAAGTGCCTTGATCGATTCATGGAACACACGCTGACCCTCAGAAATGGCTTCGAATTTCCCGTACAATGTCCACAGTAGATCATATATAACATCCGCCCGCAGTCTGGTCTCGCGAGCCCCGTAAACATGGAGACCGTCCTGCTTGGAAGAACTTCCACGTAGGGAGCTCGGGTGGCGCTGGTCAACTTCATTTATAGTCTCGCTTACAATGCCAAACAGCTCGACTGGCATCCTGTGTTTCAAGGTCTCAACAGCGTTCTGCAGTCTGCCGAGCTTGTTCAATGCTTCAACAATCAAAGTCACGTAGTAGAAAGTGTCTGCCTCGGGGTTCTTCATTGGGTCCTCGGTAGCAGATTTGTCGATCTCGAGGCTATCGAGGGCCACGTGGAAGGGCACAATAGTTGTGCCATCTGAATAGCCATCTTGGTGGGTTTTGGCCAAGTTTTGCCAGCGATCCTGGCAGTATGGGGACTTTAAGTAGAGATGTTCATGCAGTTCCTCGACAAGCGTATCCATCAAGGACGTTTCTTGGTTGGATAGGTAGTTTCTCAGGTCGCTCAGAGCGCCAATACCATCCAGCTCGGGCTTCCTGAGTTTCCGCAATGCATTGTGCAGCACCTCGACGGCTGTGAGGAATCGCTTCTCTGAGATCCGTGCTTCCAGCTGATCGGGGACGGAGCGCAATTCATCCAGCTCGTTCAAAGTCTGGATTAACTCGTCATAGGTTTGAGATGTCTTAGATAGTTTTAATAACTCGGGGTCGGTGGTAGAGAGTGTGACTTTCGAGGTGACCAAAGACTCTTTGAGCGCTCGAACGCGCTTCTGTGAAACTTGTATGCTGGTTTGAATCTTATGGAATGTACCGATGGAGCTGTTAAAGCCCTGGTGATGCTCGTGTACGATTCCCTTCAATGAATCCTGAAGGTAACTGTGCGTCTGCCGAAACTTGTCATACTCGTGGGCCTTCCCAACAGAGCTGGTGTCGAGAAGCTGCAGGGCAAGCTGCACGGGAGCAACGTCGCCCTCATACATCGACGGCCATTCCGTGTGGATATGCTCTAAGACCTGCGCAATCTGGCGCTCGGCGTTTGTTTCGGATCGCATGCGGGATCTTGACGGTACGTTGTGTATTGTGTTCGAAGCGGGCGGGGATCTTAGGGGGGACTGGGCAGGCACCATGGGTCTCTGGCCCCCATAGCCTTGCGAGTAATCGTCGTCGTATTCCTGGCCTGGGACTGAGAGGCCCCCATAGCCATTGTTGTTTGGCGGCGGCATGCCACCATATCGAGCCATGTTGGAGCTGGAGCTTGGTCGGTGCCTCAAATGGTCGAGGGTGGTACTAACATCGTCGCCAAGGGGCTGAATGGCGAGACTCCTGGTCGCAAAACGAGAAAACTCTCGGGTTGGCGTCCTTAAATCCAAGCTTCCCGTTACAGCCGCGACGAAGATAACGAATGATCTTGGTAATTGGTGGTCGAATACATTCGGCTCCTACTGCGATGCGATGTGGCTTACCTATAGGTACGTACTTCTCACTGGCGCACAGACCATGATGATCCCCGGCCATCGTCAAGCACTTAAATTTTAGCAGTGCAGATAGCTCCTTGTTTCATCACAGCTACCCTACAGCGAACTCCGGCACGCCTTAATGCCTACTCAACTTCAAATGCCTCCTCTTGAGACGATATCCATTTCTCAGGACGGTTTTATTTATATGTTGGCTTCTCCGGATATGTTTTGAATATCATTAAATTCATTATATTTATTAGGCTGTAATTCCAATACTATAACTATTGACTGATAACATCCAGGCCATCCCTGCTGCCGTCTGATAAGATCGACATCCCACCTGCCAACCGAACTTTTTTTTTTACCTTGAGATACCCAGGGGTAATCATACTACGGGAAGGGATTTCCCCTGGGCTTCTCCCTGGGGAGGTGTAGGGGATTTGTTGGCCGTACTAGAAATATCCGCCCCTGAGCTGGCTTGAGCCGTTGTTCCAGACACGCCCAACTCTCCTCCACTAACACCTGGGCGAGGCAGCTGGCCCCCAGGTTGAGAAGATCTCAGCATCCTCCTATCCTGTGCCAGAATAACCTTTATCATGCTCCTCGTCCCATCCAGTATCACTTCAGGACAATCCCAAGCTACCAACTTCGGCTTGGAGAAAACCCTGAAGGTCGAGACCACCTCGTATCTGGCACTGGCCCACCCAGGACATGCATAAGATCTTTCGGCCGGTTTCAAATGCCCTTGATCTACCACGGGAGGAGCTGCCGCCTGATTCATACCAACGAACACGGTGATGCCAACTCTTGGTTTCCGCGCCGAAGGCTTCTTGGGTTTCTCCTCATCCGCACCCGAGGATATGCAGTTTGCCCAGTATCTAAGCGTGCCCTCTGGGCCAGGGAGCCAGATCAACTCTGCCAAAGTGATTATTGTTCTCGGAGAGAGCTCCTTGGTGGATCCTAGAAGCTTGAGCATCATCAGCACAAATATGAGCAACCCCACCGGCGAGTCGCAAAGAGCGTACGACAAGACGTTGGGGTCGCGGAACTTGTCGATGTCAAAGTCAATGGACTGGAGATTCGGGGATTTCCGCCCCCTTGATTTGGCCTTTTGGAACGCAGAGATGTCCTCGCTCGTGTACCCCAACCTTGGCCGCCCCGTGATGCTCGACAGCTTCCATCTGATCCAGTTGATGAGCGCGTCCTGAGCTCGGGGAGGTTCCAGAGGCGGTGAGATGAGGTGGACCCCCAAGCAGCTGTCTGTGAAATTGTGGGCGAGGTTGTTGGCAAGCTTCCAGTCGATCTCGGAGGGCGAGTTCGACGTGACGCTCGTGTTGCTTGCGACGTACTGCTTATATCCAAGACGGCGCATCACCGTATCAAAAGCCTCCGCGGTTGCTGAAATCACCGGGGTGTTGCTAGGCAGAGCGTCGCTGAACCCAAGCCCCGGGAAAGAAGGGATCACGAGATGGAACGGTTGCTGCGTGCTGACATCATCTGGATTTGTGAAGGATGGGATGAGATGGGTCAGGTTGAGGTTGGCGAACGGGAACGGGGGGATCAGGAGGAGGGGCACAGCGTTCGAGTGCGGTGAGCGAACGTGAATAAAGTGAATCCTGACAGAGCTGCCGGAACCCGGCACGAGGACTTGGGTCCGGAACTGAGGTACGGCGGCGTTCAGCCGGTCCTCTTCATCGCGCCATGAGTATTCTTCTAGCCTGTTCGGAAGCGTCAGTACGAGAGATCTCGTGCCCAATCTGCCTGCCGAGCTGCGAACTTGCACTGGACTCACCAGAAGTCAACGAGGGCCTCGATCTCTGGTTTTGGTTCCCACCAAACATTGGGCTTGGGCTCGGAGGACTCACGCGGCAGTCGCGTGAGCTCCAGCTTCTCCTCGGTCAATTTTAAATATTTACTTGACACCTAGGTACGTGGCAGGGCGGTCAGCATTGGGCTCTAGTTTACGAGTGAAGGGAGCGCAAGAGACGGCTGTGTGGGCGCGTGTGTGTACGAACATGAAGTTGGTAAGGAACGACATCTTCGCCAAAGGGTGTAGTTGAGGCTGGATCAGGCGTGGCCATAGTTTGAAAACTTCAGCTGGACGACAGCGATGATTTCTGTCAGCAGAGAAAACAGTCGCTTTTGCGGCAAGCCAAAAAAAAAAAAAAAAAGGCCAGGGCGAAGGCTCACGAGCAGCTAAAGTCTTGAGGCCGGCTCCCGCTGCCCTTTGTTTTGGAAGCTGGAGGGCACCAGGTCCAGGGTCCCCTTTAATAAGGCTCGAGATTCGATACGACGTCTTGCCCCGATTTGTCATGCAGCAGCTGGGTGCTACTCCTACATGGAAGCCGACCTTGTTGGCATTTGCGTTGACCGAAATCAATTCGATTCAGCCCAGCGCGCGCGTCTCCGCAACCTCGTCATTCTTTTCCTGCAAGTGTGATCGCTATTACCCACACGGCACACAGCTTTGCGCGCTAAGAGCTTGCTGTGGCGTCCATCCCTGCTCGTCCTTGTTTGGTGTTGGAGTCAGTCTGGAGAGAGCCCAACAGGATGGTTTATCTCGACGACCGCCCGGGCCAATCGCCAGCCAGCCAGGCCTGTTGTGGAGGGGAATCCATGGCCGGCTTGCTGGTCACGCAACCAGCACCCGTTGACTCGTGCGTATTTTTTCCTGTTTGCGCAGATGCATGCTACCAATACTATACCTGCTTCCAGCATAGAGCATGCGGATGAGGCGCGCCAAGCATGAGACAAGCGCAATGTTTCGGAAATGATTAGCAAGGATCTCGCGCCTCTTGCTGGCCACAACACAATGCCGTCTGTTTTGTCTGGTCGTCGCCAAGCTGGGGCCTCTCCTCGTTGGGCAACAATCAATTCAACAGCCAGGAAAGCGCCTCTGGAGAGCAGGGTGAATGCATGGATGGGCACACGTGTGCCGCGCCATTGGGGACGGACATATTTGCCCTCCACCTACCTGATCTGGATTAATGTTTGTCGCTTTCCTCTCTTTCTTCAGAGACGGAAGATGCAGAGGATGCCAAAAAGAAACATTCGAGATTGGCATCATTGTAACCAGTAAAGGCAGCCAATCACCTCATTGAGGAACTGCTACCCCAGAATTGGGAATCATCCCAACCCCAGGCTGCGGCTTTAACTTTTCTAGGTCGGGCTTGTGACTCTGTGATCCGGCCCAGTACATATGCCGACATCGAAAATGTGGTGTGATGCGTGGTAATTGTCTCACGTGCAAAGCTGGCAGGTACTACAACAGATCAAAAGCGGTAGGGTCACACAATCACTGGGCATGGATGTCAGTACGATCGTGTTGAGATGGATTGTTAAGATTGATTTCTCCATATTCCCTCCATTGGGATAAAACTTTGCGCCATCTTGCATTATAGGACCATATTGTCTCTGTTCCTGTTCCCTAAGCTTCCCTACATGACGTATTTCATTGCGTGTTATTATTGGTAGTTGTTGGGCTGGTTGCTCCCGCATTTGGTTGGCCTCCGCGCAGATTAATCTGACCCATACGTGAAACAATATTGTTACCGACCGCATCAATTGCGCCTCTCGGGGAGGTGAATGTTGGTCCGGTGGGCGTCGTTTCTTGGACGCGGAAGAGTTTGATCGCAGTGCCGGTCCATATGCCCATATTCCCCCTTGAAATTTGCATCTCACTCGAAAACACCACTCCCCAAAGAAGAGATTCGTACCATCCAAGAGCGAGTGGAGACCATTCGAAAGAGTGCACTCGAATCGGTGATGGGTCTACTCCCACTATTTCGGTCTCTTTGATTAGGCGGAATGTCTCCTGGGAGACCACTTCTTGCGATAGGGCCTGGCGGGGTAGGACTGGCGATAGTTGTTGGATGATCGTCAGAATGGTGTGAAGTGGAAGTTCCGGTAACCAGGTCTCAATCCATTGTGCCGACGGCTCGAAGGCGCCGGTTTGAGACTGCCCACTGATCGAATATGTTCCCAAACTCGTAGAGCTGTTTTGACGTGATATCTTGATGCCGGCTGGCATCTTTCCACGCGCCTTTTCGGACATCCCTCTGACCTGAGTCGGTACCGCGTCCTCGGTGGCAGCAACCGATGAGGCTTGAGAAGCATTCTCACTTGTCGTCGACTGCACAGGGGTTGGTTGATAATCTTCATCATCACTGTTCTCCTCGTCCTCGTCGTCATCATCATCGTCGTCATCATCATCATCATCATCTTCGTCATCATCGCCGATAGCAAACGCTCCATCTTCTGGCACATTTTCCAGTGTCGGCGTTCGTGCTGGAGCGATAGATGGGCTCCGAATACTGTCAGTGGAACTTCTCAACGAGGTAGATTCAAATGGATCCGTTTGGCCGCTTGATTCTTTCTTCAGCCGTTGACGACGTTCCATTTCTTCTTTCCCGGTCTCTAGTGTGAATGACCGCAGTGCTTCGATACGCTTCTTGTTTTTCAAAAGGGCGATTATGAGCGCCGGGTTTGCTTGATACTTGTTCTCAATGATAGCATTAATGGATTCAAGAAGTGAGTGCAGCAGCGTATGATTGGTTTCGTTGACGAGAAGAAAGCTCGGCGATGACATGGATGTAAATAATTGTAGAAGACGTGAGCTACTGGAGGCACTCAACATCTCGATATGTGGCGCGATGTTATTGATGATAGCTAGGAGTGCCGGATAGATTGCTGATAGTTTTCCCTGGCTAGTGGTAATAAGCGAGAAGATGGATTGAATAAGAAAGTCGGCATAGGTGCCTCGGAATCCATTGATTCGGATTGACGCGGGTAGACTGGCCTGACCCTCAAAAGCCTTATTCAGATTTGCACCGAATGCAGTCTCAACACTGAGTGTCTGGAGCAGAAAGACGCACATCCGGACAACGCCATGCTTTGCTGTGTCATTTTTGTATTCCAAAGCATAGAACAATGCCAGAATAATAAGATCGTGAGCACAACCTGTATCGATGATGAAGGATCGAAACCTCTTGTTGCACTGCGTGATCTCCCAGAATAGCATAATGATCTCAGGCGCAAAGTCACCCGAGTTCTGTGCTCCTGGTAGATAAGATGATTTCTCTTGTAGTGGCTGGTTGAGGATCCTCGTCATCCCATCCACGATAAATTGGAAATCCTGCGGCCGATGTACGCGGCCAAGATAGTGCCGGTAGTAGTTCTTGGAGGGGGCCGAAGACCCATTTTCGGGGATGGGATAAAGTAGTAGAGCAAGGAGCAAGTGTAGCGAATGTGTCACGAGCATTTGTTTTGTGTCTTTGAACACGAGAGAATTGTAAGGTACTCGCCATGTTGCTGGATTGTACTTGAGCGTTGTGTTCAGGAGGGAGCAGAGGCCTGACAAAACGATCTGCTTATCAGAACAAGAGCACATGTAGGTCAGGGCCCGGACGCCTCTTCCAGGTAGGACGGTTGAGGTCATATACATGCTCTGACCGGCCAAAGTCAGAAGGAGTCGCAAGATTTCACTTCGGTTACTTTCGTATTCTTTGGTTGTTGCGACAGTCGAGTTGCATCCTACACCACTTTGCCAGATTGCATATGTAACTTTGGATTTTCCGCCTTGTGCCAAAGGCAAAGTAAATCCAGAGAAGAATAGAAGATCGATCAGTGTATCGATGAGCTCCTCAGCCAAAGGATTCGCATCCTCAAATGTTTCAGTCTTGGTGGCGCTTGGCTCCGTTCTATCCTGTTGGGCCTCGTCGAATAGAACCTCGTTCGCTATGACAGCTTTGCGGGTCTTCATTCTGCGTCTACCCCAGAAAAACCTTTCCTCCCAGCTGGCGAGGGATTCCTTCTCGTACAAATATGGGAGGATACGAGTGAGAACGCGAATGCAGTTCAGAGCATCCTTTTCCGGAGCAAGCTCTGGGTCGGGAAAGGAGGGGTGATGCCTAAGATATACTAGTCTGGATATTGATGCTAGGATTAATGTCTCTAGATTTTCGAGTGCCTTGTCGCGAGTTCGTCGGATATCGGCGGGGGAGAAAAGGCTGAAGACATCCTCGGAGGATTCAGGCAACTGCCAGAACTGTTCAAAAGAGTCAGTCGACCAGTTTATAGCCAGGAGGAAATCATGTACTACGAACCGAAGTCCAGTATTCATCATCAGCTGGAATATGGCGCTCCTCAGAAAGCCTGAAGATGCCCTGCTTGAAGACAAGTTTCGAATCGCTTGCACCCATGATGTCGAATGCTGATTACGAGACAGCTGTGTGACGAGATTCTGGTACCTGATGATGGCGATTAAAGCACAAAAAGAGAGTTAGACATGACGTTCCTCAACGGAACGAAGCTCTTGGAAGCCCAGTGTCTGCACGAGATGGAGGAGATGTCGTTTGGTGGCTATCGCAGGTCGGGGAGTGCTAGGGTGTTCCATACGAGGCGGGTATTACTGTGCACACTCAGCATCTCCTCCTGTCGCTGCTTAATAGGTGGGGAACCTAAGGTAGGCTGGCTAACTTTCCTACGTAAGTCCCCCGGGGCCGAGCTGTCGCTACTTCCATCTGCTAACAGTCCTGGGTCTTGGACACTAGGCCCTCGCTCCAGACCACAAGCCCCACTCCATCCTTATCGATAAGTGGCAAAAGTCATTGGCGCAAGGTCCCAAGACTTTTTTTTGAGGGTAACACCATGGTATGTGACATTGGCGGGGAGTATCATTGTCTTTGTATGAGCTCGTCGCAAGCTTGGTGATAGCTCACAGACTGCGACCATGATTCGCTCAAGGAGAGGGGTTAATTTGGCTGTTCAAAAGGCTGGGTTGACCCGAACTCTTCGCTTCCCGACATGCGCTCGCCAGGGTTTGTGCTCGACGACCCATTTACGATATGCATCGCGACGTACTTCGGAGAAAGGGAAACCTGGCGGTAGTCCCTCTAACTACGAGGAAGGTTCTCACAAGGAGTTGGATACTGCACGTATTCATGGGTTTATGGAGGCCTTCCGAAGATCGAAGGGTATTCACAAGGGCGAGGATAACAAGGCGGCACCGTCAAGGGGGCCATTCGGTGCGCTGAGTGGCTGGACTACGCTCGAGGAGCGGCTGGGAACGAGATCTGACAGACGCTACTCCGGAGAGCGAGAGGACATAGACGAACTCAGTGACGACTTAGTCGACAGGCAATCGAGCCCAGCCCCGGCATCCAACGAACTCGATCTAGCACATGACGACCTCGATCCAGTATATAGCCGTATAAACGGTGTCGATTCAGCATCGACGTATGGCTACGTGGAGGAGACCCTCGCCGAGAAGCTGCCCGAAACGCCAGAGGCCTCAGCGCCTCCTACACATGCACCTAAGAAAGACAAGCAGAAACCGCCAAAGCAGAAAGCGAAGAGGCGTTCTAAGAAGGATTCGGAGCTTGGCGTCAAACGCCTAAGACCAAAAGCGCTTCAGCTCACACCGATCAAAGAAGAAGAAGAAGACATTGAGGTGCCACACCTGTCGTATGGTCTCGATAAAGTTCTCTTCAATAGCGGTGTCTATCAGATACAAGATCAGCGGTCGAAAGTGTATAATTTCGACCCCTACCTCACCTCAATTATGCCGATTGACCAGTTTGATTTTGACGCTCTTAAAGCCTACATCACTTCATCCAAAGATTCGAAGCTGCGGGCCATCAGCGCCAAGCACGGAAAGAAGTATTGTGGTTCTACCTCTAGCATGACAGCTCTATTGTCCCACTTCCATTTTCTTATCTCCCAATGGCGTGAGCCAAACTTTGGTCATTTATCCAAGGAACTCAAGATCGAGTCGCGCAATTTTACAGCCCTAAGTCGTGCGCCGGCTGCAGCGTACGCCAGACTCAAGGACGGCGTTTATGCGATTGATGCCGATAAGGAATATGACAGGGAAAATGTTCTCAGTATGTTGGGTAAGTCGATGGAAAAGCTTCTCACACTTCCCAAAGAAGACTACGAGAAATATCGAGTCAGTCGTTCGCATCTCCTTACAGAGGAGGAACGGAATGCCGACGAAGCCTATCATTACACCACGTTGGGTGACTTCATGATGCGTTCCCAGCTCGATGCTTATGATCCTCGCCTGCCTGGCACTGGCGTTTTTGACCTCAAGACTAGGGCTGTTCTTACGATTCGAATGGATGTCCATGATTATGAGAAGCGAAGGGGCTATGAACTCACCCAGCGATTTGGCCAATTTGCCTCATTTGAGAGAGAATACCATGATATGATCCGAGCAGCGTTTCTAAAGTACTCTCTTCAGGTTCGAATGGGTAGAATGGATGGTATTTTTGTTGCATTCCACAACACACAACGTATCTTTGGCTTCCAGTATATTCCCCTGGAGGAAATGGATAATTCTCTCCACGGTACTGAACGCCGGGAGCTTGGAGACCAGGAATTCAAGGTCAGCTTGAAGATCCTAAACGACCTGCTTGACCGTGCCACCAAGAAGTTTCCTGGCCGCAGCTTGCGTCTTGTCGCTGAAGCTCGTCAGGCCAAAGCTCCCTTCCTGTACTTCTTTGCTGAGCCAGTCTCGGATGAGGAAATGAAGGAGTCCGACGAGGCTTCGACGGAGTCGACAATGAAACTTGCGGAAGAAATCATTGACCAAAGTCAGAGAGATCGTGAAGTATTGGAGTTGACTGAGAAGGAGCTGGAGCAGGAGCAAGAGCAAGAGCAAGAACAGGAAGCGGAATCGACGGTTGAAGATTCCGAGAAACCTATTGATGAAGGGGTTGTAAAAGTGGATGATGCTTGGCGGGCTCTGATGGGGAAGGTGGAAGAAACCATCGAGAACGAGTCACTTGGAAAGGATTTTATCAAAGAATCACTGCACGATGCCCTCGAGGAAGTCGATTTTCTCAGTGACAGCACTGCAAAGGAGTATGAGCAGGATCTGGATGCACTGGTGGAGTCTTTGGCCGATGCATTCATCGTGCCGAGAGAAACCCGGGAGGCATCGGAAACGAACGTGGCTGATGAAGACTCAAAGTCGAACAACGGATCGCCGAGTGTTGAGACAGAACCCAAGCATGATAGCCCTCCTCCGGAGCCAATCGTTGAGGTAGCGTCTGAGGATGATGCACCCACCACACCCGTTTCAAAAGGGGAGGTATCTGCACAAGCTGAAGTGGGATCGTCGCCTGTCGGCGAAACATCCAAATCGGACACCTTGAGGAACTTGATTATCCAAGTCACCAAAGGTATCGAGGATAAAAAAGTTGAGGAACTGGGTAAATTCGAGCGTATGCTAGCGGAGTTCGCTGCGAAGACAAAACAGGCAACCACCAAGCCTGATGATAACGCGATGGGTGAAAAAGAGCCGTCCACTCAACCCCCCGCGGATACTGTGCCAAGCAGTGTTGACGAGGTAGAGGGCGATGAGACTCCTCAGCCAGCAGAAGAGGGAACTCAGCCTTCGGATGAGCTCGAGTTTAATTATACGCCCCCGAAAGACGTTCTTGGGATGTATGTTACCGTTCGCAACTATCAAAATCGTCGACCGGTAGATCGTCCCGAGATTGGCAACGAGAAGAAATTTTCCTGGGTTGTCGAATACAGTATTCAGGAACTTGAGGATTCAGAGGCAAGAAGGATTTATGCTCAAAGCAGAAAACGCCGGTTCGTCCAGTTCGACAACATCAGGAAGAAGAAGGATTCAGGTTACCAGCAGCATTTTCAGTCAATAATGCTCCGACTGTCAAAAGAGGGTGCTAGATTCCGCCAGGCTTTTGAAAACGAACAAAAGGGAAAAGACCTTCTCGTTGCTTGGGATAAGAAGCCGATTCCCAATGAAGAGGAGGAAACCCCAGCGAAGAAAAAAAAGTAGGTCGACGAAATAGATGACGCAGCCTTGGTTGAGCGCATTTGTATACTACTGTATATTCCTGTAACATTACTACATCATGGAAGCCATCTGGCGAAGGCACAATAATACCACCCTCACTTGAGTTTCAAGAGTACATAGGCACCGAGCAACGGTACGGTGATGCTGGGTAAAATGGCACGCATACTTAGGCATCTACGCTAGCAAGTGCACAGTAGACGCATGTATCGCGTGGCATTTTCTCCAATACGAGATGAAAACGATGCTATCAGTCTTTACAAGGCTCCACCATGTGTTCGCATAATGAGGGAGGTGCCGGGGCAAGTCAGACCTATTGAACTGATACGAAATAAGGATGAGCTGCGCTATTCTGGAAAACCGTCCCGGACATGTGCCAACAGCGGCCACACTACTAAGCTATCGGCGTAGGTACATTAGTAGCACCCGTTGACACTTGTAGGGAGCACAGCTAACGGCCTTGGTAGAGTGGCAGCCGCGCATGAACTGGCAGCATGTTGATTTCATGCTGGGCACTGACTTCTTCCTCCGCCAACCTCGCCTCAAACCAACATCACCGCGCGCGTCCCGAAAACCCAAACAGGGACGTACGATGGGATAACTAGAGTTCGCATAATCATTCCCTTGTTTTTTTCTCGTTGAGAGTCGAGTGCATGTACCTCGGAATCAGACCGGCACTCAAGGCGCGGCCTTCGTTGCTGGATCTCATCCGCGGGGGCGGCGACAGCGGTGGTCTCAGTGGGCTCAGCGGCGAAGGCAGTAGTATTGCGGCAGGGTCAGCAGGCCCCAGCACCGCCACCGTAGCGACTCGGCCACCTGCAGCTGGAGGCCTGGAGGCTGGCCCAGACACCACCATACCAGCGGCAGCTACATCATCGCCTCCACCTCCACTTGCTGCGCCAAGACAGGTCCCCGGTTGGCTCGACACTGCAGCAGCTCTCCAGGTAGCTTCGACTCTACCTTTGCCAACCTCTCCACCGACATCACCGATCCTCCCAACGCCGCCTCCCTATCCTCCTTCACGGCCAGCCTCGCCGTCTTCCTCCGAGAGCGCTGATCTATCCGCACAAGAGCCTGCGCCTGCCCCAGCTCCTGTTCACGCCCTGTCCACCATGGCTCCCAAGGTGCGTTGTTGTCTGCATCGCCGACCGGTTGCACCTTTCGTCGCTCGGCCCCGCTGACATGCATCATCTCTAGAACTCGGCCGCCAGTGATGGCGATGAATCTCAATATGGTACCTATCTCCTTGTCGCCTCAATCTCACCGCGCGATGATTACTGACAGCTTCCCCAGGCAAGATTTTCTCCGTCTCCGGGTTCGTCAATCCCTCCGAAACTGGCCGCAACAGCTTCCAAGAGCGAATCGATGCTAACTCGTTTGCAGCCCTGTCGTTGTCGCCGAAGATATGATTGGTGTTGCCATGTACGAGTTGGTGCGTTGAAAATCCGTGCCGGATGATGGCCGCACTGTCGTAGGAATTCCCGCTCACGCTCTCGATTAGGTCAAAGTAGGACATGAGAACCTCGTTGGTGAAGTCATTCGTATCAATGGCGACCAGGCATCTATCCAGGTTTACGAAGAGACTGGTATGGCACATGAGAATGGTCCCGAGAGCCTCAAGATCGATTGCTAACCCCCACTACAGCCGGCGTCTCAGTCGGTGATCCCGTCGTTCGAACTGGCAAGCCCCTGTCCGTCGAGCTGGGACCTGGTCTGCTTAACGGTATCTACGACGGAATTCAGAGACCTCTTCAGGACATCTCCAACATCTCAGAATCGATCTATATTCCTCGCGGTATCGCCGTTCCTGCTCTGGACCGCAAGAAGAAGTGGGAATTCACCCCCTCGCTGAAGGTTGGCGACCACATTTCTGGAGGTGATGTTTGGGGTACCGTGTTCGAGAACTCCTTCATCTCCACCCACCGAATTCTCTTACCTCCTCGAGCTCGCGGTGTCATCACCAAGATCGCATCCAAGGGCGAATACACTGTCGCCGAGAACCTGCTCGAGGTCGAATTCGACGGCAAGAAGACCGAGTACCCTATGATGCAGAGCTGGCCCGTCCGTGTGCCCCGCCCCAGTTCCGAGAAGCTCAACGCCTCCGAACCCTTCGTTGTCGGTCAGCGTGTCCTCGACGCTCTTTTCCCTGGTGTTCTGGGTGGTACCGTAGCTATCCCTGGTGCTTTCGGTTGTGGAAAGACCGTCATTAGCCAGTCTGTCTCGAAGTTCTCCAACAGTGATGTCATTGTCTACGTCGGGTGAGTTTTGCAACTGGAAATATGACCTGCCTCATGGTGACTAACTTTTCAAAGATGTGGTGAGCGCGGAAACGAAATGGCCGAAGTGTTGAAGGATTTCCCTGAGCTTACTATCGATGTTGACGGCCGAAAGGAGCCCATCATGAAGCGAACAACCCTCATTGCTAACACTTCCAACATGCCTGTGGCTGCACGAGAAGCTTCCATTTACACGGGTATCACTGTAGCCGAGTACTTCCGTGATCAGGGCCTGAACGTTGCCATGATGGCTGACTCCACTTCCCGATGGGCTGAGGCTCTTCGAGAACTGTCAGGTCGTCTGGGAGAAATGCCTGCTGATCAAGGTTTCCCCGCCTACCTGGGAGCCAAGCTCGCCTCCTTCTACGAGCGAGCCGGTCGAGTCCAGACCCTTGGTTCCCCCGAGCGCGTTGGTAGTGTGAGCATTGTCGGTGCTGTCAGTCCCCCTGGTGGTGATTTCTCTGATCCCGTTACTACTTCCACCCTTGGTATCGTGCAAGTGTTCTGGGGTCTCGACAAGAAGCTTGCCCAGCGTAAGCACTTCCCTTCCATCAACACAAGTGTCTCGTACAGCAAATACACCACTGTTTTGGATAAGTTCTACGAGAAGGAAAACCCCGAATTCCCCCGGCTGCGTGACCGTATCAAGCAACTTCTCTCAGATTCTGAAGAGCTTGACCAAGTCGTGCAGCTGGTCGGTAAGAGTGCACTGTCCGATCCCGACAAGATCACTCTCGACATTGCTGCGCTTGTCAAGGAAGATTTCCTGCAGCAGAACGGTTACTCCGACTATGATCAGTTCTGCCCCATCTGGAAGACGGAGTGGATGATGAAGCTCATGGTTGGATACCACGACGAAGCCCAGAAGACCATTGCCCAGGGCCAGACCTGGAGCAAGGTTCGCGAGGCCACAAGCGACATCATGTCTTCGCTGCGAACACTCAAGTTCGAGGTGCCCACCGAGGGCGAGGAGGCCATCACCAAGAAGGTACGCTACGATCCACATATCCACAATGACTGGTTGCTAATGGTTTAAATTACAGTACGAATCTATTCAACAGACTATGTTAGACAAGTTTGCATCAGTCCTGGATGAGTAAAGGATCCTTTTCGGGGTGGAATACAATAACGGAGGGTGGAGGCTGTCTGTCGCCTTGTAAGCAGAAACCGTTTCATAGAGGTTCAAAGGAGCTTGGAAGAGAACGCGCTTGTGTTTGGCTTTTTTTTTCGTTGAGCATGTCAAATCAGTAACAATCCTACTGTTTACGCCGATTTCCCCTTTACAAGTTCAGACATGCGTGTAGTGTGGTGTGCTGCCTAGAATAAGCCGCGAGTCGACATATCCGTCTCCAGGCTTGTGAAGTTACATTATGATACCTTACTGGCAGTGTGCTGACCCACCCTTACAATCCGTCTTGGCACTGTGCTCCAATCAATGGCCTCACTGCTCGACAAAGCAGGTTCTTGATAGACGACATGATTCGCCATCGTGCCCAGGCCTTCTCTCGTCTCTATTCTTAATCTTCTCCTTTTTTTTTTTCTTTTTTTCTCGCGTCCTAGCCTGGAAGCCACACAATGTCAGAAGAGCTCCAGGATGAGGTAGAGGCCATCAACTCCATCTACGGCGAGGGGACGCTCTCCCCCGCCTCGGAGGACTCGACGTCCGAGTACGTCCTCAACCTCCCCGGCGGCGCGTCGTCGCTGCGGCTGCGGTTCCCGGCGTCCTACCCGGAGGCGCCGCCCGAGGTGCTGGGCACGCACCACAGCTCGGGGGGGAGGAAGGGCGCGGGGGCCAGGGACCTCGCGCTGTTCGTGGATGCGCTGGGGAATGCGTTCCAGCCCGGGGTTGTGTGCCTGTTTGACTCTGTAGAGGAGTTCTCGAGGCGGTATGAGGAGGAGGTGGCCGCTGTCGAGGAGGAGGTAGGAGGAGGAGGAGAAGCAAAGCATGAGGAGGATGATGGGGGCGAGCCGGAGCTGGATCTGGCGTCGCTACCAACTCCACCGTGGACGCTGTCGGAGCCCATCGTGGACAGCAGGTCGACGTTCCTGGCGCACGTGGCGCCCGTGAGGTCCCCGGAGCAGGCGAGGCTGTACGTCGCGCAGCTGCTGGCGTCGGATAGGAGGATCCGGTCGGCGACGCACAACATGACCGCGTGGCGGATCCGCGGGGAGGGGGGCGCGAGCTACCAGGACTGCGATGACGATGGGGAGACGGCGGCGGGGGGCCGGCTTCTTCATCTCATGCAGCTGATGGAGCTGTGGGATGCCATGGTGGTGGTTACGAGGTGGTACGGAGGGGTGAAGCTGGGGCCGAGGCGGTTTGCGGTCATCAACGCCGCGGCGCGGGATGGGTTTGTGAGGGCGGGGATGGTAGTTGAGAAGGATAAGGATAAGAAAAAAGGGAAATGAGTTATGATTTATAAAGTTTCCCTTTGTGAGACCTGAATGAGTAAGTGCTATCTCTATAACTCTCAAGGACGACAATAGCGACGACCAAGACGACGATACTATTTACGTTGGCAAAGGCAATGTGAAGAGAAAACACTTGCTTTTAATTCCATATCATCGTGTATCCTGAATCCCAGGGACACAGCCTACGTAAGGTATCTCGAAACACCCAGGATGTACGTTACCAACAACTCTGAAAACAGTGATGCCACCCGAAAAGCTAGCCCAATACCAACACAACCGATAGAATGGACAAAGAACTCCTCGCAATATGATGAACTGTCAAACGGCCGCCCAAAGTAGTTAGAAACCAAAACAAACCCCTCTTGGATCCCTTTTCCTTTTTTCCTTTTTCGAAACTACCTCATGTAATTCAGTCCTTGGAGAGAAGAGGTCTCAGAATGTCCAAGGCCCGCGGGGAGTGCTCCTCTGGGAGGATGACCGCCCCGGCTCTGGCAGTGGACAGGTACGATAGCTCCGAGCTCGCCGTCATCTGCATGTCCTGCACCAGCTTGCCCGCCACGCCGCAGATTATGCCCGTGACCTCGGACGAGAGATTCAGCAGATCGAGGAAGATGGCGATCTGCGTGCCTTCCTTGTCGCCGATGAGCGACTCGCCGAACATGTCGAGCAGAGCCTTATCTAGGAGCAGCGACGGTGGGTCATCGTGGGTGAGCGTAATGGACAAGAACCTTGGCTTCGCGGCGAGCGCGGCGACGATGCAGGTGTAAAGTTTGGCGTCAATGGTGTCTACCCACGTGCGGCCCCCGGTGTGACGACTCCTGGAAGGTCGGTGGTCGTAAACCTCGTCAGTGATGGGCGAGATCTCCCGGCCCGAGCACTGCACAAGCTCCAGGCCGTCTACTACAGTGGGTGCGACCTTCCTCTTGCTGAGAAGGTCAAAGGCCCGGGACTGGAGCTCCGTGATGCTAGCGGGAGGCGGCGTCCTGGGCGGCGAGCCGCTCCCACTGGACGTCCTTGAGCGGCTGTAGGTGGACGAGTTGACGTACGAGGTCTGGTTGTGGGAGAGCTCGAACCCCTTGGAGAGCAGCGCCTTGACCACGTTCTCCCTCTCCTTCACCGGGACGAGGATGAAGTCGGAGTAGTACGTCGAGATGTAGAAGATGGAGATGCCAGCCAGGGCGAGGGGGGACGTCAGGTCCATGACTCGGTTGGCTGCATCCAAGCCTGCGCTGATGACGGCGAGGATCACATATGTCGTTTGGGGTATGTCGACCGTGCCAGCCAATTTAGGCGGCAGGTTCCTGATGATGGGTTCAAATACATTCTTGGCCCAGGAGCTGTGGCAGACTATAGAGACCTCGATGGGTGTGACGCTGATGTTGAGGAAGTTGTGCTGGCCATCGGAGGTCAGTCCCTCGAGCTCATGTCCAAGGCCATTCTCTGAGCCGCCCGGGACGTGCTTGCTCTGCGGCAGGAGGAGGACCTGGAGGATGGGCTGGACAAAGGACGAGTAGAGGGCCAGGGGGATGTGTATCAGGCTGTACTCGCCCTCCTGGGCATCTCAGCAAGTCAGCAAAGCGGTTGCGACTCTGGCAGCGGCAGCCCCCAAAAGGCCCAAAAGGGAATCCCGGGGGCAGAAGCTGCAGGAAACCAAAAGCACGGGATGCACATCAAGTTCCTGATCCAAAGTCATGTAATTCATGTGACAAAGAAAACGGACCCAGATGATGGGCGATAAGAAAGGACCGAGAACCGGGTCTTATCACTCGGCCCAGTGGGACGTGATTGGACGGCGAGGGGCTAACTCACCAAGAAGGATATCTGGGCGTTCATGGCTGGATTCTGGGTAGGGTTCCTGGAGGAGGTCGCCTGAATGAGATGGGATGGGTAAAGATGAAAGAAGATATGAGATGGATGGTGCTAGCCTGAGAGAAGAGCAATTGAGGATTGGGATTGAACTCAGTTTCGCTGGTTGTCTGGTAAGGTTTTATCAAGTAGAGTCCTTTCTCGTGACCAGGCCAAACAACCTAAACAGTCCCAAACCAATGTGCAACCCCAGGCGCCAGCCAGAGCATCTTCCTCCAGGGCAACGAACAGTCTGGGGAGAAGGAAGGAGAGAGGGAGGAAGCCGGGAAGGAAACGAGAGAGCCGCCCGACTGGTTATAGATGGCCAGCACAATACGGCAAGCCGCCGCAGGAGGGGCTCAGATGGGTTAAGATGGCCCGGGACTGGTGGGCCTCACACGTAGATTTATCTATGAATTATTCCACTTGCAGATGAGGTGGCGGATGGCCCAAAGGGGGAGCAAGCAGGCAAGCATGCTTGGTTAGAGGCACCTCCAGGTAGGTGTATGATAAGTGCAAGATGCGTCAACCAGGGCTGGCCCCCAAGCAGGCCCAGTGCCCAAGGCGGATTACCATGCCCGGCATCCCATCCCAGTGGACTCAACTGGATTGAAGATGACGGAGGAGGCAAAGGCGCGTTTGCCTACCTGAGTTAATTGCACATGGGGCTGCAGGAGAAAGACCGGCAGCTCTCTGCATGTTATCACCCACGCAAGGCCTAGACCCAGGCGGGCTTGGCGCCTCTTTTTCCCTATCAAATATGGGCTTCTTTTTTTTCCCCTAGGCCTCTCCACCGTTTCTGGAGGGTCTTGAGGCGGTTCGCGAGGGACCAGGGTGCCTTCGAACCATCGGGGAGTGGGGAAGAAGCCTGGCCGAGTGTGGAGTTGGAGGTCAGCGCACACACACCACTCACGACGGCAACTTGCTTCTTTCGAGCCGCTTGCAGAGATGTGCAAAGATGCAGGGCGCAGAAAGACTCCTGAGTGGCTGCAAGGGTGGTGGTGTGCATGTAGGTACAGCGCCGGTCGCTTCGGGAGGCAGCTGAAAATGCGGAGAGCCCAACCACACCTCCAGAACGAGTATCCAGCCCTGGCCCAGAGCTGGGTGGTGGCTCACGACGTGAAACGGTAGTTCTTCTCTTCTGCTCGTGTCTATTTTGTTTAGTTCACTTTGCTTTTGTCGTATCAAGGCGGTATCTCATGCGTACCACGGCCCAGCACAAGTATCGTATACTACTACTTCATCAAACCATGCTTGATGGGACGCTGCCGATGACAGGAAACCGAGCTTCTAGTGCAAATCAGATACCCTGGCCCGCATCGAGACATGCCTTGCATATCCTTGTCAATCGGCCATTGTTCCTGCGCTTTCCTTGTTTTCTGGGGCACCAAGTCGCCCTGCTGCATCAGCAACCAACCACACTCCTACTGAAGGCAGACCTATTCGGCACGGGCAATGCACCCGTCATTGAAGTCATATCCTCGAGTACCAATGGCTGCCTGTCCCGGTGGCCAAAGTGAGATTCTGTCATTGGACACTCCATAATAAAAATTATTGAGTGATCATCTGACAATGGATTTTTCAACTGTCATCTCGATTGTGACATGCTCGTCTAGATGCCCAAGCCCCTTTTCTCCAAGTTCCTAATCTTTGTATTTCTCCTGTCTCTTGAATTTCTTGACTAATATGGCTCGGTTATCTTCGTCCCATTGTGGACACCATCAGATCCCCGTAATCACTCAGGTATCCATCGTTCAACTCTTCCCAGAGCACAATCAAATTTGTCTTCATTATTAGTAATATTGTAATATCATGCCTGATGCTCGCATGAGGCAAGGGGCAAAGTCTATTCGTATGCATAGACCCCTTCATTAGCCCTCTGATTTATCATGTAAGTGGAACCCAAGCAATGAGATATTGTCTCAACCGTTTCATGATCCTGCTCAGCATTAACTCATTAACTCCTCCATAATGACATCTGGGATGCTTTGCTTTCTGTCTAGACTCTGCAGGCTTCGGGGCCGCTAAACTCAATTACTTTAGTCCAACGCCTCAATCACACCACTTTGGCAGTCGCTTCGTCCATGAACGTTTATGGGTCCTAGCACATATAGCCGGAACAAATCCCAAGCGAGAATTACCTGACAGAGTATAGATGTATGTCTCTGTGTACAAATGACTCTCAATAGTAACAAGATCAATAGTAACAAGAATTGAATGTCATCTTGGCGGACAGCGGCGTGGGTAAAATCAACACTGTGGCGGAAGACTCGGATAGGACCATGTACACACTCGAAGAGGATTATGCAACTTCAACTCTAACTAACGTACTTTCCGGGTTGATCAGTCACAAACCGGGACCCTTTGAGGCCCAATATTGGCAAAGTGCTTCTAAGACAAAATTTTGGGTCGATATATTCTTTGGTAATCATCTACGAAGTGCAAACTCAGCACGGGGCCTGTATCGAATAGCTTGCCTTTTTCGGTTATTGTCAAAATTGATAGGTGATTTATCTTCTGTCATTGTCACTGTTGCATTTCTAGAAACATAACACTTTATGTACCAGCGCCGTTTGTCTCAACTCTGGCCACCTCCAACCCACACACACTCAGCTACTCTCATGCAGTGGGAAACGCATGCAGGGAGCCAAAAACTTACATAAAAAGATCATTGCCTCATTCGTACCTGACTGGCAGCTAACCGATGTACATGCATGTAGGAACAGTACCAGCCCGTTACAGCGCAGAAGAGCATCCGAGGTGGGTAGAGGCCGGCAACAAGCAGCCTTCATGGGTGGGATGGATGGATGGATGCGATCGTTGGTCAGGTGTTTAAGTCGTCACTCCTCGAGCATTAGCCAATACCTGACCCCCACGACAGTCGAGAGTCCAAAAGAGTTGTATGCATCCCAGGCTGTGTAGCACGGAAAAAAAACTCGGTGCTGCCTGTGACGGGAGGGAGCAGGCAGACAACCTCTCTTCGGATTTCCAATTGAAGCCTACCAAGTTCGTAAATCACTGAGACAGGACGTAAAAATCAGTTTAAACCGGCCCGGGCGTTAGACATCCGGCACCCCTCCTGAATTCCATTCTAGTCCAGCCGATTCAAGCCAGCCAGCGCCTCGTGTTGAGACTGCGGCGTCGAACCCCCACAACCGTCGCCTCGGGTGGGAAGACAAGCGAGCATACGCCATCATCCATGTCGACCTGCATGTGCGTACAGCAATTGTGTGTCCTTTCGAGTCCTGTGTTTTTACCCGGGCACAAGTCAGCCGCCCAGCTTCTTAGGGCCAGCTGCATGTGCCACAATGGCAAAAAAGGGTTGGGGGATACGACAATACAGTGCTGTGCCACCCCTGAGGACGGGGAGGAAACATGAGGGGAGGCGAGGAAAGAGAAAAGCCGAAAACGAGGACACGGGCCGCCAGAGAGTCAGCTGATCTATTCCACTTCACGCCGCCCGATGCACTGCTACGATGGCGAGACCACGCTTTCATATATCGTCAAACTTCGGATGCATATGTGGTCAAGTGCACCCGGTGCATGCTCAGTTGAGAAGAATCCCAATTG
This sequence comes from Clonostachys sp. G952, assembly GCA_027569935.1. Taxonomy (NCBI): domain Eukaryota; kingdom Fungi; phylum Ascomycota; class Sordariomycetes; order Hypocreales; family Bionectriaceae; genus Clonostachys; species Clonostachys sp. G952. The sequence goes on from JAPDLB010000027.1 coordinate 291,663, forward strand.
GCTGCTCGGTCTGTCGCCTGGCATCGCTGGATACCTTGGACTCCAGCAGGGCGGGTAAGTGTCCACTGGCTCACCCTTGTTCAGAGGATGTGGCCCTGGATGCGAGCAAGACCCCCGGTCTCTTCCTCCATGCGACTGGCACATGCATTAGATACCTGCGGACACATGTGGGAGGATGTGATGGAGGATATGCCGTCACTCCAACTGCCGACCCGAGGACTGTAGGTAGCGTCACATCATCCGCTTCTCCGGCCTGTGTTCATGATTTTTATTTTTTTTATTTTGTGCTGTGCTGTTCTACTTCTTGATTCCTACTACCACGAGATTCCGCGGGCTCTGCTTGAAGTCGAACACCGTCTCAACCCATGACTGGTCGACTACGTCGCTGTGCTCCTGGAGAAATGTCCACCTGTCGGACACGATCAGGGATTCCACCACAATGGCGCTGAAGGCCATCAAGCTCCACACGATAGCGAGCTCCTTCTTCCGCGGCGCGAACTCCCTCTCGTATTGTTCAATCTCCTCGTCCGTCAGCGCGTCCATGCTATTCTTCAGCTGGTCATTGTACTCCTTGAAATCCGTGTTGGTCGACAGCTTCTCCACCGCGCAGTGCACGTAGCTCTTGAACGAGTTGTAGGCGCTCTTCTTCACGGAGCCGATAATGACGGGGTTCGTGCTGACGTCGAACGGGCTCTCTGCGGCACCGTCCGTCTCCTCCCCGGGGGCCGGCGTGCGGTGTCGGATCTTGTCCACCACGCCGCGATCCAGGAAGAGCTTCTGTAGGACTGCTCGGTAGAAGTGCCGCGTGAAGAACCCCTCACTCTCGGATCGTGTCCAGTTTTCCAGTGCTTGGCAGGCCATCATCCGGGCTGTGATGTTCAGACGGATCCCGTCTCCGTCATGGGTAGAGAATCGGCTGCTCATTGGGAAGCCCTGGGGGTCGAATTTCGCAGACTCCCTTACTACTCTGCCGTTGACTGCCTGTAGTGTCGGCCGTAGATAGGGCTGCTTGTAGGTTGGGGGGCCAAGCTTCTCTGTGAGTAGGTTGTAGCAGCATCCCACGATAGCCACAGCCCGGATATCGGGATTCATAAGAAGAGACCGGATTCCAAAGTGCGATAGGTTACCGCACGAGTGAATGGAGACTGCCATGAGCTTCAACTCGCGCTTCTTCTCCTCCTCTTCCACCACTCTGTGTTTGTCAATCTCTGAAATGACCTCGGTCAGATCCCCGCTGTCCAGCCTTCCAGAGATATACTGGACATGTCCCTTGCCATCTTGATATTCGTACTTTCCTTCGATCTGGCTCATCGGTCTGAATTCAATATCAGAAACCCCTACCACCTCCTCAATCGCTTTATCCACCAGAGCCCTGTCCTTGAGACCGTCCGGCCCAACAATGGCCTTGATCTGCTTCCAGAGCTTCTTGTTCCTCTGCATCTGGGGCTTCAGCGCCACCCCTGACATCATGTCGAGCTCCTTGGCAGAGCTGACGTTGTGGTCTCTTCCTTCTACCGCAACCACGTGCCGGTTGTAGGGTTCGCTGGCCAGTGCCCTGCCCAGGTAGTTCTGGCCGCTGCCGAAATCCACAAAGTGGGTGATCTCGCCGCCGAGCTGGCCCTCGATATCACTAGATAGCTGCGTAACGTAGTCGGCGAAGCTGCAGACCTCGTGGATCTTCTTCGGCTTCATCCCAACCGCCACGATCCGGGGTAATTCTGGGAGTTCCTTATCCTTGGGGATGAATTTCCGGTCGAGCGACAGCTCACGCACCTTTCGGATGTATGCAATCAGTGACTCGGGAGGTTGGTGTTCTCCCTCGTGTACGAACGTGTCCAGGTCTTCCCTCACGAGGAGATCTAGGAAACGCATGATATCGCAGGAGAGTAAGAATGCGTGCCATTCTTCTGGCAGGGCGGCATAGAATGTGCCGGGCTCGATGGTGAAGAAATCGAGGATGTGAACACCGCCACATAAGATGCGGAAGATGTCTGACGTTGTGACGAAATTGAGCAACTCCTTGATATAGGCATCCGGAGATTCAAAGTTCCCCGTGTAAGGGAGAGGTCTATCGGGTGGCATGGTGTCTGCTACAACTCTTACACATTAGCACTCTGCTACCCTAAATCCATTCACGATCACACAGGGCTGAAAGCATGGATAGTTCTACTATTTACTAAATTTCGTACCTTGTGCAGGCCTTTCTTAGGCTAGAAAATTTGGCCCGGTTATCAGGGTGTTCTTTCTTATCTGGGGCTGATGCGCAACCCAAGAATGTACATCAAGTGACCAAGCTGGTATATGAAGAGACTGGTATGGAGGGGGAGGGGCAGCGCCAGAATGTCGCACAAGTCCACGATAATTTGAGTGACAGAATAGTCCCAAAAAATAGGCCCAAATGTTGTAGAAAATAAACAGAGCGCAATCTTTCTCGCCAGCCGAATCTAACCGATATCTCTCTGTAAAGCCCGTGAAAGAATTTTTGGTGTGCAACACTACAGCTGGACCCATGCATTATTTTTCTAGGTGAAATCTCGGTGAGTCTCGGTGTGGCGGTACGTAGCTTTCCAAGTACCCATAATAATAGGTAGCATTCTGGTCGAAGAAGAGCGGGTGGCCAGATGCTCTTTGCAATTGCAATATGTCTAAACATGGATTTAAGAGTCCTAAATTAAATACTGTGACTTCCGCGTATTGCAATGCTAAGAAGGGATAGAAAACAAAGAAAGGGAAACCAAAAGATAGGCGATCGCTTCTCTCAAATGAAATCTTACTCTTCTGCTTGTTAGAGAGCCAGCTGATATAGGCTGGAAATTAGCAGGCATTACAAGCAGTACCACCATTCCGGAATTTGATCGAGACATACCTCGATTCCTGAATTATATGAATTTTCTCTAGACATTCCTCCCAGCATCGGGATCGCTCTGCTAAATCCAGGCCGCCAAAGCCAATCGCTGTGGGGCTCGAAGTCAAGGTTGTCCCTAATTGCACTGATAAAGTATTCCCACGGCCGACTGGGGTTGCAACGTCATCCCTCGAATCAGCACTTCAGCTATACCGAACTACCACACTGCCTACCAGGCTCCAGCATCATTCCTTCATTTGCTACTCCATACTCCTTCAAGGGAGCCACCGCAATCCTTTCTGATTTTTAACCCACGTGCATAGCGCCTTGTTGCGGGAGCCATGATGTCGTCCAACGACGCGGATCCCTTCCTGGAGGTCCAACAGTAAGTTCCGCTATCATCTCCTCGGCCGGCCTAAGCCATTATCAATTCAACGGGAGCCGTTGCTAAGCCTCGTCTGTGCAGAGATGTCCTGAGCCAGCTCAACACCACACGCTCCCTCTTCTCCTCATACCTGCGCATCCGCTCCCTCACAACAACAGCCTCCTCCCCCGAGCTGGCCTCCGCCCGCTCCGACCTCGAGACCGCCCTGGGAGACCTCGCCGACGACCTCGAGGACCTCGTCGACTCCGTCCAGGCCATTGAGAGCGACCCGTCCCAGTTCGGCATCTCAAAGGAGGAGGTCAAGCGCCGCCAGCGCCTCGTCCAGGATGTCGGCGGGCACATCGACGAGATGCGCGAGGAGATGCGCAAGAAGATCCTGGGTCCCGGCACCGCGGCGGCAGCGGGAAGCGACCTGCCCGACCCCAGCGCGTACGCCATCCCCGAGGGGGCCGACGACGACCCGTACGCCGAGTTCGAGCAGCAGCAGCAGGTCGAGATCATGCGCGAGCAGGACCAGCACCTGGACGGCGTGTTCCGGACGGTGGGGAACCTGCGCCAGCAGGCCGACACCATGGGGAGGGAGCTCGAGGAGCAGCGGGAGATGCTCGAGGTCGTGGAGGAGGCCACCGATAGGGTCGCGGGCAGGCTGCAGAACGGCATGCAGAAGCTCCAGCATGTGATGCGGAAGAATGAGGATAGGTTCAGCGGTTGCTGTATCGCCGTGCTCATCTTCGTTCTTATCCTCCTGTTAATATTAATCTTGGTCCTATAGTGGCCTAGGGTGGTCTCCCTTCCCTTTCATGGGGTATCTATACGAATTACTGCAGAGCGTGGCTTTCTCGGAGTTGGAGTTTGGTTTAAATGGTACGTATGTACCTTCTGCAGGTTATATGCAGCTTTAAGACGGGTTTTCAATCAATGGTTAGACACATTTGGGGGGGCTTGAACCCAGCCCTTACAGTATTTCTTTATATAAATATATTCTAAGCCTTTGTGAACACCAGCATGCAGCTGATCCGGGGGAAACCCAATTTAAGATCCAAGAAACGCCCTTATCATTTTTCATAAGTTGTACCGCTTCATCAAATGCACTTCGCGGGCTACGCCTAAGTGAGGACAAGGCCACTCTCACGGAGGACCTCGGCGAGTGCCCTTAGAGAGCCCGCCGCTGCCGCATTCTCGGGGGCCTTTTTGGGGAATTCGATCAGTGCGAGACGGAGAGCAGCGAGGCCCGCGTTGCCGTAGAAGTTGAGGAACCGCTGCTCGTATCCTCCGATCATAGCCCTAAGTACAACATATTGTGTGTTGGAGATCTGCCCGACAGGGGAGTTGACGATGCCTGCGAGGGCCACCCAGTAGTTTGTAGGGGGGTAAGGGTTTGTCCTCGCACTTTTGCTGAAGTCACGCAATGACACGGCAGCGAATCCGGCACCGAGTCCTGTCATTCTGTCATTGTGGCTCTGCTCGGTGATCCAAGAAGGTCCGTCCTTCTTCCACCCGAGGGCAATTCTGCCTCGTTCTGTCTTGTCATTCCCCCTCGAGCCAAAAAGAACGGGGCACACAACCCGAAACTTGGACATGAGAATGTCAATCAACGGGTGGCCCCGCCACATGAACTCCTTGGTTGAGAACACTTGGGCCGTGAAGACGCCAATGGGGTCTGCGGATTTGGGGTTGGCCCCTCCCTCGTTGATGAACTGGCTGATGATGCTCTTGGCGCAAATGTTGAGCAGGTACACGAAGAGCGAGGGCATGGTGAAATCATTGTGCAACGCGCCCTCGGCAGGTTCTCTCTGGTCGTCTACAACATAATGTCTGACGTCAATGGGAGGGCTTGGAACCTTGCCCTCCAGGGCGTCACGCAGTGCTGCCATGATTTTACTGGTCTGTTTCTTGTTAGAGACGCCAACCACACGGTGGTAGTTGGGGGTTTTGACTTACTGGCTGTGCATTGGCTCCCTTCGTTCCTGTCAGCTGACCAATCGATACCCTTATTTCTCTTCGATATGCGCCCAATTTGCCTTTCATAGGGGAACCGGGGACCTTCGATTCGGCAACCAAGTTCTTTCGTAGTTTCTTCAGCTCTTGATGTATTTCGGCATATCTGTTGATGAGCCCTTGGTTTGCCGCTTGGCCGTTGCTCACCGGTTGGACAGGGGCGGGCTGCTTGGCTGGAGTGAGAGTGCCATTCGTAGGCTGTGACGGGGCCACGTTGTTTGGTTGTGCTGGCTTTGATAAGGCATTTTGTAATGGGTTTGCTGGAGCAGTATTTTGTTTCGAGGTAGCGGGCGGGAAGTTAGAAGTTGATGGCGCGGCGTTCGGGGTTGCGTTGGCCGTCGATGCAGTTGGAGGAGCGAGTGTAGGAGCTGTAGGGGGCTTCGAGGCTGCTGGTGCGGGTGCCTGCACCTTCGCCGGTGCTGGTTTGGGAGCAGGAGGTTCTACTTTCGGAGATGGAGGTTCGGGTGGTGGTTTCGGAATCGTCTTCGCTTTCAGCTCTCGTAACCGCAATTTCTCGGCGGCGATCTGAGCTTCTACCTGAAGCCTCTGTTTTTCCTGGAGCTCTGCCTCTGCGATCCTCTTGCGTTCCAATTCCAACTCGTGGAGCTGATAAGCCCTGATCGCGGCCTCGCGGACCCGGTCATGCTCAGCCTGGGCTGCTTCAAGCGCGTCTCGGTGGGAGCATTCTGTATTACGGTCTTCGCCCAAGAAGCTCGAGAGAAACCGTCGGTCAGGACTGGATAGCATTAGGCTTCGCCTCGAAGCAGGCGGTGATGACCGTGTCATGGTTAGGGAGTAAAGGCGAAAGGTTTGTTGTTATCGGCAAAACATCTGGGATATGCGAGGGTGGTCTTGATACCAATGATTCGCGGTATTGTAATTATCGTCGCGCGCGTTCAAGGAAAAGCGGGAGAAAAATCAATTGGGCCTTTTCTAATAGGACAACCTGCGTTTACTTCGTAACGCCCCGTTTTAGAGCTCTGTCTTGTTAGGTTGAGGTTGAGCCTCCTCAAACTAGTTAACTTGGTTTTTCCGCTTGGACGATCGGTAGCTGATTAGCATTGCCGTATGCATGCACATCTCCAGCCTTGTCTGGGGACCATAACAGCCACATGTGGCGTTTATTGAATTTTGTGGGGAAGCGATCATGAGCTTGGCATATGTACTACTACCCTGTACCTGTACAATGGGATGAGATGCTTGGGTTGCTGGGCAATCATGATCAAGGACGTGCTGGCTCAAGAGCTGGTCCAGGCTTGGATCCTCGGAGCGCTATTGTTGTTTGGTTCGTGGCATCGTCTGAAATGGCCTCCAGCACACCTTTCTGGATCCTGGTGAGGATTTTGGTCTTCCTGAAGCAAGCTAATGTTTCTGATCCCTGGTCTTACGGCCTGGTGGTGGGCTTCCGTGCTGAACAAAGCTGCCACTGCGTACCTAGTAGGTCCGAACGTTCTTACACGCCGTGCAAATACGTGATTGGTTTACTGGCCATCTATAAATAATAGGATGCATGAATGAAGCATTGATGCGTATGATTGGCAACTTAATCCGTGCCCCATTTACACATGTTGGGTTCGACGAGAAAGGCAACTGTAATGGTGACACCAGAAGTGATTAGCAGACCATCAAGTGTTACCATGAGACGGCGGCCTCGACGCAGATTTGTACAAACAAACATCCTGCAAGGCTGGGACGTGGGTTGTGTGTTTTGTTGACCTTGCTTGGGTCCATGATCGTAATTATGAAGCCCCACCGGGTCCAGGTCTTGGCCACCGACCTACGGCCACCTACCTAATCAAACTGACGGCATCTCGTCCGGTTGAACCAGCTGGGAGTCGCGGAGATTGTGTGGCCTTGCCGCTGCCACTTGTGCTCTGGCTGACTTTTCTGTGGCACGTAATCATGGCCCTTGCCCCGTTTGGTGTGTGATAAACTTTGGAATACATGAAATTTTTTCGATGCCTTCCACTGGTAACTCGCTGCCACTCGCGACTACGGAATAAGGGGGTTAGACATATGACATCGATGTACTATTATAGCACAGGCGGCTGGATCCACTGCATTATTATTATGGTTGCATTACGGCAAAGTCAATAGGTCAACGAGGCAAGACATTAAAAAGCTGGGGATACTGGAATTGGAGCGGTAAAGGCAAGACACAGATGCCCAGAGCTTTGGGTCAGTGCATCTCGACATTCATCGCTGCCTAGGAATAGGCAGTCAGCAGCCATTTCTCGTAAGACACAATCCGCTTCACAGCTGGCTCCTGTACATGCCTGGGTCAAGGATGGCTCCCTAACGTCGAAGTGGACTAGCGGGGACGGGCTCTAATAGTGCTAGTAGTTGTTGTGGTGATCGTTGGAGGATTTACATCAGAGGCTGTCTGAACTATGGTGATCATGTATAATAGTGCATACCACCTGAAAGTCTGTAGGAGCTAGCCGGCGGCGAGTGCGAAGGTCGAACGCATTGGCTGGAATGGCGGGCGAGTTCCTGCCAAGTACCGGGCGGTATTCATGGATGAGAAAACAACTTGACCTCCTTGCCATCGAGCAGTCAAGGACATGTGCCCGCTGCTGGGAAAAGGTGGATTCTGGGCCTCATCATCACCGGCCGGCGGACCCCTAATGATGCACACCAGTTTGCCGCCACCTCGACCGGCCAGTGAGAGGAGCCAGTGTGGCACCTCTGCCGCCCCCCAGCTCTGCGGGAAGATTGCTGTCGCCCGGAGTACACCTCCCAAGTCTGTGTCTGGTGTGTGTAGAGTACTTACAGAGCAACCGCGGTGATGACCTAGGTATGACCTGGCGGGCGATGGACCCCCACTGACGGCAGTGCCCTACGCACTCCCTACGGGCTCCCGCCAGCAGGGGAGCAGCAGTTGGTTGCGGCGGGCTGGGACCTGGCTGGAAGGAGTGTAGGGAGCTGAGGTTAGCAGTCGATGTGGCCTGGGCGGCTTCCCCATCCCCATCCTCCACCTGTGTCGTCTCTTCCATCACGCTAGCAGTAGCCCGCCCAACTTGCAACCCGACCCTCTCTCCATTCCCATCTCCATCATCACTCCTCCTTACCTTCCTCGCCGTCTTCCTTTCACGGCTTCCTGTCCGTAACTCGTCAGACATCTGTCTCGACATCACCGCCCTCCTTTCCCACGTTCCTTGGCGCTTCGGTTATTCACCGACTCTGCCGGCTCCATCAATCACTCACACAGCTACTCCATACTTAAAAAAAAAGTACCCTCCTTTGCCTACTCTGTCCTCCCCGCCGACGCCGACGCCCGCAGCAGCAACCCGCCCGCCTTTGTCCGTCCATCAACAGACGAGAACCAGATCTCTGCAGCAAGCAGCACAGAGAGCAATCAATCCCTCACGATATACATACTCAACCCACCCACCCTACTGTCTTGAACTCGGTACCCCCCCCATACTATTGCTGATCGCATTCGACTTGCTGCTACCTCCTCTTGCTTGCCATGGAGCAGCAACAGCAGCAGAGCCAGCAGCCGCAGCAAGGCCAGCCGCCCCAGCAACCCCAAGCTGGTGGTGTGCATGGCCCGGCTGGACGTCGCTTGCATATTGCGCATCGTCGGAGTCCTTCAGAGTTGACTCCGTTGATGAGCATGTTTGCCAATCCTGGAAGTAAGTCCCACCAGCCTTCTCATAGCCTCCCAATGCTTCCCGGTTCTATAATTCGTAACCCTATGAGACACTTAGCACCACGGAACCCAATTCCCAGTTCCTTCCAGCTACCTTCCCCTCCCCTCGACGGCCAGTGCCACTAACAAGCCATTCTCATGACAGTGGAACAGTTGGCTATCCAGCAACAAATTGAGCTGCTTCAACAACAGCAACAGCAGATCCAAGCTACACAGCAACAATATGTTAACCTGGGGATGATGCCCCCGGGTCAACCCATCCACCCTGGCGGTCAATTCAATCCTTTGCAGTCCATGGGAAACCTCCAGCAGCCGGGCTTTCAGTTCCCAAACCAAATGGGACAACAGAACATGGCTCCTCCGAGCCAACCAATGTCACATCGCCGTAATCAGTCGGCATTCCCCAATATGGGCATGGGCCCTCCTCCAGCGCCCTCCTCTGGTGCGTCTGGATCCAACTTCGGAAACTTCGAAGCTCCCGGAGCTGGTGGTGGGCAACCCCGAGAGAACAATGCCGGCCGCGGAGGTCGTGGCGGCGGCGGCTCCGGCGGTGGCCATCAACGCCGACACTCTTTGGCCCTAGCCGATGCGAAGAAGGCTGCCGAGCTCGCCCAGCAGAAGCGAACGACGACCGGTTTCCAGTTCCCCGGACCCAACGCCGACAAGGTCGACGATGAGAATAAGGGCCCATCTCAATCCGGGGCCGATCTTGCCCCACCAACTGCTGGAAGAGGGGGACGAGGCGGTCACGGCCGCAGCCAGAGTATGGCCGTCAATGGCCGTGGTGGCTCTCGTGGCCCCTTCGGAGGTGATGGAAATGATGCTCCACGCCGAGGAGGCCATGGACGATCTGGCTCCAGAAACTTCGAAGGTAACTGGAGAAATCAGAGCCAGAACCAGGATCAGGGTGGGAACACTGGCTTCCAGCCTGGTCACCGGTCTCAAGGCTCGATGAACCAGTCCGTCTCGAATATTGGTGGCTTCCAGTATAACCCCAACAACCCCCAGCTCATGCAGCTCCCTGGCCAGATGGTAATGCCTGGCATGTATGGACAGCAGCTTAACCCAATGCAGCAGCTCCAAGCTCTTCAGGCTGCGCAGCTCAACGGACAGCAGCTCCAAGGTCTGCAAAGCTCTCAGCATGCTGGGCCAATGGGTGGCCAGCAACAGCAGCAGCAGCGCAAGACCCTTTTCACTCCTTACCTCCCACAGGCCTCGCTCCCCGCACTCCTTGGGGACGGTCAGCTTGTTTCCGGTATTCTTCGTGTGAACAAGAAGAACCGCAGTGATGCTTATGTTACCACAACCGATGGAGTCCTTGAGGCTGATATCTTCATCTGCGGTAGCAAGGATCGCAACCGTGCTCTGGAGGGAGACCTGGTCGCCATCGAACTCCTCGATGTCGATGAAGTCTGGTCCCAGAAGCGTGAGAAGGAGGAGAAGAAGAAGCGTAAGGACATCACCGATACCCGCTCTGGATCCGTCAACCAGGGCAGCCGAGGTTCGGAGAACAACGATGACAACAATGCCGCAGAGGGTGGTATTCGCCGCCGCGGAAGTCTTCGCCAGCGTCCCACGCAGAAGAAGAATGATGATGTGGAAGTTGAAGGACAGTCTCTGCTCCTTGTTGAGGAGGAAGAGATCAGCGATGAGCAGAAGCCCCTTTACGCTGGTCATGTCGTCGCAGTTGTTGAAAGAGTTGCCGGCCAGATGTTCTCTGGTACACTTGGACTATTGCGCCCCAGTAGCCAGGCAACCAAGGAGAAACAGGAGGCAGAGCGAGCCGCTCGTGACGGTGGTAATAGCCGTCACAATGATTCTCGCCACCAGGAGAAGCCTAAGATTGTGTGGTTCAAGCCAACCGACAAGCGTGTGCCACTCATTGCTATCCCGACCGAACAAGCACCTCGGGATTTCGTAGAGAAGCACCAGGATTATGCTGATCGTATCTTCGTGGCATGCATCAAGCGCTGGCCTATCACCTCCCTTCATCCTTTCGGAACCCTTGTTGAGCAGCTGGGTCGCATGGGCGACCTCAAGGTCGAGACTGATGCGTTGTTGCGCGACAACAACTTCTCATCCGATGAGTTCTCCGATGCTGTTCTTCGAAACGTTGGTCTGCAGGATTGGTCTGTTGCAAAGGAGGATGCAGAGGCTATTGCCGCTCGTCGTGACTATCGCGAGGAGGCTACCTTCACCATCGATTACGACGGAGGTGCAGAGCTCGGAAATGCTGTTCATGTCAAGCATCTTGAAGATGGCAAGATCGAAGTTGGTATTCACATTCCTGACGTCACGCACTTCGTGAAGCCCAACTCTCTGGTTGACCGTGAAGCCAAGAAGCGTGGTACTTCAGTTCAGCTGCTCAACAGGTTCTGCGCCCTGTTGCCGCCAAAGCTGGCCAACGAAGTTTGCTCGCTCGTTGCTGATCAGGAACGTTTGACCGTCAGTGTAGTCTTCCAGGTCAACGCCCACACCGGTGCGGTTGCCGAGGGCGATAGCTGGGTGGGCCGCTCTATCATCAAGAGCACTGGCAAGGTCTCACTGAAGGACATTGATGATGCTCTGACGGAGCCCTCTGCCTTCCAGAATGAAGCTGTTCCTGCTACTACACTTCAGCTGCTTCACAATGTTGCGAAGAAGTTCCGCGAGCGCCGTCTTACTACAGGTGGTGAACCCGTTGCGCCTCTTCGTTTGTTGCAGCAACTAGATGATGAGAACAACCCGGTGCAAGAGAACCTGTTCGACTCAACCGATTCTCTTGAGCTTGTCGAGGAGCTCATGCACAAGGCAAATGCCTATGTAGCCGAGCGCCTTGCCCAGGGCTTGCCTGACAAGGCTTTGCTTCGCCGCCAGGCCCCTCCCAACCCCCGTCGTCTGCAGACCTTTGTTGAACGCATGACTGCGTTGGGCTATGACATCGATTCCTCAAGCAGCGGTGCTCTGCAGAACAGCCTTTTCAAGGTCGAGGACTCGGATCTCCGCAAGGGTATGGAGACTGTCCTGGTCAAGTCTATGCAGCGAGCGAAATACCTGATCGGAAGCAAGACTCCCAGAGGCCTATGGGCCCACTATGCGCTCAACCTCCCACTGTACACCCACTTCACGAGCCCTACCCGCCGATATGCTGATGTTATTGTCCACCGTCAGCTCGAGGCCGTGTTGTCTGAAGGCAAGGTCGAATTTACCGACGATCTCGAGAACCTGGTCAAGACTGTTGAGGCTTGCAACACTAAGAAGGAGTCTGCCCAGAACGCCCAGGAACAGAGCATCCACATCGAAGCTTGCCGAACCATGGACAAGAAGCGACAGGAAGCTAATGCTGATCTGATTACTGAGGGAATTGTCCTGTGCGTCTATGAGTCTGCTTTCGACGTTCTTATTCCAGAATGGGGATTTGAGAAGCGAGTCCACTGCGACCAGCTTCCTCTCAAGAAGGCTGAGTTCAGGAAGGAGAAGCGTGTGCTCGAGTTGTACTGGGAGAAGGGTGTCCCCAGCTCCGCTTATGTGCCTGAAGATGAGCGCCCTAAGGCAGCTGCCTCTCAGAGAATGAACAATGCACTTGCGGCTCAGAGGCAAGCCGAAGAGGCCGAGAGAGCCAGGAGGGAGAGGGAGGAGGCTGCTCGCAAGCAGACTGAGACTGGAACGATCTCAACCGACGATGTTGATGCGCTGTTTGATGACGACGATGACAACACGTCGGATGTGACCGAAGCCATGGCTGGTGCCTCGCTTGCTGAGCGGCCCACCCAGAGCGTCCCCGGATCACCTGCACGAACCGCCACCAATGCTGGCGATCTGCACCGTACCCGCTCTGACTCCAAGGTGCCTGTTGGAGATGCTGTCGAGTCCCGCCTGACCAACAAAGACAAGTACCTGCAGCTCTTCACCCTCAGGGAAGAGGGAGGTGATTACATCCAGGATGTCACCGAGATGACCAGAGTGCCCATTATTCTGAAGACTGACTTGAGCAAGAGCCCACCGTATGTTTACACCTTTTACCCTACTGACTCGCTCTACGTTCGATACTGACATTTGTTCTATCTAGTTGCCTCACAATCCGCTCTCTCAACCCTTACGCGCTCTAAGCAGTGTCCATCAGATTGTCACACAAAAGATTGACTGTAAGAGTCGGTGCAAGCAATTAATGCCACAACAAGCCGTTCACCCACCCCTGAGAGGAGGATGCCTCGCCGCGTTGTCGAGAATATAGTGTTTGCCAGATGCGGGCCGCAATATCATGGGTTAAGCCAAGTCGGAGTGTATATTGTTAACAGTAAGGAATGGAATTGTGGAACATGGCGAAGCGACTCAAGTAGCTACAATGATAACCCCCCAAAGATTTAGTCTGCAATACAATTCTTAATATATTAATCAGACTGACGGATCGCCTCGTGGGTAGCAAGCATCTATGTGACATGTTCAAAAATCTCTATCCCATACACAAGAATAGTCTTAATCGTCAGTGGTCATAAAGGTTCTTAACTGCGAATGTGTGCTATGTTTATTTGGCAGTTACCCTAAGGCTAAGTGACGAACAAATGTACAGATTGGCCAGGCACCATTCGCTTGCTTCTTGTGGTGGGTTATTGTGCTCACTCCCCTTTTCTTTTAAACTTTTTTTTCTCGAAGAGACCATATGGCATGGTGTTTTTTTTATCAATAGTCTGATATGCATCATAGCTGAGCTCTTCTCCCTCCTTCATAACGTCGACCAGGCAGCGGACAGCCTACTCAGTGATCCCTTCATCGGTAAGCTAGTCCTGTTCCATGTTCCTAATCAATGCCGAGGATATCTACTACAGACCTTCAGGTCGTCTGGACAAGAAGGATCCATTTTACAACCCCAGCTAGAATAATATCAGCCCTCGCTCAGCTATGACACCGCTTTTCATTAGAGATGCCCTAGAATGGCCTCGCATCGAGGTAGTCTTGAGCTTTGGCCCATGCTGACTTATCGGCAGCAGGTAGCTCGCTGCTTTCCAATGTCTGTACACCTTTGTTGATCGCGTCGATGAAGCCAACGCAAACACGGAAGTCTTCGGTGAGCGCTTCGGCAAACGGGACAAAGGTTTTGGGAAATTCTTCCAGCCGAGATCCTCTTGCCTCCTGAGTGTCGCTCGCCTCATCTTCATCGAAGAAGGTTCGGATGGCAATACCAAGACCGATATCTGGTTCTTTGGAAAACGGGAGTCTGGTCAACTAGATTAGCCACGATGTATATATTACGTATAAGTATGTGTTAATCACCTTTGGCTTATTTGCAAGTAGTCATCACGCTCGCGCTTACTCTGCCCAAACATGAACATAGATGCGACGATGGCCTCAATAAGATCGCGATCGGCTTCACGAACAGTTGTTGATAGTGAGCGGAATGAAAGAAGGCTCTTGTTCAATGGGCCAGTGTAGCCATAGAACTGGTGTCTAAGCTTCAGCAATGTCGCGCATTCACTGATCAGGGCAAGACTCGATTTCTCCTCGTCGGTCCCCTTTCTAGGGTGACCAGGCAGAGGCTCACGGTTTCGGCCGTTCAGGAGACCCAATTTGATGAGTTCAAAGGCAAGCAAAGCGGCCTCGTCCAGACCGGGGACTCCCTCACATTCCTCCACGACGTCTTGGACAGCAAGCAGCGTGGTTGCCAACGCGTTACCCCACGGCGTCAATCTGTGAGAATCGTTCACGTAGCCCCGTAGATGAAGAAAGCGCCAGATTGCCACGGAGGTGACCAATTCGGCGCTGTCAATGCCCCTGATAACCTTCTCTTTAGCTGTAGTCTTGGCGGCAAATTCATCGTTGGCAAGAGCCAGCACTTCCAAAGACACCGGACCAGCGAAATCCTCGGGGAAGCAACTCCGGATATCCTCTTCCTTCACGTCCCAAGACCCAACCTTCTGAGAAGGAGGAGGTTGCAAGGAGCTGTGGTTGAGGGTGTACGAAAATTTGGGATCAAACCACACTCTCATCTTGACAGCCTTGTGGCCAATACCACGGTGGACTCGGGGGATGATCAATCCCAGAGTTTGCTCTTTGATGGGAACAATTTGCGACGTGACGAGCTTCTTGTACTCCTCAGAAGCCACACCATCAAGGGTTGGTTGGACTATGACCTGACCATGTGTTATGCTGTTCAAGGTCCGCGATCCAATCAGCCCCGTGTTCAAGTAGTGAAAGAGTTCTTCGGGTAGCTGAAGGCCCAGATATTCATGGTTGTCGCCGGTCAATCGGTCATACTCATTCACCTTTACCTCGCCGCTCTCGGCGATGTAGATGAAATGATGGACTGCCAATCGTGCCTTGCGGTAATTATCGAGCCAGTTAGGGTCCTGTGATTGCAGGATATCGTTGAATGAAGCGCATGCATTGGTGACGTTCTTATCAGCTGTCCGTAACATGTTGATCGCCTCCATGATGGTGAATTGGTTTTGATAGATTGATCTGTCTTGCAATGGTGGAAAGGGGGAGAGGAATGATGTGCCTGTCATCAGCAGCGCGTCGATGAACATGGCTTCGCTAACATTAAGTGTGCGCATTAGCTTCTTCTTGGACACAGCCGTGACGGTCTTTGCCTCCCAGTCGAAACTGCGAATAACCGAATCCTTAATGGGGTAAAGGAGCAGTTCCTGAGACCCCATGATTCCTGCGCATTGGTCTGAGTCGATCTTTTCAAAATAAGCAAGCTTGAATGTGCGTTAGTTGAGTCCGTGAACGATATGATATTACCACCAATGTTTGACAGAAACACACCTGAGCACTCGCGTTGTAAGGAGGGACAAGGAAATGCAGGCTCCTCTCTTTAAGAATACCCTGAAGCAAAGGGTATAGATTTTGGACACGGAAAGCACCTGGGAAAGGCATGAAGTGTTAACGAGGCGAGTGCGCGCTGGTGAGGGAATCAGCCATGAAGAAAAAGCATACCTGGATTCGCTCCAAAAGCAGTCACTGCCTGTTCAGCCTCTGACTGCGAGTAGAGATCCCATGCCTCGTTCGTCTTCAAGTTGGCCTCCCGGCCACGCTTCATGGTTACCTCATCTTGTCCTGTGATGGACTGTCCGTCGAATATGAAGAATGGAATGATGCGATTCTTCTCCCAATTGTCCAGGTCCTCATTGATGTGCGATTGAATGCCAGTCAAGCCACCGAGGGCAGAAAGAAGAGGTTCATGAGCAGGCGGGGTATCGAGAAGGTAGTTGAGATAATAGGTAGCGTCAACAGCTATAGCACAGTCTTCGAGTTCGGCAAGATTATGATTTCTATTGTAGCAGAACGTCAGCCTTGGCAAGGTCAAGGGGGAACATGTGGGTAGACGTACGTTGCCTGGTCATTGATCCAGGCATCCTCAACAAGGACTGTTTCCAATAGTTAGCAGGCATTCGCAGCAGAAGAAGCTATGAGGACCCAGCGTATGCCAGAGCAATGGAGCCTTGTATCACAGCCCAGCACGTCCTGGAGGATTGTATAAGCCAACAGCTTACAACCGCCTCAATGCCTATACCTCTAGCGAGGCAAGCTGAAATTGGACAACCATGGCATGGCCTTCCAAAGGATATGGGTTTCGGGCAACTCTGCCTAAGAACAAGAAGCCCCAGGTCCTATATGGGAGGGAGTAGGGCTGCGACTTGACCGCACTCTGGCCGCCACAGTCGCAAAGACCCCATAGCAGCACACAAGGCTCGGAATTACTCACGAGGCATTTCGAACGGCCCTCCTTATGCAAGAACGCTTCGTGTACGGTTCGTCGCCGTGGGCGCCAATGAGGGGTCGTTGTTGGACGAATGTAGGCTTAGGAGGGGCAGATGGAGACGAAATGGCGGAAAGTACTGCACGCTGAATTCGACTTGACGGGCTCGACGATGATTAGGATTGGAGCCTGGGGCTAAATCGCATCGAAATCGGCGTCGCTGGGGAGGATGACGTGGAACAACAAACAAGTAGCACAGAAAACAGACAGATGTCTTTAGTTCGAGATGGCCCCGGAGGGATGCGGGAGAACAGGAGCTAGCCTGTAGACCTGCCTCAAGACTGAAGAGTCCCTGCCGCGTCTGGCAGAAGAGAAAGGATCGCAGCGACCAGAAGAAGAGGCTGCGATGCGTGTATCGAACCGAATCGAAGGAGCGGCGGGATGTTTGTGGGGGTGGGTTTTTTCGATATTCAGGCACACCTCAAAAGTCACCAAGTGTTGAGGTCGAGACAGGGAAGCAGCTACTGCTGGAGTGGCGGGCGGCAGGTGAGCGAGCTTGTGAAGTAGACGCACGTAAATGGGTACATTCAAGCTTTCAGGCCTGGGAGCGTGGGCCCTCCATAAAACCAGTGCTTATCCAAAGTACCGACCGAGATGCAGAGGTACCACCGAAGGCGGTGGTACTTTGCCTGGAGCTTAGAAGCTGCTTGAGCCCTGGAGCAGGCAGCACAACCAACCTTGAATTCTAGGAGTACCGAGCAACGAATGCTAAGGTACTACGTGATTTCTCTTTACAGAAGGGGTGTTTTTCTTACTTTGGAAGCTCAGATGAAAACCATTTGGTTATATTTCACCTTTGATTATCCAGCTCACCATTGTTTATTGGCTTATGCAGTTATCTGGTGCATTAGGTATCTCCGTACCTACCTGGTACTGACCGAACCTTAGTGGGTACGGCCTGTACTTCAGACGCAAGACCGCTACAGTACCTACTCAGCAGTGCCTGCCCTATTAGCACCCTGAACTTCACGTTTTCGCAATTGCATTGCCGCTGTGATCGGCGAATTACCGAGTCACACGAGCATGGAAGGCATGTTGGTTGGGCAATTATTGGATAGGGTTGAGCTGTTGGATGAATATCATTTTCCATAGCCAAATTAATGATCGATCAGACAAGGTTGAATTTGGCCTAAAATCCCGAACCGCAATAATGTACATTCGCCGACAAGCATGCGTTGAACTCGTAACTGGTAGAGAGATATTGGATATGAAAACCTAGTATCTATACAGAACAGGGAAGCATAAGTTGGTTGAAGAACCAGGCCACGCCCAAGATCATTCCCAAAACTTGCTGAGCACAGAACCAGCAACGGTGCTAGTGCTCGCAGAAACCCCATTCCATATTTTTGAAATGCGTATCAGTGTCATTCAACTTTGCTTTCCGCTCCTCCATCAGCTCCAGCCGAAGCTTCTTTGCCGCTTCAGTGCCAATCGGGAACTCCACATTCCTCTTCACCGACTCCATCAACTCGGGCGGAAGCTTGCCCAGAATCGGCGCCTTGGACAAGTCCCACCATGCCTGCTGCTGCGGAGGGACATTGGCGGTTGAGAGGACTGGGACCTGCGGGTCTATCAGGAAGAGCGCCAGGATCTTGCGGTGACCGGGCTTTGTCTTGTCCGCGAGCTCAAACGGGCTGACGTGGTGCTGGTAGACATTGGGGAAGAACACCGCCCGGCCTTCGCGGGTGAGCACGCTTCCGATGGTCTGTAGCTTGTGTCCCTCCGCGTCGATGTCGAATAGTTGCTCGATGGGGTGGAACTCGCCCTGTGCGTAGTTCAGCTCCTGGCTGAGTTCCTCCTCATCGGCCTGGGTGCGGAAATCCAAGTAGCAGTCCGTGATGTTCTCGGTATCGTAGTAATACAGGGCTGTCGCGCAAATGTGCTCGTTGTATTGGCCCTCCACATGCCATGAGCCACCCTTGTATTTGGGGTTTTCTGGTGTAAGATGAATGTTGGCCAACTTGACGATGACCTGAGCCCGTGTGGCGTTGTCGAAAAAGCCAGTCGACAGGACCTCCTTTGCGTCTACTTGAACGACTTCCTCCATCTCAGAGTCAGCGTCTGGTACGACAAGATCGTGTGTCGAATCCCACCACTGTTCGTTAAGTTCCTCGGCGTCCTCTGCGTCTTCATTATCCTCGTAGCCTGGCCTGTTCGTCATCGAGCAATAATCGCCACAGATGTCGGGGACTTTGCACTTGTGCTCGATATCCCCGACAACAATACGCTGCGTTTGAAACTCTTCAGGCCACCTCCATACAAGGTCCCAGGCAGGGAGGGACTTTTCAATGAACTGCTCGATCACAGGGTACAATGCCTTGTGCTCAACGGGATGTAAGTTATTGATATAGCTGTCAATGCGAGGTTTATCACCACTCAACTCAACATCGCAAGGGAGCCATTGGAATCGGCGAGATAGAGCATGTGAATCGAGGTAGTTTTCTGTATCCCATGATGTTCGGGGGACCTCTGGTACTTCTGGCACGGGGACGGTGACACCGGAACCGCAGTACTCAAGACAATCACTGAGGGGGATGCGCTTCTCGGGGACCACACGAGAGAGCCCATAGACTAAGGGACAGAGAGAGGGATGGACCAGGTCCAGAACTTGGTTGTCGCTGCCAGGGTGCCAGTCTTTGAGCGATTCTTCAACTTTCTCAAGTGGCGCCACAGCAGCCTTCAATGCTGCGGCCATTTCGTCGGTCATAAGGCTGTCCGACTTAATGACACAGGCCGAATAGTCGAATATAGGGATAAGGCCGGTTTCCTCATATAGGTCTGCTTTCTTCAGAAGCTCCTCAATGGCCTACATGATGTTAGTGCACGCTATGATAATTTAGACTAAATGTCACTTACAACATCGGCCATCTGCTCAGTGAAATCTCCATATTTGCGATACTGAGTCCAGGGCATCTTGACCACCTCCTCCTTCCACTTCTTGGCAATTCGCGGATCCCGAACCTTCTTCCACCAGCTGGGTTTATTGGTGATGTCCTCAATGAACTTCAACATGCAGACTTCACGGTTGGTAAGCGTCACCGCCTCCCAATCCTCGTCCTCAAGTCCCAGGAGGAATGGGGCACGCTCTTCAGGGCTTTTAACCTTGTAGATAATGGGCAGTCCGAAACCAGGAACCATGAGGCGGTCCCTTTTGAGCTGGTCAATTTGTTAGTAATGACTCGCAGACCTTCGACGTGGCTATGTGGAAGAGTCAGTTGACTTACAGGAGGACCGTTGAGTATCCTTTCAACAACATACTCTTCAATGTCGTTCTTATCATGCTCAGAGATGCTGTAGCCATATAACTCTTTGCATCTGTCATCTGCATCCTCAACATCGGGTGGAGGGTCTTGTGAAAATTTAATCCAAGCGCCGAGCTCTCCCTTTTGCTTGGAAGAGAGGTGGACGGACTGGCCGCTCTTGACGCTCTCGTTATCTGAATCGTCCTGGTCTCCGTCTTCCTCCTCATCCTCGTCGTCGTCGTCGTCTTCGTCGTCCTCATCTTCGTCATCGTCTTCCTCGTCGTCATCGGAATCGTCATCATCGTCTTCTAGCTCGTCGTCGTCGACATCGCCGACTTGGATTTCAAGATCTTCTTCCGAGTTATCATCATCATCTTCATCATCCTCATCATCACCGAGTTCGTCGTCGTCGTCATCCTCATCATCGTCGTCCAGAGGGGCAATGTAAGAACGTTGCTCCAGTCTTCGGCCACTACGTGTCGTGCCCTCCGCTGAGCCGCTGGCGTCGTTCTGGCCTTCACCGTTTACTTTCTTGACCTTGGGTTTGTCCTTCGCATCACCGGATTTTGGGGCACCCCGCACTGGCTCATTGAGCTCTCCCTGGTCGCTCAGCTCCGAGCCGTCGGTGTAGTCAAAGGAGGGATGGATAGTACCATCCTCGGGCGTAGGCGAGGCGCTTTCCGACCTAGCCATTACTATAAAATTCGCATTCAGAGGCGGGGTGGACAGCAGAGGGGAGTTGCAGACAAATTCACCAAGCTACGGTGGTGGGATGGATTGCCCCCCCATTAATATTATTATATGGAAACGAAGGGTAAGCCGACACACGCCGCAGGATGCGCACGCTAACAATAGCTCGCAACTGTGTGCCTGGGATGAAAATAGAACAGAACACGTTTAAAGCTCATTTGTGGACTTTGGAGGCTGTACTACATGCAGGAGGAAGCCAAATTACTAACATGCCCGCCCAGCTGAAGCTGCTACACTCCGGCGGGATCCCGACAACAGAGTCTAGCAGCTCTTGAATATTAGCACGTGAAGAAAAAACGACCCCGCGATTGAGTAAACAACCCTTCAACTGTGTCTCTCACTGCCTGTTTCTCACCGCTAAATAAAAGTGGCGACCATTTGATCAGGCGGGTTTCATTGCGGGAGATCCACCTTTCTTACAATCTAGTAATTGGTGTTGGAGCTGACTGAGACGTCGGGTCTTACTTGTTTGTGGCTTGGTATCACGAAGTGGCCTGGCGACCAACAGAAGGTCCATCCTTCAAGCCTCATAATATGTGTGTCCTGAAATGCCCGCCCTGTGGGATAAGGCAGGCTAAGATAGGTTAGCACTTCTCTCCTCTCCCTAACCTACCTACAGATTGCAATTTCATCAGGAACTACAAGACCCGGGAGTTCGCCCTTGATATATAACTATTTGAGTTAGATGTGACAAGTAGCAATTGCCATCATTTTGGTGACAGCATCTAATGACCCGCAAGATAAACTCATTCACGTCAGGATGATGGCCCTTTAATCACAACTTGGCAATTGGGTGATCCATTACCATATTCCCTGAGTGAAGAATACTCTTCGTTTCAATATTACGACATGATCATCCCTTCACAATTGACAGCACTCCGTTGGGACAATGCAAGATTTTGGGCGGAAAGGGAGGTATTTTGCAGCGTATATGGCAGGCCACTGGGACGGAAGTGTGCAGTTCGGGGCACCGTCACACGACCTAATTCTGAGATAGCATCGGAAACGTGATCGAGATCGACATTGGACGGGCGAGGCGTCTGCTGAATCAAGAATTTCTGTGATTTTATGAACGAGCCCTTGACAAACCCGGATGCCTGATGATTGTGCTACAAGACAACTCTTTGACGCCACGAGGTAAAATGCCCCATTTTCACAGTTGTGATAGAAATCCGCATTTTCCTCCACAGATTGTTCCGCTTTGCTTTTCCCAATATCCCCCCCAATAAACACACATTTATCGCAGACGGCGGGCTTCACGCTCGGACTCGAGGAGGCAGAGAATGTCGTCTTCGCGGACTGTAGGAGTAATCCGGTTAGCAACTTGAACCTCCAGCTCCCTAGCCGCAATTCCTCCGCGTCCATGGAGAGAAACATACCAGGTCCCTTGACGTTACGGATGATGGATCGGGTCTGGTCGTCCATGAACTCGACGCGAACCTGGGTGACACCACCACGGGAGCCTACACGTCGTTAGTCAAAATTATTTCGAGGATGGAGAATTTTGATATTCTCCGTCGTGAGGCGAGCGTCCGTACCAGTGCGACCGAGGACGGTCTTCACCTTGACAAGCTTGACAGGGGCCTTGGAGGAATCCATTGTGATTTTTTGGTTTTGAATCGGTTCCTGTGGTTGAGGATGGAGATGTGCGAAGCGGAGCAGAGTCAAGCAAATCGTAGATCCGGTGTAGTGGGAGAGGAGCGACAACTTTTGTGCTTATCATCAGGGTTTTCGCTGTGCGGTGGGCCGTCTGTGTGCCCTGTGGTGGTGGCTCACGTGATGATAAGCGGTGCCCTCCCAAGTTCTGGTAAGGCGGCCCCACATTGATGCAAGTTCGTGTCCGTTGCTCTCCATTTCCAAGCCTCTTATCGCGTGTTAGAGATAAGGAACTGACCCGAGACTCGCCCGCTTCCATGAACGATAATGGCATGTACGACTGAGTCCCAATGTTATTTTAGATCAATCAACTTTCCCTTTTGTTTATTTCATAGCTATTCAATTTAACCATGACTGTCACCGCCAATCTCCCCATTATCGACATCTCTGGTGATGAAGCAGAAGTTGCCCGTCAACTAGTTGACGCAGCCGAGGAGCATGGCTTCATTTACATCAAGAATACGGGCAAAGATATCCCGGCAGCTGCAATAAGCGAGATTTTTGGCTTGGTATGCCGCTCTTCGCTTCATGGCATTTAAAAGTTGAAGCACACAAACTGAAGAAACCTCAGTCTACCAAGATCTTTGATTCGCCCTTAGAGGAAAAGCAGAAATGCACGATTCAAACCAACAATCGCGGATGGTCTGGGATGCACTCAGAGACGTTAGATCCTAAGAACCAGCGTGTATGAGCCTTCCCATTCCTTCCCCTCGATACTTGTATCTTCCAGGATTTGACTAACGTGTATCACATCCCCAGGTTGGTGACTTCAAAGAGTGAATATGTCTTATACATAGCTTGGTCCCCATATTCTAATCATGAAAACCATTCCAGGGCCTTTAACTTCGGCGAATTCGTTAACGGGAAGGCTCAACAACCGATACCACCGGCAATTACGTCCGACGAGCCCAAGTTCAGCGCGTTTGCAGATTATTGCCATAACCTGTGCCTCAAGCTTCTGTATCTTCTTGGCGTTGGTCTAAACGTAGGTGATTCTGTAAGCTTCCAGTGGAAGTGCTAGCTAAGATTTCAAAGGTCGGGGACTTCTTCTCCTCCGCCCATGTCACGTCAAAGGGTGCCTCCGGCTCCATCTTACGGTTCCTGCGATACCCTCCCCCCAGCGCTACCAGCCACAGTACGGACGACGTCCGTGCTGGCGCTCACTCCGACTATGGCTCCGTGACTCTCTTGTTTCGGCTCAAGGGACAAGCTGGTCTAGAGGTTCTCAAGAAGGATAACACTTGGGCACCTGTTCCAGTGACTCCCCCAGGAACCGAGAACGACCCGAGCCCACCTATTTTGATTAACATTGGGGACTTGTTATCATACTGGACCAACGGCCTCTTCCGAAGCACCGTTCATCGTGTCACTTTCCCCAGCTCTCAAGAGAGCATTGTAAAGGGTGAAACAACCAGCGAAGCGAGATACTCTATCGCATTTTTCTGCCATCCTGTTGGCTCGATGCCGTTGGAGCCAGTCCCTAGCGAAAGGGTAGCCAATTTTGTGGCCCCGCAAGATGATGCCAATGCCAATCCACATGCCAAGAAGCAAGTTCTGACAGCGGATGAGCACTTATTCATGAGGCTGAAGGCAAGTTATGGGGATTTGTACTCGAAAGAAAGTAAATAAGGCGCCATGGTTGAGATTTTGTCGAGGACAGGCTGGCTTATGCTACCTGACTACCTAGAAATAAAACATATCCTAGCCTTTACTACACTAGTCCGCAATACCACCGTGTCCAAGGATCGCTAAAGCCATCATAATATTTCTTCGTGATCGTCTCATCTTCAAGGATAGAAATGTACTTGAGAACGTGCCAATCATAAATCCTTATCCAACGGCGCCGGTCGCTGGGAAGCGTTTTCCGACTCTCTTCTATGCGTGAAAGAATGCCATCCATCTCTGTGCCGTTCGCTATGCTATCCACCAACACAATGGTTTCTGATTGTGGTATTTTATAGGACGTGGTCTCCAGCAGCCCTTGGCTATCGTTCAACCATTCTTCGATGTCGACAATAATATTTTGAACCCCATGATTTTTAAGAAGTCCAGATACCTCTAAGTCACCACCGTGAAGGGATGGTGCAAGAATAATGGAAGTATTGGAGAATTTGCAGTCTCGAGCGGTATATATGCAAAATTGTGTTTCGTTTTGCGCTGGTGCAGTTGCAGAAATCGTACCAAAGGCTGGTTGAAGGCTTTGACTACCATGCTTGCCACCTTCTTTTTCGCTCCCATGTGAACTTAAAGCATCCGCGCCTTGTTCTGGACTCGCTCCAGAATATCCTTCAGCATGTTGCGATGGTCTAGATAAGCGCACATCCGTTGCTGACGTCAATGGGTCCAACTTGTACTCCTCGATAGTAGAAATGTCAAGTTCACGACTTTTCCCTGCGTCCCTGGATAGAGGGTGTATTTCCGGAGATAAAGTGAGATCAATTACCTCTGGTTTATGAATCTCGGTTTTCTGGCTTGAGATGGATATGATGGTCCTAGCCTGTGAGTAGTTGCCGCTGATATCTGCTAGAGGGTTCCTGCTCTGCTGTCCTTTGCCGCCTTGTGATGATGAATTGATTGGGTCTTCTGCTCCCATTATCGGCTTATGCCTCTTGAGAGGTGGATGTCGCTCATCTTGAATATGGATATTTTGTGATGACCTTTTAGTTTGGCTACCTTGATGATCACTTGGGCAGTCTATCGATTCTTGTTTCTGAGACACCTTGGCTGTGGTTTGGGTATCAGATGAAAACCCGTCATCACCGTGCTCATGGCCTCGCAGGCCTGAAAAGGACAATCCCACGCTACTCGGTTGCTCCGGAACCGCAGTTCTTGCTATCGTATCCTTAGATGGCAGTTGCGGTGTGGATTGCCTGAGTGATTGAAAAGACTGGCCTTGTGAAGGCCCAGAGGCAGTAGTGGTCGTCTGCTGGCTGACAGCATCCACCGCAATTCCTCGGGGATCAGCGCCCTCCAACTTTGCGATCCATTCAAGGTTCTCCTGACTATCCGGCAAGTCCGGCGCTGTGGTGCTCATTAGTGCCATCTCCTGCAGCTCATCGAAAGCAACACAGTCCATCCAATCCCTGTCGAAATGTACCTTTGAGACGGCCGGAAAACGCAAACTCCAGAACCCCGTATTGCCATCTTTGTCGAAATTGAAGCACCTCATATCAAACACCAAGGGGTTTGTAAAAGCTACCGTGAGCTTGGGGCTAAGCTCGAGACCAGGTTGAATCAGGAGTTCTGTTTGCGTGTTCTCGTCGTGGGGTATTGCCATCGGGTTGCCAAACTGAACCACTGATTTGAGCAGTGTCTCATTGATCTCCACCACCTTCACAACTGTGAATTTAGGCTTATGTGACCACTGTTTTACCTCCTCTTTGTTGGTTAAACAGCCGAGATAAAAGTGTGTCCATTTCAAGTTTGCAATCTTGTATTGCTTCGCTTTATTCGGGTCGTAACCTGCGCCTACAACGGAGAAGTCACCAACCTCCCCGAAAGTGCCGATATACTCCTTCTTCAGTTTTATGCACTGTGGAGCGAAAGAGCAAGAGCCACCGAAGAAGTCAAAATACGGTATGTCCATCTTCAACACCAGGCCCTCTTCTTTGCGAGTGATGGTCTTGGCAAATATGTTCCTCAGATTAGAGGCAGCCAGGGGGCGGTCAAAGTCAACAAGCTCCCTCGACACGAGCTCGGCATACCCTTGTCGACATGTCACAATAGACGAGAGAAGCTGGAACCTCTCCGAATGGCGGACGTGGAGCAAAGGCCTGTCATCGATAAGGAGAACATCGTAGTAGAGAATCATCAAATGCTCATGCGGTGTAACCCTAAGCTTGTTAGCATGTATGTGGGCAACCTTCCAGGTGAGTAGCGTACCTGTCATCAGCATCGGTATTCAAGAAACGTCCCCGCCTTGTGACGTGATTCCGGATTCTGTGGAACGGTAGGATCTTTTTCTCCTGCGCTGTCCGTCAGCAACGATTCCATCTCTTAGGCAAAACTTGAGTACATACTAAGTCGCAGTAAACCAACAACTCGCCTTCCAAAATACACGATTTCTGAAACTGGCAGTTTGGTTTCCCAATGTTCAGCGAACTTTTAATGACGCTATCTTGTTATTAGCAAGTTTTCTCAACACTAGACGATATACAGATCATACCTGTGCAGCTTCTCGCGATCTTCAGTGCTATCTTTGCCGCTCTTGGAGAAGATTTTCAGATTGTCATATCCTTTGGTTAAGTCGACGTGTATTTGGCAATATTCCCCGTCTGCTTTGTACTCTACGCTTACACGCCCGTGGCCAAGATCAAGGCAATGCTTGATGCTACGGCCCTTGGCCCACGTCTGTCTCCCAATCTTGGTTCCAATCTGAGGCACAAATTTGGATATCAAATAGTCCCCGGTCGTCTTTCTATTAGTCTGGTGTGAGGGAAAGGTTCCCTTGCATGACTGCACCAACTCAAGGGCAGCAGAAAAATCTTCTCGAACCTTGAGTGCAAGAGGGAGCCTGGGATGGCATTCGCGAAACACCTGGTTGGACTCAAATATGAGAGGCTCGAAAGTCTTGAGCACTAATCTCGTAAACCATTTTCCCTCAAGAGGCGTTAAGCGGCTGTATACTTGCTCCAAATCCCGCTGATTACGTTGGGTCAATAGGCTGCTGGTAGCCCTGATAGAAGGGGAGCTCCATTTGATACCGGCCGCATAGGAATGTAGCAGCTCGTCGATTTCCTCGACGGTAATCTCGTAACCGCGGGGAACACAGTTTGGCTACCACCAATTAGTAACCCGGATTATACCATTGTGACAATTCACTTACAGTTATCGAAAGCACCCTTTCAACACAATCTGCCAGATCCACGTCGTTGCCGCTGCTTCTGTACCTCGTGAGCTCAGCAACACGAGATGATCCAAGACACAGGCCTCGGGCGATAATTTTTTCCAATCTAGTCGCTTGGATACAGTAGACACGGTCTGATCTCATTCCAGGCAGGAGAGTTGACAGAAGTGCGCTGAGACTGGCATCGTGGGCGTTGATACGATCTCGGTGGTGTTGGAACCAACTACGCACAGCAGCCTTGTGGTCTTTTCTTGACAGAAATAATGCGTATGCTTCGTCAAGGAGCTCGCATACGAGTGAAAACGGGATAGGCATGGTATGAGGCTTGTATAAAACCCAGCATCTTCAACATGCTCGACGACTCAATCGTGAATGTGCTACATATACGAGGCATAAACCTGTTGATCTGTTATTTTAAACAAGGCAGCAAAAAATCCGTAAAGTTCACTCGTCGCATACAGAGCGATCGCTCCTGCCTGGCTAGATCGCTTCAGAACCAACGCCCTTGGCCATCAGTCGCCTCTCTGACTTTGCTGCCTGTCTGTTGCTCACATCCTCTCGGGTCCACCGAGGGAGCAGTGACCATTTTGAGGGGGTCCTGGTGGAGTCTGTCGCTCAATCTGGCCGCCTCATTTGATGCTGGCCCAGCTACCCTGGACAGTCTGCATGCACATCTTACCTGCACCCGGCACGTGACAAATTGCATGTGGGAGGCAAATCAGCGAATCCTGGACGGACTAGCGAAATTGGTTTCATGTGCTGGTCCACGCCGCCCCGTAATAGATGCTGCAAGGAACAGCCCCAGCCAGCCAATCAATGCGCCGTCGAAGACAAGCTACGACCGTTCGGTGTGCGGGTCGCTCAACTCTCCGCACGCACTCAAAGCTGTTGCTGGGTCGCCAGGGTTGCCCCTGAATGAAGTACATAGTGTTGGGAGTCATTGACACAAGCGCACAACCACCCGGTCCACCGACAGAAGCCATGGTGAGCTTGCTTGCGCATGCACTTGGTGATCCCTCTCGGAACTAAAGCTGCGCTGGGGCGGCGTACGTGCGTTCTTCGTCCGTCTCCAGTTTATACTGCTGATTGCGGGAGGCCTGGAGACGGGAATGTAAACAAAACAAACAATCCCCAACGGCTGCTGTTGTCAGGCGATTTCTCCAACTAATTCCCGAGACATTCCCCAGCCGTTCGCTTTCCATCATTTCTATAACCATCAATCGCTCTGCATTGACATCTCCTTCGTCACCCATCACCATTCGCTCATTGTCATCACTTTCAGTGCATAAGCTCTTGTAAATTACTGGCCAGGCACCTACTATCATTTACCCACAGGCCATTCAGGACCCTGTCACAGCATCCCTTGACCCCCGCCCAGCGTCCTCGCCCCTGGTTAAGTAGTCGATTCTTCCCAGCAGTCTAATAACGCTGCTAAATCTGAATCACAGCCAGCGCCGCCACCCGCTAACTAGGTACTGCCGCAGAGGAAGATCCTCTCAATCTCGCGGGCTCCTCTCCTGAGCTCCTGGCCACGGTCATTATTATTGTTTTGGTTACAACGCCGGGCTGGCAGCGATGACAGCAACTGCCCTGATTGCTTAATTGCCCATGCTGCTCTATGAATCCATTCCTTTTCACGATTTGCACCGTTGGACAATCTCGCTCTTTCCTTATCAATGAATATCACAACCTAAAGCAGGCCCACTCAAGAGCACTCATAGCCAGGACCAGTGCCGCCACCGCCCGTCTCCGGCGCACCAGGGCCGAGAGGGCTTCTTCTATCACTCCTTTACCGAAGAAACGTCGTCGATACCACGGCCGTTGTCACTCCTTTCAACGACTTCTCTGGCGGCGCCTCGACATGGCTTCCGAACAGCATATTCGCCGTCGCTCCTCGGTCGCGGATCGAACCCAGGCCGCATCCATCGCTGCCGCGGCAACAACCGCCTCGACGTTCGCTGCTCACCCCAAGATTTCGAGGGATGATGGCGATCTAGACAGCGATGCAGAGTCGTCGAATTCCATGCCGCCACCACCCCCTCCGGCCCACGATGTTTTAGCTACCCGCTCAGCACGAGCGACGTCTTTCGCTTCCAGAAATGCAAACCGACTCTCTTTGACGCTCCCAATTGCACACCCTTCGAGCGATCCCTCTAGACCAACCCCGGCCCTCTCTAGCAACGCTTCCATTCCACCTACACCACTGGGCACACCTGCTCCAGCCACACCTGCCAGCGCCAACGATTTTATAATAGCAGTCGCTGCCCAAGAGCGCAGGGTTCTTGAGCTCAAGGAGGAATTGGCTCGCGCCGAGTCGGATCTGGCTCTGCTCAAGAAGCAATGGGCCTCCCAGGAGTCGCACAGTCGGAAAGCCGATTCGAAAAGAGGCATCCATGCGAGGCCTGCTCCAACCACTCCTGTTCTGGACGATGAGGCAAGCGGGCCTCGGACCAGTATGGAATCGGATCTCAGAAGGTCTATGCTTCTGCAGACCCAAAATACCCCTGGTTCTAACCGTCGTCGCGTACTTCGGGGTGGTCATGCGAGAACGCTCTCGCTTCTGTCGCCATTGAAGACGGATGCAGGCCTTGGCCTCCATGGAGAGCCTGACCAGGATGGGTTTCGTCAGCCCTTTCGATTCCCCCCTCCTGAGAGGATGGTGGCCCAGCCGCCCGTCACGCCCAATCTGTCGAAGCGCTCCTCTTGGCAGCCACAGACCCAACTCAGCCAGACAAATGTTCCTGGTCTGGTGGAGGATTTCAGGCTGGGCCTCAAGGCCTTCGTTGAGGATATCCGTCAAATCACAGTTGGCGACGAACCGATCACCGGCCAGTCATCACGTTACAACGTCGTCAGTCCCGTCAAAGCCAGTCCCAGTGGTCAGGACACTATTCGCGCAAGCAATTCGTCTAGGGCTAAGGTTGATAATCTTTTTGATTCACCGACACCTTCAACCAAGAGCGCTGCTGCCGCGACCAAGTCTAGTGAGGCTACTCCTGAAAAGACTCCTAGCAGAAGAAACAAACATTTTTCGTGGACTCCATTGAGCTTTGATTCCTTGGACGATAATGCATGGACAAGCTGGGAATCGCCACCAGCTTCTGTCAAGTCAACGCGCTGGAGTGGATCCACCATTAATAGTAGCCGTACGGATGATTCTGAGGCACCTGAGATGAGTGAAGAAGATGGTTTGCAATCGTAAGTCTGATTAGCAACAATACGTATGTGAAACAGCATACTAACAGTTGGGATACAGCAAGGTCAGAACCCCGGGCGCCGACGCTACTGCCTTCAACCCCAAGCTCGGAGAACTTCTCCCAAACGTCGTCAACAAGCTCTCACCCAGCAATATCAAGCGCACGGCGAATCAACTGATGGACGAGTGGGAGAGATCACTTGTCGAGCCCTCCCCCGACAAGGAGAACAACGTTTAATATTATCACGCCGTACATATCGATGAGAGCACATATGGTTGTCACGTCTTTTACTGAACCAGGTGGCATTCTGTGAAAACCCATCTAGTACCGAATTTTCTGCTGTTTTTCCCGCTTGGCGCGGCAGGGCTTGAGTTGCACAACATGATCTGAGCAAGCGATGAGGCGATTGTAACATCAGTGTCGATTGGATCTCGGTTTTTTTGATTGGTTTTGTTGCTTTCTTTTTTTCTTTGTCGGGATCATGATATAATGAATGAAACTATAACGACCAACGGGATTCACGCTCGGGCTCGCTTTGACTTTCAGACTATAGCTGTAATGAGAATATATCGCTTTCTTTTAATTTTCTTCCAAAGAGGTGTGATCCGTTCGCAATCGCAAATGAATGGCCCGCGGCAGTCTACGTGAGACATTGGACGGGATTTGGCTTATGAGTTGGCAATGGGGCTACTGATGTTGATGCTCCGACTCCGATGGTCAGTTTAGATCCTCGGATGCGAGTGCGAACTATAGCCCCACATTCCTCCTTGACCCAGCGAAGACCGTTTCAATTCGTCGAGCCCTCAGTCCAATGACTATGAAGCGCTGTTCGCATCAGATAGGGATTTAGTAATCGAGGCTCGTTTTTTAATCTGATGAGTTATTGAGTAAGCACATTCGGCGACCTGCAATTAATATCACCTGGAGCGGGTTTGTGGAAGCAGCCGGACCAATAGGTGGCGTGGTGATGGCACACTCTTCGCTTTCGGATATGCAAATGGCTTGCGGTGGCGCACCTCACAGCATGGGATCGATAGAAGGAATTTGATGGCGTGCGGCTGATATTTCTATATAAGGCGGGAGGCGGTCCTTTGGTTCCTTGGTAATCAATAGCACCTTTGAGATCAGCGATAATCCAGTTGGCCTATTACAACTTACTTGCGCTTACGCCTATCCCACCTACATAAGATACATATACTTTTGGGATTGGAAATCGTCAAGAATACTATCTGGGATATACTCCGTCGCTTGCCATCTCAAACCTATCGGAGTGGGCATTGTGGCACTGTGGGAAAGATCTATTCAGTGCCGGACGGATCGCATCCTCATTTAATCAAGCACCAACAAACCTATATATTCCTGGCAGCAGTGTACGGACCGAAAATGGTGGTGGAATTCAAACCCAAGTTGGGCCTCACGTCCGGCGCCCGGGATTATGACAACCCGTCCGCACTCTTTGTACGTGCAGTTCTCTCAGAAACCTTTGTGGGCATAGCGACTAACACCCGAGATCCAGTTCATTCTCCTCGACACGCTCAAGATCCGGACAAGAATCCTCCTGGGTGCTCTCGTCCAGTTATTGCTTTGCTCCGTCTTACCCATGAGGTTGGCTATAGCCCCGGCTTGCTTGATGCTCTTCCACTCCTTCATAACCACCATCGTCCAAGCCAGATCTCCCAAGTCGAGCCACTTTCAGCGCGACGTGGTGTTTGGAAGAGTTACATCCCAGCTCCCATCTGGCGACGGATCCTATGGGACCCAACCAGCCAGGGACTCCGTAGTTTTCTTCAACCTGGGTATCCAGTACAACCACCCACTGGGAGTCTTATCCAACGGCGCATACGAAGTCTCGCAATTCTACTTGAAGATGGAGAAGGATCTCCTCGCCAGGCGAGAGGAGCTCGGCCTTCTCAGCATCTCCAAGTGGCATGCCTCCGAGCGCGAGTCTAACAACACCCTCATCATCACGTTCTACTTCAAGGACGTCGAGAGCGTCCACAAGTTCGCTCACGAGGAGCTCCACCGCAAGGCAACAGACTTCTACCACAAGGCCAAGTTTGAGCACATCGGTGTATTCCACGAGACGCTGATCGTGCCTGCTAAGAACTATGAGACGGTTTATGTGAACTGCAGACCGGTCCTCATGGGGACCAGTGCTGTGAGGTTGGATGGTGAGAAGGGCAGTGGAGGATCGTGGGCGACGCCGCTTGTCAACGCTGATCACCCGAATCTCAAGACTCAATATGCCAGGTTAAGTCGGCATGAGAATGGGGTAGCAAAGGGCTGATTGTCAAATCGGGTTCGCTATGATTGGTATATCGCCCTTGGTCACGGGATGTTTGGGAGAGGGTCTCGTGCTGGCAAAGACGGGTTAGCTGGCTGACGAGTAAAGAGCAGTAGGGTGGTGTTTTGGTGTTATAGGTTGTTAATATTGTATCTACCAAGAATGTATATCATTGCGATTGAATACAGTTGAGCCAAGTTTCAGGTAGCGTACACTTTGTGATGGAATGGTAGATACAGACCAAAGCTCTTCAACATCTTGCGTTTGCATCAGGCCAGATGAATGATAGCACGTATAGGCACAACCAGACAAGAGTCTTCTATTTGAAAAGAATGCCGCTTATCCATTCCCAGAAGTACTGATATGAAACTCATATTTCGGTAAATGGATCCAAATGCCTATCCAATTACGAAGATCTGTGGGCATCGTAGTAATCTCATACGCGTGATCCTGGGTTACGAGCTGAGGGATATTACTCCTCTGCCAGCACAGCCTCAAAATGCAATTAAAGCGATTGTCCTCTTCCTGTCGTGCCATTATCGAACCTTCCTGGAATGTGAAGGCGCCAAGTGCCAAGTAGCGGTGGAAGTCTCGCTTGGCGGTTATATCGGCGGGCTGAGAGATGGCTTGGTAAGTTCGTATCGGCGGGACACGAAGATCTTTGATCACTGGGCTCTTTTGCCCCCCGGATAATACTGACCTGACTATTCTCGGCTTTTCGAAACAGCGATAGTGAAGTGAAGTCGTTTTTGGCTCAACAGTGTAATTTTTCAATGGAATGGGATGTCTTGTTTTTACCCGAGTTCATGAGTCATGGTCGCTACGGTAGTAGATCGCCTGCTGCAGCGACGATCCTGAGAGGGAATGTAGGTAGCTAAACAAAGTCTAAGAAAGAGAGAAGGGCTTCTTACTCTCTTGCCGTCATACAATATGCAAGAAAGGACTGGGAGCGCTGGAAGCGCATTGGCGCTGCGCAATGACGCTCTCTTTGTTCGCATGCTGTCGCACCGAAGCCGAAGACACACGAGTAAGACGAGCTGCCATCAGGGGCATGTCTTGGATTTAACTTTGACCCGTGACGCCTCTCTGTCTCCCTAGTTCCAGCCATCTTGGAACTTGGCTTGGTCTTAGTACGTCACGGTTGGCACCAGCGAATCCCCCACCAATAATTTTGTCTCGCCTTCTGGAACAGGTGTGCACTACCAAAGGGGTGGCTGCTGGTGCAGGTTTTAAGCTTAGATTTCGCACAACCGCCGCTCGTAATCTGGGAGTCGGTGAAGTATTTACGAAGCCATTAGCGAAGACACGAAAAAAACATACGGGCATCGAGCACGTCGGAGGCCTGGCGCTCGTGTGTGGTGGTTGCCCTCCCTCTTGGCTGGTGACGACGTCTGCATAGCGCACCTTGGCGCCTGTAGCAATCGACACACACGCGGCCGGCCATTGGGTCAATAAATTGGAATTGCCAAACGACAAGCTTTTTAAACACGGAGGGCAGCACAGCCTCAGAAAGCGGGCTGCGCTACGGCCATGCGTCCATCGAATGGGGCCAAGCGGATCCGGGCCGTGTCATTGGC
Organism: Clonostachys sp. G952; assembly: GCA_027569935.1. NCBI lineage: Eukaryota > Fungi > Ascomycota > Sordariomycetes > Hypocreales > Bionectriaceae > Clonostachys > Clonostachys sp. G952. The sequence goes on from JAPDLB010000027.1 coordinate 325,836, forward strand.
TGGCGGGCTGCATCGTCTGCCCCTGGCTGGCAGGTAAAATCACCATCCAACAGGGGAAACGCGCGCGCTCGTTTTGGTGCCGCCTCCCGTCATATCATGCTACCTGCTGTACCCCCGTTGGCCCAACCAGCGGGCAGGTAGCGGTACAAGCTGGCCGCATTGCACAACCGCCATGGAAATCGCTACACCGTTTTGGCCACCACCACTAAGCCAGTGGACATGGCCCACTCCTATTCGGCAGCACCCCCCCAATAATAGGTCCTGCAGGCGGCATCCCATGGCCCATCCCATGGCTCTTTGTCCCTGACTCCATCCAGAATCTACTCTCCATCTCCTTCCCACCCAATCTTGCTCTCCCAAGTCGAGTTTCACCCTTCGACTCTGCAGCATCCTCCTCCTCCAGGAAAGCCGGACCACAATTAGCTGTTCACAGGTGAACAGGGATTCCTTCATTTTCGCCTCGCCCAAGTCACTCTCTCAGATCCTGACCACACTGCCAACAACGCGCTCGTTTCCTAAGATCCACCGCCCGACCGTCGCTCCCGAGTAACCTCAGTTTCACTTCGATAGTTCTATGGCGGAAGCTTAATATTCTCATTGAAGAGCGCATTGCCTCCGCACGATCTGGTCCGGCACGCTCGCTTTACGACGTCCTTCTATAATTACGAGACATCTTATTCACCTCATCGCATCACATCAACATGTTGCTCCGTGGAGCATTCGCGGCCTTGGGCCTCATGGCCAGCACCAGCAGGGCCCTTGAAATCACTGTCACCGACGATTGTGAGTCTAGTGCCGCTCTGTATCGCCCACAGTTCGTATATTAACCCCAATGTAGCCTCTATTAAAAAAGCCGCCGACACCGTTGCGTACGGCCTGGTAAAGTTCTATACTGGTAACAACACCGGTGACGTTCCGGGCAATTTGCCTGACCCATACTACTGTCAGTTGTGTCCCATGGAATGGAGGCTGTAGTGGTCGCTGACTTTTTCACAGGGTGGCAGTGTGGCGCCATGTTTGGCACTCTGGTCGATTATTGGCATTACACCGGAGACGATCAGTACAACGCTATCACATTACAAGCCATGGTTCACCAGGCCGGTGACGACGAGGATTTCATGCCAAAGAATCAGACAATGACGCTGGGTAACGATGACCAAGGTTTCTGGGCTTTGGCTGCCATGAGTGCTGCGGAACACACTTTCCCGGACCCCCCTTCAGACCAGCCTCAGTGGGTTGCAATCGTGCAGGCCGTGTTCAACGAGTTTGTGACTCGTTGGGATACAGCGCATTGTGACGGTGGCCTCCGATGGCAGATTTTCAACTTCAACGCTGGTTGGAACTACAAGAACTCGATTTCCAATGGCTGCTTCTTTAACCTCGCTGCCCGCCTGGCCCGTTACACCGGCAATTCCAGCTATGCAGAGTGGGCCGAGAAAGTTTGGGATTGGGAAACGACTATCGGACTAATCAATACTACCAACTACGCAGTTTATGATGGTGTGACGATCAAGGACGGCGCCAAGTGCCAGGATGACATGGACAGAACCGAATGGACATACAACTCCGGCATCTTCCTTCATGGATCAGCTGTCATGTACGACGTTACCAAGGATGCGAAGTGGAAGACCCATGTGGATGGACTCATCAAGCACGGAATTGAAAAATTCACTGTGGATGGCGACAACATTGCTTACGAGCAGCTCTGCGAGCCTCATGGGACTTGCGACGACGATCAGCGTTCATTCAAGGGATACTGGCTGCGCTGGCTTTCAGCTACCATTACGCTGATTCCAGATGTCAAGGATACTGTCTGGTCTCTCATGACGACCAGCGCTCAGGCCGCCGCCTCAGTCTGCATTGGATCTCCTACAGCGGCCATTTCTGGCCACCCGCCTTTCAAGGGAATGGCCGGTACTGCCTGCGGCTTCAAGTGGAACCCAACCAAGACTTTTGACGGTTCCTTTGGTGTCGGTGAGCAGATGAGTGCGCTGTCTGCGCTCATCTACACTCTTGTGGATGACGCAGCTGCTCCAGTGACCAACTCGACAGGTGGCACGTCCACCGGAAACCCTGGAGCCGGTAGTAAATCGGATTCAGAAAAGATCCGAGTCTTTGACCCAATCACCACTGCCGACCGTGCAGGAGCTGGTATTCTAACCACTCTTATTATCGGCGGTGTCATTGGCGGTTGTGCTTTCGTCAGTTTGTAGGGGAAGTATGGGATATTGAACCAAATGTTTATAGGCAAAGGGAGCATTTTACATACCAAGCTCCCAAAGGCGTTTGAGGCGTTGACGCCATTAGATTCAGCACCATATTCACATACATTCTACTACTCATGCTAGCAGGTATATTTTAGGGGGGTATTGGCTGGATCAACTGGAGAGAAATCACACTGTTTGTTTGTTTATTTTATTTCTCTGCATATCTCCTCCGAGCTCGATCCCAATGTCGTCCTTTTTACTCGGTTTGTTTTTGTTTACTACACTAGAAGGAAATAGTATATGCCACTACAGGTTCGGAATTCATATGTCACGAAAGATAGCCCAAAAAAATCTCATGTCTCAAGGCCTTTTCTTAGCAAGAAGCTTTCGCCTATGAAACGCCTCCCGCCCTCCACTGCAAGGTACGCTGATTCGCTCGTAGCACTAGAGGCGGGAGGTTACACCGTTACCAAACAGACAAAATCCCGCCCCTCCTCCCCCTCCAGGTTCATGTAGCTCGGGAATCCTGACACCGAAGTACAGAGCAGAAGATGGAGGCGAGTCTTGATGCCCACCCCCACCCGCCTCCACGTCATATGCGACTCATTTCCCCTCGTTTGTCGTTCGACAGAGGTCGGGGTAAATTGAAGGAATCCGAGCAGGTCTCACATCCTCCATAGCCATTGTCGAACCGTTACATTACATTGCAATTGAAGTTCGGATTCTAGCTAACCTATCCGCCATGTCGTCCAAGCACTTTGTGAATGACCCGACGCAGCTAGTCAACGCCGCGCTACGCAGCCTGACGCTCACCAACCCAAATGTCGCCCTGGACGCGGAGAACAAGATCGTGTACCGCCGGCCGTCCGATGCGCCCGCCCAGGTGTCCATCGTCTCAGGCGGCGGGTCTGGCCACGAGCCGTCGTTTGCTGCCATGGTCGGCCCGGGACTGCTCTCCGGCGCGGTGGCGGGGACCATCTTTGCCAGTCCCTCGGCGGAGCAGGTGCGGACGGGGATCGCGACGAGGGTCGACAGGGAGAAGGGGGTGCTGGTCGTGGTGATGAACTACACGGGTGACGTGCTCAGCTTCGGCATGGCCGTCGAGAAGGCCAAGGCGGCTGGAACGGACGTGCAGATGGTCGTGGTGGGGGACGACGTCGGCGTCGGCAGGGCGAAGGGGGGCAAAGTCGGGCGGCGCGGCATCGCGGGGACCGTACTCGTGCTGAAGATCGCGGGGGCCCTGGCGGCGGCGGGTAGGTCGCTGGAGGAGGTGGCCAAGGTGGCCAGGCTGACTGCCGATAACCTGGTGAGTGTGGGTGCGAGCCTGGAGCACGTACACGTCCCCGGGCGGGCTGTGAGCCAGGAGGACTCTCTGAAGGCGGGCGAGGTCGAGATCGGCATGGGGATTCACAACGAGGTGGGCTCGAGCCGTGCCGAGCTGGATCTTCCGGAGCTTGTGGGCAGGATGCTTGCTCAGCTTCTGGACCAGAATGATAAAGACCGGGCGTTCGTGAACGTCAACTCGAACGAGGTTGTGTTGCTGGTGAACAACTTGGGCGGGGTCAGCGCCTTGGAACTGGGCGCCATCACCGATGAGGTCGTGACGCAGTTGAGCAAGTCCTACAACATCCAGCCCGTTCGTATCTTGAGCGGTACGTACATGACCAGTCTCAACGGGTTGGGCTTCAGCATCACCCTCTTGAACGTGGTCAACACTGATATCGGCGGGCCGGGCATGATTGAGCTCCTGGATGCCCCGAGCGAGGTCACAGGATGGGCAGCACCCATCCAAAAGACTACGTGGGAGGCCAAGAATACAGCCGTTAGGACTGACACAGTAAAGGAGAACCAAGAGATCAAGCCAAGTGGTCTGACGGTGGATGTTTCTGGAGCCTCCACGGCTCTGACGACTGGACTTAAGAAGGTCATTGCAGCCGAGCCGGAAATCACCAGATATGACACAGTAGTCGGAGACGGTGACTGTGGCATTGGACTGAAGAGGGGAGCCGAAGGTGAGTGCCTAACTGCGAAACTAAGGTACTTAACTGTTCTAACATCATCCAAAAACAGCTATCCTAAAGCACCTCGAACAGAAGCCCCTGGCGGGAGACATCGTGGTTGACTTGGCCTCCATCGTCCCCGTCGTTGAAAATAACATGGACGGCACTTCAGGGGCGCTTTACGCCATCTTCCTCAACGCACTAGTTCACGCCCTTCGCGGTCAAGGATCGGGTCAGGCAACGCCAAAGGTGTGGGCGGCCGCTCTCAAGCAGACTTGCGATGCTCTATCCAGGTACACCCCAGCGCGGCCGGGCGACCGAACCCTCGTCGACGCCCTCTACCCGTTCGTGGATGTTCTCGAGCAGACCGGAGATGTGAAGAAGGCCGCCGATGGCGCACAGAAGGCTGCTGAGGATACCAAGGGGATGCAGGCCAGCCTGGGAAGGTCGGTCTATGTTGGCGGGAGTGGCTATGAGGAGGTGCCCGATCCCGGTGCCTGGGGACTTGCGACCTTCTTCTTGGGTTTGGCAGGACAATAAAGTCTCAGACGATGAGCAGCACGTAAACCAATAGCATGATAATAGATAAGCACTTGGGGATTACAAGACCATCACGGATGCACACGATCACGTAGACGAACCATCAAAGAAAGTAGATGATAGCAAAAAGCAGAAAGTTTCATAACGCCTGGGTGTACAAACGCCAAATCTCGGTTTGTTTTTCTAATCATCAATATACCCCCTCCATCCCATTCCACTGCACGAAGGATTATTTCTCTAGCTCAGAAGCACCAGGATAACGCTATCGCCTCTCAGAAACCTAAAGAGAGCTTATATTAGCAAATTTGTTCAATGGTAGGTCACAATCCGCTATACAAAGGACCAGATTGTGCAAAAGAGAGATGGAAAGGGCAGAACGTACATCTTGCTGATGAACCGGTCCTTGTTCACCGGTCGCCCCTTCTTCCCATCTGCCAGTCGTGGTGTTTCCGTCCACATCTCCTTCACGTTCTCGAGGACCATGTTGCAGTGACGATCAAAGGCCTTGACGCGAGCGAGCAGCTTGCGGTTGTTTCGGATCGAGATCAGGACCTGGTTGTGCGAGCGTACGGCGGACTGGAGGATTGACAGAGGCCCGGCGGAGAACTCGTGCTCTTCGCGTTGCGCGATCTCGTACTCACTAACCAAAGGGCGCGCAAGCGATTAGTTCCCTATGTCATGATGTATCGGGAGAGGGGGCAGAGATGAGGAGTGGCGGTAAGTTTGTCGCGGGGGAGACATACGTTAGCTCTGAGCGCGGCTTGGTAAGAAGCTCTCTAGAGAGTTTGTTAGCATTCTGCAGTGTGAATCGGGACAATTGGGGCGCTGCATACTGAATCTTAGGGTCGGACATTGTGTGCGAGAGATCTCAATGTGCGACTGTTCGTTGAGGTCGAGATGGTTCTGGGATGAGCACGCGCAAGGCTCCAGCGAACGAAGCTCGAAAAGTTCAAGATGTTGGAGGAGCATTTGTTGATTGGTTGGAGCATATCTCTTAGTGGGGCACGTTGGTGGACAGAAAAGATGAGCAGCATCAAATACACCTGAGCTTGACAAGAACAAGTAGATAAGGGAAGGAAGCCAAAATTAAGTCATAGGCTGAATCAATATATAACCCAAATTAAGTCGCTTCGTTGAAGATTTTCTAGTTTAATTAATATGATCTTTCAAGAGCATATCCAGATAACCACCAGTGCAAGTTTGCATCAATTATTTTCGTCAGGCTCACGCCATTCCCAACTGGGAAACATACTGGGTATCCTCGGGATAGAATTTCAATGGAAAACCATTCCCGCCGCCTGCAACGCTTGCTTCCTCGGTACAGATAAAGCAACAACCTCCAGCTCCCTGCCCATGGTTGATGCGCTTCCGGTCACATCAAGCGCATTAAGGATTGGTTTCTAATGTTCGCCCGGTCCATCACCGCACGAGCTGGCGTAGCCGCCAACGCTGCAAGCCGTCAAAGCATCATCATGGCTCGACAGCCTGGCTTCTCACTAGGCGCTCGTGCCGTAAGAGTCCCTTTTGTTGACTCAGCCTTGGGGGAATTGGATTAGAGGAGCTAACTTCTTGATAGGTTTCCACCGAGGCCACCCAGGTCAAGGAACTACCAGGCGACGAGCCCTACGATGTCGTCTTCGAGAGCAAGTATGGTCTGCGAACCATCCTGCTCAACCGGCCGAAAAAGCTCAACTCACTGAATGGGTCAATGATCCGCAAAATCGTACCTCGGATGGTTGAATGGGAGAAGTCAGATCTCGCCAACGTCGTTGTTATGAAGGGTGCGGGGGAGAAAGCCCTTTGCGCTGGAGGGGACGTTGCCGAGTTGGCCAGGTTAAACCAAAGCTCACCAGATGGATGGAAGGAATCGGCCGACTACTTCGCCCTCGAATACAAGCTCGATCACTACATCGCCACATACACGAAGCCCTACATCGCCTTCATGGATGGTATCACAATGGGTGGAGGGGTTGGCCTCAGCGTCCACGCTCCATTCCGGATAGCTACCGAGAAAACTGTCTTCGCGATGCCCGAGACTACAATCGGTTTCTTCCCAGATGTCGGAGCGTCTTTCTTCCTCCCCCGGATGAACGGATCTGTCGGCACTTACCTGGCACTGACCAGTGAACGTCTCACCGGCCCCAACGTCTTCTACTCTGGCATCGCCACCCACTACCTGCACTCCACCAGTCTTCCCGATCTCGAGGGTCGTCTGGCCGAACTGAGGTTCAGGGACTCCGACACACTCGGCGACAGACTAAAATCGATCAACCAGACGCTGGAAGAATTTTCCACCGGCCTACCTTATGACCAACCCATACAGCTGAAAGGCGAACTTCGCAACGCCATTGACCGCTGCTTCAGTAAGAACAACATCACTGACATCATCCAAGCCCTCCAGCAGGAGAAGGGTCCAGCCGAGGAATGGGCTCAGAAGACCTTGGAGACCTTGAAGAAGCGCTCCCCTACTGCGGTCCATGTGGCCCTCAGGCAGATGCGCATTGGTGGTAAATGGGATATCGCCAAGACATTCCAGAACGAGCACGAGATAGCCACCAAGTTCATGAAGCACCCTGATTTCACAGAGGGCGTCACAGCCCTTTTGGTACGCAAGGAGACCCCCAAGTGGTCGCCCGAATCCCTTGAGGCAATCCCAGCCAACCAGAACGTGGCAAAGCCATTCTTGACGTTCGACGCCCCTGAAAAGCTGGAGCTGTTCACCGACAGGACCTTCTCTGAGTACCCTCACCGCTCGCTCGGAATCCCTTCCGAGGCCGAGATCGAGGAATTGGTATCCTCAAATAAGACCTTGAGCCGCTCGGAGCTGGCCGCGCAGGTCATTTCTAGCCGAAACGGCCGCCAGGGCGTGGAGAAAATTGTCAACGAGATCATTCACCGGAAGACTCGAGTCAACGACGAAGGCAATTTAGTCTGGATCCGCGACGAGTCGGCTTCCAGCAAGCTGTAGACTAAATCACGGCTCATGAATTTAAGACGGTTCATTTTCATATTTTGGAGGGTGTAAGATAATTGAAAAATATACAATTTTATTCGATTTCATTGACATGGACATGACCAAACCCATTGCAGTAGAGAATGTGAAGGTTAGCAAAAATGGATGATGCACCGTGCAGCTCGAGGTAGTGTCGGAGGGTGTCTCGCATGAAGGTGGGTGCTACGCAAGGGGCGGTGGGGTGGGGTCGTGAATCCAACGTTGACCGATAGAATGAGAATCAAATCCATCTATTGTGGCGCAAAATCCATCAAAAATGGTCCAGAAATGGCCTCATTCTGGACCTGGGCGATCGAGCCAATTAAACGCGACCGGAATGGAGGGGCAGGATCATGTGTGCGCCGGGAAGTAGTGTGTGTGTGAAGGGGGGGTCGAGCGTGATGATGGGAGTTTATGGGGACGAGGTTGCCTGCTGGGGCCTCACCGATGGGGCAAGTATAAAAGGGGACGGACCGCCCGCCCTGGGGCAAAGGGACGCAAAGCTGCTGGGCAAATTGTTCTCGGTTCTCTGCTCTGACCGACTTGCCTTCCAAGCTGCCGGAGCTGTGTGGGCCAAAGTCCGAATGCTGCGAGCAACAAGACTGATATCTTGCCTGACTCTTGTTAAACAGAATTACAGCGGGGCCGAGCCCGGAGCCGGGGTTAAGCTGCAGATTGTGGTGGATCCCGCCGACCGCTCACCCGTCACCAAACCCTGGCCGCTGATTGGGCGCCGCCTTCCACCGTCGAACGCACAACAGCACCTACCGGGTATCCACCCGTATCAAACGCGCGGGTCACCGCTGTGCATATCGCGACAGACCTCCATTGTGGCACATCCCTACACTTTGCTTGACGCTGCTTAGTTTTGTTTTGCCAGCATACTTTCCCTTTGTCGTGGATTTGTTTTCGATCCATTTTCGTGTCACCTAGCTCCCGCTCCCGTGTCTGACCTTTTTTGGCATGCACATATTGCATAAATTTTGGCATTATTTTATACACCTCCGGCAGTCAGAGTGGGGGCACACGCTTAAGACGCGACCCGGAAGGAGAGAGCGCGTCACGAACCTCCCGCCTCCCAATTTTGATAAAGGGCCTCTATTATTCCAGGCCGAGACAATTAAACCACACCAGGCCAACCAGCACTCCACCCCAGCAAATCCTGCCATCCCCAACACCACCTTGTCCTTGTTGTTGCATTTCTACACCTACAACATCGTTGGTTGGATCAATCCGCGCGGCGTTTTAACTTCATTCTCAGATTCTGCCATACTCGAAAAGCCTTGCATGCTCTCATCTCGAGGCCACCGCAGCGATGGCGTCGCCGATGCCAAATCAGCCGTATGGCTCCTGGAACCCCAATAGTCAACCGAAGCCCCCCCAACCAGAGCAAGATGGCTCCGGTCTCCAGGTCAAGCCCATGGGCCGTATGTCTGCTCTTTTGTGCGAGATTGAATTGGATTGAGCTAATTGACGGGTGCAGTCAAGGTCCATTACACCTTCGACAAGGACAGCAAGGTGAACTGTCTCGCGAGATACCCCCATACACTCAACATCCAGACCGCACCGATCGACGAGAGGAGCTCCATTGGCATCATCGATCTACGCCTGTGCATTCAAACCATCACTGAGTGCAGCCCTGAGCTCCTCGGGCAAGAGTGCGACTATACCGTCTACGCAATCGACTATTCGGAACCCGATACCCCCTTGGCTGGCCAGGGCATGCTATCACGAGCCATCGATTCATTGCGGGGCAATATGGGAGGTCAACCACCCAAGATGGTTACTGGGCGAGTAGCGAAGAACCTACTAGGCGTGTTTGGAAGCGGAACCCGTGAAACCTTGGAGGTCAAGCTGAAGCTTACAGAGGCTGGAAAGCGACCGCCACTCCAAGAGGCACATCAGCAGCCACCTCAACAGCTACCTCAACAGCTACCTCAACAGCCACCTGAACAAGTAATCCAACAACTACTTCAGCAGGCGGAATCGCAACAGCAACAACCGTCACAGCCACAGCCAGGGCCACCCGAAACAGCCCTTACTCCCACAGGAGCTGCCGAATGGAACTCATTCATCCAATCCAACCCTCACATGGGTCAATCAGGAAACTTCTCCAGAGGTGCTTCACCAGCTTTATCTCTAGGGCCTGCACCAGTTGTGCATGAACGACGAGACTCGTTCGCGCGGAACTCACAGCCACCGGTGTTACAACCCGGCTTTCAGAGAATTGCTCCCCAACCCGTCGACGGGGCAACGGCCGCTGTGAATATCCCCACAGCCCCAACATCTCGACCTTCTAGTAGAGCCTCGAACTCTGGCCGAGTGAAGAAGCAACCCACAGGTCGCCCACGAGGCAGGCCCAGGAAGAAGCCGGCAGAGGGGAATACGTCGGGATACGAGGATGGGACTGAGGGCGAGGATGGCCCAACCAAGAAACGAGCGAAGACGACCAAGGTAGAGAAGTCTCAACTGGACCCATTCGGGGCTGGACCTGAATCCCTGCGGGTAGCGGCAAGTACTTCGGGGTCTATTCGAAGCTTTCGCCCCGTTGGCATTAACAGTGAGGGAGTACCAGGTAGCCACCTCCAAGAAGTCCCCAGAGCGCCCACGCCTGTCCCCAAAGGCCCCATCTCTGGCCATCATGGCCGGAAACAGACCAGCCTCAGACGCGAGTCAACAATGAATCGTGAGATTTTTACGACTCAGCCATCGCCCCTAGAGGAAAGACAAAGCGTTGTCTCTTTAGGCCAGGAAGATGAGCGCTCCCCAGAGTCCACAGCGCCTACTCCAGCATACTCCGACGACAGCCAAGCTGATATTGGCTCCTCCCCGCCCGTTGAACCAACCGCTTCTTTTCTTCGTTCAAGTCCCCCTCTATCCAGCCCAGATTTACCGCCTATGCCAGAACCGCGCGATGCTGATGGCGAAAAGCTTCCTAACGAGGAAGATCTTACGGATTTGTTTGGAGAGGATCCTATTCAAGCCCCTCCAGTTGAGAGGGCACCAGCACATCCGCAAAATCGCAAGACTGGACCCCGTAATAAGCCCAACTCGACAGTACCAATACAAATCTTTCGAATGGAAGCCGGTCCCGAAGGGCAAGACATGGTCCACATCAGAAGCTACAATACCCCAGAGATAAGTCCTGCGGTTTCTGGTGCATCCAATGTGTCAAATGGTACCACAACGAAGAAGCGCGCCGCAAAGTCACGGTCACAGCCAGCTCAAAAGAAGCCGCAAATGCCATCCCCCCCCGGGCTTGCACCTACCCCTCCTCCTACTACTGATGGCGTTGAGAAGCCGATCAGCCCCATGCCAAGTACGTCAGTGGTTGAGAAACTTACCTTGGTTGATCCAAATCCTTCAGTTTCTGCCTCTATTCCTCCTCCTAATCCTCGGCCCCTCACAACCTTTCATCAACCCCCTGCAGAAATTGATGACGCATTATCAAACATCGTGTCCCCCCGGGAACCAAATCTAGAAAAACAACCAGAGGATGTACTTGAGGCTCCCAAGGAGCCCATCCGACCCAAACCGAAAGAGACGAAGGCAAAACCTCCGCCTCGTAAACTAGCGCGATCCCAATCAGCTGGTCCTTTAGCCCTCCCACTTCCCGCAGTCCCTGCCAGCGAACCTGCTGGCCCCTCGTCGCTCTCTCAGTCGATGACGGCAGAACACGAACCTGCCACTAAGAACAGGCCCTCGAACCTCCGACGATCAACTTCCAGCGGCCCCCTGGCTCTTCCTATACCCGCGAGTGACCCCGTTGGCCCCTCGCATGTGTCGGCTCACCAATCAGCATCATTAATGTTTCCTGAGCCATGCCGCCTTGCTGATCTTCCTCCTCTTCCTTCCTCGCCTACTGGTAGCAAATCTAACAAGAATATTGTGAAGAAGCACGCCATAAAGCAAAGACTCGAGGCCGCCATCATGAACGGCGAAATGCCTCCTTTCTGCAGTAACTGTGGTGCAATCGAGACTCCCACGTGGCGAAAGATCTGGGTCCAGGATTTTGATGGTGCGCCTGGCAACATTGACTTCTCTTCAAAGCCTGGGAAAGTCACTGCATTAGAAATTTTGGGTCGCGACAACGATGACAAGCCCACATCCTATCGGCTTATCAAGAAAAGCCTTGGCGACGAGGAGGACAAACCTGAGTGGCAAGGGCATCTTCTTTGCAACCCTTGTGGGATTTGGCTGGTCAAATCACATTGCCACAGACCGCAAGACCGATGGGATAAGGATGCTTCACGTCTTGGGCAACGACGAAAGCGAGCGAATGGGACTGAAGGAGGAAGGTCTCGTACCAAAAAATCACGAACAAAGAGCGATGCCAGGCCAAATCAGACATCCCAGGCTCCTGAGGCAGATCTCGCCATGCCTCAAGACATTCCCACCGAGGCTCAGCCAACTCCTCAGGAGGATGATCCGACCCCAAGACCAGATGAGGATGGAATCTTGGATTACCAACCTCCTTGGCATCAGAATCAAAGCTTTGATGAAGCGGACATGATCAATGAAATGCAGCAGTATCTTGGCTCGACGCACTCAAGAGGCAGTGAGGGGTCCAAGACCCCAACAAAGCATAATAATACAGATGATGGATTGGGGAACACCAAACGGTTACTCTTTCCATCCCCGCGAAAAGATGATTCTCCCAAGGTTCTTGGTGAGGTAGACATCAATATTGTTCATATCCACGATGAATCTCGCCAACTGAAGGGGCTTGAGGGCGAGGAGAACAACCCTGCTGTTGGAGAAGAGACTAACATGGAGCAAGAAGAGTTGGAGGCTTTATTCAAAAGCCCTGCTGTGGCTCGGCCATCAACGCCACCACCCAACACCAAGGCAGCACCTCCTTCGACTCCTTTCAAAACGCCATCCCGGGCAACACCCAGCCATAGACCAATTACTAGAAGTGTCTCACGGTCGATTCGCTCAATGCGCTCCAAGACGTCGCCAGGCGATGTCGAACGGACCCCCACCAAAACCCCAAGAAGCCGACGAAGTGATCGTAACTTGCAGTCTGATGGCAACTTCGGCGAAGAGCTCAAGGGATGGGATACACCCTGCAGCACGGCGATCGCAAAGATGCTCTCCGATAGCCACGCAATGCTCTCTGATCCCAACTTCGGCTTCAGCGACGAGATGGACATTGATTTTAGTGACCTGCCCCCGATGGAGGCCACTCAGAACTTGGTGAAGGATGTCAGCAACTGGCTTAGCACAGACGGGGCAATGCCTACGTCACCGGTTAAGAACGCTCACTTCTTCGAATACGACGGATCAGCGGATGTGCTCGAGCAGTGGAACATCATGCACGGAGCTGAACTCAAAAGCAAGAAATAATTGAACTGCAGCTTTGGCTTTGGTTGATTCTAATGGTTTACGAGCATGTATTTTGGGCGTGTGGGCAACAGCATCGACTACGTTATGTATTATGTCGAGGCGAGGCGTTATGTGGAATGAATAGGCTTAAGCAACGGGAATTGCAAAGAGTTTTTTACGCTGAAGGATTCTGGCCGAAGTCCGACTAATCGGTCTGCCAGGCCTTTCAAGCTGTGACGAAATAGCGTATTGATTGGTCATTTTAGGAAAACGTCAGTTTTAATAGCATAGCAACAGCTTTGGATGAAGTTCAAAGAACATCACAATACATTATAATTTATCAGCTTTGACTAGCCCTCCTTTCTATTGACATGATTCGCAAATTGAAGCTAGCCATGAGTATGATGCAAGTTAGATCAGAAAAGTCAAGAGACGCAGGAAGCATTCATATCTTGTCTCGCCTTACTGGTTGGACGTCGTCTTGAATTGGGTGGATAAGATAAGTGTGGGGCAGCACTTTACACGTTGCGAAACGCGTCTCACGGGCTCAAGCGCGTTTCTCCCCACCACTGTTCTGATATTCTGCCACTTGACCGCTGTAGAACAACATCAAGTCGCCAAAGATATCAGAATCAATTGAAACACGAAAAACAAGACTAAATTGCGGAATAATCGTCTTCACCATGGCGGAAGCCGAGCTTCAAGGTCGCTTCTCACCAAACAAGCCGCTCGAGCCCGATGTCTTGACCGAGCTGCAGTCCATCATGCGGCTGCACAATCTCACGGCCGAGGACCTGTTCTACAAATGGGAATCCTACTGCATCAAAATGGACATCGATAGCCAGGCCATCTCATTGGCGGTGATTCGGAATCTGAAGCAGACGATCCTGGACTCGCTCGAGAAAACCAACAACCAGCGCGGCCAGGCCAAGGTCCATGCCACACCAAGGCCGGCAGCCCGGGGCGGAGGCGGCGGCGGAGGAGGCAGCATGCTTGACATACTAGAGGGCTATGGCCCAAGCACTCCTGCCACTGGTGGGAAGCTGGTCCATCGCGGCGGCAGTGGGTTAAAACGAAAGCTGGAATCTCCCATGGCTACAGTGGGAAGCTCGCCAGTTACAAGCGGTATGGGCGATCAGCTGAAGGCCCTGAATGTGAATGGGACATCGTGAGTACTCGGTTCCTCCAGCTCCATAACTTCATCTTGGAAACTAATGGTGTTCAGTTCTGTCCCTTTCAACGAGCGAAAGAATGCTGGTGAAGTGGTCGAGACTCTAAACGATCATTTACCAGTCGCCGAGCCACCGATTGCGCCGTACTCCGAGCCAAGAATCAAACTGACGGCTGCCTCCGACCAGAAGAAGATGGCTTACAAGCCATTGGCAATGAAGCTGTCCGAGGCGAGCGAAATTCTCGATGACCGAATCGATGAGTTTACGAACCTTATCCAGGACTACCATAAGCTGGATGATTCTGCGTTTGGCAGTGCGGCTACGCAGAGCACCACAGAGGTGGTGGCTGTTGGCCGTATAGCGTCAGATGCAATGGAAGGCAAACTGAATGCCGCCTCTCTCGTCCTCGAGACTCCCAGACGCTTGGGAATGGGCCTACGAGTTCCCTTGAACATGAGCAGGCAAAAGAACTGGAGTTTCTTCCCCGGCCAGATCGTGGCACTCCGGGGGATCAACACCTCGGGGCATGATTTCATTGTAAATGAAATTCTCTCCATCCCTCTCCTCAACAACGCCGCTTCTTCCCCGTCAAATCTGGAGGCACATATCCAGAGGCTCCACGGTGGCGCCGACGCCATGGATTCAGATTCAGACCCTTCCCCTCTAAACATTATATTTGCGGCCGGCCCATACACGGCAGATGACAATCTGGATTTCGAGCCACTGCATGCTTTGTGTACTCAGGCCGCAGATACCTACGCCGATGTATTGGTGCTGAACGGTCCTTTCATTGATGTCGATCACCCTCTGATAGCCACCGGAGACTTCGATCTGCCGGAAGAGGCACAGTTCGACCCCGACACCGCCACCATGACTACGGTTTTCAAGTATCTCTTCTCCGTCGCCCTCAACCGGCTCTGCTCGATAAACCCCCATCTCACCGTTGTTCTCGTGCCTTCTGTCCGAGACATAATCGACAAGCACGTCTCCTGGCCTCAGGATGCCTTCCCCCGTAAGGAACTCGGCCTACCGAAGGCTGTCAGGATTGTTTCCAACCCCATGTCGCTCTCTATCAACGAAATGCTCCTGGGCATCTCTAGTCAAGATGCCCTGTTTGAGCTGCGTTCGGAGGAAGTTAGCAAGTTTGCCAGTGGGAACATGCTGGAGAGGTTGTGTCGTTACCTGATTGAGCAGAGACACTTCTTCCCTCTCTTCCCTCCCATGGATCGGAAGAGCCTGCCGAAGACGGGGACAGAGGAGGGTATTGCCACCGGTGCTGTGATGGATGTGAGCTATCTCAAGCTGGGCGAGATCATCAATGTGCGTCCGGATGTGATGGTCACGCCGAGTTCGTTACCTCCATTTGCAAAGGTATGTTTTCAGGGTATTTCTAAGCTATTGCTGTTTGGAGAGGTTGCTAACAATGCATAACAGGTGGTGGAAAGTGTGCTGGTCATCAATCCCGGCCCTCTATCGAAGCGTCGCGGTGCAGGCACCTACGCTCGTATGACATTGTATCCGCCTACGATTAAAGATGCTGGGGTGGATCAAATGCTGGATCACAGAATATATGAGAGGGCGCGGGTAGAAATCGTCAGGGTATAATGTTTATGATATAATAGAATAAAAAAGGAGGCACTTGGCTTATATTACTTATATTTACAATGAAGGCGTCCCCTTTTGTCACCTGCTGTCGACTCTGCGTCTCTTGTCGCTGTCGTATCTGTCCCCCTCGCGAGAAGTGCTTCGTTTCCGGCGAGTTCTATGATCCTCGCGATCACGATCCCGATCACGATCTCTCCGAGGTGATCTTGAGCGTGATCTTGCACGCCGCCTCTCGTCATCTCGTGAACGGTCTCTTGAGTGGTAGCTGTGTCGGTCCCGTCTGTCGTCCCGCCTGTCATCGCGTCTCTCTTTGCGATCACCCAGTGGGATCGCGTTCGCGCCTTTCGCACCTCTGTCGTCGTCTGGTCTGAACCGGTCGTCATCTGGCTGGAACCGGTCATCGTCACCAAACCTGCGCTCTCCCCCTCTCCGTCTTCCATCATCGAACTGACCCCAGCGACCGGTATCCTCAGTACGCATATCTTTGTATCTTGTGGCACCCTTCTTTCCCAGCTTGGTCATGTCTCTCCGTTGCAAGAATTCCGGCAGAGCCTCGCGGTTCCGAACATCATCCTGGATACGACTTCCCATAATATCACGCTGAAGCAGACCAGCCGCCTCAGACTCCTCCTGGAAGAATGCGCCCTTGTGGAAGTACCGCTGCATGTACGACATCTTGCCCTTGCCTTCCTTCTCCTCCTTCTGCCTCGCAATGTGCGCCTCGTCCTCTGCCTGCCGCTCCTCTTCGGTGAGGTTCTTGCGGCGCTCGACCTCGGCCAGCTCGGCCTCGCGCTCCTCAATGGCGGTGCGCGCCCGCTTCAGGCGCCTCAGCTCGCGGACGCGCCACGCGGCCTCCTCCGCCTCGGGATCCAGGCCGTCCGTCGTGTCCACGTCCGACTCGTCGTTGTTGTCGTCGTCCCAGTGCTTCTTTCCCGCCGCGCGCGCCTCGAGGTCCCTCTTGATCTGGTCCTCGACGAGCTGGTCGGCCGCCTTCCTGCGCGCCTCCTCCTCCGCCAGGCGCGCCGCCTCCTCCTTCTCCTGCTCGTTGGCCTTGCCCCGCTGGTTCTTGGGGATGAACTTGGGTCGCATCATCAGGCGGCGGGGCGCCTCCTCCTCGCTGCTCTCCTCATCAGAAGAGCCGCTCTCATCCTCCTCGTCATCGTCCTCCTCTTCGGAAGATTCTCCCTCCTCCTCCTCCGTCACGAAGCCTTCCTCCG
Organism: Clonostachys sp. G952; assembly: GCA_027569935.1. Classification (NCBI taxonomy): domain Eukaryota; kingdom Fungi; phylum Ascomycota; class Sordariomycetes; order Hypocreales; family Bionectriaceae; genus Clonostachys; species Clonostachys sp. G952. The sequence goes on from JAPDLB010000027.1 coordinate 342,897, forward strand.
CCGCCAGCCGCTCTGCTCTCTCCGCCGCGATCCGTTTCTGCTCATTCACCTCGGCCTCCTTCTTGCGCGCGTTGAGGTCCACTTTCCCCAGGTTGCTGACGATCCTGCCGGCGCTGGCGGCCTTCGGCGGTGGAGGGACGGCGGCCTGCTGCTGCTCCTCGTCTCCGGACCCTTCGTTGTCCGAGTCTGAGGAGGACGAGTCGTCGCCGGCTGGCTTGCCGGGCCTGTGTCGCGCCGGCCTGACGGGGTTCGCCGTCATGCGTTTGGGAGGCATTCTCGCGATTTGAGGGGGCGTTTGGGCTGGCTGAATTGAGCTTTCGAAGCTTGATCGTCTTGGGGGTTGCCTCGCTCGAGCTTGTTTTCTTGAATTTGGCTGGGTCGAGTTGCGATAAGATCTTATCGTTATCGATAATGACTCGTGGAGCTTGATTCTACCCTACAGACATGCTGAAGCTTCACCTTTTCTGCAGCCTAGGTAATTCAAATTTTAATACTTGGGTGTGATTCGTGTTGTTTTATTGTAGTGTATTTACTTTAATTGGGTGATTAATTAATGTATCAATGGGTTAGTGATCGTTGTGTTGTACCTGTGAGGGCAAGTCATCATGCAGAAAGCAGTCCATCTAGCTGAATACTGATATCTCCACCATGAACGTACCGCGCCGACAGGACAACTTCCAACAAACGAGCTTCGCTTCATACAGCCACTAAGATATATCACTCACGGTAAAAGCGCCCCCTGTTTACGACAGAAGCTATGTCACAGCGCACCGCAATTGTCACGGGCGCCACAGGCCTCCTTGGCCGGCAGGTGAAGAATGCCTTTGAGACCAGAGGCTGGACAGCCAAGGGCACTGGCTACTCCCGTGCCGATGGAGTTGACATCCTGAAAGTCGACCTGGGTAGCGAGGATGAAGTACGCAAGATGATTGATGATGTGAAGTACGCTGGTTTCTTTCTGGCTCGAAAATGCCATTACTAACTTTAGAAATCGCAATATAAGACCTCAGGTTGTTGTCCATTGTGAGTTTACATTCACCAGACTTTGGGACTTTGGGATTTACGAATATTGACGTGGGTGAGGACAGGCGCCGCCCAGAGGTTCCCAGACAAGGTTGATAAGGACCCAGAAGGTGCAAAGGCCTTGAACGTAGAGGCAAGCAGATCACTGGCTCGCCTCGCCGCTGCACGGGATATCCTGCTCATCTACATCTCTACTGACTACGTTTTCCCTGGACCTCCGGGAGATGCCCCCTACGAGGCTGATGCGGAGCCAAAACCTACGAACCTGTACGGCCAGACTAAGTTTGATGGTGAGAGAGCCGTCCTTGACGAGTATGCAAAGGCAGGCAAGACGGGGCTCGGTACGACTCTCCGGGTGCCTGTTCTCTACGGCGTGGCAGACAAGCCCTCCGACAGCGCCGTCAACGTTCTATTGGACATTGTCCAGAAAGCAGACGCGGAGAAGAGCAAGGTGATGATGGACCACTGGGCCATCCGATACCCCACAAATACAGAGGACATTGGACGCGTCTGTCATGGTATGCAAATAACCCCTCTCTGGAATTCCTCAGCGGGCAGCCACCGGGCGGTATCTGAAGACCTCATTTCCGCTGACCCGATCCGTGTAGATGTGGCAGAGAAGTACCTTGGCGCGGTGGACAGGAGTACGTTGCCGACTATTCTGCAGTTCTCCAGTGAGGACAAGATGACCAAGTATGAAATCTGCCAGAAGCTGGGCGAGATCCTGAACATATCGACCGAGGGGATCGAGCCGAACACACAGGGGAACGATCCGCAGGCCTCCGTCCAGCGGCCGTATGATTGCCACCTCAGCACCAAGGTATTGAGAGATTTGGGAATAGATGTATCAACCATCGACTTCGCGGACTGGTGGCGCCGCCACGGTCGCACGACGAAATAGAGACCTGCAGGTGGATGCAATCTCCGGCTCAGCTTCAAGTAGCAAGACTGCAAAAAGCCAGAGTCTACGAGTTCGCAGCTGGGCACGTGGGCCGAGGGAAGCTTAATCAACAAGAGCATTGGCGAGTTCTATTGCGTCTCGTTTCTCTCACGTTCCTTTCTTCATAAAAGCATAAAGTGTAGATTTGACAGATGACACGTGTGAGACCGGTTCTACATATCAAGGGGGGGGAGGGGGATTTATTGTTGTATCTCATAATATCTCCCCGCCCGTGATATCTTATCGTCGTAATAGTTTGAGGGCACGTTTCTCGCGGTGGTAGGGGAAGCAGAAGGCAATAAACAGGTCTGGAATGAGGCTGTGCGGGCTGAAATTGAGCATTTTCCAATATAAGACTGCCCCATCAGGCAATTGCCCTGTATGTCAAGGGATGCAAGAATGGCAATATGTCTCGGAAACACGCGAGGAGAGGTATTTGGCTCCATGCCTCCCTCACCGGTAGCCTCGCCGCGTTTCTCAATGCCCTGGAAGGGAGTATGGCTTTATGTTGGGCCTCGCACGCCCTCTGGGACAGGGGAGACTTTTCCCCTATTGCTCACAACTTCTGCGGCCCCTGGATACGTTCATTGTTGCGTATGGGTTATTTTCATTTTGGTTGATTCAGTGACTGCTCCTGGAGGTTGCAGTCGTCCGCTCTTTTCTGCATTATCATCGATTGTCTGTTCTTTCCAGCGTTGAGTTACGTTTTGTCGACTACACCTGAGTGGACTTGGTGTAACAGGACTGGGGAAGCAGCAAGCAGGGGTAAAAGAGAGAAGGGGAGGCAGAAAGAGCAAGGCCAGCCAAGGCAAACAAGGAATGCCTTGAGTGTGGGAAAGGGAACGAAGAGAAGAGAACAGCAACATCTGCGTGTCTTCCGATATCAACCAGCCAACGGCCGGCCGCCTGCTGGAAATACAGGGGCTGCGATCCAATGGAAGGGCCCTTGGACACGGGCATAGCGCCTGTGCCAGTTCCGCCCAAGCGAATGGCGCCTCCGCCTCCGCCGCCGAGGGCTTCTCGGTATCGGAGGCTGCGAGGGAGCAGCGTGTCGTCGCCGCCGAGCAAGACGTTTGATGTCTACTGCGACGGGCCCCGGGCCGAGGACGAGGAGGCATACGGGAAGCTCAAGCGGCGGTCCAAGAGCTCGTCGGCGCTGCGGTCCAAGAATGTCGTCTCGGGCCTGGGAGCTGGCGCACTGGGCCCCAAACCTGGACGTGGTGGCACCACCTTGGGCGGCGCCGAGAACAGCCTGCATCAGCTCGTGGGTGCAGCAAAGCCAGATGCCGGCTCTGTGCCGTTTAATTTGCAACTGCCAGTGCCACACCCCGCCGTCGCGCATTTAGTTCCTCTGCCGCTCAATCCCAAGCCCGCCAAAGCTGTTCCTCGCCGTCCAGATATTCTTGACGTTGGTGAGACAAAGCCGCCGGCGCCGCCCAAGATTGAGGTTAGTTGTTGCCACGACCTGGAGGACGACAGCGCCAGCACCAGCACCGGCACCGGCAATAGCCTCAGCAGCAGCACGGGCTCGAGCGCTACTGACGCCACCCCACCGAGTCCAATTGAATCATCCGCGCCCCCATCCCCGAGCCTAACCTCGAGTCCTGCGCCCGAGGCGGTGACTGCGACTGCGACTGCGACCCAGGACCAACCCCTGGACGACGAGCGCTTGGCCGAGGAGGTTGCGCGGCTCGAAGCCGAGACTGATCGCATTCTTGCTGAGCAGAAAAAACGGGATCTCGTCCGCCTCCACGCCCAGCTCGACGCAACGACACCACCCAAACCGCGATTGTTCCTCGATAAGCTTTCGTTCCTGACCAGGAGTCCCCCGTCAGACGCCGACAGCCAGCCAGGAACCCCCACCAAGAGTCCCAAGAGCCCGCTGTCGCCCAAGTCTTTCCGCCTTCCCTGGAGTCCCTCGTCGATCAGTTTCCTAGGATCGCCAGGCGCAGACAAGATGGCGTTTATCGAACAGGGCGGCGGGGGCGTCGTTCCTGGCATAGACGCCCCAACTTCAGCTAGTAACGGTGGAGAACGCGTAAGTGCTTGATAATCCAATTCCGCGCTCGCTCACTCATCGCGAGTTTTGCGGGCGCTGGGAGAGTCTTGAAATGAATGATTGCGGGCTAACTCTAATTGCCGACTGTACAGCGAGTGACGGTGAGATGCTTGTCGTCCACAATCAACCTGCCTGTGACGCCAGACACTACGCCCGTTGACATCGCCTATTCGACGGCCAATTTCATCACCCACACAATCAACCCTGCCAACACCATTGTGGTTGAGTGCTATGATGTTCTAGGGCTGGAGCGCCGTGTGCGCCGCTACGAGCGCATTCGCGATGTCATGAACTCGTGGGACCGCGACCAGCTCAACTCCCTCATGGTGCTCTGCGAGGACGATCTGGAGGAACATCGTGATCTCGATGCCGCTGCGGTGTCGCGCACAGAGGAGGCGCCCACGGGCTTCTGCTATCAACTCTACCACTGCTCCAAGCCTGGAAAATGGAACAAGCGGTGGATTACCTTGATGGACAATGGCCAGATCTTCGCCGCCAAGCGCCCTGATTCGAAGCCGACAGACAAGGATAGCGTGATGCTATGCCACCTGTCGGATTTCGATATTTATACACCAAGAGAGAGCCAGATGAAGCGCCACATCAGACCCCCCAAGAAGTATTGCTACGGCGTCAAGAGCCAGCAGAAGGCAAACTTCTTCGCCAACCAGGACAATTTCCTACACTACTTTTGCACAGAGGACCGTGCCCTGGCAAATCGATTATACGAGCTGATCCATGGCTGGAGGAGCTGGTATCTCGCCCACAAGCAGATCGGCATCTTCAAGCCCAAGGAAGAAGAACCGCCCTTGCGACCTAGAACGAAGACGAATGAGAGTCTGAAGAAATCAATGAGTATTGCTCGGCGAAACACTCAGCGATCACCTCGTTTGTCTCTCGAGAAGACTCCATACACAATTGGCGAGTTTGCGCCTCTGCTCGACATGAGTGATTTCGACAAGCCGCTTGAAGAGTTTGGAAAGAATATGCCACCACCGCAGCCTGCGGCCGCCCCCGCGCCACCTGCACAGAAATCCAAAGACGTACCACGACCGCCTGTGAGCCTGATAAAGCAAAAGACAGCCGGCCCAGGAGGGGATCCCGACCAGTTCCTAGCAGGCGGGCTTCTCGGCCACGCATACGACCAGCGCAAGCTGCAAGAACAGGCTGCTCTGGCAAGCAAGGCGGATGACGGTCCCTTTACCGGAGGTTCCTCACTGCTGAACAACGTTCCCGCGCCGACAACCACAGCCAACGAGCCTGAAGCGAGCCCGTGGCTGCCTTCCGCCTTGGAGCACACGGCTCGCGCGAGGACAACACAGCAACCCCAGCCCAGAATGCCGAGGCGGCCTGCTACTGCTGACGCCTCGCGCCATCACCACCATCAACAACACCACCAACACCATCATCAACAGCAACAACCTTTGGTGAATCTGAAGGACGACTTCCCCGTGCCCCCTCTCCCTCAAGGTGGGAACCGCCTTCACAGATCGGGCACCGGGCGGGCTGTGAAACCGCCCAACGGTGCACCTCTGGTCGATTACGCGGGCGGCATCTCCAACAACTCGGCCCCCATGCCTTCGAGAAACATTGCTAGGATGAGCAGTTCCGCAACCGGCGGCCGCCCTCGCAGCCGATCCTCCGCCAACCCTCGCCAGAATGGCCAGACTCTGATACAGTTTGACCGTCCGCCGGTCCCCGCGCTGCCAGATCGTTCGAGCAGACGCCCTGGCGAGAGAGTGGCATCCAACCCCTCCCGGGGTCGTGACCCCCGCGCACAGGAGCCGCTCATCAACAGGATTAAATAATTTGTTTGCTTTCTAATGTCATGTTAATGTCATCCCCGCCGCGTTATTAAAACTGATAGTGTGCGAAATGCGTTTTTGGATACCTCTTCTAGGAGAATGGAGTCAGGTGCACGTGGGACGGGTCAGGAAGGAAATAAAACAGAAGGATCTTACGGAATGAATATTTAAACAGGAGTGATTGGAAATAGCTATGGCTGATTTCATCTGGAGCTTGATTCTTTCAATATGTCCTTTATTAACTTTGGGGTTGTGTTTTAGTATCTATATATCGTTTTTCAATTCCTACGTCTCAGAAATCAGGCTGTTCCCTTTTTTCTATTAAAAATCTACTTGCATTGCGTAAATTCGTTGCCTCGTGCCACACTGAGCTACTCGGTTCTCTGTTTTTTACTTGCTTCGCTTGTAGATCTTGTCGAAGAAGGCGGTGAAGACGGTCTTCTTGAGGCCCTCGCTCTCGTCGATGTTGTCGATGAGGGTGCGGAGCTCGCCGGCGCGCTTCTCCTCGAACGCCTCGTAGCGCTCCTTGAGCTTCAGGTCGTCGTAGAGCTTCTTGATGACGGCCTCCTTGGCGTCGTCCTTTTGGCCGTAGTTGTCCTCGAGGATCTTGCGCTGCTCGGGCGTGGCGATGGCGATGGCCTGGTTGACGAGCCAGGAGCACTTGTTGTCCTTGATGTCGGTGCCGATCTTGCCGATGTGCTCGGGGAGGCCGAAGTTGTCGAGGTAGTCGTCCTGGATCTGGAAGTACTCGCCGAGGGGGATGAGGATGGCCTCGGCCTGCTTGAGGTTCTTGGGGGTGGCGAGGTTGAGCTGGTGCAGGGCCAGGGCGACGGGGAGGTAGAAGGAGTAGTAGGCCGTCTTGTAGATGACAATGAAGCTGTACTTCTCCATGGAGAAGTTGTTGAGGTCGACCTTGTCCTCGGGGGCGGTGAGGAGGTCGGTGAGCTGGCCGACCTCGGTCTGGAACGTCGTCTCCTGGAAGAGCTCGAAGAGGTCGACGTAGGCGGGGTGGGAGCGGAAGTACTTCTTCAGGAGGTAGTAGATGCTGGCCTCGAGCATGAACGCGTCGTTGATGGCGACCATGCCGACACCCTCCTGGCGGTACCAGCAGGGCTGTCCACGGCGGGTGATGCTGCTGTCCATGATATCGTCGGAGACGAGGAAGAAGGCCTGCAGGAGCTCAGTCATCCAGCCGAGGGTAGCGGCGTGGAAGTACTGGTCCTCGGTCAAGGGGGCTTCGAGGAGGAGGGAGACTGAGTCGGGAACAGACATGCCGCGATTGCACTTGCCGCCGAGAGGGTTGACCTCGAGACTCTACGCGATGAGGGGCAGCGGTTAGCTCACTGTGAACTCGAATTGGGAACTCGCAATTGAGGCGTAGAAACTCTAAAAGGTTGCCTACCTTCTTGAACCATTCTACCTGCTCTTTGGGGAGGTTATAGGACTTGACGTGCTCGAGGAGAGCCTCCTCGAGCTTGGGGTAGACGGATTCGAACTCCTTGAGGGTGGTCTTCTGCGCCATCTTGAACAGCTTGGTCGTCGAATTGGTTTGAATAAAGAAACAAGGTAATCGAGGAAGTCAGACACTGATCTCTCCACAAGAAATGCGCTCTCTCGCTTGCTGGGGAAACAAAGGAGGTGCCGTGCTAGTCAAAGATAGTTAAGCTCGCCAGGAACATATTTTGGAAAGTGCCCCTCTATTTATCAATTGCCCAAAGAATACCCCGCCGTGGACCTAATCTCGGGGGTTTTAGGACTCCCAACCAGACAAAAAACATGATACACCAGGCTAATCAACTGATAGGTATCCCGTCGTATGAAACAGTTTTTATTATCACTGTAGTACTGTTCCCAGACTGGATAATACACCCGGCAGTTACATGTCAGGCCCAACCGAGCAATTGCCGTCTCACTTTTTTATGCCCCCCGTGCCCGTGCCTCTCCCATCCTGCACAATCGCGGGGCAACACTGACCGACCTATTGGAGATCCGATAAACGATAACGAATACGCTAGGTGGGGCCTGCACCATGTTGTGCTGCTGTTGCGAGACATGTAGAAGGCACAGTGTGGAGAACTGTGCGACAAGCCACGCACTGATTCTACGCAGGGACGATAACATAGGACAGTGTGGCTGGAATGGGCACAGTATCATATTAACGCGACGGCTGTGGCTAGGTATTACACATCGTCACTGGGCGCGTTGAGGGTATCACAGAGCTGTTTGAACGAGCAACGAAGAAAATGGCTACCTTATGATTTCATGATTTGAAGATTTATTTTGTCTCCTGGGAGTGCCCAGCGTCGAAAGTCGCGACTCTGATATATAGGACATTGTTTCCTTCCTCAACGAAACCATGTCCTTGAGCGCAAACGAAATAGCACAGCTCCGGGCTGCCCTGCAGGACGCAGTGGTGAAGTGCTCCGAGAGATGCCTTTATCAATCCTCAAAATGGTAAGCTCTTAGTTACCGGAAACTAATCCCATTGACCGCTTATCAGGTTGCTAATACATAAGCCAGGGCCGCCGAACTTCTTAATGCGCTTCCCGAAACCGAAGAGCAGGATGTTACCATCGAAGGACAGTCTGCCTCCCCGATATATACCCCAAACTCAGACCCCGAAGAGGCCTTGCTAGAGGCAAAAGAGCTGAGCAAGTACCTCCTTGCCAAATCATTCTTCGACTGCCGCGAATACGACCGTTGCGCCGCCGTCTTTCTCCCCGACTCGCTCCTCTCCAGCGTGCTCAACTCCAGGCTCGAACCTACCACAGCTCAGACAAAGGGCAAGGCCAAGGCTACATCCTCGACCCGAACCTCCACACCCGTAAGACTGCCAAAGATCAGCCAGAAGAGCTTGTTTCTTGCCCTATATGCCAAGTTTCTGTCTGGAGAGAAGAGGAGGAACGAGGACACCGAGATGGTCATGGGCCCTCAAGACGCGGGGTCAATTCTCAACAAGCAATTGCTTGTTGTCGGGCGCTACCTCTCAACTTGGTTTGAGGAGCGGGAAACCAAGGAGGGCGATATTGCTGGCAGTCAGGGCTGGCTTGAGTATCTGTATGTCCTTTGCTCTGATGGGAAAGCGAAGTGAAACTAACGAAATCTACAGCTATGGAATGGTTCTCGCGAAAGAAAAGAACGATAAGAAGGCCCTGAGCTACTTTATCCAAAGCGTTCACAAATATACCATGAACTGGGGTTGCTGGCTAGAGATGACGTCTCTCATTTCTAGAGTCGAGGATGTATGTCACCTATACCAACCAAACTAACTGTTTCCCTGCTAAACATTTACTTCTAGCTCAACCAAATTCTGGCCGAATGCCCTCAGAATATTGTTTCATACATGTTCCACCTACACACTTCACTAGAGCTTTACCAACAGTCCTCAGGGCTCGCAAGCTCTTTGGAGCAACTTCTCTCCATATTCCCCAAATCCTCCTTCCTCCTCACATGTAATGCCTTGCTGGCGTACCATTCCAAGGACCTAATGGCTGCTGAGCAGCATTTCGGCCGATTACTCTCTCTTCATCCGCACAGACTCGACTCCCTGGACCACTACTCTAATATCCTATACGTTTTGAACCTGCGACCAAAGCTGGCATTCTTGGCACACATCTGCTCTAGTATCGACAGGTTCCGCCCAGAGTCCTGCGTCGTCATTGGCAACTACTACTCACTCCTGTCCATGCACGACAAGGCGGTGCAGTACTTCCGGCGGGCGTTGACCCTCGACAGATCCTGCCTGTCTGCCTGGACGCTGATGGGCCACGAATACGTCGAGCTGAAGAACACCCACGCGGCCATCGAGTCGTACAGACGAGCCGTCGACGTGAACCGCAGGGATTACCGCGCATGGTACGGCCTCGGCCAGACATATGAGATGATTGAAATGCACACGTATGCTCTTTGGTATTACAAGAAGGCGGCTGGTCTGCGTCCCTGGGATGGCAAGATGTGGATGGCTGTGGGTTCATGTCTTCAGAAGATGGGGCGCGAGCGAGACGGCATCAAGGCACTGAAGAGAGCACTCCTCGTGGACGCCTATTACGAGGTTGGGAGCAGCTTCGGCAGTGGCGGCGACATGCTGGGCGGTCGGACCGCCACCGGACAGATGGACCCCGATGTCCTCCTGCAAATCGCGATAATGTACGATCAGCTCGGGGAAGAGGAGGAGTCCAAGGCCTACATGGAGCTATGCGTGGCCCAGGAAGAAGGCGGCGAGGCGGCGCAGGGGAACCTGGCAGAGTCGGTGAGGATCCACAACGACTCACCCGCGGGGTCGGACGACGGCACGGTCGAGGATGCCGATAATGTCGGGCACGAGGGGACCGGCGTCACCGCAGCCACCAGCAAAGCCCGCATGTGGCTGGCCAGGTTCGCGATGCGGACGGCCGACTACCACACGGCGAACCGCCTAGCCACCGAGCTGTGCCAGGACGGCGTCGAGGTGGAGGAGGCAAAGGCCCTGGTGCGCGAGGTAAGGTCGAGGCTGGAGGCGTCTGGGATGTTTGACGATCCTGCGGGCTAGCAGACCCGGAGGAAGAGGCGTGCAAACACACTGTCAGAGATGTATAGACGGAGGGTACAGTTTGATTCTTACGTTCTCCGAAGGCATGGGTGACTGGCTACCAAGGAGTTGACTCTGTGAATTTTTGAGCGTGGCAATGGAAAGTTATTAGTCAATTCGCCTTTGATTCGAAGCCCGGACCTTTACCTTTGATGTTCATGTGCCGAGTTTTTTTTTTGTTTGTTTGTTATTAACTCACGCAGGCGATGACCAAGTTTCTGAAAAACAATGAAAACCATATATTATTATTATATTATTATTATCGCGTAATTTTCCCCCCTGATGATCCGTCACCGACTGACATAGAGCTGGCTGAATCATCAGGTTCTCGTCTTCCATCCCCCAAATCGTCCCATTATTACTAACCAACCAATTTCACAAACAATAACTCAGATACTAATTACTTGGCCGAGAGCTTTGTAGCGCCTAATAAGGCAGCTTGTAGGGCCTGTTTTCATCCGCTGGCTCGATCCCTTAGAAGAGAAGGGCAGCCACGACGACAAAGATGGCAGCACCGAAGCCAGCGCGCTCAGTGGAGGCGGCAGCCGGGACGGGTTGCTTGGAGGGAGCCGGAGCCGGAGCAGGAGCTGGGTTAGGAGCAGGAGCCGGAGCCGGAGCAGGAGCAGGCTGCTGCTGCTGCTGTTGCTGCTGTTGCTGCTGAGGAGCTGGCTGAGGGGCAGGCTGAGGGGCAGGCTGAGGCTGAGGAGCAGGCTTAGGAGCAGGCTGCTGTTGCTGTTGCTGCTGCTGCTGCTGCTGCTGCTGAGGAGCTGGCTGAGGGGCAGGCTGAGGGGCAGGCTGAGGCTGAGGAGCAGGCTTAGGAGCAGGCTGCTGCTGTTGTTGCTGCTGTTGTTGCTGCTGTTGCTGCTGCTGAGGAGCTGGTTGAGGGGCAGGCTGAGGCTGAGGAGCAGGCTTAGGAGCAGGCTGCTGCTGCTGCTGTTGCTGCTGTTGCTGCTGCTGCTGTTGCTGTTGCTGCTGCTGTTGCTGAGGAGCAGGCTTAGGAGCAGGCTGCTGTTGCTGCTGTTGCTGCTGTTGCTGCTGTTGCTGCTGTTGCTGCTGTTGCTGCTGTTGCTGCTGTTGCTGCTGCTGCTGCTGTTGCTGCTGCTGCTGCTGAGGAGCTGGCTTAGGAGGAGCTGGCTGAGGAGGAGCAGCGGAGGTCGAAACCACGGGAGGCTGGGCCGAGCTGCTGCCGGGAGGAACAGGAGGAGCAGAAGAAGGAGGAGGAGGAGCGGAAGAAGGAGGAGTAGTGCTCTTGGGAGGAGGCACAACCGAAGAGGGAGGAGTAGTGGTCTTAGGAGGGGGAACAACCGTGGAGGGTGGAGGCGGCGCCTTGCTTGTAACGGGGGGCGGCGGGGGCTTGGTTGTTGGCGGGATAGTGACGGTGCAAGGACAGTCTTGTCTACGTGTTAGTGACGTGATTGTGGAAAGGGTCAGAGCTCAAGGCTTGCTTGGTGTACGTACTGGTGATGGTCAAAGTTGTTGGCTGGAGGGCCTCATAGGTGACACCCTTGTGAATCACCTTGGTTGGTTCCTAATGAATTTGTTAGACCTTGTCTAGACCCGAGAACTTGGTTGTTCACAGAAGCGAGGTACTTACAGGGCAATACAACTCCCAGAAGTCATAGTAAGTAGTGGTCTTATACTTCTCGTGGTAAGGCTTGGGATGAGGCGGCTTGGGGTGAGGAGGCTTGGGGTAACCAGTGCCCCATGGCTTGGGCGGCTTGGGATGATGAGGCTTGGGATAGGGAGGTTCGGGGTGGTGAGTATAGGTGGGGTGGTGTGTATAGGTGGGGTGGTGAGAATAGGTAGAGGTTTCAGTAGAAGTCCAAGTAGAGGTGGTATACCCCCAAGTGGAAGTCGTAGAAGGAGGACCCCAAGTAGGAGCGACAGAGTTCCACCAGTCTCCTCCGGGACCACCTCCGGGGGGGCGTCCAGGACCGCCACCAGGACCACCACCGGGGCCACCAAAAGGAGGACCACCTGGACCGCCGCCAGGAGGGCCGCCGGGACCGCCACCGGGAGGACCACCAGGACCGCCACCAGGAGGACCGCCAGGACCACCACCAGGAGGACCACCAGGGCCACCACCAGGAGGACCGCCGGGACCGCCACCAGGAGGACCGCCAGGACCGCCACCAGGAGGACCGCCAGGACCGCCACCAGGAGGACCGCCAGGACCACCAGGAGGGCCGCCGGGACCGCCACCAGGAGGACCGCCAGGACCGCCACCAGGAGGACCGCCGGGACCACCACCAGGAGGGCCGCCGGGACCACCACCAGGAGGGCCGCCGGGACCGCCACCAGGAGGGCCGCCAGGACCACCACCAGGAGGACCACCAGGACCACCAGGGACGACCTGGGGAGCGGCCATGGCCGCGGAGACAAGAAGCGCCACTGGCGCGATGTACTCGGTGAATCGCATCTTGAGAGCGAAGGTAGCGAGTGAACGGTTTTGAGATTGGCTAGCGAGAGACGATGAAGTCGGCGGGACAGAGCGAGGCTCAGTTGTCGTCAAAGTCCAGTGTGACTCTAAACTGTTTGGTGAAGAGGTGAGGAGTAGCTCTGTCTAATTCTCGGATCAAGGCGGAAATCGAGGAGATATTTGTAGGCAGCTGTCAGAAGGCATGGCGAACGAGCCAGGAAGGTTCTGTCTCCAAGATTGGGAATAGCTCAGACGAGCTCTGGGAGAGAGCAGAGACTGAGATCGACTAGCCGGTGACTTTGATCAAGGTCCTTGTCAAGGCTGAACGCCCAAGAACGCACATGAGCCATGGTGAACAGTACCTCAACTGCAAGTACATCCGCTTGGAACTGGAATCCTGGGGAGCGACCATCATGAAAATTTCACGCGCGGAGGATAGAATTGGTAAGAGCAGATCTGAAGATACGAGGAATAGACTCCACCAACTGGCCGTCCTTGGTAAGGTGAGAGGATACCATTGGGGTTGGTGATGCAATCTGAGCTGCCAACATGGGAAGGTTTGTGGTATCCGCGGAGGAAATAAGGTTGAGACACTTTATTGACCATGATATGATTGGCAACTAACTCGAGCCGGACATGAGACCAACTGAAAGCATTTGTGAGGACCATATCCTCCACCGGGAGATCCTTTGTTAGTTTTGCATGTAAAATGATTGGCTCCGTAGCTGGACGAACAGGGAAAGGCCACCGGGAGATCGTCGATCAAGGGGATCGACATGCCTTTCTGCTAAACCGTGAGCCGTACATGGCAAACTTGAAAAGTGAGCCAAATTGGATTGACAAGCTAAGGTGGCTCTTGTCTCATCCGGCTGGTTGAAAACGGTTGACAAGCTACTGTGAAACTCGAGTGAAGCTGCTTACGGGGACCAGCTTATGCCTGAGGGTTCATTGACAGCAGCTCAACTGGAGCTCGCACAGCTGCCGATGGTCGAGGGATAAAATTTACGCCAATTGGGACTAAAATGGAGTATTGATGTGACAAGATTGTTGGAGGCAAGGAGTATGCCGGGTTTGGAAATGGCCTCCTCAACAAGCACTGGAATGCAAGTTGTGGACCACCAGGTATGGGAATTGCCTATATCCATCTTTGGCAATAACCTCTTGGTGATAAAAACTCTTTAAACTCAGTCCAGAAAAGCGTTATTTTCGCAGACTCATCCTTATTCTAGCGGATGCCCCAACGATGTCAACAGTTGGAAACCAAATGGCGCGAAGAGCAGTTGGTGTCATTGGCTTTCCATAACCATGGGTTTGAAAATAACCATTCACGGTATTGCTGCATGGAGCTAAATCGGATATGGCGTTTGGATTCTCCAAGATGTACGGATTCGTGTTGGCGAGCATCAGAGTGAGTTGCTGTCTCACCAACTTTGCCGATCCACCTATAACCTTAAGCTTCACACCTTTGAGTTGAACTTCGGCGGGCACGCGGCGATTTTCCAAGAATAGATCTGCCTGGGACGAGAAGATCGCACCAGTTGAGGCAGAAGCCTTTGCTATTCTAGCTGGCATCATTCATTGACAACCGTGTGCATCCAGTTGCTCGAAGTGATCAGCAACTGGTTTACTCAACCGTAACCATGTGTTATGGTGTGTAATGGAAGGTTGTCATTGAACGCATTCCCCGAGTATATTCTTCAAGTAGCAAGAGCTGGTGAATATGATTATCATCATGTATTGTGACATCTCCTACGGTGGAGAGCGTGATTCATCCTGCGCGGTACCCGAAATTCCCCTCCCCTCGCTTTGTAGGACACGCTCTATGCCATGAGGGCGATGGGGAATCCTGTTCCGATGGTCCGACACCAAGCAAATCGATGGAAAGAGGGCACACGACAAAGTGCTGCAATGGCGAAAGCTGTCTCGAGGAATGTATGCGGGTGGGGTTCGGCTCAATCTCACCAACAGGATGGCGGAGAGAAGAGGGCGAGAGGAGCCGAGCAAGAATGAAGGTGGTTGTTGGTTTGGCAACACCAAACTCTAAAAAAATTCTCCTGCAGGTGCCATCACCGTCACACTCTCGGAAGCAGGTACGACTGGCAGGTGCCACCCACCCACCACTGTGTCGGACCTGCATTTCGCCCACAGCGCTCCGTCTTTCCGTCCATCCCTCCATCAGAGTCTTTCCCGTTCCCCCCTCCAGAAGAGAAAAAGAATCTTTCCCGTTCCACCTTTCAAGAGCATTAGAAGGAAAAAAAACTACTCTTGGCTAGTCGCATCCTGTCAGGCAGCAACCATCTCGTAATACACGCGCAAGTTACAACAGCACACTGGATGTCCGCATCCGGACCAATGCAACCACTTTAGCGGCAGTGGAGCTCATCCTTCTCTTGATGCCTGGTGCCGGAACTGGTAGAGTCTTGCCGGCCTGTCTGAGTCGGGATCTGCCGCTAGAATGTGCGACATTTTCTGGAACTTGTGCCAACCTCAATCCTGTTGCCGCCGGCACCACCATCACATGAATCGGCCGCCTCTTCTTTCTGTCAGCTCTCAAAACCAACCAAAGCTTGCCCGCCTCTTGCCCAGCTGGCCGCGAATCTAGCCTCGGTCGGATTGTTTTTTCCGCGGACATGTATCCGACAGCCCTTCGCTGTCCCTCGCTGCTAGCTTGATAGCTGTCATTGCCCAACGCAATAGTCACCAGCCTTCGATCACCTGGGCGGCGGTGAGGTGTGGCGTGACTCCGAGGGTGCTGGCAACGACCGACGCATCTATCCTGATTGGATTTTCCAGCAGCGAAACCGGTCAAAGGTACTTGGGTCAACGACACCAACAACTGGGCAGCTTCTCATGTGCTTCCAGCTGAGTTGGTCGGCTGGCCAATGAGCCATTACAGAGCGTGCCAGAAGGTTTGACAACGCATCAACAACTTCCCCGCAGCGTGGTGTACAGTATTACACCGTCGGGACTTTCGGAACGGACCCCATGGCAAGGTTGTTTTTTGCTCGCTGTGGTCCATTTTCATCCACTCAGCTGCTCAACCGCCATTGTGATGAGAAAAGATGCATATGCAGTGAGCTCAGTGCGGGATCGCATTGGTGGCGCTGATGGAAGAGTTTTCAGAGCTGGTTCCACCCACCAGTGCATACATACAGTGTGTGCATCTCATCCGAACTGGACGAGTCCGCAAGTTTCTGGATTCTCAGCCATCACTGCAGGCGAGCGGGACCTGGATACGATTCTTTGCGACCTTTAGTCAAGAGGGAGCACGAATAACTTGGTAGCAAGCTGACCGGAGTGATTCTCGAGGCAAAGATCGGCAGGCACCTTGGTTTACGAGAGGCCCGGGGCAAGGGGGCCCACCTCTGGGTGTGATCATGATCGAGACTTGACAAGTTGACATGTGGAAGATGCTCGAGCCTATTCCTTCGCACAGAATTGTCATTCATTGCAGCCCTGCAAGCCTTGAGCCCCTCACATCCAACACCCAAGAATTTTAGCCAGGCCACACATCCAACCTTCCGGTGGACACGTGTGGTGGGTCATTATTGTTGTGACAATGTGTGGCGAGTAAGGAAACTTCTCTCTCCCTAGCTGCGGTGATTATGGAGGTGTTGGCGGTGGCTTGCTTGCCCTGAGCAACCATGCCACCTGTCAAATTACATCCCGTCTTTTATGCTTTCATTCACAACTCAAATTGCGTCCTCCCGCCAATGTTAAATGCCACCTTAAGGGGTGATAAGCTGGGGTAAAGGGAAATGCAAAACAATAGCCTTCATTTCCCCATTGTCAGTCGAGGCTTACACTCCCTTTGGTCGCCATGTGTTCAGGAAGAATGCACTACCAGGGCTCAAAACGGCCAAGCTCAGGCTCGACAAGGCACTGCCCTAGCCACGTAGTTGGAAATACTGGCCAATGGGAATATAACCATGAGCAGTGACTCCAGAAGAGCGAGGGAGGACAAGAAGTCCCTCACATGCTGAATAAGAAAGCTGTCAAGGAAGAGTTTTCGTTGGGATGCATCACCGCCGCCTCGACAAAGTACAGCAACTAGCGCAGTACATGGCGGTGGTGGGAGCACACGGGTTATGCCAGCCTCTTGGTCATCGATGAAGTAAGGTGGGTGGGCCAAGCAGCAAGCCACAGCGGTTTCAGAATTAGACCATGGCGGGAGAAAAAGAAAGCAAGAGGAGCTTGTTTTTGTTAGTGCGCGCATCAATGCTTTTCGGGCTGCTATTGGCACAATTGGCCAGATCTTTTTTCACTTTTACGTGTGAAATTACCACATATTCATCCACGTCTGCATCTTTGGCTTTTCTGCTGTTCTCCTTGACTGGCCTGCTTGGGGCTCACTGAGTCAGTGCGTTATGGTGAGGTGCTGACCACCGTGGATAGTGGACTGTGCTACGCGAATACCCACCCGACCTGTTGCCTCTAGCGCAGGTCCGGGCCTGTTTGTGCCTGGCTACGTTGTCAGGCATCACTGCTGCAGCGCTAGGCTGCTGGGGAGGGGCGGCGACAGTGACATTGCGGGTGCGGTTCCGGCGCTACAGCGTACAAGCACCAACTTGCCAGCGCTCGGGGCAATCGGTTGCCTCGCTGGCCCCGCAAGCTGGCGAATCAGAGGGCCCAGACCCTGCCTGCAGCCAACCAGCATCGACCCCGATCGGACCCCGAGCTCCACCCCTCCATCCCAACGATGCGCGCTGCCAGGTACCGCACGTTTGCCCCTTTGTTCCTGGCCGGTTGATGGATGTGCCTGGGCACCATGCACGAAGAGCACATTTCGAGCCCACATGCCTTGTCTGGGCTCTGAACGGTTTCTGCTCCCGCCGCTGCTAGTCATGGCGCGCCGTCAGGGATCCCGGTGCTGGTCTGGTCTGCCACGTCTGTGGTCCTCCCCAAGGGCTCGCATCATGTATAAAGATCTCGCCCATCCCCAGCCTACTCAATCTCGAGCCTTATTCTACAACACAATCATTTGTTATACTCTCATTCACAGCTCTTCCCACTCTTTAGGAAGTCTGCATTCTTTACACGGCATCGTTCCGTACCACTCTCTCAACCAAACCAATCTTCTACAAGCACATTCTTTTTGCTTGTACTCTCTGAGCTCAGGTCTCGAGAATCACTACCAACCACTATCACTCTTATCATCACCAGACTTTTACAGTCGCTTACAATCCTGATCACTTGGTTCAGCCAATACAACAAAACAACACTATCAAAATGAAGTTCGCTACCACTCTCTTCGGTCTCCTCGGCTCTGCCGCCATGGCCAGTGCTGCCACCGTCACCTTCTGGACTCTTGACGACCAAGTCCGCACCGTCACCTTCACCAGCAACGAGAACCGCTGGCCCATTGCCCCCGTCACCGTCAGCAACAAGGAGAAGACCGTTGTGACCTTCCCCGACAACTACGTTGGCAACTGGTACTCCACCATCGAGGGCGAGGCCAAGGCTGCCCACCCCCTTCTTGGCGAGGTCCAGTTCGGAGGCTGGGGTGGCAAGACCTACTTCGACGTCTCCGCCGTCGATGACCCGACCATGCAGGACCAGAAGAACGTCCAGAAGCTGTGGCCCGCTGGCCAGAGCGGCCCCTGGTCTGGCTGCGACCAGAGCTCCTGGGCTGGTTGCCAAACCCTCTACATCCTTTGGGATGATGTCCAGACCAAGGTTACCGAGCAGACTGATCTCATCCAGACTCTCGGTGTCGGTGCCACTCCCGTTCAGCTTGCTGCCTTCGTTTAAATCCCAACAATCGTTGTTCTTGGTGTAGCCCCCTCTCCCCGGGCTACCATGTGCCAGTGCTTCTCATTTAGCGCTGAGCGCTCAATCACGAAGGCATGATTCACCACAAAAGGAAAACAAATTCCCAGAAAGACAGGCACACCACCTGTTGAAAAACAATTAGACTATGGGACGATTGGCGCAGTATTGTTACTCTGTTTTCTTTTCTCTTCTTGCTACGCGACGGGGCAGTGTGGCCAACACTCTGCACTGCTCCTCGTGGAAGCATCTTTTATGAAACAATTTGGGATTTGCACTTGCTTGATACCCTCGGCCATGCCACAGGCTAGTTCGCCCCCTTCTGGCGTTCGGGACCGGCTCTCGTTTTTGGATACACAACATTCGTTATACAATATGCTGCAAGAGTAACTTGCGCATAACATACATTCTCTACCACCTAGAACATCATTTATTGTTTAGTGCAAATACGACTTCGTTGTACATATTAGACTCAATTGGCCTCCGTTTACTGCTATGTATAGACATAGATGGAATAGACATAGACATTGATTGATTCTTCACACATCTCCCACTGCTCCAATGCTCTACATAACCCATCTTGATGAATTTTTATGCCGGCTAATACACCACCATCAACCTGCACATTGTCAGGGGGGTGGGCCGGGACCCTCTCGTATGGCAAGATTGGCCCGCAGGGATCATCCGCTACGCGGCCATACCACCCGTCCGGCCTGATGCTGACGACGCACCCAGGCCGCTCCAGCGCCGTGGGCACGCCGTTCCCCCCGTCCCATTGACGAGGAGTGGATGTTTATTAAAGATCCATGATGCACAGCCCTCGAGCAAGGGGAGGGCCTCATCTACTGTGCCGACTATGTGGTATTTTACTGGGGAACGAAATCTTAGAGACCACGCCACTCATCTCTCTTCGCGACGGGAGGGGGTCGGTTGCATGGGATCATAACAAAGCGGAGGGTAGGTACATCAGTAGTAGAGAGAAAGGTGTATACGTAGAATACAGTACGTATTCTACGATACTTTTGACCTGCAGGCTGACCTGACTCCCCACATGGATGGCTGGCGACGTGTTGATTGTTCAGAATCGCGATTTCCTCCTTGCGTTCAATCGTCCTAGCGCAGCACGCGGACAAAGGTAAACCTGGATTGTATTGATCGGCCAGTCTCTCTGATCCAGTGTGTAAATCATTGTGTAAATCGATCGATGGACAATCACTGGATTCGAGATCTAAGAATAAACAGAGCCAAAAGGCTTGGCTGCAGCTGCCCAGTGGGAGTGCTACTGTGCGATGTTCCGATCGTGCCCTCGCATCCCCGCTGCAGGAGGCCTGACGATGGGGCATTATCCACCTGCTGGCAGCGTCGCGTAATGCGTGAGAACGACGCTGTGAGGATGAGCCGTGGGCTTGTCGGAGTAATACTGCCTGCCATTTTGAATGCTGCAGCTGCTATGTGTGGTTCTTTTGAAATTGTTAGACACATACGATTCGTGACTGTTGGGCCAACCTATTACCGACTGCCGCAGCCAACAAACACTCACTCGGCTGCATGCACGCCAACATTTGGTAAAGGGGCCCTGGGAGACCTTTCATTATCGTTATGCCAACCCATAATACGCCTCGACCTGTCGTCAAAACATGCCCCCATCCCTCAAACCACATCCTGGCCTTTGCCACGGTCTCGCCGTTTCCATTCAACACATCAAGAAAAAAACGAAGCAGATCGCAATCGAAGGGTCCCTGGTCGTGCCTCTTCCGAGATGCCTATTCAGGCCGACCCACGATTCCTTCGAACCAAAGCTTAAAACTTTAACCAGCCTGACGCACAAGCCGTGTCAGCTCTGCGAACGACCTTCTTCCTGAGCAGTGGCCCCCCCATTGGACCATGCCCCTGTATTCTGGATGGTGACCTCTGTGGCACTCCGGACCTCCCCCACACGGGTTCGTTCGTGGTGTCGACGACATCCTTCTAGAAGGATCACATAGTCTGAGTCGCAACTCGTGGGCTCCATTGTGTCGGACATCGCGGTGGCGATATTTTTTTTTCCTCCCTTGATTCTCCTCTGCTTCTATTCGGTTCGGGCCAGACCCTTAGGCGCCGTAGGCTCTTTGGGAAGAATACCCGACGCCAGGCCAAAACCCACGTGAACGTGGCGCTTGAACGGAGGGAGAGAGGGAGGGGCGAGGCGCCGAAGGGATGATGCATTTTCTCAACGGTAGCGCTGAACCTTGTTGCACACCGTCAACCGGCTGTGGCAGAGTCAAGGAAAAAGTTAGGAAAAACGTCTCATGTATCTTTTTCGATCCGTGACTTCTGACCTTCTAGGCGCCTTTCGAAAAGGAAACCAGCGCTAAAATTCTCGTTCACAAAGATCCGGGCTTCCACACACATGACTCTTGAACGATAACGCCTCCCATTGATCTCCCACGCGAGAAGGGCGTCACTTGATTGTTCTTAAGCTTTCTTAGCGTTTGCTCGGAGCACTCTCGGAATCCTGTCCTTGTCTATTCATGATGAATGGAAAGTGTGTTTCTCCACGGGGCACGTTGCAATCTACCTATATATAGATGGCTGAACACATGTACACAAGATAGGGAGGGAATGCACGTGGCTAAGTATAAATGAGATGGTGAATTATGGAGATGAAGCCAATGATGGGATAGATTGCCAGCTTCAAAACATGAAAGAACTAACTCCTTCCAGCGCCTGTACTGATAATAAATCGTAGTTTTTAACCTGAGGTTTCAGGCTGCGGTTCTGTTTCCGCTGGCTCTGCGTCTGCCGAGTCAGGCTCTTCCGGCGTCCTTGGTCTCTTGGTTCTAGCGATTTCGGAGAGCGTATCGCCGGCGTCTAGGAAACCGTCAATTTTGCTTAGTTTCGTCGTAAAAAACCGCAAATCCAGCATCAGGCTAAGTGAACAGTTAGCGACGTTTAGTTTCGACAAGTCTCAAGGATGCATGAAGCCGAAACGGTGTGACATACCTGTCGTAGCCTGGCTGTGTTAGTATGATGGACTCTCGAATGGCCTGGCCTAGATGCTCTTTGTAGTTCGAGAACACCGGTCCCATGATCATCTTGATTTCCGCCTCCGGGAGGTGTTTGGTCAGAACTCTGTGGAGGGTGCTTGTTTCCTTGACCAGTGTCTCCATGTAAGGCCGCGTGCCGCTGGGTGTTTGAGTGTCCCAGTTGATGGCCCTTAGGCTCTTGGAATGAGCAGCCGCACGCCCGCTCATGATATCCACGAGTTTCTGATGGATATTATCCTGGTGCTCCTGCAAGAGCCGCCTGACTTTGTCAAATTCACCCATGAGATTGGTGAGGGCCGAGCCTGACCCCGCATGTCGTCGCACAAACTCGCGGATATGCGGTATGAGCGTTGAGATGAAGGATAATGCCTGTGCTGCGAGTGCTAAGTGCTTGGATGTGATGTTTTTCAGCCCAGCCGATCGAGTTGCGCCTGCACCCAGAATTAACTGGGTGCAACGAGAGTTGAACAGTTGCAGATAGGCCACCAGAGATGAGGCAATATCGGTCGTCATGGATGGAATGCCCGAAATCAGCTGCATGAAGGTCGCCGTCCCTTGGAGACAGAGAACAGCAGAATTGGGGAGGATGAACTTTTCCGTATCTATGATTGCCGGTCGAGTCTTGTCCTTGTTTGTTCCATTCGCCTCTGGCTCTAATTCATTCTCCATAGAGTCCAGCTCGCTATACGGGATCCAGATTTTGGTCCTCTCTGTCCAAGCTGCATTATCGTGCGTAGTTGCATCAAGAATCTGCGCCAAGAGCTCCGTGTTCTTCTCCGTGAAGTCTTTGACCGCCCATTGGTCTGACTCCATGCCCTGTGCAAGCTTCTGCATCTCCGCATCGCGATTCTTCTGCACAAAATCCCTGATGTGACCATTAACCACAGTTTTGAGAGAGGTACCGCTCCGGCCTGAAATAGACTCGCATTCGTTTGCAAAGTATAGATTGAGAGTAAAATAGCGGAGGAAGAAATCGTGGGGGAGGCTGGTGGCCTGCTCGGACCGTACTTTCAGCACCTTCACAATCTTCTCGATTGCCACATCAATTGCCTGGCCAAGAAGATTGGCCACGTCCAGTGTCTTGTGTAATTCCTCGTACAGCTCAGAGCTGGCCAATGCAGGGTTGGCTGGGTACCGATCGGGCCTGGGGCTGTTCATTGGCGATCTAAATGGAGGGGATCGTATACCATCGAGCCCCATTGGATCAACCGCCGACATGGCAACCTCCATGATGATCTTAGTCTGGGTGGTCAGCCTTCTCAATGTTTCTGTAACACCGACGTAAACAGTAGTCAGAAGCGTTTCTGCATCGCCGGGGTCCATGGCCCTCAAGTTACGAGCAAGAAGAGAGGACTTCTCTTGGTTGGACAATCGTTTGCCCCCACCGGCAGTTGAACTGGACATCATTGACTCGTTATCATCGTCATTGGAACTCGGCAGTGGACGTCGGATCAAGTTCCTGACCTCTCGCAGTAATGATTCTCTGTATGTAGCTGTTGCTGCAGCGACATAGTGCGATCGCTCCAACCCCATCATGGTAGGTAGCAGCTGGGATTTCAACTCATCAGTCTGTGAGAGGTAGCTAGGGAAGACGGAGGGAGATCTGGCATGCCCGCCCTTTGCTCGGGATGCAGCATTACTCCAGCGCAGCAGAACCTCTGAGTGATTCGTTTGTTCAACATGACGGCGAACGTCACCGAGCAGAATGTTAACAAACTTTGTCTCGTAAGCCTTGCCAATACGGAATCGCAAGGCTGCTAGGTCTGCATCCACTCCTCGCAAAGCCAGCGCTCCCTGGAGGTCTCGATATTGGATCGTGGGCGCTTCTTCACCACTCTGATCCACTTCACCTGCAATTAGGTCTTCCAGGGAGTCGATGCTATCCAGCGCCTCATCAATTTCTCCAGCATCTACCAAGGCCTCACAGTTTGCGACGCCGTCAACGATTTGTCTTAATTGCGTAACCACATCGCTGAGCTGTCGCAGATTCTCTTGGATCCTATGCTTGTGAAGAATTTCCACTCCTTGGGTGACGACTTCCTTGTCAAGGGCATCCAGTTCATTGCGCAGGGTTTGAATTCTTCGAACCGACTCGGCTGCTTCGGAATGCAACTCTTTCAGATCGCCAAGAGCATTGAAAAATGTCGTAGATGCCGTCGAGATCGAGTTGACGAGATGGACTTCGATGGTGTCCATGTACCACGACAGCTTCTCCTGTAAAATGGCGTTGGTTGCAAGGGCTTTCCTCGGAGCCGCCACAGCCCCGTTTGTATCGCCTTGGTTTTCCCCTGGCCGGTTCGCAGTAATGACCTCTGACCTCTCGCTGACAACATCGAATGTCCGGGGGTTCTCGAGATGGAAGTCTTCGTCGAAGTAAACGTTGGGGATCGTAGATAGAGGGGCAGGACCTTGGGCACTCTTTCTGCCAAAACCGGAGCTTGACCTTCGACGCGCGGGAGGACGCGCGGGAGCGGGAGCATCAGTCGAACCTATCGATGAAAGCGAAGCACTGGACCCCTTTCGTCCCATCGGAGGCTTTGAACTCGGGCGTAGGTACCCATCTGTACTTGCCGTTTCTACCTCATCGTCTTGTTTGCTGCTTCGTCGGATTACTGATGTATCTACTTCGCTCTCCTTGACACGTCGAAGTTGCTCATATAGGGTGGTGAATTGGGTAAGGTACGGCGAGAAGTCGTCATTGTCAACGTGGGTTATGTTCGTAAGCGTAACTGGCGGGATGTCTCTTGCCGTCGGTGGTTTGTGTGCGCTCGAGGCTGGAGCTGAGACATGGGGCAGGAGGCCGGTTCGGACAATGGGTGGCTGCAGTAATGTTGAGATCGCTACATTGCACTTTTAGAACATGCTCAGGTGGGGTATCCGGCCAGTAGACATACCATTTTGCCCAGTCTCATGAACAGAGTTACTCCAATTGCTGGAGGCATTATCTCCCCCCCCAAAAGACCGGATAGAGCTCGCCGTAGATCCGCGCCGTGAGCTTGATCGTCCAGTTCGACTACGTCAACTTGTCAGCAGGAGCATTGGGCAGGGTTCGGGGCCGGGCGCACCTGTGGAGGGGATATTCTGAACGGCCTGAAGGTGGAAGCGCAGGCAAGCTGTCGACGGACTTCCGGGCGCTCGACGAGTTGAACATTGTTGACACTGGTCGCTGTCGGCGATCACGCAGGAATATTAAGGAAGCACCGACAACGCTGGTGTTGACGGCTGGAGCTTGGAACTATCGGCATATCATCGCAGGGCACTTATGATATCGATCTGGAGGCTCCAGGAGCGTCTGGGGTGGTTTCGGTTTGCGAACGGCCGATGTCAAATAAAGAATCCGAGTTGCGCTTCGAACATAAGCTCCTACACCCGTCAAAAGGATACTTCATCATTCCATGGCAAGAGTTCCAAATTAAGACACCTGGATGAGCTTGTCTTAGTCAGCGGCTGCTCGGTGGGTCTTGGCGGGAGACCCCTGTAACCACTTTACGCGACGCGAAAACACGCGCTTGTTTCTCACAGTAACAGTCCGAAAGATTATCAAACCGCCCCTCATTCCACTCCCTCCAGGTCGAAAACCAAACCCAAGCCAGCCTACACGTTTGCCAGTCGCTTCAATCCGCAAGGAGGCGAGACTTGTAGCCCATCATGGATCGACAATCAGTGTACTCGACGCGCACATACAATCCCACATTCGATGACTCCACCGACTCTCGCATTCAGCTGCAAAAGGAGCTTGAAGAGTTCGTCCTCGGCTTCAGATTGGACAACAACTACGTATACAGGTGCGTTGCGTATTTCTCTGGGCCTTCGTCATACCCACACTAACCTGGACACAGAGACCAGCTGAAAGAGAATGCGCTTCTGAAGAAGTATTACTGCGACATCAACATTAACGACCTGATCTCTTACAACGAGGAGCTGGCACACCGGCTCGCGACTGAGCCTGCCGACATCATCCCACTTGTAGGCTACCCCCTCACGAGCGTTTTATTTGCCGACAGAAGCCTAATATGTCATAGTTCGAAGTTGCATTGGCAAAATGCACACATAGGATCCTCTTCCCTCACGACCCCAAGGCCGAGATCCCCAGCCACCAGCTGCTGCTTCATTCGAACGCCGACGATGTCTCCATCAGGAACCTCGACTCGATGACGATTGCAAGACTAGTGCGCGTACCCGGGATTGTCATTGGCGCCTCTGTCATGTCTTCCAAAGCCACAGTACTCGAGCTCAAATGCAGATCATGCGGGTATGAGACTGGCATCCCCATTCTTGGCGGCTTCACTGGCGTGACCCTCCCCCGCCAGTGCGGTCGAGAGCGTGGACCTGCGGATAAAGAAACACCCAAGTGTCCGCTTGACCCCTACTTTGTCCTCCACGAGAAGTCCAGGTTTGTCGACCAGCAGATCATCAAGCTGCAAGAAGCCCCCGACCAGGTGCCAGTAGGAGAATTGCCTCGGCATGTGTTGGTGTCAGCAGATCGATACCTGACCAACCGCGTTGTTCCTGGATCGAGATGTACGGTTATGGGCATCTTCTCCATCTACCAGAACAAAGCGTCCAAGAACTCGTCAACGAGCGGAGCTGTGGCTATCCGAACACCCTACCTCAGGGCGGTCGGCATTTCTACCAGCCTGGACAAGGGCGCCAAGGGCGACATGATCTTCACAGAAGAAGAGGAGCAAGAGTTTCTGTCAATGAGTAAGAGTAAGGATCTTTACGAAAAGATGGCCAGATGCATTGCCCCTTCCATCTATGGTAACCATGATATCAAAAAGGCTATCCTTTGTCTCCTGCTCGGCGGGTCCAAGAAAATCCTCCCCGACGGTATGAAGCTCAGAGGAGACATCAACGTCCTGCTTCTGGGTGACCCCGGTACTGCCAAGTCACAGCTGCTCAAGTTCGTGGAAAAGGCGGCGCCGGTTGCCATCTACACGTCAGGAAAGGGTTCCTCCGCTGCAGGTTTAACCGCTTCAGTCCAGCGTGACCAGTCAACGAGGGAGTTCTATCTTGAAGGCGGTGCCATGGTTCTCGCCGATGGTGGTGTTGTCTGTATCGACGAGTTCGACAAGATGCGCGATGAAGATCGTGTTGCTATTCACGAAGCAATGGAGCAGCAGACAATTTCAATTGCCAAGGCCGGTATCACGACCATTCTCAATGCCCGAACATCTGTTCTTGCCGCCGCCAATCCTATCTTCGGGCGATACGATGATATGAAAACGCCAGGAGAGAACATCGATTTCCAGACAACCATTCTCTCTCGTTTCGATATGATCTTCATCGTCAAGGACGAGCACTCTAGAGCCAAGGATGAGACTATGGCCAGGCACGTCTTGAGCTTGCACTCTGGAGGTGGTGTAGAGGAGGCGTCTGAAGCCGAAATATCTGTTGAGAAGATGAAGCGATACATCACATACTGTAAAACGTGAGTCCCTTGGCCCTTTGCATAAATCTATGATGACATACTGACTATGATTGCAGCCGAATGGCTCCTCGCCTGGACAAGGAAGCCGCCGAGATGTTATCATCCCATTTTGTCACCATTCGCCGACAAGTTCATGCAGCTGAAATGGAGGCAAACAGCCGTTCATCGATCCCCATCACCGTGCGTCAGCTAGAGGCCATTGTCCGTATAACCGAGTCACTGGCGAAGCTGGAGTTGGAACCAATTGCCAAGGTCAGGCACGTCAATGAAGCCATCCGACTTTTCATCTGCTCCACCATGGATGCCGTCAATCAAGGCAGTAACCAGGGCAGTAGAGAGCTGAACGATGAGGCGACCAGAGTGGAAGCAGAATTGAAGAGGCGATTGCCGATCGGCTGGAGTACCAGCCTGGCCACACTGAGGCGGGAGATGGTCGAGGGCAAAGGCTACAGCGAGCAAGCACTGAACAGAGCCTTGATGATCTTGCAACGGAGAGATACGATTATGTTCAGGAACCAGGGAGCACAGGTTTACCGGAATGGTGCTTAATACGAGGCAAATTTAATGATGTCAATGTTTGATGTTTAGGCGTAGAGTGTTTGGGTTAGATGTGGCATGTGGCATGTTGAGTAGATCAATAATAATGAAAATGACTACAAAATCCGTCATCTTTTGCCATTATAGGCCAATTAATTACGAGCCCCAATTGCTACAACTAGTTGGTTCAATCATTTCAGTGGATTCCGGCGTAAAACGTGGGCAAAGCGTTCATGGCATTTCAACCGCTGGGCTGCCAGAGAATGAGGCCCAGCGGATATAGCGAGAGGCAGACGTACCTTCCTACCTCAGCGGTTGCCGCTCTTCTTGCAGAACCTGAGTTGGGCAGCTCGCCAACGCAAAAGAGCCGACCCAAAGAAGCGAGATGCTCTCCTCCCCTCATACCAAGCAGTTGCGGCCCAAAGATGGATTTGAGCACATGCATCTCGAGTCCCTCATCGGCCCATTTCAGCATTTTCGGCCGCGCAATCCTCAAGCTTTGTGCAGGCGGTGAAGACCAGAGAGAGTGGAATATTGATCAGCAGATGCCCAATCACTCAAGCTACTCGTCAGCCGCATCCCCGTGGGGGCCGATTCGTGCAGGTAGATGCTGGGCTGCGCGTGCTCGATGCAGCGATGATGCCCATCGCTGCCGGCCGGTCAATCAACTGGCTGCTCTCGGAGGGGGGCCGATCCGCTTGTATCGAAACCCGCCAGGTACTTGCGAGTACATGGAGGAGTGCAATGTCGAGACTCGGCTGTGCTTCTTGGCGACGACGCACGATGTGATCCGCCGGTTGAGGATGTGGTTGCATCCCCCTCAGTAGCAGGTGAATCATACCGAAGATGATCAGCTCCGGACGAGATAGACCATTCAACGTCCGCAACGTCGACGACATGTAGGCTATGCTCGGTGCAGATGCTCGTCCGTGACACGTAGGAGATGGCGATTGGGAGCTTGGAGGTTGGGGGCGATTGAAGGCAAACGTGTGGATCGAACTCCGAGTATGACGACAGCACGAGGATGCCCAAGGCGAACGCTCGCTAGAAGGAAGCGGCCTAGAGCTAGGTTAGTAGCATACGACATGTCTGCGCATACCGATATTGATGTCAGTCACGGCTAGCCTTCGATGGGTCGGGCCGTAGATCAGAACGACGAGGGGGGGAGATCGAATGACATCTCTCAGCAGCCGCCCGTCAGGGAAGATGCCGTAGCGCAAGAGATTGCCGTGGGCTCTGAATGACCCAGGAACCCAGCAGATTGTCAAGCATCCATTCTTTCTGGAGTCACCCAACCCACGGTCGGCCGGTCAACTAGAGACAACCTGGGCAACGACGCAAGGAGATCACGTGATCTCCATGATCACATTTTCTCGGTCTGTTGCCATTCGTCCAGTTAGAATGGAGCAGATTCTCCGAGGCACTGACTCTCTTCTATATGCCTGTCATGCGGGTAATTTGCAAGCAGTGATATTGGAGGAAGGATATGTACAGGCGACAATATTTTCGTTTCTTTTTCATGGGGGAGGAGTGATTCCAACATTCCGGAGATTGCACGCGACGGCGGAGGCTGGGACGAGCTGGGACAAGGTTTCTTTTGTCCGTGCTTGAGTCGTTCAGGTCAGTGCAAACCCGGCAAGTCTGCATCGCTTTCTGCCTTGCAAGACAGCCTAAGGATAGAGCTGGATAGGTAGCTCGCTGAATCTGTTGAGATTTCCAAAGATGTTGACTGCCGGCCCCCCGGTCTGGCAGAGTTTTTGGGCGGGGGTCCTCAGCCTATCACTAGAAGGCTACAGGCCGCTCCTTTGAGCACTGCATCCTGGAAATGGTCGCGGCGACTGGTTTAGTGTTGACTGAGACCTAGTGATTTGTATGGACGAGAAACGCGCAAAGATGAGAATTGAGGGAGGGGAAAGGAGGGGGAGAGGAACACAGTTTCATGGTAGATAAGCGAGGCATGCATGTTTATGTATATATTTTGGCTAGACCTACAGAACTTGCGGTGAACACCGAGGCATGTACCTACGAAGTTTGTTTTCTGTTAGCAGAAGTACATATACATCCATTAGTGTTGCGCTTAGCAGGGCAACGCACATCACATAAACAAACCCCTGGACCCAGCATGCATGCACGACAGAGTGAATCCCTAGGTAGGTACCAGTCGTTGTGGACGATGCCCTGACTGGACGCTCTCCTGCAAATTTCAGATGCAGATGGAAGTGGAAATAGTATGCATTTACACATTATAAGACAAAGTACATAGCAAATAACACACAGCCAAGATGATAATGAAACGCCTCCGTGAAATCATTATCATAGTCCTTACCCATGCTCCGTCTGAACACAATGGTGTCGACTTGGAATCACCCCAGACACGTAGCGTGCACTGCCGAGCGAAGATACCACACAGACGCTACGTACCTGTGTCCATGTTCAGCTGTCCAAGGATTATACTCGCCCGGCTTAATCAAGACTCGTTTGTTGCTCCCCGTACCTTTCAAGCACCCTTCTTCCACTGTTACTTAACTTGAATACCTACCTATCTTACTGGCAGGGTACCTAGGTAGGTATACAAGTCAATTTATACCTCAGGATGGGTAGGTACATAGCCAACCACCTTGAGGCGGGACTGGCACCTCGCCGGGGAGCACCCGTCGCCTCTGTGCTTACTCCTACATACCTACCCAGAACAACATCTCAACTTTCCATAGCAGAATCATCACGATATTACAGTCTTCATGGTGTTGGTAAGTCAGTCCCTAGAACATTTATCTTGGCATTAACTAACGATCTTGAAGAAACTAGGTAGATATTAAGTCTTCCAACACGACTTCCGTTGTCATACGATACCAACCAACACCACCTTCTCGTTCTTGCACACAGAGCGAAGCCATCGACAAACTCTCGACTCAATTCCCACCAACGTTAACATTAACGAGAACAGCCAGGTAGGCAAGCACATAAACTAGTAGGTGATCACTGTCCTGTCCAGGTAACCACCAGATGAGAAAGAGAAAAAAGACGAGAGCTGAACCTGCGAGAACAGAAATATTGACCGGCTTTGGAAAAGCCGCTGTCGCTAGAACAACAATAGGTGTCCCGATTACGATGCTAGCTCCCAGGATCAACGCCGTTGTCAAGGTCCTAACCAACCCTTCGGTTTGCATCCGATCTCCAACCGCACCGGGGCCGATTCGGACTTCTTCAACGGGGAATAGCCACATCTGAGTTCGTCGGCAACTTGCATTAGCGGTTATCAAGCACATAGCGCGATGTTGAGTCGTATTTACGTACCAGCCACGAGGGAATCCGGTCGTAGAACCGGTCGTTAATAACAGGCATAGTGATAGATCGTGCCAAATCCTCAACTCTCGGTTTGCGATTCATCTTTTTCCACTCTCCATTCTGGTCAGCCCACTCATCGTCGACGATGTTCCTCGTGGCAAAACATTGCGCAAGGCGTTCATGGTCACGATGGGATAAATGCGAAAGGCCCTCGACGACGTGCCACTTATGCGCCAGGTCGACTACATCAGGTGTTAGATGGCCATCAGACATTACATCTGCACTTAAATACTCACGTTGCGAGGCGACCTTATCACCTAATTCACGAATGAGTTGCAGTAATGCTTCTTCATCACCCGACTGGAAGGCGGCAGACACCTGCTTGCGACATTTATTTGCAAGATAAGTACTGGTTAAGCCAACCAGTGCGATATGCTCTGGATTGACTCTGATGGCCCGGTAAGCGTCATCCATGCCTTGGAGACTGGCTGCATTGAATATCTTTGGGAAAACTGTCGATGTGTTAGCTCGCCCTTCTACTTCAAGGGTGTTGAACGTACCGGACTGTCCCCAGTCTGCTTCTGCCGCGGCACCTTTCTACGGTCAGCATCCTGAACCCTTTCCCCCCTCGCGCTCCTTTGAACACTCTTACCTGGTGCTGCATTGTCAATTCCAATTTGGCCAGCTTCCTGTGTATCCCGTCGAGCGCCCTCGCTGGGTACTACCTCTTCAGTCCCAGCCTGCCCAGCCTCTGCAGCTGCGAGGGATCGAAGTAATATCCCTAATGGCTCATCAGGTCCACACTCATTTTGGTCGCTGGTGGGGCTTGCGATACCAGCTGATGGAGCATTGACAGAAGGCATTTTCAGGTAGAGGAATCAATTGTAAGTTCTATGGTTTGATACTGGGTTTGGTTTATCTTGTGCCCTCAACTGGGGCAAAGGGAGATATTAAATATCCTTCGGTTGCTGATTATCCCAGAAAGAAAGGTCACACCCAACAGCCTCGATCGATTACTTGCAGATACTCTTCATGCAGCCCTTCACCGACAGACAAGCACTTGCTTCTTGAGCCCGATAAGGCGGCCAACCACGAGGGTGGTCGCCTGACTCTAGTTTCCAATCCTGATACCCAGCTCAACGAAGGCGACATCGAAAGAGGCTCTTGGGACGAAGGGTGGGTGGAGAGCTGGTGCCCAAAGTGTCCAGTCTCACGACATCCAAGTATCCCCAAGTACCAAGGAGCCCGGTATACCTGTTGGCTGGCTACGAGGTGGTGGAGCAGGCCCAGAGCCAAACAGCGCTCGCCTTTGAGGTTTCTGCCTGCACGACATGCTCGCGGCTAATTGCGCGCATATAATCTACCGACTATACGCGAGCATAGGTACTATAGCCGTCGATTACGGATCCCATCGTACAAGCCTATTGATCCCATTAGCCACCTGCCCAAAACACACTGGATTTTTTTGGAGATCCGATCTCGGTTCCTGGGGTCAGGGGCAACCTCCTGAATAGGTTAGCAACTGCGGGAGGATGCTTGCCGATAGATACTATAACAGACACAATCAAGAAATTACTCGGATAGTTCACGATTTTCAGATATTCTCTTTCGACTTGGACGGTTTTGACTTGACATTCTTCGCGATCCTAACTAGCTACCAACTCGAGCCCGCCGTAGTTTTCGTCCTCCTTTTCCTTTAGTATGAGTTAGTGAACGATGTCATTGAGTTGCCTGGGGTATTTATTGTAGCGACTCTTACATATCTCTCGTTTGCTTGACATAACCAGGACATAACCAGGTACTGGTCACAACTCGACATGCCGTGACTGTACAAAGACATTAACGACCAAGACATCGTAGATGGTTTTCATCCGGCCCTTGATCATCAAGAGTATCGTCGAGCTGATCGAGATTGTTCCGTGGCGCAACGACCACCGGTCGGGTTGGTTTAGGGACCGGAGCTGAACCCCTTGGAATGACAAAGTGGCCCATATTGAAGGCGATGATTACTTGCCTCTTGGTTTCACCTTCTGATAAGGGAGGTTCTGGCTGATTGAGATGGAGGTAAAGATTCTGGGATAAGGGATATGATAGAGAAGAGACACAGTTATGGGGACTCTTGGGTATAGGCAAGCAATTTATATTTTGGCGGCTCACACAAAATTAAGGCAAACTAATGTCTAACACTTCGAAATGTAGGCAGAACTAACCCCTGGAATCTGTATGCAATGTCAGGGGTTGCGGCCAGCAAGGTGACCAGAAGAAGAAAAGAGAAATATACAACCAGGTAAACCACACAGCCAGCCTCAAGGGGAAGGGTGTACTCATCGCCAATGGAGACTGGGCAGACTCCAATCCGAGGGTCCGTGCTGTCCTACCCATCTCCTGGGACAAGAACGAACTCCGATGCCATCGCTCTCCTTGTGGAGGGTGTACTTAACTATTGCGGGCGTGTCTCCGGGTTACGTTCATCTCCCGGGTCAGCTTCCATGGAGAAAACCCTAGCTAGCCCTAAGATAACAAGGGGAGGGCACAATTTACGAGCACATTGGATGCGTGTTGGGTCGGCAATTTCTCCCTGAAATGGAACGACCCAACATCGTTAGTTAACCATGGCCATCGTCAGCAACAGGGGGTGAACGCGAAAGGATAAACACCACACGGGTCTCCTTTATGATGGTACTTGGTGGCCGCACAAAGGATGTGCTTTGGGGGGTTTGTTTTCAATGGCTGTGGATCTCTCATTGCCACATAGTTGAATTCGGTCAGCTAGCTGCCAACCCCTTTGCGGACCCTAGTTGATGCCCTGACCTAGGTACTTGTATCTAGCCTTGTACCTTGGGCCAAAACCGCTATCTGCACCTCCACTTCTTCCATACAGAGTGTGAGCACTGCTCCGCAGTTTCATGGCTTTGATTGAATGGCTCCTGCAGAGACAAGGATAGCCTCCTGTGCGGGCGGTAGGGACGCGCTTCACCGGATTGCTTGAAAGGGTCAGCAAAGCGCCTCTCCTAGTTGAGTCCTCCCTGCACATTTCGCGTATTCCTTACCCCTCCACTATGTTAGCCAAGCCAAGGTTGTCAGACGAGGAAACAATCCCGTGCGCGTAAACTTCAGGTCTGAGATTGAGGGAAGTACCCTTACCAGTCCGTGTCACGCTAGTACCATGGTCATTGTACACTTTATGCATTTTAATTTGCGAGCGACATAAAATAGAATTGTGAAGGATACATACCAAGACGACCGATGGCCGATAAAACATGTTTTGATTCGAAAACACGCCAATGGGCGCGTCGGATGTAGCTCACAGCAGAACCAAACGCAGGAGACGATCAACCTGGTCCAGTGTTTTCAATCGCAATGCATTCTTGACGTAATTTCCATCCATGGCTAGCACTGAACCTTGAACCTAGCAGCTATGTGCGTGTGGCTGCTAAACACTGCCCTTCTTCTCTCCGTGCACTGCCTCGATTGAAGAGAGAGCCGGCAAGGCTGTATGTACTCAGCCCACAACAAAACCACCATATCAGAGTTTCCCCTTTGGTGCGCATTGTTCCCTCCATGCTCACGCCATTCGAGGCATTTTTAACCCCATTATCTTCAATCTGATATGATCCATCGTTTTTAATGGTCGCCAAGTAAGGGAGGCAGTGCCGGAGTGTTGTGCAACCTCGCTGCATGCCCGCACATTCTGGTGGCCAATCAGCTTCACAGCCTGACAACGCGTTTGAATCGCGACACGGCTTTGGAGACTAAAAGCGAAACGTATATATCCTCTTGTGATACACGACTGAAGACGTGGCGCTATGCTTTTGCCCTTACCTGTCGGCGAAGTAGTGAGACAATATTGCTCTGTCGGGGCATCTTGCTGGAACCTGAGCACTGATGCACATCCTACATTAGAAGAGAATTTAGCGATGGAACATACGATCTGATTGAGTTTCACCTTTCGAGAATGGTATCATCCTGTTATAAATCCAAAGCGATAGAATGATGTCTATGGATAGGTAAGCTACGTCCCGATTTAGTAGGTCATCGCACAACCTCCATATATATGGCTGACCATCGCTGCCTATGGATCCGTGCCCCTGGATGTATATCCCCGCTAATTTCCTCTTTCTCTGCCTCGATATCTATTTGCAAAGCTCCGAGACCAGTCTTATCGAGGAATGATTGGTCTATCACGTCGCTATGTACCGAGAACTTGATGCCTTGCATGATTCCGAGCCTGGGAGCTTGAATCGAGCCTCAATATATGCCATAGCCCGCGTGTGAGGGAGGCACTTGGGCCACCGCTTATCTAGAGATGCCGTGATCATAGTAGTTGGGCAGCTTTTGCTTCGTACGTCACCAGTCCCTTAGCCTTCTGGTCCTGTTTGTTACACAAAGGACTGCATATTCGCTTTCCAAAATCGCAGATAACTGGCACATATTGGGAAAGCGACGTAATCTTCCTAATGATTCTAGTTTTAAGTATTTTCGAGTCCGGAGAGGCTTATTTTCAATCTAAGACGATTTCAGTCTTGACGATTTAGCCATTTTTTGAATCGCTGACATGTATGACTTCATCAAATTTTGCCCTATGAGGTTCTTTCTAGGATAACTTTTTGTGGCAGGTATTGATCAAAAGCCCCAGACTGTAATTCAAACATAACATACCCGCCCAAAATCGGATTTTGAGACAACAGTGCTGTTTTTTGGAACAGGGGTCGAGTATTTTGGCCAATACGGGCCACAACACTGAAGTAATGGGTCTTGAGATAGACTTCATTTTACTGCATTGACGGTATGCTTCGTCGGCGGCCAGACTAGGAGCAACCAGTTGAAAGTTTGACAATCTTACACCTTTGAACGTAGATGAGCTTCATGTGTAGGTGCAATCTGGTTGAAGAGATATGGCCAAATCGCCGCGTAATTGTCCGTTGTCCAGATCCAGTTCGATAGATGGCAGTTTCACATATGATTATTCGCTCTTTTGAAAGAGACTAGAGGCGATGCCTACTGTGAACAGCCGTTATATACTGTTGGTTAGTAGCCAAAGTGTTGGGAACGGGGTCGTTTTTTACTTGACCCGTGGGCTATCCAACCGATGCGGTATTTCATGGTTCTGGCCTCTCCGAAGCTTGCATACGACGGTGTATGGATGAATAAAGTTGTCGAATGACCTGGCTTCAGATATAGGCAACCTGTCGAGGCCGCGGTGGGGATCTTGGAATGTTGATCGTGCGACTCATCTATGAACGGAGGTGGAGGATGCTGGCCTAGGGCAGATATGGCTTGAACGAGTCTTTATACTCATCCAGAGGCATGCCATCCCTTGCAACCCCCCCTGTTGTCACAGATGTAATGCAGCTTGAGCGCTAAAACAAGTACTCTCCCCACTGTATCATATTCTGATCGTCCTTTTTGACCTCGTCACCTCTCTCGTCACCTCTCGTCATCTCTCGTTGCCTGCTTGCCGTGTGCTTCGCTCTCTTCCTGTGTGCTTCTTCGTATTT
Organism: Clonostachys sp. G952; assembly: GCA_027569935.1. NCBI lineage: Eukaryota > Fungi > Ascomycota > Sordariomycetes > Hypocreales > Bionectriaceae > Clonostachys > Clonostachys sp. G952. The sequence continues at coordinate 379,253 of JAPDLB010000027.1, forward strand.
CCTCCCTATTAAAACTATTCTCACCCTTTATTCACGTAATTCCTTCACCAATCCTACAATGAATATCTTTCCCCAAGTGTCCCTTGGCAAAGCTACTGTTTTTTTATTACGCGCGGTATCCGCCATAAACCAAGCAAATTTCGTTCTCAGTCAAACAATCTGCAAAATGCAAGGGAGGGAGATATTGAGCACATTAACCGCCATGCAATGGTCTCTCAAATAAGCCAATGCCACATCACAATGTTGGTAGCGTGTGACCTGTAGATACGCGTCCCCATCCACCTGCACAAACCCGAGCAAATCAGCGGCGAGACAGCCATTTACCTTCATCGTATTTATCATTCCACTAAACCTAATGTGAGGTCTTTAAAGGTTCTCCTTATGCTTGATTACATTCAGCTGAAAATGGCGCCCTGGTGAGTGGCCTCCCGTAGTTATGGTCGAGATTGAAATAAAGTCTACCTTGAGGAAGACTCTGGCTACAAATATCATCAAGAATTTTGCTAGCTGTGTGAATTATGTCCCTAGTAACAGGCAGGGCTCAAGATCCTTGAATTCCTGGGAGCGAAGGCGGGTTTTTGCCAAAAATCCGCCTTAATGACTAATTCTCTACGGGGGACAGCTGTCCCATGCCTCCGAATCCCAAACAGGGGAGCAGACACAAAAAGAAAAATAATCAGTCCTGAGCTCACCAAGATATGGATTGCAAGTTTTCTACCAGTTTCAGCACCGTTTGACACCAAGTTACGAGGGGTCTGTGCCTGACTAGACTATTAGTCCTTGGAAGATGTGTGCTCCAGAATCTAATCATAGAAAGCGAGGGCATCAACAGTTTTCTCGAATTGAGGAGGAACACGGTGTTGGCACTGCCCTTCCCACTGACTTTGTTTACGAGGTAGCCAGCTACGGCGCCAACCCGTCATGATGTAAGTAATTGGAGCTAAATACCCGCCAGCATGGCCATTCACAAATCATATTCTTCTCGATATATATCGTTCATTAGGAATTTCCTTATATCTATCACGTTTGTGTGTTGCGTTTGGTACTCGAAAGCAATCGTGGATCAATATTGTATCGATTGACGTTTTTCCCTGTCTGAAAAATGAGAATCGCTGACCCAAGCATGGCGTTTATCCGTTGTTTGACCAATAAAGTAGAGCTTGTATTATGTTTTGTTTTATTTTAAATATAGCTGATTGAATAGATGATTGAAAATCATTTATATATGTTGTAGCAATATTGCCCAAGATGGTACGACTTTTCTATTGGGAAAAGTAGTTAACCCAGCGTGGTTGGCCTTGATAATATGCGAGCGTAGCAATGCTACAAGCTCTTGGTTAATATTCGCAATGGAATATGAAAAGCATCATATTTTCATGTCGCATTGTCGTTGATAAAATGTACCTGCTTCATTAGCTTTACTTGCGGTGGCATGCGTGTAATGATCGAAGGCTGTCCAAGCATTACTGCGACTGTGGACGGGCCTTGGATCTTGGGCCTATATGGCTCGGGCGTACCGGTCAGGCCCCGATCCAAAGGGCCCCAGAGGCCAAAGAGAGAAGAGTATACGCATTTATTCCTTCGTAGGAGGGTGGCGTCCAACCCCCAAGCTCGAGGTTGCCGACAAGGTCCAGTGCCCTGAGTGTGTAGTGCGCTGGTTGTGCGAGATCCTTCAGGCAACTTGGCTCTCTCGATCAGCCACCTGTTTTGATTGTTCGATGAGGCATTTTCACTGTTCTGGCTGCTGCTGGAATCGGGAACAGCCCCTGCATGAGTTATGTGTTACTGCCGGACCATTTTGCAACATGTCTCGGAGAATTTGTGTGATTGGAGGGGCATTACATGTTTTTAGCCCAGCATCCATTCATCTGTGATGTGAAAGGAGGACGTTGGCTAACTTCCAAGGGAGATGGCCGGGTGAATATATATATGTTATGCTCTCCAAAAGGAGGTCAGATGTCCGCTCTAGGGCAGCCTTGGACAGGCACTGTAGGCTTTAGCGCACCCTCATATCACTCGACACCACTCTCGACACTTAGATCAACGCTCTCGACACTTAGGTCGTCGCTTCCCATCACTCCAGCCGACACTACTCAGGTAGACATCACTCTCTTGCGGACATTCTCGTTTATTTTCTTCTGTCAGATGGGCTTGACTGATAATGTAGCAAAGAACTGAGCATCTTGAGGGATCCTTGCTCCTGGGCCCGCTGTTCACCGCTCACTTCCGGCAAACCCGTACGCGTCGAGATGACAAGAAATAAGCAGCTCGAATGAGCCTACGACACATCACAGTGTGGGCGCCGCATGATCAAAATTCCGAGACGTGAATGCCGGACAGTCCACCCGAGCGCCTACGTACTGCAGCCGTCGAGAGGAATCAGCAATCAGTATCGTGTACAAAGATACGTTGTAGCGTCCCTCCTCCCTGCCCATCGACCACCGGTATAAATCAGGGTCCACCTAAATGACCATAAGGTCCAGGGTTAGAACCCCTAACAGGGCCTGGCTAGAGGTAAACATGTGAGACGCGACCGAAGCAAGCAGCTCCTTTGTTTCTAGAGTATATGAGGGAAAGAAACCACTGTCAGTACTGATTATCAGCGTGCCTCAGCATCGAGATGTAGGTGTGTCGAAATACGAGAAGCTGTGTGCATTTAACTTCATCAACACAGCGACAGGTGTCTAAAAGCTGCGGAGGAGCCACAAAAGGGGAGGATATAAAAGCTTCTACTTGCTCGAATACGTGGCAGCCGGGGCCAAGTCACTCCATATGCCATTATAGGCGTAGAGGGACGAAGGACTTGGCCAAACCGACCGAATCCCCAAAAGATGCCCCCCTGGGGCTCCCGCCATTAGAATCTTACATATCAATACTTCCCAACAATAGATGCAAGATATATATGGAGGGTTAGAAAGAGCCGCCGGAGCGTTTTTTTATTGACCCCATGCTTTCAAACCTATCGACATGCCACCAAAACGATCGACATGCTACCGAAACGATCGACATGCTACCAAAACAATCGACATGCCACCAAACCTATAGGCATGCTTTCAAAGCTGGAGTGCCTTGTCGCAGATCGTATTTGGACTAAACCCGGGAGCTCATTCATGAAATTGGAGAAGAGCCTAACATAAGAGATACTCAACCACGCCCTGCTTTTAGTAATGGCCGGGCGCGGCCATGCCAAGTTCTCAACATTGAGGGCAGCGGATTTACTTCTCGGAGCATATGAATGAATTGATATCAGCGGGGGTTCCATACTAGGCAGTGCCCGGAATGACCACAGATCATGCCTTTCTATAATTAGTCCAGCCCTGCCAAAGACTCCAGGTTCACCTCCAGAGGACGGAGGTTATGTGGTGTGTCGCTTGGGTTATGCCAAGCTTCGAAAGACCCGTCCATCAATCAATCCGCCTTGCCTGATGTCATGATGGGGGGACATTGGCCCAGCATCGTGTGAGGACTTTGGTATTTTCATAATTGGCTAAAACTCGAAAGATCAAAGCTATATAGATAATCTGACTCGACCTCCGTGTTGTCTCCTTCGAGTTTACCTCATCTACCACCAACACTACCTCGCTTCACCTACTCGACATTTCTCAACGCCAAACACCATGCCTAGTCTTTTTCAACAACGAGCCCCGGAAGGCTGTCGCAGTGACGCCTACCCCCCCCCCCCGACATTGACCATATATTCAACCCTGAACTCAAGCTTGGTTGGACCGCCTGGACCAACGGCACCGAAGTTGCTGTGAGAACTTGCTGCGAGGACTCGCCGATTATTATCTACAGGGACTGCTGGCTCGCATGCGAGCTTCCAGACAGCATCCAGAAGAATATCACGGAGGATGTCTCCACAGCCGGGGCTTTTGGCCACTGTGTACAACTGAACTGGCCAGAGAACGCGACTTGGTCCACCCTGTCATTCGGAGGCACAAGATCAAGCCCTGCGATGCCTTCTGCCGCGGTGCCCAACTTAGGCCACTTGGTGCTCCTCGTTTTTGGGCTTCTTTGTTTCGTGTGATAGAGAGGCAACTGATGGAGGAAACTCAAGCATATTGAACGACATGAACAGAGTTGTTCTACCTGTACACACGTTGACAGTGGGAACAGCGGCGGGGACAGGCGATCACGAATCGAGAATATGTGGGTGTAATGTCAAACATCGTGTCGGAAGACTTTTATCTTCCAGGCGAAATTTTCCAATGAGCTCTTGGCTCACCCTTTTACGGTCTTGTGATTGCTGTTTATGTCTACCTTTCAAATATATGATCCTCAATAGCCCTTCCATTAGTATAGACTCTTTATCCTTTATATAGCTGTGTCTCTCTAAGGTAATTAATAACTGTTATCGAAGCTCAGTTGCAGCCCCTCTGAGGCCAGTCCTTTACATACTATTGAAAGAGATGACTACAAATCTGGGCTGCTAAGCCCGGACGATCTTCTTGACTTGCCTTGTTTCGCTAATCAACCACTGGGAAGTTGGGCAAACTCGTCCCTGCGTTCACCTGTAAACTCGCCCCATCCCAATACCCCAGGTGATCATATTCAGAGGTAAAATACCATGCAACGTCCTTCCAATATCAGTCTTGGACTCGATCATATATCGCACTCTTGACATACCTTGTTCAAATTGTCCCATACGAAATTCCTCTCAGTTCTGTTGGTGTCGTTGAGAATGATGTCCTCAACGTATCTGCTCGTTCGGGCCCCATCAGAAAAGTTGAATGTGATACACTCCAGCGGGACATCATCCTTTTGGCTATAGAGTATACAGATGCAGTTAACCTGGCTTGGGTCCCACTGTCCCAGGATGATCGTGGCGCTTCCGATTTGCGCCAACAAACCAATGCAACGCGATCCAAATTTCTGCATTTTGACGCATACACACGACGCAAAAGTGGCTCTGTTGACCATCGCTGTTTCGAGATACAATCCCGCAAATGAGTCACGTTCGATGTGGGTTAAGACGGGTATCTTAATCGAGTTCACGACGGATTCCGGATCAGTTCCCACCTTCTCGCCGTTGGGTTCAGCGATAACCCCAAGTGTTCTCAATAGCATCGTGTTCGCCGTGGCGGGATCAGCAAAAACACCAACCACAGAGGCCGATTTATTGTTGAGACTATACGTAGAGACATGGGCTCCGGTCACCTCTAGGGCGGGAAAGATATAGAAACCATAGTAGAGACATCGTCCCGTACTTGTTTTCGCCTGTAGTGTATGAGAACGTTAAGCGGTGCGGCAGACCAGGGAGATAGATAATGACGTACAAGGAGAAATGGACCCTGGAGGAGAATTCGTTCCAGGGTGCGCCGCGTGATAAGATAAAGGGATTCGATGGTCTCGTTTGGTTCAACATAAAATGTCATCGCAGATGATCGCTTATATGGTGCACCTAATCTCTGTTTGGGATCGCCATCAACTTGAATACAGCAGAGACCGTATGGGCTGCAAATCACCGTCAAGCTGTGCGGTTTTCCGTCATTGAACCTGAAGGGCAGAAACAGTCCGTAGCGTGTCTGCTGATGTGAAATTTCCAAAAAGGAGACGTGTCAATGAGGGAGCCGCTATTTCGCTCCATAATGCCCATATCATGGTCCCAAATGACGCAGGTCTCGTTGGGGGACGGCACTTCATCTTCTGACTCAAAAGTAAAAGACAATATCTTGAGGCCCTGGAAAAGAGTGAGTACGGAGTGAAATGTACTATTCCATTGTGTTTTTGCGTTTCCTGACTTACGTCAAATACCATTCTGAGTTGTGTGAGATCAGACTCTCGAATAGATTTGATCCATTGTGGAGACTTGTGGCCCAACCAAGGCGAGGACGAGCCATCAACATAAACTATTCTCAGCCCGATCACGCCATGAAATCCAAGGCCAAACTGTAGCCCTTTTATCTGCTTCTTGGCGACGGGAATTTGACTGCACCAAACCTTTGGGTCGTATTGCAGTCCAACAAGACAATTCTCGCCCATCACCTGAATTGAATTTAACCCAAGATGTTGAATGTCGTTATTGACTGAGAAGACCTGTTTCTTACTCAAATGATTTTCCGATTTCATTATCCGAGTAAACCCAATTGTCTTAATCCAGGCAAGGGTCTCTGAAGTCATTGTTAACGAAGAAAATAAACCATCCCCAACGCACTGAGTAATTATTCCTATAAGCTCGACTGGAAGTCTTTCCATGATCGCATGAAGAAACAAACCTAAGCTGCTGTCTTTTATGTCGGATAGAGATGGGAGACCTGAAGACTCTTTCTTCTCGCTTCTCAAATGTCCCGTATTTTGCCAGGCCATGATCGGACTGAGAGCCCTTGCTATCTGGCACAATGATCGGATTGAAAGCCGAGGTAACTTGGTTATGGCATATTGGAGACAGGGAACATGAACACAGTTGGCTGTATGCTCAGGGTCATAGTTGCCAACCTAGGGATCATAGATAACCTTAAAACCAGCCTGTGATAGGTCAAAGTGCAGCTTGTCCCCGATATGAACTGACGATGAGCGGTTGGTCTCGAGGGGGATTAGGTATCCATTACGGCACGGACCCATTCCAGGGCTAGCAATCTCGAAGACTGTGTTATAAAATTTAATGCTTAGTGAGCCGTTTAAAGCACAATAATGTGTAAAGGGGCGGTGATGTCGAACAACCAAGGACGTCCTCCTCCCAAGGCTCAGGAGCCTCCAGGACTTCGGAGCGATACTTTATTATACTTCGGCAAAAAATGCAATATGGTTCGAGCAGAATATTCTTTTTGGGGCTAGAAGTGGCCATTCTTGAAGGTGCCTGCGCGCAGTTTGGCGCAATCAGGTATATTAACAAAAACAAGGCTTGGTCGCCTCCCTCCCGGAATCTTATTCTGAGATATTTTGCTAGTCACGTGCACTAATTTGTCCGGGGAAGTCTTCACTTCCAATAGGCCGAATAACGCATTCATGAAACCCCGACTACTCTTTACCCACCAAATTCTTCACTCATCAAGAACGGGTGCTCGGCTAGGGTGAGCCAGAAATTGGACTCAAAGTCCTGAACGCTTGCGCTTCCCCAGGGATTCCAGGTTTCTCCCTCTACAGGCGATGCATTCTCTGCTGCCGCCTCGACATTACTCTGCGTTGCCCGGAACTGATCAAACCTGCCAGAGGAAAGTCTGTCAATGAGATTTTTGATAGTGCTCGTGGCCCCGGCTAGCAATGCGTAATTAGCATCTTCTTTGTAGACCAGCGTGCCCAGCTCGACCTCGGAAACGAGGACCGCTAATTCCCGGAACACTTTGGAAGTATCCATCTCGACGCAGTCTGTAGCAGGGCCTTGTTGCAGGAGTGCGAGACAAATCACACCCGCGGCGGCAAGTCCATAATATACAACCTACAGGCATGTAATGTCAGCACAGGTTCTCCGTATATCTAACTAGCATGCTTACCTTCCACACTAGCGAGGTCCCAGAGTTTACAAGGCCTTCTCTCAACATCAACGCTTCCACTACCAAACTCAGCATCTGCCCAGCGACAGAGTTCAGCTCAGGATCCCAGTCAGAAGTCCGACGGCGTAGTGCTTGCCGGAGTAGAAATAGAACGTGAAGGTAGTTGAGTTTTGTACCCAGCAACTTATCCAGCTCTACAGGGCTGCAATCTTGCGATTTCATGGGCCCTTCTAGTTTGAAGTGAGCCGGCAAAGATTCCCATTGCAGATCGGCCTCAGCTTTGATGACACTGCCAATTATTAGCTGCCAAGTTTCCTTCAAGGACATGATCAGGGCTCTTACCTAGCTCTGCGAATCTTGTCTTCTTGATTTTTCTCTCCCGAGATATCAAGGATATCCTCTTTGAGAACTGCACATATTGCCGCCCACCGCGATTCTGCCTTTGAGTCGAATTTCGCATCTGGCGGCCACTCGTGAGAGAAATAAGAATCAGGCCCGGTGCGACTGAATTGGCAAAACTTTTGGTTGATGCGTGGAGGGCGTCCGAGGAAGATGGAGACATTTTTATCAGCGGAATAGGAGACGGCAAACGTGGAACTCCGAAGAGCTTTCAGAAATTCCGGTATTGAGCTGCCGCCGTGGGTGTCCTGATGGTAGCCGAGCGCAAACAAGGAGCTGGCAACATCACCCAGCCTTCTCCAGGCCTCAAAGCCTAGAGCCAATTGTCAACGTGTGCTGTAACGAAGTCTATGCAGCGAAACTTACTTTGATCGCCGTCAATAAGAGTATGCAGAATAAAGTTCTCGTACTGGAGCATCAGCTGCAAATCGTTCAAGCAGTCGAGCATGAGAGACATGTCAAGGCATCGATCGGCATAGTACATTGACAGCCTACGCAGGTTTCTCCGCTGCTTCTCCGAGTCAAAGGGGGGATTGTGACTGCGAAAAGTGAGAGCAGCTCTGGATACTGACATAAAAAATAAGCAGAGACTCTCCCATCTTGAATTGTCGTTGGTGAACTGGGCCGTAAAATCTTCAATAGTCGTGGACGAATTCACAATAAGGGGCTGGCATGAGTGAGTGAAAAGGTCGCGGGATACCTCGATGGCTGTTCGCGAACCCAGTTGAGCTCCAGTGAGAATCAACTCGGCGGATTCCGCGCATTGTTCTGTGAACGACTCGGTGAGGGCCAAATTAGCACCGGTGGCAAGCCATCCCTTCACGAGACTGACACAGGCCGGAATATGAGGAAACCGGTGAAGCTGCTCAATAAGCTCGGCTCCATGGGACACTTGGGCCTCATTAACCATGGCCTCGGAGATTGTCCCATTTTTGGGCGCCGCATTGAAGCCACCGCCATCAGCAGAGTTTCCTCCTCCAAGAGGCAGCTGGCCGAACAGGGTTGTGTAACTGGATGACCCAAGATAGCCGGGGTTCGGATATCGGTTTGGCTTTTGCAACGGTCCACTAACTGGTGTGGAAGAGCTTGAAACGGTCTCGGAGCGGCGCCTATGGACCGTTTGGTCACTCTTATTAATCTGGGGAGAAGGGCCGCCGCCAATTGTCCGTCTTGTCTTCTTGAATGGCCTTTGCCGGTATTCACAGCTTGAACCTTGGGCTTTTGCACGGCAGCGGCCACACACAGGCCTGACATGGTCGCAGGCCAATTTGGACGCTCTGCAGGGGTCACAGGCCGGAAGCCTTGGCTGACTGGTCATTTTGGCGGCAGGGAAAGCACACCTTTCGTATTAAACTCTGCCAGTGGCTTTTCAGCGTTCCTATGAAGTTGGTCGGAGAATCGGAAAGAATCTGATCTCCCTTGTTTAGTGTTTCTCCGACCACTCCGAAGTGGTTAGCGCCAAGCTACCCTACACCAGTTTACGAGAGAGTTTGATAGAAAGTCAAAAACAATAAAAGATGGCAGACCCAACAACTCAACACAATGAATACGAAAGGTCAATAACAAAAAGCTCCGCCAGCCCAAGGCTGCAGTTCTGCCGAAGAAAATTTTATAAACCTTCATACTAATACCTCACTTGCCGTTAGGACGAGCTATGCGTCAAAAGAGTACTAAAGCTGCCCTTTTCACTAAACCAGTTGATTCTCACTGATGGTGAACTATAAGACCCCTCGGAGTATAGTTCATATTAGTCTCTACCAACCATTACTATTAATTTCTTAACTACTCTAGAGCCTAGATCGACGCTATTCAAAGTAAAATCATTATTAAGCTTTCAAGGGCAACAGCGACCCATAGATACCACCAATAGAGCATAATAATTTAGGCCTAACCGTAGGAAAACTTGATCGATAAACTTTCAAAAGGGTTTACTATGAGAAAGTAACAGTAGCAAGCGCTCTAGGCCACGCCTAGTTCAGGCCTATGAATAGTCCTGCATCTCAGCTAGAGTTAATGGAATAGGTAGATGGAGACCGGAAATCACATACCATACAGCCATGTCATAGTTAGGCATATAGAAACAGGCAATAGTATAAGTTGACCCATAGCCGTGATATCTTACATATCATATCGGTAGGGCGAGCAACGATGGCCAGCAAACTCGAACTAGAAGTTGCAAAAGAAAGCTAGGAGCACTACACTATATACTCGGAATTCAAGCAACTTGCAGCATTTCCTTCAACACCAACAACAAGCGCTTACGCCCATAGCCGGGTTACCTATCTACCCTGCCTCCAAGCCTCAATCGCCTACGACATCGCGCACAAGGGCGTGCGAACCCTCGCCTGCCCAGAGTGCGGCACCAAGATGACTTACGACGACGTAGTGCGCCACACGGATACATTGGTACGCACGCGGTATGAGGACCTGCTGCTACGCGTTACATTGCAGGAACATGATGCTTTTGTGTGGGTAAGCGCCCCTAACCCGGCCCCGAACATCATGGAAGAGTCGCTAAGGACGGGCATGGATGGTGTCGTTAGTGTAGCGCACCCAGTTGCGATGCTGGCCGAGCCCATGTCGGCGCCCACGCGCAGCCTATTGTCAAGTGTAACAGCTGCGGCAGCCACACGTGCTTCACCCATGGCATTCCCTGGCATGACGGACTCTCATGTGAGGAATATGACATGGTGATGTTGCGCTCTTCCGAGACGTCCAGCACATCACCAATGGGCGAGTCCTCGTCTCCCACTGCCGCGTCGCTTTCGGAGGACCTACTGCGGCTTATCGAGGGCAATCGTGCTACCTAGGACACTATAAAACGGACTACGAAGCCCTGTCCGAATTGCCGGATGAATATTGAGAAGAATGGGGGGTGGTAAGTCAGGTCACCTCCCTGGAATTTCATGGATCAGTGGATTGCAGCAGCTAATTCATAGATACAGCGCACATATGAATTGTAAGTCAAGTCATAGGGCTCTTTGGTTCCCGCCATTTGGCCTTTGGCTTGCGGCAGATTCCTTTTGCCTTGTGCCCATGGCTCATATGATGCAGGCACTTGTTGTTATTGGGAATTCTGTTGGCACTGCGGCAAGCAATGGCCACATTCTACCTGCGCGGGTGATCCCCTCTGAAAAGTCCTCGGCTTGGCCTTGTGAAATCGATTGATTTGCTAAGGTTGTGGATCCGGCAGGTACTCGATGTCTTTATTCCTTTTGCTGGGAGTGTTTGGCAGACTATAAGGCGATTCTGCAGATAGATAACACTGCACACTATAAGAACTGTCCGTATCACACGGACAACATACTCGAGTGAAGGATATCATGACTGAGACACGTTATCAGGAACACCAAAAGTTGGAAGTTAGTGTAGGAGCTGTATGTTGTTGGGTTTCACTATTAAAAAATTAAAAAATTAAGTAAAAGAAAATTAGGAATTAATTCTTTTTTACCACATCTTCTAGAGATCCCAGAAAGGGCTTCTATGTAAAACTATATAAAGTTTATCTAATTAACTACTACTGGCGTGGGGAAGTATCCGAGCTAATCGTGCATCACTATTCGACTCGGCACGATGCCAACGGAAGAGAACCAATATCAAAAAGTGGCTACAGCAAATCCGGAGATTCTTGGAGATTCTCTTCATCTTGGTGCACATAAGGGGGTATGCCAGGGCGTGGGCCAGAGACATCGACACTACGACATTGTGATAAGCCTTATAAATGTTGAATAATTATAGCGCTTAATTCTATAGCTCATAGCAGTATTCATAGATAATACAGTAGCCAGCCTAGCGAGCCACCCCTGCAACAGAAGAAAAAGAAGAAGACCCTGACGCCTCTACCTATTATAGCCGAGAACATGCAGATGCTCTTCCACCCAAAAAGGCTGATGCTTACTCTCGCGCAGGTCTGGATCATAAGAATTCCTCACTTCAGTCAAGTTGTCATTCTCTTGTGCGAGCAGCCATACGAACCAGCCGGCGAATCCATTCTCTTCCCTCGCAAGTGCGGCGCGAAGTTGCTTTTCATCACACTTGTCGAAGCCGTCTCCCCGCCACGTCATGTTCTCGCAGTCTCCCGCCCAAGGTGAATCAAAACGTCGGTACCCGCCCATTCCAACATCCACAAACTCTTCATCGCAGGTATAGAATATTCGATCAGATCTGCGTATCTTCCAGAAGTCAGCAGCGTAGTCGGGTTCCTTGCTAACGCTGGATTGACAGATGCTGCGGTCAATCAGCCAAATGTGGCAATTATCGAGCCCATCCTCTGCAATCATCCAAAGCAATCTTGCGATGAATCCACGTGGAGACTTTTCGAAGTACAGGTCTCTAGCTTGGTACTTGTCATTGATCCAGTTGGGGTCAAACTCAAAAATGAAGTTTTGCTCAGAGTTGTAAGAACCGTTAATGCGTTCAAAGAATGGCAAGTAGTTATTGATGTATAGACGGCACATCGAGATGTTGGCCGCTTCGTCGAGGCTTTTCGGGTCAAAGTAGAACGCGTCTTGAAATGGGCGAATCATGAGTTGCAGGTCTCTTCGGTCGGTGCCCGTGTATAGAGCTGGGTTGTTCATCGTAGTGCAAAGCTCTTTCCGGTCCGGCCATGACCTAAGCAGCGGGGCTGGCTCACGAGCATCAAGAAGCATGCGTCTCCTTTCCAACATCTTTTCCATGTTCCAGTGGTGCATGATTACCTGACGAGATTCCCAGCATGCTGTCCACAGACCAACATCCCACATACTGGCAGATCGGTTGACTTGCTGCCGACCTGTTTTGTTGATGCCTGGTATCTTTAAATGGCATCCAGTTATCTCTCCACGCACGGACATCTCTTTGTACGTGGAAATTGAGAGATGGTGTATGCCAGAGTAGCCCTTTGCTAATGGTCGGATGCTCTGTTCCCAGATTTGGAGCCGAAGTTCGTACGGTAAGTCGGAGAATCCGTGGAACGAAGCCATTGTGGTATGTCCTTTTCACTCTAGGATAAAGAGGATGCTGTGTGTCGTCGAGGAGAATATAGAGAGAAAGGGTAATTGGATGCTGTGTTTGTCGAGGAGAAGATGAAGAGAAAGGAGAAAACTTAAACGCTGTAGTAAGGCGGAGCGGGTCAATATAGGAAGTCGGATTGTTGGTATTGTTGGACCTGGTGTGCGGACTGGGCTTTGGAGCTGGACTTGGGTTTTGAGCTTGGTGCCGCGAGGTGAACTGAGGTGAATAGATGTAAATTCTGTGATACAGAGTAGATACAGGCGAAAGAGGGCAGACTAAATAGGAATTCGACAAGTGACTTGTCCGTGTGGCGTAGGAGGCATTGGAGCGAAGGTTTTCTAGCCCTTGTAGCTTGTAGAAATTTATTTCCCCGCCACTTGGTGAAGATTCTCCCGTGGCCGCGGCAAAAAACTTTAACAGGTCCCCGCAAGCGGTAAATTGGGCGGTTGTAGAATGTCTATGCCTGAGGTTTTACGCATCCATCGAGGTTTGCGCTTCTGTCCTTCTTCCTTGTCCGCAGATATCTGGTATGTTTCCCGTCGTTGATAAGGTATTTTGTTTGATTTAGTGCTGACGTTTTTAGGTTTTTTTTTTTTTTTTTCAATTTCTTTTTACAGAGTATGTAGATTGATATACCAATTTGGTGTCCTAAATTTCTGACTTGCAATCAAGGTACCTCCATCCTTGGGAGTCGCATCTTCTCAATTCTTGCTGTCCGTTTGAACCTTAGTACGAGATGGCAACTCAAGACAACCCCGCACCATCTCGTCCAGGCGCACAACTTAAGACCCCCAAGGGAACGCGCGACCGGGCTGGTCAAGATTTGCTGTTGCGTGACTATATCTTGTAAGCAATTCTCTTCTTTACGTGAACACTGGTTGGAACATCACTGATTTCTATCTCCCTCGTAGTCAAACGATCACCGACGTCCTGAAACGCCACGGCGGCATTCCCCTCGATACCCCCGTATTCGAACTTCGAGATATTCTTTCTGAGAAGTACGGCGAAGACTCACGATTGATATATAATCTCGAGGATCAGGGCGGTGAACTTTGTTCGCTCAGGTATGATCTTACTGTCCCATTTGCTCGATGGCTTGCCATGCACAGCAATGTGAAGCAGATAAAACGGTATCAGATCGCTAAGGTTTACCGCCGTGACCAACCTGCTATTGCCCGCGGTAGATATCGCGAGTTTTATCAATGTGATTTTGATATTGCGGGGATTTATGACCCTATGATCCCTGATGCTGAGATTCTCTGTATTATCAGCGAAGTTTTTGAAGCATTCAGTTTTGATATGACCATCAAAGTGAACCACAGGCGCATCTTGGATGGTCTATTCACTGCTGCAGGTGTCCCCGAGGATAGGATACGGCCTGTCAGCTCTTCAGTTGATAAGCTGGACAAACTTCCATGGGCAGATGTGAAGCAGGAGATGGTGGAAACCAAATCAATCCCTGACGATGTTGCGGATCGTATTGGAAAGTACGTTATGCGAAACGGGTCTTTGCGCGAGATGATCGACACGCTTCGTGCGGATGAATCGCTCTCCGACCAGAAGGATATCAATGTCGGAGTTGACGACATGGAGCTCTTATTGTCGTATCTTGAGGCTATGGGTGTTGCGGACAAGGTGTCTTTCGACCTGTCACTCGCTCGTGGCCTGGACTACTATTCCGGGCTAATCTTTGAGGTTATTCCAAAGACCTCGACCCAGGTCGGTAGCATCGCCGCCGGAGGCCGGTATGACGGCCTCGTCGGCATGTACGGAAAGCAGCCAGTGCCCTGTGTTGGCATCTCGTTTGGCGTTGATCGAATCTTCACCCTCTTGGCTGCCCAGCGGAAAAAGAGCACATCTGAGCTTGAGCACGAGGCGGATGTCTTCATCATGGCTTTTGGAAGCAAGGAGTCTGGCGGCTATATTTTGGAACGTATGAAGATTGCTCGGGAGCTGTGGGCCGCTGGCATTCGTGCTGAGTTCTCTGCCAAAGTCAAGCCCCGGGTGCAGGCGCAATTCAACGCGTCCAGTCGGGCCCGCCTCACGGTTATCTTGGGCCAGGAAGAGATGGAAAACGGGCAAGTAAGGCTGCGCTCTGCATTGGAGAGTGACAAGGATCAGAAGGACAGAGGAGAGCTCATTCCGAGGGAGAAAGTGGTAGAAGAGGTACGAAAGCAGCTGTCAGCACTTTCAGTTACGTCTGAACAGATTAGCATAGACAAATCATGAGTAGCCGCTTGCCATCCTGGAGCTAGAAAGGCTTGGTGACAGTAAGCTCATTTCAGTATTTATGTTGGCGCACCTGCGTCAAATTATCAACCGATTCGCCTAGCTTTACACTTTCCTGCTTACTATTAGAACTTAGACTTTGGTGCCAAAGAAGAACGGTTGAAGGTGGACGATACTTAGATTACTTAAATTCCAGAAGCAGCAAGTATACAAGATATTACCTTCAACTTCACGTATAAACAAACACCCGTTACCTAGAGGAGCGGAAATTTAACCCTTGGTCATCCATCTTGACGGCATTGATTCATATTGTGCAGCTTTTCCAGAAGGCTCCTGCTTATGCCCCCCAGGCTGGCTACAGCATTGAACAGGCAACTCACCGGCCGTTCCAGGTGTTGAAACCCTGTCTCTGGAGGCTCCGGAAATTTCTCTTGGAGAAGCGAAATATTTCCTTTGCTTTGAAAGTTTGGGTTCTCCGCGTTACAGCAACCCCATGGCGGAACCAGACGTATCTGATATTCTCGAGTGGGCCATTTCAGAGACATGGAGGGACGCCCATCGAAGCATGCCCATCTGGGCGTTACAAGGCCCGCGGTATCAGCATCGTGAGAAAATATGGGCTCAATCCCGTGTCAATGGAACGATTGACATGCCTCGCGATCTCGCTGGCGAGTTTCTTGAACATGAGGCACAATCTTTGGAGGATAAAGCCTACTGTAGAGAGCGAGCACATGGAAGTGGAACAAGATGACGACGATGATCCCATCACACAACGGTGCCGATATTTTGGGAACCTAAATCATTGACCAGCCACCCTTAGAGAAGAACAAGAACGTGAACTTGCCCCAGAGATTGAACAAGGGCGCCAAATACAAAGACTTCCCCCACTTCCGCCAGCTACACATTCCGTTCATGATGACTTTGTTGAGTTTGTATCCACGGGAGTAATCCCAACGACGTCTTCGGCAAGTGTCCCTACCTGTGAATTACTCCATGATACTTCAGCAGCAACGTAACTGAACGTGGAGGATTGTTCAGGTAGCTTGCTGGTAACAAAAGATTTCGCCGGATCAGTACGCGCCGGCAGTGAAATGCGGCCAGCCTTTGTTTCGGATCTCTTTCAACGATTTTTTTAGTGGATTCTTACTGGTAGCACTTCACAGAGCGTGGTTGACCAAATGATCATCATCAGTCCCTACGAAGCTCAGAAGCTACTGCCTGCTATTTCTGATTCGCACTTGGTGAATCTTCATCTGTACGTACCACGACCAAATCTGGGAACAAATCATTGGATTCACTGGATCTATACACCGTGCCAGAGAGATTCTCCCCGCAGATTCCACAGTCTCGCATCATTGAACTGAATTTTTTTGCCGGTCAGCTCTACTTTGAGACGTTTAGGGAGTATGTTGATGTTTGCTAATTTCTAGGAATTGAGAGGTAAGAGGTTGTGAAGATTCTTACCCTTCAAACTCGCCTAAGAAGTGCTTCGCAGAGCCTCCGTTAAGTTCCTCAAGGTGCTTCTGACTAAGGCGAGGAGAAGCTGTGAGAATATTGATAAGACGCATATGGGGCATTTTTTGGATAGCAGGGTGCTTTCCGCTCATTATTTTACTTCTGTCAATGATGGGTAGGTAGCTAATAGACTTTATCTCTGCATGGGATAATGGGGAAAAGATAGCATTTAGATTGAAACGAGGTAGATTGAAGTATGGTGCTCAATATGAACAACTATTGATGTTGAATGCAGCTCATTCTTGGTCCTGATCAATCCATGTCAAATAATACAAGTGATTTTAAAGTAGTTGAAAAAATAAAATAATCATAATAATGCAATGCTGAACCCTTTTGTATCCCCTATGCATGCAGAAAACAAATGTCATGCGAAACCCTCATCGTACTTCGCTCCAGAGTCAATACCATTAACACTCCTCAAGGTATAACCCGTCCCTGCTGAGGTACTTTTCCATGCATCTTGATAGTTTCCACCACTAATATGACGCCCAAAGCATGAGCCAGAATTGTCGGAACAACGAGGGAAATGGTTTCCAGTAGAGTGAGGTATGTCCTTTTTGATACTAATAAACCCTGAGTCTGAACCAGTCGGGTTCATGACAATAATTCACGGACAGTAACGTCCCGTCTGGGGATGAAATGCCTCTTAAATAACGGGATCTATTGAGCGCCATTCTGGGGCCAAACTCCAAAGCCAGCTAGCTTCCATATTAGCCCGCCTAGTCCAGCTCCTATCATCACTAACTGATCTATTAAAAAAACCAATGGGAGAGAGTACAACAACGAGTCCGGGTCTAAGCCCATCTCAGTTAGAAATACGACACTGTGCCCTGGATCTAGGTTGCTGAGTAGGATCCGGTTATCACTGCTATGGTTGAGTGTCGTTAGGGGTTGTCACGTGGCTCGCAGCTGGTTGCAGATGCCAGCGTTATGTACCTACATACTTAGATACACAGGTACAACACCACAACGGATTCCCTCATCACGCCGAAATGGTATACATTGCAGCAGCTGTGATTTGGACAGAGATATTCCTACCCGCGGCAACCATAGAGTCACGTTCCGGACGTACAGACAGCCGTCAAGCGTCGAGGAGGGAAGTGCAAGGTCCGAGTCCCTCCCAAACCGTTCACGATATGAGGTAGATTCAAGCTGATTTATCATTTCCACATGTGTCTGGGACCACAATGGATATAACCTAGAGCATTGTAACCGAATCATAGGCACTTGTGCGTTTTAAAGAGTTCATGGGGTGACGCTACTAGTACAGTATAAGATACAGGCTACCTTCAGTCTGCTATCACTAATGACTGGCCTGTGAACATTTCATCGTGCACTCGCCTGCCAGCCATTGTTCAACACATGAATGAGGTTTGATTTTATCACAGATACATAAAGAAGCCATCAAAGTCTTGTTACTCCATGTAAAAGAAAAGTAGACGAATTCCACCAGTTCCACAAAAGTCCTGCCCATAAGCATAATCAACAGCAATGCATCCATTGGCAATATTCAAGCACCACTATCAGTCCTTATTCTTTCTTCTCGGCCGTGCTGTTCGAATTTGGCCTAACAGGAATGTCCGCTGCATGCAGATCAATTAGTAAACATTTGGAATAGAGATCAACTAGAATGTAATTTCACATACTGGTACTGCCCGTTTGCCACCTCTCGCAAATATCGATTCCTCGCTTGAGCTGCTGTAACTCCTCGTGAAGAGTGACTCTCTTCTGCCTTGTATCGATTGCCTCCTCACCAATCCACTTAACCGTTTGGTCATCGAGTCCAAAGATGCCGTCCATGGTGAAGACTTCGGGAATCTTGACCATGAGCTGGTTTTCGACTCCGAGGGTAATGATGTTTGTCACAAAGGTATTCAGTGTCATCTATTCAAAAATGGCATTGTCAGTCAAAGCACAAAAATAAATCAAGAAAGGGGATCTTTCGTACCTCATAGTATTCGACCATATTTTCAATGACGTGAGGAATTTCTGATCCGCGGATAGTACCCTGGTGCGCATTCGCAACAGCTTGAGCATAGTGCTGATCCATCAATGCTGTTGAAAGCCCCTCACTCATGACTTTCGCTTCAATTTGTTTGAAAAGTTGAACCTGTGTGCTTACCCGCTCGAAGCCTCGGCTTTTGACCTTTTCCTCAAAATCATCTTCAAGTGCGATGGCGAAACTGTGCTGATTGTCTAGTGGAACAAACTCCTTCACCTTCTCAGCAAGCACTTTTCTTTTGTCTTCAATAAAAGGAGCGATGAACATGGCATTGATCCTCTCAAAGAGAAGTTTGTCATTGTCTGTAGCGTACTGAAGAATATCACGGATGAGTGTTTCGACAACTTGTATTGTCTGATTAATGTACACCCTTGCCAGACTCTCCCAAGGCTGCGCTTCATCTTTGAAAATCTTGAGCGATAGGCCTTGATGGAAAGACCCAGGAAGTTCCATGCCTTTGAATAGATCGGCTTTTACCTTGATTTCTTCTTCCAATTGGTCTTGACTGAGAATCTCGGGATGTTTGGCCCCGTATTTCCTGATGATTTCGAGTTGCTCAGGAGAAAATTGAACCTTGCTCAAGTATCTGCTCACAGAACCTTCCGTTCTCCAGTCATACACATGGCGAGAGCCGCACAACTGCATGACTTTGACAAACTCTTTGTTGTCTCGCCTAATCCGAGCACGCAGATTTCTCTTTAAGACACTTTCGTCATCTGGCGTGGCTGATGTTGGCTGAGCAAAGAATCGTGAATCTTCCAATTGGCCCCTGACGGCTTGACTTGCCAAGGAGGAAAATCGCTGTTGAACCCTGTTCAGATGGCTTTGAATGGCCTTGAAATCGGATCGGTCCTCAAATCTCTGGTGCTGCTCCTCCTTCGTCCTGCGTAACTCCCTGAGAGTTTCAGTGACATGTGGCAGCTTGTCGGTGACGTGCTCGATGAGCACATTGGAGAGCTTGGTCCTCAGAGCCTTGATACCCTTGTCTTGATTGTTGACCTTCTTCCACACCTTCTTGCTCAGGTCCTCCGCCTCTTTTCGGTCTCTGGCTTCAAAATCTAAAGGCTCATCTGAAGCGCGATTGCGGACGACATGCCAGCCATACTTGAGGTACATGGGCGAGCCGCGAGCGTTCCTGAGTAGGGCCTCATAGCCTGGCTCAGAGTGCTTTTGAATGAGATCAGGCTTGGTAATGATACCAAGTGTTCTTTGGCCGAAAATGTCTGCATCTCTGGCCACTCTCGTCGCATTTTGCTTGGTAGTGTCCATGTCGGCAGATACGACCATGAGGATGATGGTGTTGTCCCGCTTGATGTACTGCTCTGCAATTTGAAGGGGCATCTCGCGGAACTTGTCGCTCTGGGTATTGCTGCGACCACCGTAAAAGCCAGGCAGATCAACCAAGGTAAGGCGCAGCATGCCTGGACCAGAAGCCTCAACGCGCAGAGTGTGCTTGGAGAAGAGCTCTCCATTGTCTTCGAGGCCCATGACGCGTGTAGCTTCGGCAATGATGGGTGAAAGATCACCAAAATCCTCCTGTGTGTGACGGAAGGTCTTGATGCGCTCCTTCTCCGCCGCGCTTGCATCCTCGTGTGGCGTGATTGTCACTTCCACGAGGGGAGCATCTGCCTCGCTCAATACGAGCTGCGTGGCAAAACGCGTGCATACGTTGTGATCGGAGGGGAAACGAACACGGGAAATGGATTCAAGTACAGAACTCTTTCCAGAGGATTGGTCGCCCACGACAACAAGTTGAGGTAGGTCCACAAACTTGCCCATGTCATCTTTGGTGAGCTCATCGACGATGTCAATGAGCTCCCGATGCTTGTCCTTGAGCTTTTGGAGGTCTGGGGTGGAAAGACCCTCGACAAAGTAAGTGGTTTCAGCAGATTCCGTCATGGTGTACTTGACTTTGGTCATGGGAGTGAGTGATGAATGAGTAGTGCGTAAGAAGTAGGGTGAAATGTGGCTTCCAGGGGCACACAAACGACGAGCGAGAGATTTAGAATATGAATGCAAGGGTAAATAGAAATGCGAAGGTAAAAAAGGCGCAATGGGCGCGTGAGAAGAATCAAACGATATAAGCTGTGAATGAGGAAAACACGTGGAAGAACGGCAGGGAAAAGAGACAGGGAAATGCAGACAGGGATATGAATCGATGAAGGAGAAAGCTGTGGATACTGAAGAAAGGGAACACAGTTGGGACTCAGATGCAATCAGCGAGAGCTCATCAAGGGGATTTAAACAAATGTTTCTTCATCTGAATCCTTTCTGGATGCAACTTTGTGTTGGTTGTCGCCCCTGTTGAATGTTCAGCCCCCCCACAGGCGGAGTCCTACCAGCGGATGGTCCGATTGGTTGTGACTGGGGCTTTTCTGTATGTCTCTTCCTCTTATCCTTCCTAGGAACCAGATGCAGGACCTAGCCATGCAGGCACTTGCACTACGGCTCAGGGGAAACGAACTTATCATCCCCAGCGCTTAACAATAGTAATGGTGATGTCTGCTCACCTGACATGCATGCGTGTGGCGAAGCTTAACGGTGGTTCGTTCCAAGGCTCTGAGGCAGAAACACACTACTAAAAACTGAAACTAGAACCTGTACAAGCTCAGAGATACTCCAATCGCGAGTGCAGTTTATGGCCGTCGATGCGGCCAGCTGGGATCAAAGTGACTCGGACCCGGACGATCTCCCGGAGGAGCATCGCCAAGAAGCAGTGATTGATCGCTTGCGGAGATGTAGGAACACGTTTCCCCGATGATACTTTGCAACTAGGCGCTTCACCAGCCAACCCCAGTCCAGGTGTGCCTCCTACCGAACGGGCAAACTCGCTTGTTCTAAATTTACATTTTTAGACTTGAATAAAAAAGGAAAAAGAAAAAAGAGACGTCACTGTGTACTTGATCCTAATGTGCGGTTGATTGCCGTAAGCTGGCACAGCCCACTAGCACGTCTTCATCCTTTCCACTGCTACCTTACTCCCCCCCACGTCCCAATCGATCACCCTCCCTGAGCAAATACGTATCAATCTGATCGTCTCTCAAACACAGATCGATGGTTATTGCTACTTAGAGAAACGCTGCCAGCCGAGATCACCTGCAAAGCCACCTAATTTAGCCGTTTGGGCGGTCGTACTTACTACATGTACCCCGGCCAGAACGTGCTGTGTATTAAATAATATCCAAATCTCCGTGAGTTTTAGTGGACATATTTGCCAGAAATAATCCCGCTAAAAACACAGAACACCATCTAATTACTTCAGACTCCGGTTGAAAGTTGGTGATGCCATTATCGACCAATCGTATTATAGATTGATGGCGTTGTGTGGGAAACTTTAGGTGGTGTTATGTTAGTGCTATTGGTGTGTGCTGTCGGCCATTGACCAAGTTTAGCGACACTAGTAGCCTGGAGAATTTGGGGCCATCTGAGCAAAGAAGCGCTGTAGATTGGTGTACCAGCGCCGGAGATGGTGAATCCTGGCTTGGTGCGCTTAGTCGCGGCCAGGCTGTGGCTACTGCTCTCAGAAACTTTTTCAAGTTTTGGGCCTACCTTTCCACTGTCATCGGGGCCATTATTGCGGGTATATCTCATCTCTCATTGCCACTATCATAACTGTCTTAGTAGCTCTGTCTGACTAACATTTGAAAAGATCAATATCTCGGAAAGTACAAGTATAAGCTGCACCACAGTTCAGTCCTAAGATCCGAAGGAACCAATTCGTTGATGACCCTGAGGATATTGAGATATATCTGATGACTCTAATATTTGCAGGCAATCAGGCTCTGCGGAACTCCTACTTTCAAACGAAACCAGCCCGAAAGTGAGTTGATTTGGGCTTTGGCAGTCTTGTATCCCTCAAACACAGCGCAGAGGCCAACATCGGAACCACCAAACAGGTGCCCGTGATGGTCAGGAGCCGCTGGATGTATCGATAGCTTTCAATAATAGCCGCGCGCTCGGAAGAACCGACAGGGAAATTGGGAACCACATATAAAGGGGAAGCGTAGACTTGTTCCGCAAGCTGCGTGTTGGGAGCCAGGTCTCTTTGAAGTTGTGCGTACAAAATCTGGGTCCAGATAGCACCCGAAACAGCGTTCCCGAGAGCCATTCCAACGTTGTTCATGGTGAGCATGATACTAGTGATCACTGCTATGTCCTCATGCTTGGTCAGGGCTTGAGCTGCGGCCAAATTGGGGTACGGGAAGAACCCGCCAGCCAAGCCCAGCAAAACTTGGCCGGCGATCACGCCAGCCTTTGCGCTTGGATCGGCGCCGCCGCGAAATTTGACGAGAAGACCGTATGCCAGAGTCCAGAGACCGATACCTCCAATAACGAAGGGTTTGAGTCTCCGGATCTTTCTGATGATCAAACCGAGAGATACTCCCCCAAACACAGCACAGAAGTTGTAGACAGAAGCAATACGTGTAGCATCAGCAATGCTGAAGTCAAATCCTACTAACAAAACGGTATAAAGGAAGTCGGCTTGCGTGTACCAGGAAAAGGTCATGAAGACGGCGACACAAAGCGCTGCCCAAATGCCTCTTTCCCGGAGGAGATACCTAGGCATCATTGGAAGCGCGGTCTTCCATTCCCAAAGTGCGAAAAGAAATACCATGACAAAGCCTAGAACCAAAGGCGTGATGATGCCGGCGGTCTTCCACTTTTGTTTCTCTCCTCCAGCTAGGGTGAGAGGGATGAGTGTGAGGGACAGAGTTGCAGTAAGAAGAAAGATGCCCACGATGTCGAGCTTCCAGAAGAGATCTACCAGCATGTGTAATTTGTTCTTACCCTCGGAGAGTGACAATCTAGCCTTGTCTGGAATTGTTTTTGAAGCGCGTCGTCCAACAATGGCCATCACTACAATGAAGAGAATGGTGCAGATGGGATAAATGATACACCACATCCCAATGCCCCATTGCCAAGCGGTGGTTCTTAGCACAGCTGCAACAACATCGCCGCTTATCCACGAGTTGATAAGGTAAGGCATATTCGGTACAAAGACAAAAAAGACTCGGCTGCGGATTGAAGTGATATCGGCAATGATTATCTCGAATACTAGGAGAGTGCATGTGTATCCGATCTGGTACAGAAGGGCGCCGGCGGCAAAGTGATCTGCTCTGGTGGCACACGTTTCGACGACTGTTCCGAGAACGTAGAAAAGCGTGGCAATGATGAACAAAGGTAGGCGGCCGAGTAAATCAGAGAGTTTCGCAACCAAAGGTTGGACCGCCGCGGCAATAACTCCGCGAATGACGTTGATGGTCGATAGCAGCGAATGTTGAGAGTAGGAAGAAGTTGCTTATCCTTGATACGTGGACCGAACAAGCCCATCTAGGCCGAAAGCATATCCTATGATGAAAATGCTGGAGAAAAGGACGCATCTCTCTGTAAGGGTTATCTGGTGGTTGAAAGCCTCCATATGAATAACTCCGGGGAGCTTTTCTTCTTGGCTCTCTGAATCATCTAGGACTCTGTCTTCACAAGGCTTGAGCTTCTGGACAGAGGTCGGGTTAGCCCCCCCTTCATTGGGATCGGAGGCCATGGTGAAAGAGTTGAAATGAGAGTTGCAGGGTTCTCCTAAAGCATGTTAATCTAATAGAGCTCTACCAGAAGTAGAATAAATCAATAACTAAGGGAATCGAATGGACATTTTGTATTTGGGGACTGCACCAGTCTCCTGCTATTCCTAGGTAAGTTCCTTTTGGTAAAATGGGGCAATGGATGGTGGTATTTGCCTTGAAGACTTGACTCTATGCGCGGTTTGTTTGCTCGTTCTTCTTTCATCTGACCAAACAGATCCTTGCACGCACCACTAAGGAGAGATTTTGCGTACCGGCCGAGGAGGGTAGAATACACTAGTATGATTACCGGCACAGTAATGGCAAGAGGGTCTCACACAATTTGCCTCCCCCCATCATGTATAACTGGCCATTTTCAGCCCTAGTTGTGTATATGCGATGTAGATGGACTCGTTGAACATTGCAGGCTAGCGGCCGGAGTGTAGTTGCTTCAACAGGATTGGCTCACTGTCGAGCAGATTTACCCGTCTTTTCCATGAACCTTGGCGGTTGAGAGAAGCTTGCACTAGGAACCACACCAAGTGGAGATTTTGTATTTGATCTTATCAATCTCTACATCTCATGTGATGGGGTGGCGGCACTTCAATCGCCGAGAGCCGGATTTAGATTGTAGGTTTAGCGTGTCAGCCCATCTGCCCATGAACCGGGCCAACATTAACACCGACTCCGTTGAGAGACAGAGATCCTAGTCAGTTGATCTAGCTACTTTCATATGAAGTTGTTAACCTAGCAACGTAATTCGTAGCGTAGGTGTGGGACGTGCTTCATACCAACCAAGCACTGGAGTGGGACGGTGTTGACGAAATTCCCTACCTTGGACACGCATGAGAGCATCTCGAATTCTGCGTCAAAGCGTTGAATGAATTATTGAATCTTGGTCATTCGCAGTTTTCTGAGATTTTGCTCGCTAATTGCACTTTCAGGTAGAAGGAGCAATGAAAGTATGGAATGGCATCTAGGGGTTACCTTGTTCATCTCAAGACAATTTCTGCTCTTGATAACTCCTTCATAAAACATGAATCCGGGAACAAAATAAAAGATTGATTTGGACCAAAATCAATTTTATTCTCCATCATTAAATCTAATTAAAAATGTCTGAAATACCACCCTCATTGCTCGTTCCAGCGGCCCCGATAGTCCCAAGCTGTGCAGTCAACTGTTGTACGTCATCTTCAAGAGCAATAATAACCTTGTCGTAGTCTAGCGCCTGTATCATTTGGTCAATTCCGCGGTACCAAGAAACCAGTTCAAGTTGTCCCCATTCCTTTTTTTCATTGATCACATGTGCGAGTTGCAATCTGGCGCATGACGCTTGTTTTTGGTCTACCAGCCGAATAATCGTGCGCAGTTGTTCACTTCGATGGCTCAGATTTGCATATCGAATGAGGCAATCTAATTTTTGAATCTTTTGTTTTAGAGATCCACATTCAGTCATCCCTTGGAGGCTCTGTGTTGCACCAGGGTCATGGATGGGGACGAGGTCCATGGGTGTGCGGCCATCAGCATCTTGATGCTCGGTGTTGATTCCCAAGAAAACCCCAGAATCAAGGTTTAATAGATATCGCAAGATTCCATCATCTGGGTACATAGCGACCATGTGGAGCATATTTCTTGAGCCGTCATTCACCGGAAGCAGAGAAGCCCCAGCCTCAACCAGGCATCGTAATACTGGAATGTTGCCTTTGGCGACTGCGCGGAAAACGGGCGTGTCTCCATTCGAATCCTGAGCGTCAATGCTCACCCCTTTGCTGACTAGGAGAGATGAGATTGTTTCTTTGATGGCTTCGAAGCTGGTATCTATTTCGCAACGGGCTAGTCGGTGTAGAGGTGTTTGCCCAAGCCAGCCACGAGCTGAGGCTGAAGCGCCTGCTGCAACCAACGCGAGAACTGATCTCGGCTGGCAAAATTGCGCTGCATAATGTATGGCTCGGAATTCGGTATGCGACCTTTGCTCAATATTGCATTTGCTGTCTACCAAGAGACGGATACAGTCGACATGACCGTTCAATGCTGCAAACATGAGAGGTGTCAAACCGTCAAGATCTGATATGTTGACATCGGCTTCTGCCCAAATCAGCATTTTTAGGATTTCCAAGTCACCGTCCATACTCGCGTAGTGTATGGGAGCCATTCCGTAACGATCTGGCTGATCAATTGCCCAGGGTTCTTCCTCCAAGGCCTCCATCATCTCCAGTTCCCTGAGGGCCGCCAAGTGTACCAGGGTTGTGTTGTACTGCGGCACATCATCAATGAATGAAAGGACCTTGCTGAGGATGTTGACTTCATCCGCTTGGCAATGGCCCCAATCTAAAGCCTGGTGAATCTGGGAGGCAACTCTTCTGCGAATTGTCAGATCCGGTGTGTGGTCGGAGCGGCATGTGACTTACGTCGGTAGCCCTTGATTCGAAACCAAGCTCTCCCATTTTAGAATAAACTTCTCAACCACTTTGAACGAGCGGTAACTTATGGCGTACTACACTGCTTTAGATGCGTTTGATTGGAGCCTCCAAGGTTTTCTCACCTCAATTAATCCCTGCCCTGCTTCATTCTGGTCGTCGGGATAGAATGTAAGGTCGTCATCAAGAGCAGAGCCTGTTGTCGGTCTTTCTATGTGTCGCCATATAATGTGGTTGGAGTCGACGATGCGAGCTGGGCGCAGGGCAAAGCGCAAACCTGAGCTGCTGAAGGAGGCGTAGAGCAACAACACCCCGGCCCAAAGCCATTTTGGAAGCTTGTACTCGATGTTGATCAAGGTTTCCTGTACACTTTTACGAGAACAGAATGGGCACGCGCTGCTTAAGCCCTCACAGTCACGGGAATGAGAAAATCCTATTGTTCCGAGAAGTAGCTGTAAGATGGCTGGCCCGGGATAGCGGTATCGGCGTAGAAGAGGCCGACATTGGCATGCCGAAGAGCGTGCTGATTGAGATTCACGGGTACCGCCGGAGTTTCGGCCTGAAGGCCCAGATTCGAAGACAAGGTTTTGGGCTGGGGGGATGAGAACCGATCCCCTACCTGGGCTCGGTGCCAAAGCAGTTGGCGGTTCTCCAGACACGGCGATTGACGTTGATGTTTTCTTTTGGGTCTTGAGTTTCGCGTCCTGATGATTATCCACCGTGTACGCAGCGACTTGTGAATTTAAACACCCTGTGGGGAATTTCCGTACACCTCTTGGAGATGGCATCATTGACGTGCCTTCCGAGTGAGATCTGATGAATTATATTAGTACCATCGAGAACCACGAGCCTTTGTGAACTTTCTCACATTTTCTCTGCCATGGATTGAAGGGAAAATACAGTAGCAAGATGCAAGTTAACGGCTACTTGGAGATTTTCTTTCGCGTCGCGTGCCTTGACAAGAAGCTTGGATATTCTGTTCTGCTTCAGCACCCATTTTCGCTTCCTTGCTAGGGATGCGGCCCCATTGCTCGGATCGACCGCGCAATACGCTGCGATATTTTCGAGGTCATCCTTGATTTGTCGCAACTGGGTGGCTGCTCGGAAAATTGATCTTGGTTCTGCTACCTTTGGGGAGGATGGATTGCGAGGAAAAAGAACCGGCAGAGATTGCAAGTCCTGGGTAAGGGTATTGATCGTAATGATCTTGTAGCTTGTTTCTTAGAGAAGTCCCGACAAGAACCGTCCCCCACGGGGCGCCTACCTCTTCTCTCAGGTTTGCAAAATCCTCCTGGACCTCGGAGATCTGCCTCACAAAGCCCAAGGTTTTGAGTGACACCTCCAGTAGCGTAATGCAGCTAGCGACGGCGCCAAGAGCCTCCATGTAGTGATATTGAGCGGATATGGTGAGAAATTGAGTGGTTAGAATAAACGCTTCTGGCTTGTAATAACTTGTCTTTAGGCTATGTTGGGGATAGGAAATAGTTGCGTTTACGGACTTAATAGACTGCAGGCCCTGTAATACGAAACCTTGCATGGCTGAGCTGAGGGCCCGCTGCAGGTGTCAAGAGGCCGAATCTGCCTCGCGAAGCACCTTGGAAATGCCAGCCAATGAGGGGCGCACCTCGAAATACGTTCTGGTCGATCACTTACGAATATTGTGCCGTGGTCATGTGAATGACGGAAGGTCCTTTAAAAATGTAAGATTCTATGGTCGCACGAAAAAACAAGGCAGGGCTGTAAAGTGGTCTTAGTCCATGGCTCACTGAGGTATCGCCAGTATTCCTTAATATTTGGGATTTGCTGGTGAAGTCGTACAGCACATTATGAAACATGCTCTGCGAGTCGCTAAATCGATTGGAGGTTCATATTTCCCACAGCCACGTGATAGGCAACTGACCCAGCACGTGCTGCGCTCCTGCAAACGGTTTCTCCCTTTTTTATATTCGGATCCTCTGACTGACCTGTGTAGAGAGCCAACTTCGCCCAACTCTCGCTTTCTGATTTCGAGCAACGCTGGTTAGTTGGAATATCTCGTTAGGTGGCCGGCTGGACTGACCAGTTTCCCCTTCAAAAGGCTCACGCGAGGACCTGGCTGTTTGCGGATGGTAGCACTCAAGCCTGGACGCCACATGAACCAAGGTGGAAATGGTAGTGCTCCCTTCGAAAAGTATCAACAAGATCATGTTCGGCGTTTCGGAATCCGCGGACCTCGGGCTTCAAATAGATATCTTTTTGAATGCCGAACAAGCGTGGGCGCGATTGAAAGAGATATAAAGTGCCTTTGCACCGCAAACACTATGCGAAAGTGGAAGAAGTGTATCCGTGGGCCATATGACAGAGTCAAGGACTGAGCTCCTCTCATAGCGCATTGCAATCGCAACTACAGAGCCGACATAACATATATGAGAATGGGGTGAACTGCCTTTTTTCGACCTCGATCCTTCCCAATAATCGGGTATGAAGTTTCATATTATAACTTTAGATAGACTCTCTCACTCTCCCTCTTCCTTTCTCTGTCCGCTAGCTATTATATTTCTAGGTCTAACTCATCACTCCGACTATTCCATACTTAGATGAATGGCTTTCTTGAGCGTTTGACTACCACTAGAGGAGACCTCAGCTTCTGAAGCTTCCTGCTCATGCTTCGGGAGTGGGGCGTTCTTCGCCTAGGAGGTCGACTCGGAACACGCTTGGTTTTCCTGGAAGGCGATCTACTCTTGGTGCGCTTAGGCGTCGGTCTGTGTGGAATCGCGATGGGAATCCTGGAAGGGGAGTACTAGGGCTCTTGGGTTTGCGTTGTCCTGAGCCCAGAGGCGACTGGCTGTCTTGCTACCCTTTCCTTCAAATATCTCATCAAGCTCGCTTGGGCTCATGTCGTCAAGGATACAACTGTTATAGGAGCCGCAGGGTGATGTCTTTACGGGAACAGGGATGCGGCTGGGCGGAGGAGTATTTGGTCGCTTGGGGGGGAGGGGCACTCGAGGGCTGGGGCTTATGGGGATCATGTTGGGGAGTTTTCTTGCCAAACTTGGCTGGGTCGGCGTCGTCGAAGTAAACACCCAATTCATATGATAGAGCTTGGCATTGCGGACACAAGCGCTGCGGTTTCCCTTCAGCCATACACAGACTTGCGGGATTCTGGCCTTTCATGCCTCGTTTGTCGATAAGTTTGATGAAAAAACTTTAGATTCTCTTCCGAAGCGAGTCG
Organism: Clonostachys sp. G952; assembly: GCA_027569935.1. Lineage (NCBI taxonomy): Eukaryota > Fungi > Ascomycota > Sordariomycetes > Hypocreales > Bionectriaceae > Clonostachys > Clonostachys sp. G952. Next base: position 409,006 of record JAPDLB010000027.1, read on the forward strand.
GTCTGGATGATCCTTTCTAAGTGTTCTCTGCCTTATCGAGACCACCTCCTCTAGTAGACTGATTGCCTCTTTTATCTGCCCGTTTTCTTGGTAAGCACATGCGAGTGCGTGCTGTGATGCTAAGCGGGACGGGTGATCCTCTGCAAGGCCTGATTCAATAAAGACTACCTCCTCTAGTAGACTGACTGCCTCTTTTATCTGCCTGTTTTCTTGGTAAGCACATGCGAGTGCGTGCTGTGATGCTAAGCGGGACGGGTGATCCTCTGCAAGGCCTGATCGGATTAAGACCACCTCCTCTAGTAGACTGACTGCCTCTTTTATCTGCCCGTTTTCTTGGTAAGCACATGCGAGTGCGTGCTGTGATGCTAAGCGGGACGGGTGATCCTCTGTAAGAAGGCCTGATTCAATAAAGACTACCTCCTCTAGTAGGTCAACTGCCTCTTTTATCTGCCCGTTATCTTGGTAAGCACGTGCGAGTGTGTGCTGTGATGCTAAGCGGGACGGGTGATCCTCTGTAAGAAGGCCTGATTCAATAAAGACTACCTCCTCTAGTAGGTCAACTGCCTCTTTTATCTGCCCGTTATCTTGGTAAGCACTTGCGAGTGTGTGCTGTGATGCTAAGCGGGACGGGTGATCCTCTGCAAGAAGGCCTGATTGGATTGAGACTACCTTCTCTAGTAGGTTAACTGCCTCTTTTATCTGCCCGTTCTGTTGGTAAGCACTTGCGAGTGCGTGCTGTGATGCTAAGCGGGACGGGTGATCCTCTGGAAGGCCTGATTGGATTGAGACTACCTTCTCTAGTAGGTTAACTGCCTCTTTTATCTGCCCGTTATCTTGGTAAGTACTTGCGAGTATATGCTGTGATGCTAAACGGGACGGGTGATCCTCTGCAAGAAGGCCTGATTGGATTGAGACTACCTTCTCTAGTAGGTTAACTGCCTCTTTTATCTGCCCGTTCTGTTGGTAAGCAACTGCGAGTACGTGCTGTGATGCTAAGCGGGACGGGTCGTCCTCTGCAAGAGCTTCATTCCGGAATCGTACCACACTCTCAAGCACTTCAATCGCTTCCTGACCGCGCCTATCTTCATTGAGGGAAATTCCAACTAAATGCCCCAAACGGGACTCTTCATGGTCGAGCGTAGCAGCATTTTGCAGAGCCCGTAACGAATGAGGAAGATATTGTCTCCAGACCTCGCGATTCTCCCAGTCAACAGATGGGAAGACCATGATGATCTGAGACGTAGCTTCCCTCAAAGTACACGAATTTTCTCCGTGGTTGCTATTCCACGTCTGAGTCACCAAGTGAACAAGGCTGTGCATATCATATATACCGTTCTCCTTTCGCTGGGATAGGAACCCATATCCTAGAAGTGTCCCAATAGCTCGGTATAGCCGTATCTCAGAATCCTCGGGAAATATGGATTGAGGGATTGCCTTTGGCTCGATCCAGGCTAGGAATGAGAGAAGTCTGGTGGCAGTTGTGTCTGTCTCGCTAATCCGATTGAAAGACACGAGCCACGACGCAACCACAGCATTTGCGCTTTCAGGATATCTCGTCTCATCCTGAAACTCACTGCTGAGCAGCTCAACCATATTCCCATCGGCCTGGTTGATTAAGTCAAGATATTTGGCAATTGAAACACTATTCCTGTTGATATATGCTGCAGCCTGAGTAATTGCCAAAGGTAAATGAGTGAGTGTTCGTAAGAGGGCTTCCGTGGCGGCTTCATCTTCAATTAAGTCCTTCTGAATAAGCAACTTTTCAAGATGTCCTTTCGCCTCCACTGGAGACATCTCGGGGATTCTGATAACCTCGCTGGTAGCAAGATCACTTGCGATCTCTTGAGATCGTGTCGTAAATAGCATCAATCCGTCCCTGCTTTTGGGAAGGAAGGAATGTATAGGTCGTCCGAGGATTTGCGCATCGTCCACATTGTCCAGAATAAGAACCCATTTCCCAGAAGCTTTGGAGCTTAGGTATTGCTGCACCAATGCCGTGGCATCATTGTCATTAGTCGTAGAAGATTGATGAATGTCGCATTGTGTGGCGATTTCCCGGCAAGATTGCTCAAAGCCAGCTTTGCTCAGCGCCGAAAGCCAAAAAACCGAAACGTCGGGCTTGTTCTCTTCGACCCAGAACGCAAACTGGATGGCGATCTGAGATTTACCGATGCCCCCTAAGCCAACCAGGGCAAGTCTGTTGTATCCGTTCTTGGTGAACAGGGTTGTTGAGATCTTAGATAGAATGTCGTCCCGTCCTACGAAACGGGGGTTCATCATGAATGGAATGCAAAAAAACACTCGGTCTAAGAGATGTAAGCAAAGGCCATCGCAAGAACTGGCTGGTTAGCCTACTTGTTTTTGTGGTGTCCAGCTGAGGTGCCCCGGCCTCTAAAGAGAGCGAGGCTGTCATATTGGTGATGATTCTTGCGGAGCTTGCCTCTACCGGTGCCCGGTGGATGAAATGCTGTATAACACCATGAATAGTTCGATAGCGGTCATCTTCCCTGCCTGTGCACTTGACCATTTGTTTATGGTCAGCATCGAGCGTCTCAACCTTCTCAAAAGCTTGGGGCAGGCCAAGCCTCGATGAGAAATCGTCAACAATCTAGAGACTGGTCAACATTGTCTTGGAATCAAGTCCGTGGATAGATGGAACCTTCTCAATATGTCCTGGGATTGTCGCCATAGGCCGCCCTTCCTGAAAGGAATGGATGTGTAGTCGAAAATCATGCACAATATTTATGAATTCTTCATGTATCGTATCAAGTGCAAGGCTGTTCACGTCGAGGGACTCCACGAGCCCGATGTTCGGAGAAAAGGCAAGGCGCGCCAGCTTGGCTGCGGTCACGCCCCAGCCAGCAGCGCGACTCCCACGATGAGGAGTGCCGAGAAAGACGATTAGCTTGGTTCTTGATTGGCACACTTTCGACGTTCGTATGGCCTGAAGAACGTGATGTTAGATTATAAATGTGTCAAGGTAAGGGAGACCAAATACCTCTTTGAGGATGATGCCCCCTAGGCTGTGTGCAACAAAAATCACCGGATGCTACCAAAGTCTTAGTTCATGAAGTTGAATAGAGCTTTGATGGGGAATGACCTCGTTCTTTATCTCCCGCTCAAATCGTCCAGCAAGGTCTCGGCCGTGCTGGAATACGCTATTTTCATTATTTGGCGTAAATACACCACTTATTACTTCTGAATTGTATCCGTATGTCCATACAATGGCTTCGGGGATATCGTGGGGTATGAACTCGTGTGGCCAGAAGGGACGGGGCTGTGGGTTGCTTGGCCCGGGACTGGATCGATCGGATCGGAGTCGGGACTTGTCGCGCTTGAAGAAAGTTTTGAGTCTCGATGTAGGTTTGGAAGTAGGCTCCCGCTCGGTATCCCGACCTTCGTCAGAGCCGCGACCCCACGTATTCTGTGGATGGCCCCGAAGACCATGGATGAAGATGATGCTTGGACACGTCAGCAGATCTCTGGGGTACGGGGAGCGTATTTTGACCAACTTCCATCGTGGCGGCTCGCTCCTTGCCACGTCCTTTCCGAGCCGAGTAAAACCATTTCGATTAACTGCAACCATGGTGGAGGAGGAAAGCTCTTGATGGTTACTTGATGGCAGGAATCTTCAACGGAGGCAACCGAATGTTGATGCTGTTGTCAGCTCGCCGGCGGTTGGAGAAACATCGGCACTTCAGCCCAATCATGATGCCCAAGCATGATGCCCAAGCTGAGCGAACCGCCACGCGTGGTTCGCTTTATTCTGACAGTACATTTATTTATGCAGAGTGACGCAGCCTAGAACGTCACCTTGGCGTGGCTTGGGAATGCAGTAATAAGAGTGGCAGACACCGAAGTTTTGTTGTTCAACAGTCCCACCTGAGGGAAACAGGACGGCGACGAGTCTCTCAGCATAGTAAAGGAATTTTTCCAGGGACTCGCCCGACATAGCTAAGGATGTAGATTATTGGTAACAAAAAAAGTGAACTGGATGCATGAACGGGTTTTTATCATAGGAAGAATTGGGTTGATTTGAGTTATCGTACTAGAGAAAAAAATAAAATAGAGAGATATGTCAAGCCAAGTGGGTGACAGAAAAAATGAGACACCTAACGGAAGGGTGGTTATTAATCGACTGCTTTTTGCGATGAATACCTAGAGAAATTCAGTAGTATCAAAGAGAAATAAAGTGACAATACATGCGGTATTATCTCTGATGTCTTATTGGGACTCAATTATCTGATAATATCGGTCGCTGACTTGAGAATAAGCAGCTTAATGTTTGAGTATCTTAATTTCAATGTCACCCACTTGCGAGCCTATGGACCTTCCTTAAAAATGAATATCCTTCGCTCATCATTGCTTGTCTATATCATTAACGTGACTTAAAACATCCGTGACCAAGCTCTCTTAGCCAAATATCCAAAATATCCATTAAAGCTCGGGATCATAAGAAGTCCCACCTGAACAATAAAAAGCCAGACGGCTATCCAATCCGTATCCGACTCGATCTTGTTTCGCTGGATGATCAGTTCCACCCAGAGGATGAGAGGCCAAGCAACGAGCAGCATGGCCGCCGAGCCGACGATGATCAGCGGGTAGCGAAGATTGGAGATCGTCTTTAGGCCCTTGAGCAAAGACGTGGCCTTCTCCTCTGCGCCGCGGTCGCGCCGTTCGATCTCCATGAAGATCGGGATGGCGAGGCACGCGATGACGGTGGTGAAGGCGAAGAAGGAGTCGCCAATCTGCCAGACCAGGATGAACTTGTGCCAGCCGTCGGTGAGGGTGCGCCAGCCGAAGAAGAAGAACTGGTACTCCTCGTAGCCGGCCTCCTGGTTGGTGGCCCAGGACATCCAAGCTGCGACCGTGTTGAGAATCATGACGCCGGCTGTGCCAAGGCCAAGAAGGATGCCCATCCAGATGTTGCCTGACGTTACGCCTCCGAGGTAGGAGATGGAGTAGATGGTGTTGAAATGGACAGGCAGCAGGGAGAGGGCGTGGAGGTGGTGAGCCCTAATGTCATTGTACCATTTCAGTTGTTGGTACCAGTTGAAGGCAAGAAAGCCCAGACTGGTGAAGCCGCTGCTGTCATATCCTGCAACGGCCTGTGCAGGAGCCAGTAGCAGACTGGTGTAGATGAGCCCTCGATTGAGCACGCTGAAGCCGTCGACGGCATCAACAGTGTCGCTCATTTTGATCACTGGCGGGCGGGGACGTGGGTTCCAAGCTCAGTGTACACGAGGACACAGAATTAATTAAATGACGCGCGATAGAAGCAGCCTCTATGCCTCTGTATGGATTTGAATTGTGATTGTTGGTCAATCCTTGGACAGAATCTTGCGGCGGCTCGAGGCGAACTGGGGTCTGACGCACTTTTATCGCTGGGCTTCGGACCGTGCCTAGACAATCTCAGAAACTACCAGGCGCCAATCTCCCCTCAGTCTTTTCGCCCTGGCTGTATGGCAGAAGGGGCAGTGCATCCACTCGGTCTGTTAGGCAGTCTGGCAGTGCAACCAGGACCCAGCAGCTGAAAAGACGTGTCCAATGGGGTGTTTTCGTGATCCCACTGAGCTGCATGATCCCTGTCTCAGCGCCTCGAAGCCGCTCTGGAGCCACAGCGAATTCCAGTAAGGCAGCTTCTGATCAATGTCAGGCGTCTGCCCTAGCGTCCAAGAAGGAGGGAGCGAAGAGGTTCGCCTACTGTCTGGCAGGGCTGTGCCACGCAAATGTGCTGCCGAACACCCGCGGGAACTCAACCTTTGGCAGAGCTGATGACCCCCCCCTGCTGTTGCAAGATGAGGCCATTCCTCTTGTAGCTCGAGTCCTCTTCAGCTAAGCCCAGCTCAGCCCAAGCGGCTGAGAAAATGCAAGACAGACCCCTGTTCGACGAGCCCAAGACGGTGTATTGCGCCACATGGAGAGGATTCGCGATCTGCCCTGGAGACGACGTCGATCTGGGCTTGACCTTCAAGCACATTGGAATGTGGTTTGGGTAGACAGGTTATTCACAAAATACAAGGCCTTACGGATGCCTTTTTGGGGGGCGAGTAGAAAAGGATCGATTATTCCGAGAAGTATCCAGTATGTAATGCACGTAGCTATGACTTGATCATGGCCCACTTTGAAAACCCCATGGGCCATGAGTGTCTGGCAACATATCTAGCATATCGCTACCTTTCGGACTGGCTAAGAGAGAAAAGCCCTTTAAACGCCTCATCTAGAGAATAGTAGACAGAACCCCACATCCCACGTGAGTCATTTAAACCACATTCAAACAACATATGCCCACCAACCACTGAGCTTTCCAATGCTCCACGAAAGGAGGTCCATTACTTTAGTTCAACCGGACATGGAGCTGAGCGAGGGCGGCTCTGCTGAGTCGCTCGAAATGTCTCTAAGTCGGCCGAAGCGCGTAGACCTAGCAACTCGCTTGGGCCGTGGGAGAGCCTCAGGGTGTTCCCGTTGTCGTTTGCGACCTCTTGTCGATTTAGGCTTGGGGATTCCTATAACGGCACCCTCCACATTGTGTGATCGTGCCTCGTACCAATCACGAGGTTGAAGGATGTCCAAATTCTCAACCGGTCTTACAACGCCTAGGCTCTTCTTAGCACATTATACCAAGAGTTTAAAGAAATCATTAAGCACTTACAGAATGATGCTGCCTCTTCTTCCTCGTCGCTGTATTCTGAGCCACTTTGCACGTCGTCGACAGAGACAGGAGAGACTTGACTCTCATCGCTCTGGGATTGGCTCTCTAGTGAACGAGGAGAGACCTCGGACTGTGTAAGCGCCGGAATCTCATCTACAGTGAGATCGATTACTTCTGCTGGTAGGCGGGGGACCTTGCACATTTCCGACATCAAAGCAATAGAGTCTGGTTCATTTTGTTTGGCGATGATAGCAAAGTACTCTGAGCCCCGGTTCAGGTTCTCGAAGGAGTAGCAGCCAAGTCCCGGCTGGACCATCATGGAAAAGCAAGCCGTTGGCTTCACGTCTTCTGCTGGCTCCTCTTGTAATTTCTTGCAAGGCAATTTCTCTGGATCAACTATGTGTCAGAGGCAGCAGTGTTAGTACATGATGTAAATACGCTATGTTATAGGGAAAGGGATTCGACTGACATTCTTTGGAGAGGAGGCGATCATGAATTTCCTGGCAGCTGACCTTATGATGCAGCTGTACATTGATCACTGCTTCCTGGCACCATGACGAGAGGCGATTCCACTCCAAAATGAGCTTGTTCTCATTACCCGACGGACTTTGCTGTAGCGTGACACTGTTGTTGATGTTGATGTATTCAAAAAGCCTCTGAACAGCACAGTTGGTGACCCTTCTCTTGTCCCACTCTACGGTGTGGTCTTCGGTTCCAGCGAATTGGTTTTTGGGTATCTGGTCAATGAGCTCCCTGACCAGCCATTGGACGGCATGGAAGAGCACGTCGCTTTCCGGGACGCCGGTGGATAGTCCGAGCTCTCTCACTACCTGTTCATTATCGAGCCATCTCTCGTGAATTTTGAAAGTGGCATCTTTGAAATAAGTGTGGAGGCGGAGTCGACCCGCCTGGACAAAGTCGACGTCGATATGGGCTACGCCAGGTATCCCTTGTATGCATGAGCGGAGAACTCTGCTGAGACTCTCGGCAAACTTGTCCACCGGCACCACTGCGATTCTTGACTTCAAAAACTGGTCCTCTTGCTCTTCCTTCGCAGTGTGGACGAGATGCAATCTGGATAAAATCGACCAGTAAGAATCAGGAAGCCTGGACCCCGTACGGCCCAATCCCTGTATGATGGTTTTGAGGCGAGGATCCTGTACCGTGGCATAGTTGGTTAGGTCTGGCAGCTCAAAATGTAGATTTGGAAAAGGGAAGTTACCATCGAGTGGTCACAAACATACCTCGGACATCTCTTTATCAGAATAGTACCATTTAGCCTGATCAGAAAAGAGATGGTCTCTCAACTTCTTTGCCAACTCAATTCCCATAAGCGACTCAGCCAAGTGCACATCCGCATATATAGGATCGGTGGAGAGAAGCATCTCATGGAGGGCCGCAATGAGATCTGGTTTCTGTTGCAACGCGTCATTCCAGATGTTGAGAATTGTGCGGCATTCTTGAGTTGAGCTTGCAATGGATTTCCTGTCGCGGTTGGTTGCGCCATGCCGAAAGTTGTATGCGTACTTGAGTGGCCGTCCTGATATGCTTGCAGAGTACCCTGGACTAGACTCCATGAGCAAGAGGCCTTTCAGGTAGAGGTTTCCCTGGACTGAATCGTTGAGGATAAGCTCGCCGTGCTTGGTTATGATGAGCGTTTCCTCTTGGTTGGGTAGATCGCGCAGGAACAAGGCTGAGCGGCACCACATATTGAAGGTCTCCAACGAAACATGCTCCCGGTGTGTTGATTCACCAATCCCATCTCTGCCCTTGCCCTTTTCGCCAATGAAGAATCTCACATCATGATAGGGAGACACTTGAAAAGGAACAGCATGGTCATCCTTGAGTTTCTTTGCAGAACGCTTCTCTCTGATGACAGCTTCTTGCTGCATTTTATTGAGCCTCGCGACGAGCTTACCAGCGGTAGTGAAGTTGAAGTTCCACGTGACGTTGCCGCTGATGCAACGCACGCGATGGTTTCGGCGTAGGAAAACCAACAGGGCGACTTTCAGGCCCTCCCCATGGACACCGGCTTGATTTTCGTTCCCTCTCTTGTCACTTTGTCCAAAGTCCAAGTGTTTTAGCTCCAGGGACGCAGCCCGGTTGGTGATTTCGACGATCCCGGTGCCATGTCGCCCGGAAAACCTGATGAAGCCCATGCAGGAATCATCATCAGAGGCTCCAGGTGCTTTATTTAGTGCCTTGAAGAGTATGTCTGCTTTCAGATCGGTCGACTTGTCCTCTTTAACAACACAGAACTGGGTCTCTTTCAGTTTGAATGACTGGATGATACCGTCTCTCCTGTAGTGCCGCCCGCTAGTTAGAGAGAGTCCATGCCAGCTCCAGGGATGAGGCTAAAACGACGTACCAATTCTGCACAAGCTCGCGGAAGGCTGCCGAGGTATTCCAGCTCGGGCTGTAGTTGGATCGAATTGGAAAGCAGATGGTGAGACTCTTTTTGATGGAGCTCAGAGCAGTTTCCTCTTGTTCTACGTCGAAAGACTCGCTCTCGTAGCCGGCATGCTCAAAGGCAGAAGTCTCAGGGTCTTCCAAGACCTGCCGAATAGTGGGCTTGCTCGCCATTTCGCGGTGACGATCTTTGGCTGACGAGGTAACCCAAGATCAAGAGATGCAGGAGGAGGAAAGAACGGGCGGATGCCCAACCCCCGCATCCTCAGGTCGCACCAACACGACGTGTTGGTGCGACCAACAATTCTAGGCTGCCAACACGGTACGCAGCTTTGAATACACTGTGCAGTTTGCATTGGATAACGGCATTTTGAAGAAGAAAAGCTGGCCATGGGCTATGTTTGTGTCTTATTTTTGTACATGAACTCCTTATTGCTGACTTCAATACTGAGAAATCGACATTCAAGGCAAGTTGGAACCGATATCGACATTCGAGGCAAGTTGTAACCGATATGTGTATATGCCCCCGCATAGGCCTCTACCCTCGCTAGCATGAGGTTATCTGGTAATGATGGATTGTTATTTTTATTTGAATTGTTGCCGAGCTGTGTTGTCTCAAACCCAATGCGTGATTGCTGGGAGCATTATTAAGTCAAAGGAGCATTGATCAGCAATGATTCAGAATTGCCTGCTTCAAACATCACAATATGGTAAAATAAATCAAAACATTCCTAGAAGAGTGGTGATGATACAATCTTTGAATGAACACTTAATGATGAAAGCCCCGTAACAATCATGACCAAGGCTCAACACATGATAATCAAACATCGCCAATATTTTGGTGTCAGTGTATTTGCTAAAACAATTTGACCTGGGGACAGTCAGCGAGAAATTGAAAGTGGCCGAATATGACGTTAGGCCACACAACCATGATTTGCTATCACAAACGGAAATATCTGGACTCTTCCTCTAAACTTAGATGAATTGTTTCTACCCCACTGATACAAAACGGAAAAGGTTACACGCCGAAAGGTGACGGTTGGAAAATTCTCCAGTTTCGGCCGAGATAGGATCGGAGATGGTAGGATAGGAAGTTACGGCATGGGAAGCAAAAGAGAGGAAGTATTAAACTAATTTTAGTCACCCGTAAAACTGACGAGATACACACAATTTTGTAGGTTTACGCTGATATGATATTCGACTAGTATTGAAGGGCTGGATAGATTTAAGGGGATTAAACTGGTTTTGACCTCTTAAGATCATCTGCCGAAATCTGCTATGCTAGATCAAACATAAGAATCCCACAGGCAGACCACCCGAGGAAGATCTAGCCAAGAATACGACCATGATTTGGTCACCGCATACTTGCTCTCTTGCGGCATCTTTCTCGTTCCTTTCTGGTGGCCCAGGTGTGTATTCCCATCCCCGGAAAACATACAAGCCATGACCCTCTCTCGTTTCATTTGCAACACGATCAATAGTGATCTGTTCATCAGGTATGTCTTGGCCGTCTACCACGACCTGTATTGCGGGTGGGCGGTCGCCGCCGGCCGAATTAACATGAACTGTTCCCTCAAACTCAACTCGTAATACTCCTTTCTCCGTGGCACGTTTAGAAGCACACTTCGTAACGAGGAGGTATGGCCTAGTCTTGATTGAAACGCTTTTAGATGACAACTGGATGAGGTCCGATGGCAGCGCCGGAGTGTGTGGTGGAGGGCTTCTTAGTTTCGTCTGCGTCTCAAATGCATTTGCCCACTTCAACAGATTTTCGTCATCAAATCCACGGCCGGCAAATGTCAAACCAATGGGCATGTCCTTGCCTGGTATCATTCCCATTGGGACGGTCACTGTCGGGATGCCCAGATGGCGTAGGGCCCTGTTCCCGGCGCTGTAGAAAACACCATTAGCCCAGGCGTGGGCAGCATGAGCTGAGTCAACGTCGGCATCAGCAAACCCAACGTCTCCAGCTGCCGGGAAAACGAAACAGTCACACCCGTAACGTTCAAGATAGTCATCTGAGAGCTGCTTGCGCATCGACTCGAGTGTGATAGAGGCAGAATCTAGATTTTTGATATCGAACATTGACCCGGTGCCCTCTCTTACATATTCGGCAAGCTTGCCCCAATGAATGACATTTTGTGTTGGCTGATTCTCAACCTCGGCTGGTGTTCGCAGTGAATCTGGGTAAATGTTGTGTTCATCGACACTGGCTAAGTTTGGAGTATTTGGATCTCCATTTGAGCGGAGAAAGAGGTCCCAGCCATGTGCAATAAGCGGGCCTTTTTCAGTCCATTGCCATTTCTCGGGCAGTCCTGTGACGCCTTGTAGTAACTCAGGATTCTCGTAGGCTGTGACAGCAGGGAAGTCGGGTACCAGTACAATCTCGGCTCCAAGAGACTCAAGCTTCTTTCTAGCCTCGCTCCAGACCGTAATCACGCCCTCACTAGTGGTGACTGGGGTTGCCCCCCCAGGGCTCCTGCCGCCGATGTACATCTCCGGAACTGCTATCCGCAGACCCTCAAGTGATACCGACTTGGAGATGTTTTGAAAGAGGTTGGCGGAAGGCTTCCCTCCCCATGGCTCTGTAATAGACACATATGGCTGGCTTCTCCAGTAGTCTCCTTCGGTAACTGGATCCTTGGCAGATATTACCTCAAGAATTTTGAGCATATCACTCATTGTCCGAGTATGTGGGACCACAACATCACAAGTTGGGTACAGGGGCCAGTTTCCCCGGATGGAGATCCAGCCCCTCGACGGTGTATATGCAACTAGCGCATTGTTGGAGGCCGGAGAACGCCCTGATGATACAGTCTCTTCACCCATCCCAAAAGCCGCGAAAGAAGCCGCCGTTGAGACACCAGACCCGTTCGATGAGCCGGAAGCAAAGGCAGCCGCCAGGAACTCTGGATTGTAAGGGCTCTCTGCCCTGCCGTAGATGCCGCGTTGCATTCCCCCATATGCCATCGACGGCATGTTTGTCTTCCCAATCAGAACTCCACCAGCTGCACGAATGTTGCTGACGGTGAAGGCATCCTCGTTGGAAATGAGATTCTTGAAAGCCGGCGATCCACAGGAGACAGTCATGCCCTTGACTTTGAAACTGTCCTTGACGGTAAAGGGAATACCTTCAAGGCGACCTGCCTGGCCTGAAGCACGACGAGCATCTGAGGCAGCGGCTTCCTCGAATACGTTGGGATTGAGAATGGGAATTGAGTTTAAGAGAGTGTTTCGGCAGTCATATTTCGAGATGCGTCGCAGATACAAGGCCACAAGCTCAACTGATGATAGGGAGCCAGAGGCCAGGGCGTCTTGAAGACTATCGATGCCAGCCTCCACGAGATTGAACGTTGCCATGATGTGTTTATCGCCTGCACAGGTATCAAATATTGAATAATTGACTACAGTATAGGGATCATGAGGGGGCATGTTGCCCCCTCATGAACTTATCAATGATGCTCTCGTGAATTATGAATACTTTTCTCATGATATTTTTTCAATAATACCATCGAAATAAGAAGAGATATTCCGATGGAAACCGAGCGAGCTGCCAACTCAACTCGCGGCCGATTTCGCAGTGAGTGTCTGTGGTGCATGAAGGTCACCATCCGCGGCCCTCTCATTCGCCTGCCGTGGGATTCCATTACTCGAATGCTCGCCTGGCCGACGGCGGTGGCCAAACCTGGTTAGCTGGTGGTGTGATGAGAGGGCGAGCACGAAATCACTGTGTGAGAAAAGGGCCGCGGATTTCCGTCGCTCGCGCCAGTCCGATGCCTCGCGGATTTCCGTGCCCCTCTCCCTCTGTCCCGGCTTGGACTGACTCGTGCTTTTTATTCTAGAACGTTTAGTCTGGACATACCTAGTAAAATAAAGATACGTCATTCAGAAGATTAAAATCAAATAACAGCAAGCAGGGGCCAATTATTCCAATGATTTGGCCGTGGAAATAACCTAGTGCTTTCGCGCCGAGTTCTCAGTCTTACGCCCAGAAAAACTTTCTTCTACCAACAACGGAAACATGTCGTCCTCCCAAGCTGTCCAGCGCATTAGTATCCGCTGGCTCCCGGAGCCAGCATACGAAGATACCGACACAGTTGCTTTGAATGTTGGCGGTTATTTCATTGACCTGCGGGTGGTCAAAGAAACGGGCTCGATCCAATGGAGCCGAGCTGGAGAACGAATTCTGCTTAAAGAGAATCCATGTGAGCTTTCCCAATCACATTTCCTCAGAGCAATGAGCTAGCGTATTGATTTATTCCGGCAGTAACGTTCCGCTGGACACATATTATTGATTCTCTGGGCCTTACTGTTCCAGATGAAGCGCACTTTGAAAGACTGCCGAACGGGGACGATTTGGAGATCGGATCCACCCCATGCCCTCATAAAGGAGGCGCCCTGACAGAATACGAAGAAGTCTGGAGAGACACCACGTCTAGAAAAGAACCGGATGATCTATCATGGATTCTACAGAGCGCAGATGGAACTACATTCATTGGAAGAGTCGGGACAATATATCTGGCCATCCGGAAAAGTGAGACAGGGGATTTTTCTGCAAGAAGAGAAGATTTGAGCTCGTCTAGTCAAACTTGGGAGGTCACCTTCGAATCTGGGAAGGTGGAATCGCTCCCAAGGGCGAGTAGCGCTCTGAAACAGATTGGAGCGACTAAAAGAGTTGAGCATGGGACATTGCACGTTGATGACATCAACTATATCGTCAGAGCATTCAGCAACTCGTAAATATATGGTTTATTTTCTATCGTAAAGTAGTTAAAGTCTTAAATTACTCATAGCAATACGGAAACAATTCGTTATGTGCTTGCCCGTATCTTGTGTCTTTGATGCCGGGTGGTTTTACAACATCGTGGAAAGCTTAGAAGAAATGCCCGCAGACAAGACTCTCCGTTGATCCGGACGTATCAGAATGAGCCCTGAGAAAGATCGTATGATAGATCAAAGAAAGAGGAACGCTGCAGCATGATTCGTATTTGATGACCCACGCGTCTTGATGAGCATGATATGTCCCCCATGGGGAAAGCAGGCCTCCAATACCTTGCCTCCTCCCAGGACGTTCGTCGGAAAACCGCTAGCGCCGGACTGACGCGAAGCCAGACATGACCGCCGGCCGACATATCAAGCCGAGTCAGTTTGTGGCAATTACCCTTATCAGAGTGTCAGTCAACCCCACATCGACCCCAGAGTTTGCTGGTGCTATCGTCTATCTTCGTCTAGTGGATCAGATTCACACACGGCTTTGATACCACTGTGCACAAGATTCGTCTAATCAACCCCTAGTACTTGCGGCTGGCCAGTGACCCAGGCTAGTCATTTTCATGGCCCGAAGGCCTGCTACATACATTCTCCGGGGGTATATGTTCTTCGTCTCATCCTTACTTCCAAGGCTCTGTCAACAGCAAGGCCTTCATCACATTCTCACAATTCACAGATATCCTGGCCTGTCTCGGGGCCCACTCCTCCACAATGGACAATTCTTCCCCCAAAGCCGCCAACGGGTCGACAGAGAAGATAGATCCCAGCCTCGATCGCAATGACTTAGTCGAAGAAACCATGAAAAATGAAGCCGCTGACGATAATGGCGAGGTATTCAACCAGGCCGAATTCCGCGCTCTAGGATGGTGAGAACCTGTGGAATTAACATCACCACCAATGAAGTTTTTAATCCACTGACACAGCCGATTTGAACAGGATCCGGACTACCATCATTCTTATGAAGCTTTGCTTCGCCACTGGCGTACTTGCAATCCCTTCAGCATTCAGTGTTGTTGGGTATGGACCTGGAATTGTCCTCCTCCTTTGCTGGGGCGCGATGACAACATGTATGGTAACATTTGGCTAAGATATACGAGCTATTCTAATGTTCGCCATTCCAGACTACGCGTATGTCATGTACGCTTTCCGAATGAAGTATCCAGGAGTGCACAGCATCGCGGACGCTGCAGCCATTGTCGGAGGTCCAATTTACCGAGAGGTGGCATGCTTTCTTTTTCTCCTTTGCTGGATGTAGGTAAAACACTTTGCGTTTTTCACGCCCCGATACTCTTCTAACTCTCACCAGTCTCGCCTCTGGATCGGTTTTCATCGGGCTTGCCCAGGGCCTGAAGATTCTTGCGGGTGGCAGAGGTTGCAGTGTAGTTTGGACACTGGTGGCTGCCACATGCTCGGCCATCGCTTCGAGTATCCCGACTCTCGGAAAGCTAGCCTTTCTTACCTGGATCGGCTTTGCGTCCATCTTCACAGCTGTTTTCATTGTGGTGTGAGTAAATAACGGTTCCCTATTCATGACAAAACACTGCTCCTCTTACAGTCCTAATCTAATGGTTTATAGAGTCGGGGTGACGCAAGTTGATAGACCTGCGGCAGCTCCGAAGACAGGTGATTTTGTTCTTGAAGTTGTTTCGGTCGCTAGCCCTGGATTTGTAGCGGGCCTGACTGCAGCAATTAATCTTTTCGGTGAGTTTTATTCACCTTTTCTAAGACTCTTTTAACAATTTCAAATATAGCCGGCTATGCCTCGACTCCCACCTTCATTCCCGTCATTGCCGAGATGAGGGTGCCCAGATCTTTCCCCAGGGCATTATTTAGTTCTCAGGCTCTTCTAGTGGCGTGCTATGTATCATTCGGAATGGTAGTTTACTTGTGAGTGACTGTATTCCTCTCAAAGGTACATTAGTTATTGACGGGTTACGTTTATAGCTACTGTGGACAGTACGTGGCCAGCCCGTCATTGGCCAGTGCTGGAGGTCTGATTGAGAAGGTCGCATATGGAATTTCAATTCCCGGCTTCATCATGACTTCGACTTTATGGATCCATCTTTCTGCTAAATTTGTGAGTGCGGATCAGTGGGTATTGAGGATATCTAACTCATGCAATGCAGCTTCTTGTCCGAATCCTCCGCAACTCCGAGCATCTGCAAAGCCACACGGCGATTCACTGGGCTACCTGGTTGTAAGTTCTTTTCTCCTATTACTTACACCATTTCTCTCGAATATTGGCTAATAAGACTCAAGTGGCTCAACTGTGGGAATCAGCGCAATTGCCTTTGTTATTGCCGTTGGCATCCCATTCTTCAGTTACCTAATTGGCCTGATCGGATCACTCTGCTGTGCACCAGCATGTGTAAGCTTCGACGCGATATCCTTCTATTGTTTCTGGTTCTAACAACATTAGTTCGTTATTCCCGCCACAATGGCAATTCATATGGATTGGGGAAATCACTCATCCAGCAAATCTAAGATGGCGCTGTTTGGGTTCCACGTGTTCACAGTTTTTCTTGGCTCATTCATGACGGTCGCCGGCTCATACACCAGCATCCAAAGTATCGTCAATGCTTATCACCAAGGAACGGTCGGAAGTGCTTTCACATGCTAAGTAGATATGTCGTGGTCGGGAAATTCGTTGGTCAGCTGTTGCGAATGAAATCAGATTGCTTGCTAAGGTTGAGGCGAGAAAGTGCCTTTAGATTTAACTTCTTTATTAGATCATCAGTTTCTAATATAGTTATTTCGTTTTAATACCACTAAACTGAGATGAAATTGTATAAAAAAGCATGTAATACACAGAAAGTGAGCGCTTTTGCAGATCTAAGGAGTTGCGCAATACAGTCTAAAGGTAAACAGACTCGCCTGAGAAGTTAATCTTTTAATGTACTACTTATTGTGTTAAGATGTCGAGTTTGACATATTCATTGCTGTTTTCACTTTGTACTCGAACTCTCTCATATGCATCCTTTTAGAGTACCTACATAAAAGACTCCCAGAAGGAGTTTTGTATAAAATTGGTACTTCAAGCGTCTTGTAATATTTATTTATTCATGCCAACTACAGTTTTTGACCAAGATTGACATGGACAGCCTTAGACTGGGTGTATGCTTGGAGGGCATACTGTCCCAATTCTCTACCTATGCCCGATGACTTATAGCCCCCAAATGGAATACCGAAATGTGAATCACTGGAGGAATTGATGAACACCATGCCGGATTGGAGTTTTCGAGCAACCCTGTGCGCCTTGCCGATGTTTTCCGTAAAAATAGCAGCAGCAAGACCGTAGCAACTATCATTTGCCTTAGCCATGACCTCCTCGACTGTACTAAATTTTGAGACGACGGCGACGGGGCCGAAAATTTCCTCTCGCACGATTTTCATATCTTCCGTGGTCTGTGTAATAGTATGTGAGAAACAGACCGTTTATCTCAGATGCTGGAACGTTAATGACTTACGTCTGCGAAAATGGTGGGCTCAATGAAATATCCCGTTTCTCCGTGCTTGACGCCGCCGTGCAGTAATCTGGCTCCTTCCTGTTTTCCCTGATCAATGTACCACAGAATTTTATCATACTGTGCCTTGGAGATCTGAGGACCTTGCCAAGTATTCTCGTGGAAGGGATCACCGATGCGATGGTGGTCCCTGGTGACTTCGACAAATTTCTCCAGGAAGCTTTCGTAAACGCTCTCCTGAACGTAAATTCTCGATGTCGATATGCATACCTAGATGATGCAAGTTTTAGCATAAATTGATAGAGTCAAGGGTCACAATTTCCTCGGATTGCCTTGCTTCTTACCTGCCCTTGATTGCTCATGATGCCAGTGTGACACCACTTAACTGCCTGGTCAAGATCTGCGTCATCAAAGACTAGGCTCGGGTTCTTTCCTCCACATTCTAGAGTGATGTTCTTCAGATTGGAGGCTGCCGCTCTCATAATAGTGCGACCCGTTTCTGTACTTCCAGTGAAGGCAATCTTGTCGACATCCATATGTTCCGCAAGCACCTTACCCGCTACCGATCCCAGACCTGGTATGATGTTGACAACACCTGGAGGGAAACCGGCCTCGGCCACTAGTTTACCAAAGTACAGAGCGGAGAGTGGTGTTTGTTCCGCGGGCTTCAACACCACGGTGTTGCCACAGGCCAGCGCGGGGGCGACCTTCCACGCCAGCATCATGAAAGGGTAATTCCTACATCTCTAAGTTAACACAAAAGACCCAAATTAGGGTTTCCAATGCATACCATGGTATTATCTGACCACACACTCCCATGGGTTCCTGTAGAACATAGGCCAGTTTGGCCGGGGTGGTTTCGATGGTTTGTCCACAGATCTTGTCAGCCGCACCAGCGTAATATTTAAACACGTTGCAGGACGCATTTATGTCGACACCTAAAGCGACAGAGTACGGCTTAACGTTGAGGCGTTAGATTTGAGGTCAAGCGATTCGGGGAGGACTGGGAGGGGTATCTGACCTTGCCATTATCCAGAGCATCAATACTTGCGAGGAGCTCCTGATCTCGGTGAATAAGTTCGGAAAGTTTAAGAAGCAGGTTTCCACGCTCGAGAGCCGGAAACTCCGACCACGTTCCCTCAAAAGCCCGCCGGGCTGCTTTCACGGCAGTGTTGACATCTTGCTCGGAAGCGCCCTGAAGAGTGATGATGGGTTCATCGAGCCTAACCCATCATATTAACACGGTCCATTTTAGTTTTCACAAATGTTATTTCGCTCAGGTTTGGACGTACGAAGGATTGAGAACCGTGAAATCATCCCCTGATCCTAGGATATACTGATTGTCAATGAAGAGACCAGTGGGCTGGTTGTATCTCAACCCATTGGGCAGAAGAATCTCGACAGATGTTGCCATGGTGAGTGAAGGCGCCAGGCTGAGAATTGGAAGATTCGGAGTACTCAATGCTATCGAGGTAGACCACTTCCATAATATCACCTTTTAATGGCCCTGGTCAACTCGCTTCCAAAAGCAGTAAGCTGGTGGTGCGGCCGTGCTAAGCTAGACCACGGCCATAGCATCACAGACGGTGGGTCAGTCTTCGGCTTGAGGCGGCGGATTCGAGCTATGGCGGGAATCCGCGAGAGTCGGAAATCCGCGCGTTTCTCAAACTTACGCTCGTAGTCTCTTCATGCACTTGACTACATAGTTGAGAGGAAAGTATGCGATTGGGCTATGATCTGATATCCATAATGATTTCCTAAAACCCCTAAGTCATGATGTATCGTTCCCAAAGCTCCTCGAATATGATAGATTGCCCAGTCAAGAGATTCTCGTGGTCAGTTTCCAACGTCGAGAGTACACCCAGACATCTTTGAAGAGACATATTCCTTCGCTGTTTCTCACCAGATGTCGTCAGATTCTGGATGTCCAGACAATTCAATCCAACTTGGATGACCAAATGCCCTACAGTCCAATTCATTGGGAAAATAAAGATTGGTTCGCTTTCCGCATTTACCACGCCTAGATTCCCGAGGAGTTGCTGCTGACGCGCCAACGTCAAGCACGCCTTTGAAATTTTATCGCAAATAGTTGTCGGGTGGCCGCCCGGTGTAGGCCATAGCATAGATATCATATACAGGCCTTGCGCATAGTTTAGTTCAGCCCATGGCGTCAACACACGCTTGAACTGCTCATCCTCTATAGTTTCGAGAGTCTTCGACCACTTTACCAGCCATTCGTCAAGCTCACGGCGGTATACCTGTGAGTCGCTCTTTGCGCCGATGTATTCTCGTGCTAGCCTCCCCATATACACTTCTTTTTTCAGAAGGCAGTTATGGGTCTTCATTTTTAGAAACGATATAAGATAGAAATGTATGGATATAATCTCCTCGATGGATGATTTAGTTCTCGCCATCAGCTCCTTTTGCATAGATTTAGACTTAAAATATGAGATTTCCAAGGGCAGAGCAGGCTTACCTTTCGAAGACTATCACCTATGATTAACAGGCTTGGTCTTCCAAATGCGATAGACACTTGACTACACACAATGCTTAGTTATATGAAAGCTGCGTAGCAACACCGGTGGGAGAGTCTCACCTTTCCAGGGTATAAAGCGTTCTTGTAAGCATGCAAAATAAGTCATGGTCCTTGTCTTCGTCTTCAGACGGCAGATGGGATAAGTCGAAGAACAGGCGGATGCCGAACCCCAAATGTCTCCAGACGTCGCCAGAACTTGGGCTCAGAATTAAATAAACGCAAATCAGGAGCGTACGTTGAAGTAGTTGTATATTTCTAGGCCGTGAGGAGTGATCGCAGGTAGTGTCCAAGTTCGATAATGCTTGGTCGAAATATAAAGTGGCCCAACAGGCGAATGATACTTCCCTCTTCTTCCTCACTTGGCAGGCGATGGCCACAACTAAATAAATGATATCTTGATTACCGTCAAAATTGAGCTCGGTACCCTCACCGCGGTAGCTAGCATAAATTCTTTGCAGGCAATACTCATCTAGAATGGGGAAGAATGTGTTGGCTGATCGAGTGTAGAGTAGGACGAGCGAAAGCTCCACCGATACTGGAAACCGCTTAAACTCGAATCCAGGAGTATTTTCGTTCTCTCCTGTCTGAGAAGCCCCTAACATCAATGGAAGCTCCCAGCTTGGGTAGTTGATTAAGTGCTCCCTCAGACATCCCAGTGAAGACCACGGGCCAAAGAAATGATGAGAAGATTTCCCTTCGTCATGTTGTTCCGGCCATCCCATACACCGACCAGTTTGTTGTTTGTTCAAAATAACAGCGCGTCGAGGGTAACGTCGTAGCGTTGACTTTTGTCCCTGGCTTTGGGTATGAGATAATAGCCCTAACTGCAACTCAAGCTCTTTCACTTTTTCAGCCAATGAGGACACATGGCTATAATTCTCACGTGTTAATCGCATATTATTTGCTGATAAAAACCGCCGACTTACCTTAGAGGGACGTTCTTTAATAACACAGGATCAAAGACGGCACAATGACGATTGGCTCTTTGGCATTCCTTGCAGGCGGGCAATTGTCGGTGGCACTTTACGCGACGATCTCTGCAGTGGCTGCAGGCCGGAAGAATCTCGATAAGTTGAGTGAAATCCAATCGGTCTTCATTGGAGTCCTTCGCCGTCTCAGGGGTGGTCACTGGATCTGACGCTGAAATCAGCGGTAAAGTTTGAGCGCTGTTGTTACCGTCTGCAATTTCAGATGGATCGAAATAGTCGCCCATATCGAAATCCTCGTTGATAAAGTCCTTCCACCAGGCCTCATCTTCGAGGAAACCAGGGCTTGTCTCATTGTTGGTCACCTGTGCTGGTTTGCTTGAGACGGAGATATTTCGATGATATATGCTGTGAATCCGCCGCTGAGTGACTAAGCAGTCAAGCTCCTTCAATACGTTTAAATCATATGCAGATCTCTGGCTTTCAGCGCTTAGACTAGTTTCGATGAGTTCTTTGATGTACTCGGCTGTGTCAAAAGTCGCCGGCCATCGTTCTGAGAGGGTAAACTACAGTGAAATCAGTACAACTTTCCACATATTTAGCGGTCGTCTCACATACAAGAAGCTGAACTAGGTTGTCAAGAGCCTCCTGAGCTTGAATTCGTAAGGACGCTTGCTGTAGCTCAGAAGTACGATTTCTCAGTGCGTAAAGTATCACCACACCAGCTTGGAAAGCGCTATTTGCTATTTCAAAAGTGCCGATGAGGCCGCCTGCCATAGCGCCTTCCAGAGAAGTATTGATGAGTTGTATTGATGCAGACGCTGCGGCATTTAGGGATGAAGTGGAAACAGAAATGTTTCGCGAGCAAGGTCGATGGAGTAGGACTTGACATTGCTGGGCCGCAGATATTAACCACGATGTAGCAAAACCATCAGCCGTGATCTGATTAACCAGATCTTGAATAGAGTCTTTAGTGTTTTGAACCCAAGTGTCATAGTCAGCTGCGCTCTCAGGTATGTCCTGGTCGAAAAATTGGACACCATGAATTTCGGATTGAATTATGCAAACGCGGACATGGATCAGAAATTGTTTTTCCTGGTTCAGATGCGATACTCTCTGAATAAATTGCTCAAGGTCTCCATGGGGGTCACCGCCGTTGAAAGGGAGCTGCGTCGTGATGTGGTCATCACTCAATGCAATAGGACACCCAGCAGCAATGGCAACAGTCCTCTCAAGTTGGTACGTCTAGAAACATGAGCACACGTTTCTTATAGGATATGGGACGGAAGTAGCGAGCATGCTAAGCCACTTACCAGCCAAAACAATGCCCTTCGTTGTTCCAAATGCGTGGGATCCTGGTCCGTGGCGTTGCCAGGCTCTTCGTGAAGTCCCAAACTAATGGCCATGCGAACGGCTTCACCGCTCAAATACCACAGATTGCTGGTGTGTGGGAGAAGTAATGCTAGTTGAATAAGCAATAGCAAGCACCGCAATGTCATCAGAGAGGAGTGCTGGATGAAGCTTTTGTGGCGTATCGCATCCGCGTGCAAGGACTCGCTGAGTGCCGCAACCCGTCGAAAGTCTTGCCTCTTGGAAGTGAGAGAGCTGATGGCCAAGACCAAATTGACGATGAACGCAGTCTCGTCAGACGTCTCTTTACCAAAATCTAAGGGGTCATAGAATAGATTGAATCGCTTCGAAAGATCGTCTTCCGGAAAGCAAGGGAAACGGGGAAGAATATTAACCTTGTAGTTATCGAAGAGTCGCCGCGCCACATCAAGCGGAATCTTGCTAGCATTAAAAGAAGCAAACCTTGGTGCATACTCTAATCCGGCAGTGCGGGGATAAATGTCATGGTAAATGCCATGAACGGGGATTTTGAGAGGTGGCCGTTCTGAGGGATAGAAGAGTTTCGCTTGATGTTGTAAGACAGCACGGGACCGGAAAAGATTCGAGGTGAACCGGTCGGTGATGGAAACTGACACGGCTTCGAGAATATGGGAATGGCTTGCATCATCTTCATCGCCGTCGGAGGCAATTGCAACGCCATCCTTTTGATGGTTTGATTTAATCCGCTGCAGCTCGTCTAGGCGCTGTTCTAGATATTGAACAGGACTTGGAGAGACTTGTTAGTACCATCACATCTTGCGATGATGTCTGGGGACAATCTTGGCTAACCTTCGAGGAATTTCAGCTGCTGTTTGTCGATTGATCGCCGTGCACTCGACACCCGCAGACACGCATCGCAGACATTTGGGCGTGCCTCTGTCGCACTGGCAATGTGGTTAGAAATCCCGCGCTGCAACACTCACAGTACTTGTGAAAATCACAGCACTTGACACACCTTTTGCTTTATTTTGTAGCATCGCGCGCATGCCGGAGTCGATCGATGTCTTTTGAACGAACGATGGCCTGAGCTCATTTTCACTGCTCCCTCCTGTGAGGCCAATTCGTTGTTAGTCTGGGGTAGCTGAAGCTCTAGGCGCTTAAATACGGCTCTGCATAATCGGCACGTGACGATAAGATTGCACACTTCAATTGTGCTTCAAGTAGACTGATTTATGATTGGGAAGCTTCCAAAGTTGCTCTCCTACATTGGCAACTTACTTCAAGTTCGGTGAGGCTGTTTATCACCATGCTCAGCTCACGGTCAAGGGCAAAAACGCACATGTATCGGCTCTTGAAGGCATAGATCAGTCACCGATGCTCTACGAATTGATTCAAGTATTTGCGTCATCCGTAGGACTCTTATAATTATTCCATAACTCGAGCGCCTTATATAGGGTAGGTAGCTAAAGAATTGCCTCCGACCTCGGCCTTCATCGCTCTTAACTAAAGTGGTTTGTTAGAAGTGCATCATGCTTAGCGAATAAAAGACTAAAGCGCAAGCTAAAATTCTTGAAAAGAAATTCTCTAGTGTGGAATTGAGCAGTTATCTGCCGGCCACATAGAACCTGGTTCATACAAGCTTATGTTGTTTGAGTAGGGTAGTGAGTGTTTCCAATTAACTCCCTAAGGTATCTGAAGCCATCAACCTCCAGCTGCCCCGAAACCCTTTGAACTAGAATGCTTGTACAATGTAGATTGTCGTTGGAACTCACAGGGGGATCTGTGGGGTAGAAGAGCGCTCCCACACAGCTACTTGTCGTCTAGTCCTTTTGGAGGTTTGTTTGCGATTGTGTGGGTGGAGAATGGTAGACTAGGATTTCTCGCCAAGAAGCCCCTACATGGGCATCACACGAGTTTCAACAATCACGCATAGACAAGTTCATCCATTTCAGGTCATGGATGATTGGTATCGGAATTTAGTGGAATTCAGATGCAAACACTGATGTGAAGATATCTGCTTTCTGTGAAAAAGACGTACGTCGACTTACACCCACAGTCAACTGTAAGCAAGGTGTACGACCAAATTGATGAGTATCGGTCTAAGCAGGGTTTCTGTTTAGTTTCTCAAGATCGGCTAGTCTAGAACTCTAGACTTGAAATAACGTGTCACTCGAGGGATGAAACCTTTTTCTCCGCATTTTAGATTCATGTACGTTCCGAATGTAACCCAGATTGTTCTTCCCCAGGAAGTTCTTGCGAATTTAGGAGTGATCTTCCTCCCCTTTCCCTCGCGCCGCAGTTGTGTGAATGATCACAGGCAGGGATTTATGAGCCTAATCGGTAGGATGTTCCATACTTTGGTTGATCCTTGGTGGTAATTATTACGTTCTCCCCGCTATTGAAATCGTCGCGTGACCTTCCGACTGCAAAAGAGTGACATTTTAATACGCGCCAAGGCCTAGATTTACAACAGCGATATGTTAGCATGGTGACACTGTTTTGAATTTCGGAACTAGTGTCAGCGTTTTGGGGTGCAGGTTTGGACGTGTCTAACTGTTATCCAATCGCAAGCTTTCCTCTACCAGGATTACGCCAGATCTCCATCAAACCCCACGAGATCTAAGTGACAGTCTGGATTTAATCATCAAATGGAGCTTCTAAAATGCGGAGGAAGGATCTCCTGCTGGCCATTTTTAGTCTAGAATCTCGAGCGAGCCGAGGCTGTTTGTCCTTCTAGCTATCCAAGCCGAGGCTTGCTGTTCTCTTGCTCTCCTAAACCTGGAAATAAAGCATCGTGATGTTTAATTCACTATATGAAGATCAGGGTATAAAGAGGGCGTCAAGATGCGTTCTCTGAAGCAAGTCATCCCATCTCAAATCGACATCTCAGAGAGCTAGCTCAAAGAACCCTTCAGATCAATACTTCCCGCTTTGGAAATCTGACCTTGATCAACAACTCAGAGTACCTTATATCGAATTGAAAATGAAGTTCTTCACTGCTATCACTCTCTTTACCGCCCTTATTGCTGGCGCTCCATTGGGCATGGAGGAGCTCGAAACTCGCCAGTCCAGCACGTCGACTGATCTTGAGAGAGGAAGCAGCTCCAATTGCCCGAGTGCCATTCTGATCTTCGCTCGAGGGTCAACCGAGATTGGAAACATGGTAGAGATTCTTTCCTTGAAGCCCTTCAATTCGACGCGTCCTGATATTCGAGTAGGGTTCGAGCGTCGGCCCAGCGCTCTCTGGTGCTCTGAGCCAGAAAGTCAGAGGCATCTGGGTGCAGGGAGTTGGCGGCCCGTACGATGCTGCACTAGGTGACAATGCGCTCCCGCGAGGCTCAAGCTCGAGTGCTATCGCTGAAGGTGTTCGATTATTCAAATTGGCCAAGAGCAAGTGCCCCAATGCATCAGTTGTGGCGGGTGGCTACAGGTATGTCAATATGACGACTTGCATTTACATATTGAACGGGAGAAAACCTGACAGACCCGTCTTTTCTCTCATATAGTCAAGGTGCTGCTCTCATAGCGGCTGCCATCAGTGATCTCGACTCTTCTACCCGAGACCAAGTCAAGGGCGCTGCTCTCTTCGGATACACCCAAAACCAACAGAACAACGGCCGCATCCCTAACTATCCCGCCGACCGTACAAAGGTCTACTGCGCTGTTGGCGACCTCGTATGCGAAGGACTTCTGATTGTCGCCCCTCCTCACCTGACTTACAACGATGAGGCACGTGGTGAGGCTGCGGACTTCCTCGCCAGCAAGGTCTGAGCCAATACCCAAGGCGGGTAAATAAAACAACAGCAGGGAGCTTTTCTCTGGATGATCCACAAAGGGTCTACGGGATCCAATTTTCCGGCCGGAAATTGGGGGAGTGGGTTTTGTGTTTTCTAGTCCTCCTTTCTTTGAATGCCTTATCTACTCTTTTTAGGAAATGAGGTCTTAGTATTCATGATTAGCTGGTTTAATCATGAAGCACTACTTCTCTGAATATACCTACTTGTCGACAAGCAAAGGGTCAATATTAGACCTCGTGTGAACTGACTAGACTCTTATGCGTCGATTGCCACCTTTTGCGTAGTAAGCTTGACTTTACGTATTGGGTATAAGAACTGCAAATCAAATCTGCGTCTACCTATCAAGAATCACGATTGCTAATTTTCATTTTAGCCGCTGGTGCCTGGTGTACACTTCGGTGTACATCGACTGATCTGGTCAACCGCAACGCAAGGCACCAGTAGGCAGCAGGATTGCCATTCTCTAATTGGTTGGAATTCTTCACTGCGCTCTCATCCCACCGCACCCAAATATCTATAAATTCAGCCCCATTCTCCAGCTTTACTCTGTTCCTCTCTTTCTTTCTTCTTTAGCTCTCTTTGCCTTTGGCTTAGATCAAGTGTAGTATCTGTTCTTACCAGTTTAAAACCTGGTATGTGGACCACAAGTCCTCGCCTTTTTTTTAAACCAAATTTTTTACTTTTGGTCAGAATATCCTCTGTGCTCGCGCATGAGTTCTGCTCCACTGTGTCCCTGGTCTTACACTGCCTCCAGGTGACGCGAAACTGTTCTTTCATAGGTTCATTCTTTTGTTTCATTACTGGCCGAGGCTTGTCCTTGGTGGTGAAGAAGCACGTATACAGTCCTGATTGAAAATGGGTTTCTCTAAGGGTCCCCAGTGAGCACTCTCCCAGGAGAGCGCTGATTTGGAGCAGTTGTGGCTGTAGACTTGCTCATTTAGTAAGATATCTCTTGTTACAACAAGCAAGCCTGGCGACAATTACACCAAGACCAAATGAAAGTAGACTAGAACAAATTGAAATTGTGATTTATGAGCTAAAATGCGACCTGTTTCTCGCCTCGAGGAGCTTCCTGGTGCCTACTGGGCTGCGTTTTTGGTAAGCATTTCAATTGTTTCCTCTGCGCGAGACTTTGGAGCATCAGCCTGCCCCTCAGCGGCAATAACAGCCTCCAAGGTCTCTACCACGGCCACTTCTAAGCTTTGGAACCCATCTTTGGCTAATTTCTGCAGAACTTCAACAGAACGGTGATTCTCCACCTCTCCAATGTCAATGGCTGCCTCGTGAACTGCTGGCAGAGATCCTCCCTTCTCGGGAAAGCGTCTGCGTATGATCTCGAGAACTGCGCCCCAAGAGAACCGCCCAGCGAATGCAAAGAGACGCTCATTGTGCACATCCTCGACTGTCAGAGCTCCCAGATGAAGTAGAGCTGTGTCTCCGACATGTACATACCATTCTGAGCCAAACAGCGCCAGAAGAGACGATTGGCCGCGGAGGAGAGCAGCAAGAATGGCTGTATTGCTACCGAATCCAAGCTTGTCTGGAGCTACAGGCGCCCCCATATTGAAATTGGGGATAATCGAGTTAAAGACAAACGATGGCTTATTATCGCGAACCCACTCGAATGCCTTCATCTCGGACAGAGCTTTGGAGGCTGCGTAAATAACTTTGCCGCGCCTCATGGTATCTTCTCCGTTCCAGGCTTGCTTTGACTTCTCGATTGCTCCCAAGTTGTAACTCTCAGCAGTCATCTTGTAAGGGGTGCCGGCGATTTGATCAAGGCATGCGTTTGCAGACGATGTGAGGACGACTCGTTTGACCCTTGGTTCCTTTGATGCAGCCTCAAGAAGCCCAATGGTACTTCTCACCGTTCGATCAATGATGGTGGGATCAGGGCTCATGTCGAGGCTAGCCGCCACATGGGCGATTCCGTCAACGCCCTTGACGGCTTCTGAGAAGGCATTGTCGGCATGGATATCGGGGACTTCGGCAAGGCTGAAGTTGGGGCCAAAATATGAAGGCATCCAGCCATACTTGGAAACGGAACGCACCGTTCCCCTGACTTTGTATCCGTGGTCAAGAAACGTCTTGGCAACAACGCCGGCGATATAACCGTTGACGCCTGTTACAAGAATAAGGCCTCCAAGAGGAATGACGACCATTTTGCAGAACGTTGAAGAAGGGGAGCTTGTGTCTGGAAAATATGTAAGAGTGTGCTGCAGACATTAGGACAGATGGAAGCAGTGTAGAGCTCAAGAGCCAGCTTTTAAGTCAATTAGAGGGAAGGTCCTTACACGCTTTGCCTCGGAAAACGGCTATATATCGAGCATGTTTTTATTATCTTGTGTTGGAGATCTGACAATATGCCCACTGGGCTAGTCCTGACGTCGTATTCATTGGCTTCTGATTTGTCGAGGCTCAACTGGGGTCGCGCAAAGACCAAGAATTGGAACTAAGAAACTCGCCGATTGGGTATGATGTGACCAAGGCGGGCAGATTATCGCGCCGTGAAGGGATGTAGAGTTTTATGCTTTCATATAGCCCACAGAAGGTCCAGTA
The DNA here is from genome assembly GCA_027569935.1 of Clonostachys sp. G952. Taxonomy (NCBI): domain Eukaryota; kingdom Fungi; phylum Ascomycota; class Sordariomycetes; order Hypocreales; family Bionectriaceae; genus Clonostachys; species Clonostachys sp. G952. Next base: position 437,448 of record JAPDLB010000027.1, read on the forward strand.
AGGTCAAGCTTTCGTTGGGTGTAGGTGGAGCTCCGTCGTTGAGACGCATTGTTTACTTCCAAACGGTGCACCGTTAGTGGCGGCCTGAGCATAGGTAGGAATGGAAGGGATTGCTTTAAGCGGATGAGGTCATGGGGACAAGCGTAAAGCCCAGCCCGGTGAAACTTATTTCAATTCGAGAGACTGAAGAGCTCGAAGCTTTGAAGCACTTTTGTAAGAAGGAGTGTGCAACCGGTATTGTTACACAAAGAAGCACGATACATCGAGGAGAGAGTGCTGCCGGTCGTCTTTCATGCCGTCTTGGAAGGGGAAACAAAAGCTCGAATTGTCGACACTGCAGCGATATCATCAATGAGGTCTTGGCATGTGAGGTCCGTGAACATGGTTCCGTGATCTTCTTGCTGAGAAATGATGCCATCGCATAGAAAATGAAGAGGATGAATGCATTGAATCAAAGACAAGAGCTCCTATTGATTTTGTCAGCCTGGTGTGTCAAGATGGAGACAGTCTTTCACCATTAATCGGCCTCGTAATTCATTAGAGATTAGAATCAATAATAGGCATACAGAATCACAACTGTTGGCCTCAACTTGGTAGGGACTAAATATCTGCGGACCTGGTCCTAGACAGGGGTGTTTTCAATAGGTCGCATGTCTTTACAATGAGAGTTCCACCGTCGGCGGTAAGAGGTTTGGTTTTCTGTTGAACAGCCTCGTTTTATGCACACATAAGCAGCGAGAACGAGGTGTATGTCAGGTTACTATGCGAGGATTGATTGGGGTCAATAGTACATTGGTGTCAATTTTGAAGATTGATTGAGGCTTTTATGAACATACTACCTAGGCAACTAAGAAAACTGGGCGGTCATAGGGCTATATAATTGCTATGTACAACGTGAGAGTGTGTGATTCGTTTATCATCAAGTCGGGTAAAGGACTCATTGAGTTCTGCGCCGAGGGGCGGCATAATTTGCATTTACTAGTTTGGATTCGGGGTTAGTTCATAAACCTTGCGCCAAAGGCCATTGAATGAGGTGTTCAACTCTTACCACAATTGGCGTTCGGCCCTGTGGCAACCCGAGTGATAGCGTTGAGGTAGATGGCAGATGGTCTCATACTTTAAAGAAGGGGGAGATCAAGTAAGAGTTTCAATAGGAGAGTGGAGGATGGATTACCAACGTAATGGGAACAAAACAATAACAACAATAAAGTAGAAAGGTTGACAACAAGCAATTCGGCAACAAGCAACTGGCGAAGAAGAGAGCGAAGCGTGAAGGAGAGACCTGACGAGACGACCTAGACGACGGAAATTAACGGGGCAGAAGTTTGATAAATAGGCTGAGAGTCAATGAAGCACAACAGCCGAGGTCGTGCTAAGCCATGATGCAGCTTATGATGGCAGACAAAGAAGACGAAAATATAAGTAGAAGCTGTCGAGAGAGAAGTTGTGAAGAGAAAGAAACTTGAGAGAGAGAAGCTGTCGAGAGAGAGGAGCTGTGAAGGGAGAGAATCTGTCGAGAGAGAGAAGCTGTCCGATGATAAATGTAGAGGTTGTCTTTGGCCTCCTGGGCGCCACCCCAGGAGTTACTCCCGCCCGCCACGGAGAGGCAGACAACATGGGCGGGTTAAAAATATTGTAAAGAAAGAAAGAAACCAAAACAGAAGAAAAGGAAACAAAAATAAGAAAAAAGACAAAGGAAAGACAAAAGAAAGGACCTACCTTTATTCCTCCTCACCCCCACGACTGCTCCTCCTCCCCATCCTGCTCCTCACCAGCAGCCGCCATCTGCTCCTGGTGGAGCGCGTCCATTGCCACGGCCACGGCGTCTTCACGCTCCATGACCTCCTCCTCCCTCCTCTCCACCGCCGCCTCCGCCTCCTCCACCTCCGCCTCACGGTTCTCCACCGCCATCACCCTCGCCCGGACGGCAGCAGCAGCTGCCTCCGCCGCCGCCGCCACCTCCGCCACCGCCGCCTCCTCCCTATCCCTCCTCCTCTCAATCCTCCTCTCCTCCTCCTCACACGCCCGGACAAGAGCCCGGCGTGCCCGGCGACGAGCCCTCTCGTCGCCGGCCGCAGCTGCGGCCACTCCTTCGTCAAAGGCCTCGAGGGCCCGACCTGTCGTCATCGTCGTCGTCGTCGTCTTCTTGGTCTTGGTCTTTTTCTTCTTCTTTGTTGCTGTTGCTGTTGTTGCGGTTGCTGTTGTTGTTGTGATTGTTGTAAGATAAAAAGCAAATAGGAACGATCAAACCACGTTACCCACGGATTTCACGCTCTTTCCAAATCCCTATGGAATGCCACCGTTCGGGGCAAAAGGGAAAGGACGAGGATGCGTCCGTAGTCATCGTGAGGAAAGCGCTTGCCGATGGGGGAAGCGCACTACGCTGGGGAGGTTGATTTTTTGTCTTATTCAAAACGCAGCAGGCGCTTCTGCTCACCTTTACCATCACAAAGCCAGGAAAGATCTTGCAGAAAGACGAAAGATGACGAAATCTCCCGAAATACTCGCTAAGAGCTCTGTGAGATCCTTCCTGATTTTGCAGAGGTAGGGCTTTCCATTTCCCCCAATTGCCTAAGCTGGTCAAGGAGGACGCCATTTTTCGACATGCGTCAAGCTTAGCCAACCACTTCCCTCGTTGTTTCTAAGTACAGTGTGTGTATTTTGGTCGTATTCGGGGAGATTTTGACGATGCGTTGGATGGCTAAGACCGCCTTCTCTCTCAATTGAAAAGAGTTGGTATTCTCTACCTAATTTGACGGGAATGGATGGATTTCAAGACGCGATGAATTAGTGAGGAACAGTCGTTTTTGCTGATGAGACCTTACATAAAAACAACCCTCACGCACATTTCCGGCAAACTCCTCCTCTTCAAGTTTGGTGATCAATCCATTCTTTTTGTTAAGGGCCATTGATTGCGATACATCGCGAGGTGATCCTCGCATGTAGATATGATCCAGCTTGCTCAGACGACATGGTAATTAATTATAAGGTTCTTTGTGCCTGATGCTTATTACAGATCAAACACATATTTAATATCTCACTCACCCTAAAGTTCAATCTCGCGTTAATAAGTAAAAAAAAGAATATCAACCAGTAAAGTTCAACACCATCGCCACCTCAACTAACGGATGATTCATTCTAACCTCAACCTTGACGTGCGCCTCATCTACGGAGTACCTGAACGCACTAAGACCTCTAGGCAAATTCTTCATCCTCACGGAGTTGGGCCTGAACAATGGAGCAATGGATCTTTGGATTTTGTCTCTTGATCTTCATTGCATTCGAAACTGTCCCCCTACGTCAAGACATCGAGTATGACAATACTAAATCAGATATTGTGCAGCCCACCGTCCCATCCCGTCAAAATATCCCGTTTTCAAGGTTTGAGTATGGCTTTACCATGGAAAGTATCGCCATCGGATCGGATCCAACAAAAGTATAGCTTAGAATAGTGGGGGAAAATATAGTTTCGTGACTGACCAAGGCAATTATATCTTCTATTATAAATAAGCTGCCCCTTGCTGCATGTTGTTCCAAACCACTGCCAATTTTTCTTTTCCTCTTTTTCCTTCCCTCCCCTTTTCTCTCTTTTTCCTTCCCTCCGCTCTCTCTTGGAAAAACAAAACTACATTTATAAGCTTATTCCCATCTGAAAAATTTATACAAAAATGGTCAGAACAAGGTCTATGGCCAAGGGTGAGTCAGAGCTATGTCGCTCTTGGTATCGATTGCACAATGAGGTTCAGGATATGATTCTACATACAGTCCTGCTAGATGCAAGAGCGAATAAGTACGCCGCCAACGACTCGGCATCTGGTGCCACACCCTGTCATAACATCAGCTTCCTGGCTACTGTGTGCCTGAAATGGAAGGTATTTTTTGAAAGAAATACATTCAAGCAGTTGGTTCTTGTTCATTCAGACCTACCGGTATTCCAGGAGGTGGTAGAGAGAAGCCCTGTTAGACTCGCCTATGTGCACTACGTCATACTTCGAATCCGGTTGCCAGAGTACAATTGTGATGACTGTAAGGAAGAAGAAGATCAGTACACAATCAACCGGTATGTGGATTTCCTTTTACTCCATTGTTTTCTTTCTCTTTATCAACTGTGATACCTTTAAACATATGCATTTATTGATAACCTTTTACTAATTTGCACCATGAAGACACCATGAGATATTCTCCACTAGCATCCGACATTTGCTCAAGATCCTTTCCCTTTGGAAGCCCAAAATGCGTGGATATGCTGGAAGATATACTGAAAGATCTTCTCAGGGACTAACTCTTGAAATTGCAATTTCGTCACCGAGTGACAATCAGCATATGTTCTTTGCAAGTCGGCTAGAGCAAGATTTCCCAATTCGCACGCCGGATGATCTGAATGAGCTCAAGCCCCTCCTGCTAAAATATCAAGACGCAAAGAAAAGACGAGATAGCAATCAATCGCGAGGACACAGTGGGAATATTATGGAGCGATATAAAGGCGCAAGGAGGCTATATGGTACACCTCTTAATTTGCGACCAGTACGCCCGGTTCTTCCTAAGGCTCCTATTGTAACAGGACTCCATCTTCCTCGCTATACATATCGAAGTATTGAGGTAAGATCATTAGCGCGAATACTGAGGCAAAGCCTGGTAGCCTTGAAATGGATCCGATTTGAGAGATGTCGAGCTAGAAGTTACCTTGATGAGATGAGGTTTATCGATGGTAAGTGAGGCGTGAACTGCAATGTGAGATGGCATCCTTAAATATGTACTAATAACAACCCATTCTCAGACTGCAACAAGACACTAATACCCTCTCTACCACTCTCTTTGGAACAGCTCCACATGGGTCACCGCTTCATCTACACGCACAGTCGACCACTAAAGATGGTTGACTGTGAGGAGGAGGAGTTGGCAAAGGCTATGGTCAGCAGCCAGATTGGCATGAGAAAACTATCTCGGTTCAGCGCCACCAGCCAAATAAGTGCCATCGCATTCTTGGATGGTCTTCAATCTCATCGCTTCGGGCCGGGAGATGACCGGGTTGCGACCATCTCAACGCGCCCCCGATATCGGTGGAACAATCTACGGCAACTTTGTCTAAAGGCGAAGCCATTTTCGATGTCAGATACCAAAGAAATACATCATCTCCTTCAACTAGCTGTAGGAGCAGTGCCAAACATACCTAAGCTACAGGTCATGGAGATATGGGGCTCATCCCCAAATGGCATTGTCCACCTCTTCCAGTACAAAGTCGAACAGCGCCAACCTACAATCACTTGGAGATGTAGCGAAAAACAGAATTTACATCTCAGTCGCCGTATTATTGATCATTGGATAGGGGTGATCGATCATGTTCACCCTGAGCTCCGATCACTGGAAGTCATCGAAAAGACCTTCGAAGAGTCTGTGAAAGAGATTCAAGTTTCTAGGGGCAGGTTTATACATAAACACCTGGCATTGCGGCGGCTGATTTTTGACGCAGTTTCATTCGCCCAATTAGAAGCTGAAATTGCAAAAGCGATGAGATTGCATCGACTTCATTACCTAAAGGGAACCTACTAGAGGAGAGACCTGGTAATAGTTGGACATGTGATCAGGGGCATCAGGCTTGGCAATACATACGGGGAAGAGAGAAGGGCCATGTTTGTGTCTGGCAGGAAATCCAGTCCTCTCACAATATTGCAACCAGAGGCGAACCAGAACGAATCCACAACGCTTATTTGCTTTGCTGAGTTGCATTTTCAATGTCTACAAAAACGGCTCCCACTTGTGGCCGAAATCATGTCCGCCATGCAATTTCCAATCATCTCATGAAACCTACTTAGACAGTGGTATATCGCAAGTAGAGTAGTGTTATTATTATCAGAAATGGCTTTTGTGTCCTTATTTTGGGGTTCTTATCAACCAAACAACACCCATATTTTATTTTGTTGAGCAAGAACATTTTTAGTATAGCACCCCCTTACAAACCACATGTAGATGTTTCTATCATGAGGAAGGACGATAGAGCACGTGTTATTGAAGTAAACAAATAAACGATCAAAAAAATAAATGTAGATAAACTAACTAGTTAGTACGGTAGTTTCCATCCCATGTACTTGTCACAACCTCCCAGTATCTCGTTGCATCTTTCCTCGAGTGTGATACGTGCGCTGAAGTGATAGACTTCTCTCTTCTCACCGCATAACCCGCCTTCTCTGCTTCCTGCGCGTGCTGCTCGACATCATCTAGGTGAACTATAGCATCCGTGCCACTGTAGATATAAGTCTTGCGGGCTTCCAACACCAGATCTGGCCTATTGTGGTGAATGCTCCACCTTGTTTGTATATCAGCGGTCAGTCTGAGCCAAAGCACCAGTGTCCAGCCCGCTGCCGCTAAATAGAGGAATGGGGCCGCAATCATACGCTGTATAGGCGGTAGTCCAATGGTGAAAAAGGCCACCGCGCTACTCATAGGGAAGTTAGTGGAGGGGGCAGGCTCAAAGATGGTAACATGGCGAGGCAACTGTTTGTCCTAGCCCTCTGTGGCTGTAGCGGCGTATTGTTCATAGAGGGATCCAGCACTCGATGAGCCTCCGTTGGAAAAGATGTGCAGCAGGATATGTGAAGATGAAGGAGGAGCAGCTGATGTCGTCACAGCAGCAACGGCAGCTCGGACAGCGCTGATGGCGGGCTGTACGGCAGGGCCGATGAAAGATCGGTTGAAGAAGAGCTTCGTTGTATTTCGGATATGTAGGATCTGTGCTCTGGGGTAAAGTTCTTGGTACTTGGTAATGTACTTGATGATGCGCGTGCTTAATGTGTCTGTCCATGTGGCGATGATGACTAGAGCTGGATCGGATGTAATATCGCTCAAGGTAGAGGCAGTAGTTGGTCGGTAGATAGTGATGGCCGGTGAAAGCTTCTCTATGAATTAGAGAGCCCCGTCATTATTATTTCGCCTTTATGAATTGCTCGTTATATTTATTGAAGTATGTAATTCCTGGCGTTGGATGTGAAGCTTTCGTTTCAGGATAAGGGAGCGAAGAAGCTCAGGGGGGAACGGATCAATTTATATTGGGGGACCCCTTGAAATGATGGCCCAATGCAACCAACACTTGTTGTTGGGGGCATGCATCTAGTGGCCTGAGGTGCAATGAGCCATGGTATCATGATTAGGAAGCATTCAAAGGGCCGCAGGGCCTTACCCTCACAGCAATACTAATGGTGTAGAAGGTACTCGTGTCTACCTATTGTAGTCAGCTGGTAATAACACTGGAAGCCAAATCGCCAAGCATCCTCTGACGCATATGTAATATCTGTTGGAACCATCCTTGCAGGAAATAATACATTGAAGCTCAAGCTATATTGACCACCCCAGTTCCCAGCAACGAAATGCCAACGTCAACTTTAAAGAGAGCCGCCGTTTGCTTTGGGTGGCTTTCTAGTATAAGTCCTGCTCCGGTGACACGCATCGTAAGGCCAGAATCTATAAGCAGTCTTGTGCCGTTGACATAGCTTGCCCTTGGGCTACATAGAAACAAGACGTAGTCTGCCACCTCTTCCGGTGTAGCGGCGCGACGCGAAGGTGAGAAGACCTTGACCATATACCTAAGTTCGGGAACACGCTTCAAGCTGGTGGTGCATCGCGGTATCGGCCCACGAGGAGCAGACCGCATTGACATTGATGTGTATTCATCAAAAGGCAACAATAAGCACCGACATGTTCTGCATCTTGCCGACTAACGCGTACTAGCCAGGGGTCTCCGCAGCTATGCTGTAAATATGCAACTACGTACATATCATCAGTATTAAAGGGGAGTGTCACTAGCCCCCAATGTTCATGACGCGTTAGCTGCCTACAATTTGCCGCGTAGTATCGATTGTCCTTAGCCAACATAATGATAATAGAAACCTAGTATCTAGTCATTCGGGGTGACTGAATGTAGATGCACAATCGTGATAAGGGGGCTACTGTCCTTCATTAGCCCGCTGAACAGCCCTTTAAATGACACGAATAACGTTCAATACACCCTCCTGATCCTTCGGGCCTGGGATCTCATGCCCGCCCTGGTAAACGAAATCGGCTCTCTGGCCACTGCAGCAAAGCTTGCTCAATACCAAGTTGCCATCTGGGCCCAGAGCGAATATGTTGCAGTCCGTGGCACGGATTCCTTTGACGGTCGACGTGCTGTGGACTTGGATATGATCAGTGTTTGGGTAAGACAACCAAGAAGCTGCCATCCACGTATCTTGGATTCGGGTCACCGCAAAGCCATTTATGATGACCTCACTTCCTCCTTTGGTTTGAAGAAGCCAGGGGAGTTGGCCCGCAGTGTCCAACGTGGTTGGATGCGCCACCAGCGTGGCAACTAGTACGGGCAAAACCACCCTAAATAGAACGCCAATTTCTGAGCAGGTGGGTTGTCCAAATTAGATGTCAGCCCCTTCGGCCCCTCTAGGGCAGTCCGTCAAACTTGGCTTCGATCTCGGACGCGTTTATCCCGTTGAGAGAAGATGGAAACATCTTAGGGATGCAATTGAATGAACAGCTTCGTTTACGACAAAAAAGGGAAAGATAGGAACCCAACAAGAGAGCTCCTTCAGTTGAATTCCATGATAGACCTTCACGAACGCGCTTATAGTGCAGTGTGGCTTTGATGGTATTAGGGAGGGTATTGACCCCCTGTGATTATGGTAAATTAGAATTCAAGCCGTCCTCCACTGAAACAGTGCGTTTGAACCTCATGTCACCCGCTCTCCTAGGTACTTTTATTGTAGTTGCGTTGCATAAGCACACAAATATCATACCCCATTTATAAATCTGCCTAATCGGGAAGCATTTGACGTCTTATCCCTGAACTTGCTGACTTTTTTCATGCCGGGGTGTATTACTCGAGCTATATCAAGTATTGCCCATCGCTCTGAGCAGTGTCTTACATCTACACCTTGCCGCCTGCTACCAACAATGGGAACTTATCTCCAAGCAATATCATACAACCTTGCGAGTGGAAGCTGACCTCTGGACCCTCGTCCCCCCAAAAAGTGCCAAATTGCCTAGAGACCAAGCTGTAATATTCATATTATTGCATGAACTGTTGGCACCCAGCCCACCAAATACGAAGTCAGGTATCATTACAATACCTACATTCCGGTATGTCACACAGACAATGCTGACTGGAAGCATTTGACTCAGATTCACGGGAAATTCGATTGGTTTTGCCTTCTCGCAACTACTTTCCGCGATCTTTCCGTGATCCTTCCTATCCTATCCCCGAATCAAGTTGCCGCCATGTCTTCAAATGATCAGGAGCAGAAGCAAGATACTGCCTCCATCACTAATGAAGTCGTACAAACGCCACAGGCTGTTGAACAAGCCATTCTGGGCGCGACGAGCAAAGAATATGAAGATCAACAGCATTATCTCCAGGGCGTCAGACTGTACCTGATCATGGTTTCGTAAGCGCCCTCGGCCCTTCTCCTCACTGCGAAAGAAGAAAAGCAAAAGAATGAAAGGAAACGCGGCTAATGGCCCATTTAAAGACTTTGTTTATGCTTGTTCCTCACCAACCTAGAAATTCCTATTGTTACAACATCTCTCATTGGCATCACCGACGATTTGGGGGATTTCAACAAAGCCAGTTGGGTTATTTCATCTTACTTGCTCGGATACGTCGGTTCGTTCGATCGAAACGAGTTCCAGGGATGACCCAGAAGCTGACATCGCCTCAGGTGTCTTGATTATTTTCTCCAAACTCAGTGACGTATTTGGTCGCAAGTCAATCCTAATCTTCGTGGTTCTCATCTTCATAATATTCTCTGGCGCCTGCGGAGCAGCCCAGACCATTGAACAACTGTCAGTGACTCTCTGACGTATTAAACACGCTGTTATTTTGAATAAGACTGAATGAAGCTACAGGATTGTTTTCCGGGCGTTTCAGGGAATTGGAGGCGCGGGCAACTACTCATTGAGCGCAGTCATCTTGGTCGAACTTGTACCATCCAACAAGTACGCCAAGTATACCACCATTGTATCCCTATTCTATTCTCTCTCGTTGCTTCTAGGGCCAATTTTCGGTGGACTCATCACTCAGAATACAACATGGAGATGGATATTTCTGCTCAAGTAAGGATACCCAGCCTTTCATGCATGGTGTCGCTATTCTATGCTCTGACTACCTACTAACATGACATCCTACCTTAGTGTGCCAGCTGGTGCGGTGGCTTTGGGAATTATCCTGTTTGCCATGCCAAACGGGTTCCCTTTTCACGGGATACCTAAAGAACAGAGACCTAATTCTATCAACAAATTATCCTTAAAATGGCTACTCACCCGTTTTGATCTCTTCGGGGCAACCTTGCTCCTCGCTGCCACCTTGTTATTGGTAGCAGCTCTTGAAGAAGCAGATGTCCATTATCCATGGAAGTCGGCCTTCGTCATCACATTTTTAACCATCTCCGGTCTATCTTGGGTAGGGTTTTTGCTCTGGGAACGGCACATGACCCAAAACGCAAAAGTTTGTGAACCTGTGTTTCCTTGGCGCTTCGTGGAAAGTCGGGTTCTCCTTGGCATGATTCTGTGAGTTTCATTCATAATTACCTCAAGAGTAAGGCTGACCAGCCGTTTCTACAGGAGTGCGATCTTTCTCGGCGGGCCTTGGTTCTGTTCCATTTTTCAACTTCCTCAAAGATTTCAAATTGTCAACTCGCTGAGTCCTCTTCAGGCAGGATTTCGACTAATTCCGTTTACTCTTGCTGCTCCGATTGGCTCGATCGTCTCCGCAGCCTTGGCGAAGGCTGCCAAGATCCCTCCTCTCTATTGGGTCATCTTCGCTTCCGTGTTACAAGTGATAGGGTTCTCTTTATTATCAACTGTGTCAAAGTCACACGATATCCCGGCAGCTCAATACGGCTATCAGGTTATCGCCGGGTTTGGCTGTGGCATAAATATTTCGCTACTCCTCGTGATGATCCCGTTTCGAGTCCAAGACCGTGATAAAGGCAAGTCCATGACTCTTGTTATGTCTATGAAACAATTGGTGGCTAATTCATATTCATGAAGCGGTTGCATTGGGCTCGATTGGACAGTTCCGTGTGATGGGCGGTGTCATTGGGCTGGCAATAGTCACTTCCGCATTCAATGGGCTTATCAGGAGCCGGCTTGGAGATCTAATCTCCTCTTCCGAGCTTGACGCGTTGTTGAAGTCTCCTGAATTCGTGAGTTCGTTTCCAGCTGATATTCAGGAGACCATTCGATCGACATTCGGGGATGGATATACTCTTCAGATCAAAATACTGGCTGGTCTGGCCGCTGGCCAAATCCCTTCTGCTATGCTTATGTGGGAAAAAGAACACATAATGATCTAGATAACACCGAGATAAGAAATATTATTTCTATCTACTATGTCTATACTCCACCTACACAGCATAGGGGTCGTCTAGAATTGGCAGAGGTACACTTTCAGGAGCGGAATCTTCTAGTTTACAAAGGTTTCCGTTTGTTGGAATGTTGTCTATCCATTAATACACTCGTAAATCTTTTTCTAGCCAATTACGTGCCCAGCAAGAGCAAGTAATACCAGTTACTGTGTTTCCCAGGCCGGAAGTGGTTGAGAGGGCGTACGCGTTGCCAGCATAAGCACCCATGACTACCTATCCTATGATCTCATTTAGTTAAATCTCGATCTTCAACTGAAGAATCATAAAAAAATGATCAGTCTTTAGATCCTTGACCAATGCCAGGGGAAGGTGAGAAGCCAATCCCAGGTTGGACTTCCCGTCGCCGATCTGTTTTGGTCAAAGCGCGTTTTTAGTGGCGGCGACGCCATTGAAAGATCACCAAGAGTAAACAAATTGACGTCAAAATTGACATCATTGATTAATTTACCCTGTATACCACTGACATCACTGACGTTTCCGCCCTGGCGTAGAATGAGCCTGGTATAAAGTATTGGCATGCCGAGAGTAGAGGCTGGCTTGAACCAATTAACTAGTAATTGAAACGCAACTGAAATCACCGTCGCACCTTAGAATTGACATTTTATCAATCCTTTGGATCAGTATTCATTGTCTACCTCTACACTTCCGCCCGGAGCAGCACCAATCATAATACCCGCCTCAGTCTCGAAATGCCGGCTACTTCTGCTCCTACCCCCCTCACCGATAGGGATCCTAACAAACCCTCCAATCCCCCACACCGAGGAACAAAACGCAAGTCCAATAGCGCTACGTCTGGCGAGCAGCGGCCAAACAAAACGGCGAAGCACGCCGGGAGCAAGAAAGCAGATATCGATGCTCTCCTTGGCACAGGTGATGTTACACTAGCTGGCGAGGATACAGGGAGCGTTCCAGTATATGACACGTGTGGAGAGATCCGGCGCAAGATCCGAGCTCTCCTTGCGAAGGGTGTTTCGCAGGCAGCTCTGAGCCGGACTCTCTCCCAGATGCTTCCTGGGAGTCAAGACCAGGTTTCTTCTCGCAATCTAGGCACCTTTATGAAGCAGAAACACCTTATGGATGGCAATACAAGCCCAGCATTCTATACCGGATATGTCTTCTTTGAAAAGCAGCGCATCAAGAATGGAAAGCCGAAGACCAAGACCCGTCAAGAGATGGAGGAAGCACATGGAAAGACGGGCGTGAATCTAGATTGGAGCTTCAAGAGTGGCTCCCTTACTCTTTTTCGGAATGAGCGAGCCCATGTGGATAAGTTTGGTCGGATACAAATCACGAAGCATTAGGAGGGCTATTACTAAGAAGTAGCTTAGTGTAGTCAATGTAGAATAATAAAATTGTAAAATTGATCTAAAGACAATACTATTTACTGTTATTTTCTATCTCACTCATAATTGCATAAGCATCACGAGCGGCCGTTGGAAGCCTATTGAGGTCACCAGAATCTTCGATTTCAATCATTTCCTCAGCCCAAGAGCAGATACAATCCGCGAAAGCCTTGACATGGTCATCTGTTTGTGCGGCCTGGAACAGGAACCGTACTCGCTCCTGTCCCTTAGGTACCACTGGGAAAACGACCGGGTAGCCTGAGTAACCAGCTTGGTTAACATGGAAAGCCAAATAGAGATTGTGCTTTGCGCGTGTCCAGATAGGGAGGATCTGGCTGACAACCTCAGGGTCATAGTCGCCCTCATAAAGGGGAATACGAAGAATGCCCAAGCTGCTGGCGCGCTCCCAAACCGGGTGGGATCGAATCGTTTTCAAGAAAAGCTTCACGAGATGCTGAACCTTGTTTTGGGACTAGATCTTACATCAGACAACTGAAGATACACTGAGTTAAATAGCAACGTTGTTTTTATGCTTACTTCAATCGTGGATCCACTTCTAAGGAGTTGGTAGGCTGCTCGGATGGACGCAAGCATAGGGAAAGATGGAACGCCAGTGAATAAAAGGCTTCGTGCATTGTTCATGAGCATCATTTTGACGGTGTCATTAGCCAGAATAGCCGCTAGAACACATCAGTAGTTAGCATCCCCAACCACAAAGCCATTAGATCAATTGTGGTGATACTCACATCCAGTAGAGCCCAAGGCTTTGGGAAAGGTGTGCAGGCGGATGCCCACCTCCTTCTCAAGACCGAGCTCACAGACGAGGCCCGATCCTTTAGGTCCAAGAATTCCAGTACCATACGCTTCGTCGATGATGAATAGAGCGTTATCGTGAGTAAGAATCTCCTTTGCTGCGTCGATGAGCTCTTGCAATATGCAAATATCTCCATCCATGCTGTACACGGATTCGACAGAGATGATTACAGATCGTGTTCCGTTGCGAATCTGAGGCTCAGATTCGACAATACTTTGAAGAGTGTCCGAGAAAGAGTCCACGTCATTATGCAGAAATGACTTTTGGCAGCGTGCTACGCTATTCTTCATGCCATCATGAATACTTGCGTGGACAAGCTCGTCATAGAGAATAGCATCTCCAGCGAGGGGAATAGTGGAAAAGATTGCCATATTGGCTACGCAGCCGCTGTTGACAACGAGCGCAGTCTCAGCGTTGTGGAATTCGGCGATTTCCTTTTCCAACTCCTCGAGGTACTTGGAGTTACCATCGCTCAGTCGAGAACCGGGAATAGTCATGCGACCATTTGGAAGATCCTTGAACTCTTCCAGAAAGGCGTCTTTCAGAGCCCCGGAGGAGAGCAGGCCAAGAGAATCACCAGAAGAGAAGTCAGTGATGCCTTCTTTTACATGTGGTCGCATCAGGCTACCCTGTTTTCGGCGGACATCCAACTCTGCTTCCAGGTTGCGATAGAATACAGGAGTAGACTTGGAGTGAGCCACCTTTTGTCCCTGGGCCTTAGCCCATTCTGTGACGAAGGCAGACATATCTGGAGGAAACAAAGGAGGTATGTTGAATAGGTCAAAATTGTGTAAGCTAATGAATTGTTGCAAAAAGAATGGCAAAAGAAGCTCAAGCCTTAGCGAAACACGCTTCTGTCAAATATGGGGTAGAAGACAAGAAATGCGATTAACGGGAAATGCATTGAGAGAACAAAGGCCGTTGGATGAGATTCTCTATTTGTCTATATGCGGCATCGGCTTAACACAGATCTAGTCTGAGACAAGGTAATAGAATTTTTACATAACAGTAGGTGAAGTTGGGGCAATTTGGTGCGAGAATCAGGCCACATATTGTTACAGCTGTCTTCTTTCCTTCTAAAATTATATTACAACCCGGCATTTTGAAGGGATCTGTTTTCCTTTTCACCGCTGTCATTGCTTATTACGCTACTACCGGAATCTTAACGCCACCCGGTACTGACATGTTCCTGGGGCTGTTGTCTGGGGTCTGTCAAGGGTCGCTACAATCTGGGATTATGCGATCCTTGCGAGATCCGCTGCACCGCTGTTTTCTTGGGGCCCGGATGAGATTAGATCCTTGATCTTAGGATTCTCAGGGTTCACTCGGGTTCTGACGGAGGTTTGCCCCCCAGAAAAAAACAGTCCAGAGAAAATGGGTACCGCATAGGCGTTGCATCTCTTTGAAGAATTGGAAGGCACAGCAAGTAACTTATAGGCCTTTCATTTAACTGAAAGATCTACGCTAGAAGGTGCTTAGTGTGCAACTCATTAATATTAAGGTATACTGATCAGTACTTTACCAGGGTAACCTTCGTCACTTGCACCTCTGGTTCCACATCATAGGGCCTCTTTTAGTATATTCCATCCTCCATTGTACGGGATCTGACGGGTGAACGGAATGCCTCGCTTGAGGTTCCGATACTTGAAAGGGAAAGAAGTGTGGACTAGAGAGAGACTGCAGCCTGGCTCACTGGCTGGTGATACTTTTGGCCCACATTTAAACACCTCTTCTAACCCTCGTTAACAGGGTCAAACTATCGGAACTCCCCATTACTCTCAAGGGTCGAGTTGTATTGGCACTTGTTTGTACTGAAACTTAAACACCGTAATATGAACCCCCACAGGATTCATCATCACGGGAACACTAGGACTCCACGTGTGGTACGATGATGAGTCAATGAACAATCCTCATCTTGCTGCGGATCTGGAGCCATGACACTCGCGAGGAGACAGGTGTCCAAGGTGGCAAACAGAGAGAAGCCTGTTGAATGTTTGACTATTGAGCATCATTTTCCTCGTCAAGTACTTATAAATAGACAGCTTTCATCCTATTGCTATTCTTGAAAAGCGATAGATATCCAACTTCCTGCTTCAACACTGTCTTGGAGATTTCTCTCAGTACCGTTCTTCGCCTTTCCAAATTCATATTTTGATTCAACAAACCCTTTGGTTTATCTACATTGCTGGCCACTTCGCACAAATCCCACAAATTTTGCATACGACACTACAACTCTGTCACATATGTCTGTTTATGCCAACGGCGCCGCCTACAAGGCAAACGGTGGTCCTCATCACACCAGCAAAGGCAGTACCGGGGCAGAGAACGGCGCCACCAACGGCCACAACGGTACATCGCTGCCACAGGATAGTGACGCTGGCTTCCCAATTGCCATTTGTGGGATAGGCCTCCGTCTACCTGGTGGCCTCGAGACACCAGACCAGCTATGGGAGTTTCTCATGGCCAAGGGAGATGCAAGAGGCCGTGTTCCCGAGTCCCGCTACAATGTCTCAGCCTACTATTCCCCTAACGGCGAATTGGGAACAGTCGCCACCGAGTACGGTTACTTCCTTGATGACAAAATTAGCATGGGTCACTTGGATACATCTCGGTTCTCCTTATCCAGGACCGATCTCGAGGCCACAGACCCTCAGCATCGTATCATGCTTGAGGTGGCTCGAGAGTGTATCGATGACGCTGGGGAAGTTAATTTCAAGGGCCGACCCATTGGTTGCTACGTAGGAAACTTTGGTGAAGAATTCCTTGACCTTCGAAACAAAGACCCATTGCAAGCGGGCACCAACAAGCCAGAGGGTATTGGAGAGTTCATGCTTTCCAACCGCGTCTCATACGAAATGGACCTTCGCGGCCCTTGTATGACCATTCGTACAGCATGTTCATCAGCCCTGGTAGCTCTCAATGAAGCCCGGGTCGCATTGGAGAAGGGGGATTGTGAGAGCGCTATCGTGGGAGGATCTAGCTTGATTCTTGGCCCGGGGAATACTGCCACAATGTCCCAATACGGCGTTCTGTCACCCGAAGGCTCATCGAAAAGCTTCTCAGCCGATGCTGATGGATACGCGCGGGCCGAAGCCATCTCTGCCATTTACATCAAACCCCTTGAAGCCGCCATCCGAGATGGCAACCCTATTCGTGCTGTCATCAGGTCCACTGTGACCAACTTCGATGGCAAAACGGCTGGTGTCGCTCACCCCAGTGCAGACGCTCAAGAAGCCCTCTTGAGAAAAGCATACAAGGCTGCCGGCATCACGGACTTTTCCAAGACGGCAGTCATTGAATGCCATGCTACTGGGACACCTGTAGGTGACCCAATCGAGACAGATGCCATTGCCCGAGTTTTCGGTGACTGGGGTGTCTACCTTGGCTCTGTGAAGCCAAATCTCGGACACGGAGAAGGTGCATCAGGATTGACAGCTCTCATCAAGTCGGTGCTCGCCCTGGAGCACAAGACTATTCCTCCCAATATCAAGTTCAACACTCCTAACCCCAACATACCATTCAAGGAACGTAGACTGGAGGTTCCTGTTGAGCCAACGCCTTGGCCTGAGTCCAAGGCGGAGCGGATTGGTGTCAGCTCCTTCGGTATGGGTGGAACCAACGCTCATGTCATAGTTGACTCTGCTGCCAGCTTCAATATCAGTAGCCCAGGTACGGAATCCAGAGAAAGTCACGAACTTCTGGTTTTGTCCGCCAATACCGCTGCTTCACTGAAAAACATGACTGCACACTTCCAAAATTGGTTTGCCAAGGCCCACCCCAACAACAAAGATCTTGCTTATACACTTTCTCTTCGACGAGAGCACTTCCCTCATCGAGCCTTCTTCATCGCCCAAGGCGACCACCTCAGTGAGGTCTCTCAGACCAGGAAGTCTACAGCAGTCTCTCCGAACCTGGTCATGGTGTTCACCGGCCAAGGTGCACAGTGGGCCAAAATGGGTGCTGAGCTTCTCTCTCGCCCTGACCTACCTTTCAAGAGCTCTATTCAGTCGCTGGACAAATACCTTCAAGAATCCCCTAACCCCCCCACTTGGTCGATTGAGAACGAGTTGATGAAACCTGCCAAGCTTTCCAAGATCCAGAAGGCTGAGCTTTCGCAGCCTTTGTGCACTGCCATTCAGATTGCTTTGGTTGATATTCTGGCCTCTGTTGGCATTGAACCTGCGGCAGTTGTGGGACATAGCAGCGGCGAGATTGCAGCAGCGTATGCTTCTGGTGCCCTTACCGCAAAGGAGGCCATCATCACCTCGTGGAAGCGTGGTATGGCTGCCGAGAAACAGACCAAGCGAGGTGCCATGGCTGCAATTGGTCTTGGTTGGGAGGAGACAAAGCCATTGCTCTCAGAGAATGTCGTGATTGCTTGCGAGAATTCGCCCAAAAGTGTCACAATCTCTGGCGATGTCTCAGAGGTCAAAGAGACAGTCGCACGTATTCGAGAGAACCATCCCGATGTTATTGCTAGGCTGCTCAAGGTTGACAAGGCATATCACTCTCACCACATGCGCGAGATTGGCAACGACTATTGTGCAATGATTGAGCAGGATATTGTCGGCAAGGCTCCTCAAAAGCCATTTTTCTCCAGCGTTTTGGGTGAGAGAACTGAGCAGCCTTTGGGTGCCAAGTATTGGCAGAGCAATCTAGAATCCCCGGTGCTCTTCAAAACCGCAGTTTCGAAGATTCTGGAACACTTTGAACATACGGCTTTCCTGGAAATCGGACCACACTCTGCCCTGGCTGGACCTCTCAGACAGATTCTAGGGGAAGCCTCGCGGCCCCCTCTCTACGAATCTGTGATGAGCCGCGGCGCCAACTGTGTTGAGTCCTACCTGAGGGCGCTCGGCGGCTTGTTTGAGTTGAACGTACCTTTCAATTTCGCAAGGCTGACAACAGGCGCAAACACCCTCGCTGGTCTGCCGCCCTATTCTTGGGACCATCAAGTCGAGTACTGGAAGGAGTCACGTATCTCCAAGGATTGGAGGCAACGCCAATACCCGGCTCATCCCCTACTGGGTCTCAGCCAACTCGAGAGCACGAGCCTGGAGCCAAGCTGGCGTAACATGTGCCGTGTTAATGAGATCCCCTGGGTTAGAGACCACATGATTGAGGAAAACATCATCTTCCCCGCCGCTGGGTACATCAGCATCGTTGCAGAGGCCATCAGACAGGTCAGTGGCTCCGAAGACGGCTTTGCACTTCGCCACGTGTTGATCAATGCGGCCATGGTCTTGAATGAAGATGAGCCAACGGAGATTGTGACTACGTTCCGCCCGCACCGGCTTACAGACTCGACTGATTCTCAATGGGTGGAGTTTGTTGTTGCCTCCTACAACGGCCACGTCTGGATGAAGCACTGCAGCGGTCAGGTCACTGCTAAGTTGGGTGAAGCTGAAGCAGTCCAGCGTTTCCCCGTTCTTCCACGACCAGTCAAGAACCGTAGCCTTTACCAATCCATGGATGAGAGCGGTCTTCGATTTGGGCCTACATTCCAGCGACTGGCTAATGTCAGGACTGGAACTTTGGAGGGTGTGGCAACAGCCGATGTTGTGGACCTTGAGATGGCCGATGCGAAGTATTATGCTATGCATCCTACGATCATCGATGCCTGTCTTCAAGTAGCTCCAATTGCAGCCTTCAAGGGACGAGTTCTGGCCAAGCACTACCGGAGGGTTCCCACCAAGATTGAGAGCTTGATCCTGCGCCCAATTTCTGCCTCTGCCCGTGCCACCGTATCCGCATCGGCCACACTCATCAAGGGCAGCGGTGAGGTCGTGAGTCAAACGCAACAAGTTGTTGTCGGAGACCAAGTGGCATTGAGCATTCACGGCATGAACATATCACCGCTTGAGGAGGCCGAAGTCATTTCCCACGACAGTCTCCAGAACACTGCTCGGTTTGTCTGGAAGCCTCACCTCGATTTCCTGGATACTTCGAAGCTCATCAAGCCCGTCATCAACTGGAAGCTACATTACCCCGTCATGCAAGAGCTTGCACACCTGGGGATGATGTGGACTCACCAGAACGTTCATCAAATGCAGACTGAAATTCCCCATCTGATCAAGTTCATGGCTTGGTTGAAGGATCAGATGGAAGTGATCCGAGCAGAGGCCGGGCCAGCATCTAGTTATTTCGACAAGGACCAACAAGCGATTATGGAGCGCATTGATGAACTGGTGGAGGAATTCAAGACTACAGATGTCGCTGTCATTGCCAGGGGAATTAAGCAGCTTGCAGTCAACGTGGAGGCGATCCTCAAGGGAGAGAAAGACTCGCTCGAGGTTTTGTTAGAAGATGATCTTCTCAACCAGATCTACGCCCCAGCTGATGCCAGCGACAGATCACTGTTCATCCAAGGCCTCGCCCACACCAAGCCCAACCTACGCATTCTGGAGATTGGTGCAGGGACAGGTGCTTCCACAGCCAGCATGCTCAGCTACTTGGTCCTCCCCGGATCCAACGCACAGCCCATGTACTCCAAATACACTTACACTGATATCTCGTCCGGCTTCTTTGTCGCCGCCAAAGACCGGTTCAAGAACTACCGCGGCATGGAGTATAAGACGCTAGACATCAGCAAGGACCCTCTCGAGCAAGGCTTCAAAAGCGAGCAGTACGATTTGATCATTGCCACCAATGTCATCCACGCAACCCATACGATTAGTGAATCCTTGGCCAATGTTCGCAAACTGCTGGCACCCAATGGTAGATTCCTGCTCCACGAACTCCATACGGGCTCCAAGTGGCCCAACTTCATCTTCGGCATCGTCCCTGGCTGGTGGCTAGGCGAAGCTGACGGGCGCCCTGACCAGCCATATGTCACCCCTGAGCGTTGGAACACTGAGTTGAAGAACGCTGGATTCACCGGCGTGGATCAGGTTGCTCTAGATGGTGAATACCCGTATCAGCTCAACGCCATTATGATTGCACGACCTGCCGTCGGTTCTGCGTCACCCCAAAAGTCAGTTACCTTGCTTTCTGAGAAGGGTGCAACCCATAAAGGTGCTTTGACTCGCCAGCTCGAAGCCAGAGGGTATGCGGTTGACCATTGCCGACTAGGTGACGAGCTGCCTCCTTCACAAGACGTCATATCGTTCCTCGACTGCGACCGTCCCTTCTTCAAAGATATCGACGAGAATACCCTTGCACAGCTCCAAAAGCTCATGGCGAGTATCGGCAATTCAAAGCTGTTCTGGGTCACCCATGGCTGCCAAGTGAAATGCACCAACCCTGACTTTGCGCAAGTGATCGGCATGGCCAGAGCTGCTCGGGTTGAAACATTGTCAGACTTTGCCACATGCGAAGTTGATGATATGTCGGCATCGCTCGATGTTGTTGTGGATGTCTTCGTCGAGTACCAGAAAAACCAGGGCGATGAGACTCTTCGCCAAGATTACGAATTCGCTATCATGGACGGCACTGTCATGGTCCCGAGAGCCTATCCTATTGTTATGAAGGACGAGATGACGACTGGCGCGACGGAACATGATCAAATGGTGCTAGAGGCCACGAAGCCTGGTCGTCTGACTTCCTTGCAATGGAGCCCACGAGAACGAAGCCGGTTGAGTGCTGGAGACGTTGAGGTTGAAGTGCACGCAGCAGGTCTCAACTTTAAGGTAAGTCTTACTGTGGAAGACGCTTCGATTCAATAAATGCTAATCAAACTTCAATGTAGGATGTTCTTGGGGCATTGAATGTCGTTCCCTACCCTGATGCTGGCTTAGGAGCTGAAGGAGCAGGTGTTGTACGTAGAGTCGGACCAGAGGTCAAGGATCTCAAGGTCGGAGACCGCGTTATGTTTTTGATGGCAGGAGCATTCACCACTCATGCCGTTGTGCCCGATGAGTTCTGCATGCACATTTCTGACAATCTTTCCTACGACGATGCCGCGACGATGCCTGCGGTGTATGTCACGACCATTGAGGCGTTGATAAACGTTGGAAGTCTCTCAAAAGGACAGGTGAGTTTTCTAGCAATGAAGATCGCAAGATAAGTTTTAACGCTAACTCTATCCAGACCATCTTGATTCATAGCGCTTGTGGCGGTGTTGGAATCGCTGCGATCAACCTCGCCCAGATGGTAGGGGCAGAGATCTACGCGACTGTTTCCAACGAAGACAAAGTTAAGTTGCTGACTGAAACCTACGGCATTCCCCGAAACCGAATCTTCAACTCTCGAGATACCAGCTTCTATGAGGGTGTGATGCGCGAAACCAACGGTGTTGGTGTTGATCTAGCACTGAACTCCTTGGCTGGCGAGTTGCTCCATACGACATGGCGTTGCATCGCAGAGTTTGGCAAGATGATTGAGATCGGCAAGCGCGATCTTCTCGAGGCTGGTCAGCTTGACATGGCCGGTTTCCTGGCTGGACGAAGCTATCACGGTGTGTTTGTCGATATGTTGATCACCAGGCCATCTCACTGCAAGCGGTAAGTTACAACTTTATGCGTTGAGTAGGAAACACGACTAACATGAGAAATCAATTACAGCATTCTCAAATCACTTGTTGGACACTTTAATCAAGGCCACATTGGGCCAGTCAAACCCACCACGGTGTATGATGCAGGTTCGGTTCAAGAAGCCTTCCGATTCATGCAGCAAGGCCTGCACATCGGCAAACTTGTGATTTCTCTTCGTGGCCCTGACGGATCGCTCAAGATTAATACCGAGCTGGTCACTTCCATCAGGAAGCTAAAGCTTGACAAATCAGCCTCCTACCTGTTGGCTGGTGGTCTTGGTGGCTTAGGACGTTCAGTTGCTCGATACCTCGTTGAACATGGCGCCCGCCATATTGTGTTCCTTTCGCGCAGTGCCGGTAGTGGGCCTGATGATCAAGAGTTTGTCGTTGAGCTTGAAAGCCTGGGGTGCAAAGTTCAACTGGTACAAGGCAGCGTCAACAACAGAGATGACGTGGTCCGAGCTGTTTCGGCATCACAGAACCTCAAAGGTATCTTGCAAGCCTCGATGGTTTTGCGAGACGAAAACTTTGCGCAAATGAAGATTGAAGATTGGAGAACAACAATTCAACCCAAGGTCGAAGGCACGTGGAACTTGCACCATGCCACGCTTGAAGCCAAGATTGACCTTGACTTCTTCATCTGCTTTTCATCCATGTCAGGAACCACCGGACTAGCAGGCCAATCCAACTATGCATGCGCCAACACCTTCCTTGACGCGTTTGCTCAGTACAGACAGAGGCTTGGACTTCCTGCTACTTCCATCGACTTGGGGGCGGTGCGCGACGCTGGATATGTCGCAAGAGATGAGGCGCTGTTGAAGAGAATGAAGGTCACGGGCTCAAAGGGTGTTACCGAGCTGGAGGTTCTTGAAGCTGTCTCCATGAGTATTCTTTCAAAACCAGTCATAAAGCCTGAGCCTACCAAGAATACTGAGGAGGCCGAGTTTGTCGATCAAAGTAATCTTGTTCTTGGTCTTCTCTCCGAGATACCCCTGAGCAGCGCGGAAAGTCGCGCTCTCTGGAAGAACGACAGGCGCATGGCCGTGTATCACAACTCCTCTACTGATGCCTCGGATGGATCTGGCTCTGGCGGTGACGTGCTGAAGGCTTTCCTATCCAACGCGAAGAAGGATGCATCAGTGCTAAAGGCGAATGAGTCCGTACAGCTTCTGGCTGTCGAGATTGGTCGAAAACTGTTTAGTTTCTTACTGAAGTCTGAAGATGAGCTTGATACATCTGTTTCCCTTTCATCTCTCGGGCTTGATTCTCTGGTTGGAGTAGAGATGCGAAGCTGGTGGAGACAAACATTTGGGTTTGATATCACCGTCCTAGAGATGTTGGGCATGGGTACGCTGGAGGGGCTGGGCAAGCACGCCTCTCAAGGAATGTTAAAGCTTATAGATAGTGAATCAGGATAAAAGTAAGCAGGCATAGTGTTTAGAAAAAAAATACATCTCATCTTAGTTATTACTTATGATTGTATATGATTCCTCTCTGAGGATACATGGCGCTCTTGGAGCAACTATTGTATTCCTTACTATATTATTTGCGGTAGCCAAGTGGTTGAAAACCTCGATAAAGGTGAGCCCTGTCTTCATCACGATTGTTGGTTCCAAGTTGTCTCGGTTCCTCAGCCTCTTACAAACCAAGCTCAAGTCTTCCCAGACATGTCTCACTCTTCCAGGTGTATATCACAGTCTAAAAAATACCAGAGGCTGCGAACCTTGTTAGCCAAACATGCCGTTTCTAAGATGCAGCGAGGCAGCTGCCGAAGACGAGGCGTCGACTCACCCATGGTGGCATAAGCATTGTTCACTGACAAGGCTTGCATCTGTGCATTCAACGCCATCTGGTTTGCCAAGGTCATCATCTGCGTATTGTGCGCCGCGTTCAAGCTCGTGTTAATGCTGTTCTGTGCGCTTTGATTCATCATGATGTTAAGCATGTCGGATGTGCTCAAGCCCTCCATATTGAGTCCCCGGGCCTCCATCTTGCCTCGAAGATCCTTCTTCTGTACTTCGCTCAGGTCACCATTGGCGATAGCATCAGCACGGCGCTGGGCCAAGATCTCTGCTCTCTTCTCCTGGTAGAGTTTGATTTTATCGTCAATGTTCTTAAGACTGGCTGCGTCCGGTGCTTTTGGTAGAGAAGCCTTTGGAATGGGATACTTGAACCGTTCGTCGGAAAACGAGTCCACAATGTAGAGGCTCTCGTCGAGAATGACCTTGTTCAATGCTTTGAGGAAGGTATCCTACACGAATGGCGCAAAGCCAAGTTATTAGCAATCATCTTTTAATCGACAAGAATCATTCCTCGAATGACTGTGTCGTCATCAACCATTTGCATATGTAGATGTGACAAGAAAACTTACTGGGAGGACCATACAGTTCACCATGATCGATAATGCAAATCCTCCCCTCGTCAAGTAAGGCATATTCCCTTTGGGCCCCAGGTCCGGGATACGTCGAGTAGACATGTCGTGCTCCATGCTGAAGATCTTGTAGTTCAGGGCCAAAATCTTGTCGCGCGTATGCTCGTCGAGGTACTCGGCTTGGGCGGGAGTGAACTCTTCTTCAAAGTCGAGTAGACTATCCCACTGCCGCATCATTTCTGGGTTCAGGTAGGCTTTTGCGCCGCGCTTTTCCATAGCATTGTTCGGGACGAGGGAAGAGGACACCAGCAGATCGGTCAATGCTGTACGATGTTAGTATGTAAAGAATGCTACCTGAAGACACCATTTGACAGGCTGGTACACTCGAGATGCGTACCAATAATCAGCCTGCTGAACCTGAAAGAATCAACCACCATGTCCGGATCCCCTTGCGGCGGGTCGGGGACGAATTTACCCCAATACTCGAACGCCTTTGCCTCCTCCTCGCTTCCGGAAGTGTAGCTGCTCATGATAGCGGTAGTCGAGGCAGCTTTTATCGTTACGATGTGTCCTATAAGGTTAAAATATTCAGCTGCCGAAAGGAATTCCGAGGTAAATTCACCACTAAACGCCTCGGTCTTCCTTCTTTATGGCCCATTCACGGGCCTCTATCTTCGATACACGTCAGCTGATCCTCTCCATACACTGTCCCGGCTGAAATCCATATGTATAAGACGAGGAGTAGAAAGCGTGCCGCTAATGCCAATAGTGGCGCTTTCACCCAGCTGGCCATATCAAAAGATGAGCTACGTCGGCACAACGTGCCGCGATACGCCTGACATTCATAGATAAAGACGACAGCTTACTCGCCTAACTGCATCCATCAGATATGTTGTCTTACTTAGCTACCGCAACTCAGGGCTTTCAGCAACAGCAATAAGCCATACTT
Source organism: Clonostachys sp. G952 (assembly GCA_027569935.1). Lineage (NCBI taxonomy): Eukaryota > Fungi > Ascomycota > Sordariomycetes > Hypocreales > Bionectriaceae > Clonostachys > Clonostachys sp. G952. The sequence continues at coordinate 462,800 of JAPDLB010000027.1, forward strand.
TCAACCTATCCGTTACACAGTTGGCAATAACCATTCGTAGTAGTTGAATAACTGTGTTTAGGATGGGTATTGCTCCTATATAGTTAAATCTATGCAAATTACCCCAACAATTGCGGATTGGTGGAGGACTCTCACGGCTAACTTTGCCGATCCATTTCAGCCTCAGGAGACTAGTGGGCCGAGTAACCGGGCGGGAGCACAAATGCGCAGGCCAGCTGAGGGTAATAGTACACGAATAGTGCCAGCGGGCGATAGGTCAGTTGGTCTATTTTCTCTTGTAGGTCTAGGACGTGCAAACAAGGCAGATTCAGCCACAGGTTGGTGAGGCTTAGCCGCGTCTTTGACCTGTCCGTATCTAGGCTGGGGAACCCTCTTCAGGTTTAACCTCTTCTTAGCAAGAATATCGTATTAGAAATGTGGGGTTTTTGATTGTGTAGATAATGTATGCCAGTACAATGTGTGGCAGTCTGGGTTCCTATAAGGCGCTTTTACTCAGGTATTCGTGCTCTCTGGCAGCTAGTTTCTGGTCCCGGCTCGCAGGATATCGTGGCGAGTGGAGGTTTTCTCCAGGCAATCTGTGTTCAATGTATAATTATTTAGGTACCTCCTACTAGCTACATGTTAATTGATAGGAAATTGACTTGGTTCATTTGATTTTACCTGCCCGTTTAGAAGGCTGAATTGCCTTGCGCCCATGAAAAAGCCTCGGTTGAATTTGTATTGAAATGACAATCTCATTAAGGCTTTCATTTCATGTGTGAACCCTTCTTTGGCGCTGTGAATTAGTACTACTAATGAGGATATAACTACTCTTATACATATAGCTATTACTAACATTAATACGATAGAAAAATAAGAGGGGCTTAAGCTCTTAGCTATATTAACAATATAACATCGTGTAGGTTGCATTCTGCTCTAGTTTATGACTTTTGAGTACTACGTGGACGACATAGTAAAATTGAATCTGACCGCTGGTTGCTTCTCTATCAGATGCAGACAATACTTAGTATTCAATGACTTATACATTTTTATCATCTGCTTCGCCTGGACAAGGATAGAATTTCCAGGCTGTGATCACAGTAAACTCGTATTTTGCTTGTCGTTCATCAACCCGTCTCAATTTTGAGCTCCAATGTTGATTTCATTGACCATAGCCTAGTTGTAGTATGTCGTTTTCACGCCTTTAATAATCTCCACCTCAGCTTCCTCATTGTCACCCTTTCCGCTACCGGTGTTAGCGCCAAGGTTACGGATGACTCGCTGTTTTACCCATTCGCCAGCCTTCACAGGCTTGCCGTCGGCTCCAAGAACCTTGTCTCCAATGAGGCCAAGGCGTTGGAGGACCGGAGATTCCTGGATAGGGAGAAGGTCGATGTCATCCTCGATACGGACCATATAGAGGACCCCGAGGCGATCAATGTGTGCTTGATCTTTTGGTGGAGCAACGACACGGTGAATACTAGATTTGAGAAAGCCGTCTTATGATAACTCGTTGTGTTAGTTTAGAGCCCACGTTTGATAATCCCCCGAAATCTGGCAGGAGGAGGCGGAACTGACTGGTAAGGAACTGGAGGGCATCGGCTATATTGACGGTGAGTGCGTCGGTTTGAGGACGTACCCATTTCCACGAACCGTCCTTGCCTAGGACCTGCAGAGCAGCAACGGGCTGGCGGAAGAGTAGAGTCAGGCTTCCCATATCTGAATGGCTGTTACACTACAGTCAGCCAAACTTTGTCATAGACCCTATACCATGGCAACTACGGTGGCATACCCTTTGAGCCAGACGCCGCCGAGCTTCTCATTTTCCTCGGGTGTGCGGTGATAGTATTTCATATAACGCAAATGGTCTCCGCTTTCCTGCTCGTAGCGATGACGATTTACCAGCCAGTTCTCATCTTCAAGTTCCAATGCGAGAGCGAAGATCACGAGAAGTTTTGTGACAACGTGGTCGTGAATATGCCTGGAGAACTTCTCAATAGTAGCAAGGTGTTCGGTAACTGGGGCTGGGTGCTTGCGCTCAGTGTGTTTCCCATTGAATTTTGGGATGTTGTATATCTCAAAATTGTCTTTCACGCCTGGAATAAGATCACGGGTTCCCGCAGGCTTCCAGCCGTTGTAATCACCTTTCTCGAGGGCGGCACGGTAGGGAGTCTTTTCTTCGTTGGAGAGGGAGAGAGTGGAAGCGCCTATGGCGAACTGTGTGTCGATAACCTCGGGACTGAGACCATGGTTAATGACGTAGAAGAATCCTATATGTGTGAGAGGGCAACCGTTAGTAACGGAGTCGGAAGAGGAAGGTAGCTTGTCACAAAGTGAGTGTAGTGCAAGTGAGATGAGGTGCTCACCAACTTCCTCAATGGCTCTTGTCAGTGATTTGGCTAGCTCCTGCTTGCCGCCAGGTTGATCAAACTTGGACAGATCAAGGGAGGCTAAATCAGCCCATTCCAAAGACTGTCCCGTCTCCTTCTCCTGGACATAAGGCAATGTGACGGATTGTGTAGCAGTCGCCATCATGAGTTTGATTGTTGCGTTTTCCTAGCTTCTTTCTCTACCGATTAAGCGAGCCTCGGAGTCGTCCTTTTTGACGTACGCTCCTGTTACTGCGAAGTTTTAAACAGAAATATATTTATCAAAGGCTAGAAACAAATCGCTCCTGCTTCTCCGTTGGTTGTGTTTCACAAAACTTGAAGTGGGGTTTCCTTTCCTCCCATCAAGCGATCCTAGAACAAGAGTCACATCGTGCGCTTCTGCTGGAAATATGACGGACATCCCCAAGATTTCCGATGCATTGGATGGCGCAACTCGGACCCGGTATTGCAACGCATGACCCTGAGCGTGGTTGTGGGGAACGCATGGGTTTTGCTCCGACCACTGCGATGACGAGATCAATTCGTATGATTAGCAATCCATCAAGATCAGAGTTCTTTGATTAAAGCGGGAATCTTTCAAGGGTTCAGTCATGACTCGTTCGGCGAGTTCCCGACGATACTGCCCACCATGATGCTGCTCGAGTGAGCCAAGCTCATCAGTGAGCCTGGACGGGAAGCTCTTTTCACGTAGGGCAGGGACCTCACTTTTTATTAAACGCAATGATAAGAGTTATTAAACGCAATGATAAGAGAATAATAAATTAACCTACGATATCCAGCTTTATATTGTATTTATTGCTAGTTTAATTGCTTTGTTGTTGTGAAATTCAACGCTGGAGTGTCTAGGTGTCAGTCACTTGGTTACATGGGAGTGGCTTGCACCTTTCCTCAAAGTCAATTTGAATATGGATCCGGCAAGGGTTCAACCAGGCCCGACAACCTGGATTCGAAATTCATTTGTGACAGTTGAGTGGAGATTGAATCTGGCGCAATCAGTCATGCTTCATTCACTCTGGCCCCATCATTAGTTTACCTTTTCCCACCATGTTATGTTACTTTATCTAGCTAAATGCGAACGCTCTGGTCCAATTTGAGATATAACTTGTCTTGATTTGGGACTGGCGGTGATCTAATGCCTCAAGCATATATAAATTATATGACCAGAACTCCCCTTTCAACTCAAGCTAAGAAGAAATAGAAGGCTCGTCTGCAGGTCAAATCAGCACTGCTTCGTTGAAGGATAGCAAGTTGAGACAATGGTAGACTCCGTTCTGCGTGAGAAGGCCTCGGCCAGCGCAGACCAGGAGCAGGATGTCTACGAGAAGCCGCCGGCGACGGCCGTACTGGAAGTAATGGGTGAAGAGTCACGGCCGATTGATCCCGAGGTCAATAGGAGAGTCTTGCGCAAGATTGACTTGTTTCTCATGCCTGCCATGGTTTTCGGTACAGTTCAATCTCCGTCGGCTCGAGTGTCAAAACTACTAACACAATGCCGCAGGATATGGACTTGTCTACTACGACAAGGTGAGTTTTGTCTCCATACTTTCAGACTGGTACCCTGCTTGACGATTCTCCAAAGGCCATTCTCGGAAGCGCCGCTCTCTTTGGCATGACCGCTGACCTGCAGCTCTCGGTGGTTGACAATTCGACCACGCCGCCGACTACTGACACCTCCCGCCTCAGCTGGGCCACGTCCATCTTTTATTTTGGGCAGCTGATCGGCTCCTATCCCATGACATATCTTCTGCAACACTTCAATACCCGCTACATCCTTGGTCCTGTGGTAATGACCTGGGCCATCATCTGCGCCTCCACCGCTGGTGTGACCACATGGCAGGGTCTTCTTGTCCAACGGTTCTTTCTTGGTGAGCTCAGCACCAATCAGTTTTCATGAAACAAAGGGACTAACTGGGAGATATCTTTCAGGGTTCACCGAATCTGTCATCCCAACAGCGTTTATGATCACTGTTAGCGGGTACTACACACAATCTGAGCAAGCCCTCCGCCAGTCCTGGTGGTTTTCTGGGACTGGCTGGTTCACCATCATTGGTGGCGCTCTCAATTACGGTTTCGCTCAGATTAAAGGTGGTGCACTTACACCTTGGCAGTACATCTACGTCCTTGCCGGTGGCCTCACCTTCCTCTTTGGCCTCTGGTGCTTCGCCTTGCCCAACTCCTCCCTTGATGCATGGTTCTTGACACCTGAGGAGCGCATCGTTGCGGTTGAGAGATTACGTGCAGGCCAGACTGGCGTGCGGAACCAAGAAGTCAAATGGTCTCAGATTAGGGAGGCCGCCCTGGATATCAAAGTTTGGCTCGTCGCCTTGACCATGGCTGCTGGGTGAGTCTCTTCATACCCTTCTGACCTGTTGCTTTGTAGAAGAGAGAGCTAACAAAATGCCGCTCATCAGATACACTGTCAATGGCGCCGTCTCGGGCTTTGGTCCACTCATCGTTTCAACGTTTGGTTATACTTCTCTTGAGAGTATCCTGTTTCAGTTTCCCCTTGGTGCCATCTGTGCCGTTGGAATCCCCCTCTCTGGGTGGATTTGCTCACGTTACAAGAACATTCGGATCCCTCTTTTGATTTTATGCTGCCTGCCCGTCATTGCGGGTTTCGTTATTATCTGGAAATCTGAATGGGGCCATCGCCCTGCCGCTCCTGTCGTTGGTTATTCCATTGTTGGTTTCTTCGGGCCTGTTGTAGGCTTGACTGTTACTCTAGGTGCCGCCAATGTCGCTGGTGAGACAAAAAAGAGCTTCATGGCAGCCGCAGTCTTCGTGGCATACTGTGTCGGCAACATCGTGGGGCCACAGCTGGTCAAGAGCCAGTCTCGTGGCAAGCATTACCCCGAGCTCTGGACTGGCCTAATAATCTGGTATGCGGTGTCTTCCTCTTCTCCTCCTCTTTGGGCCTTTTTAACGATTCATCTTATAGCTACGCTATTACAATTTTGTCCGCAGCTTCACTTTATATCGTGCTCTACAGGGAGAACAAGAAACGTGAGCAGATAGCTACAGACGATCATGAACGGGATAGGCTTGCTTTCCAAGACTTAACGGACAAGGAAAACCCATATTTTAGATATGCCCTATGAAGACCATGGCAGGGGCCAAAACACATATATCACTGTTCTTACTAGTCACTTTCACAATTCTATACAGAGGTGCCCTCTAACACGATTTCAGCATGTAGATAATACCTTTGCAACAAGTTCATTACTCTTACTGGTAGGTTTTGTTAATAGTCGTAACGAAATGAAAGTTTACTATATTCTACTAAGATTATAAGGCGTTATGCAAATGGCGAAGTTCCAGCCCACCGGTGTCAGTATGTTGAAGTTCCCAATTTATCCATACTGCCAAGTGGGCGTCAGAATAACAAGGACTGCAAAGGTGTCTTCGTCAAACTTTCCAAACAGGTCACGAGATTGATAGACAATAATTAAGAATAATAACAGTAATAAATTATTGAGCAATTATCAGGCATTATTATCTGATTATTATTACCTAATAGCAAGCAATACAAAGCACTATAATGTGACAGACTGCCACAATAATTCTATCGAGACGACTTCGCAGTCCCTGTTTTTCTGACAGCCACTCGACCGTGTCTGCGCATGCAGACTCTCATTGTGACACATTGAAACTAGCAAGGCGGGGCCTCCTAAGCTCCATCAAAACTAAGAAGAATGATTTCCAGATGTGACCAATTGAATTATACAATTACCGTACCTGAATTGCATCTTAATGGGTCCCGGTGACGACACCTACTGATTTATCCCGGCTTTAAGACCTGTCCACCGAGAACCCACGTGTCTTCGCTTTGTCATCGTCCAAAAGATAAGGAATCAAATGAAAAAGCGCGCACTTCAATCCACATTCTAAGATCTTACGAGCAAGTGGATTCGGTGGAGAAATCTGTTATGGTGGAGCGACCATGGAAGGATTAGGAGGCTAAGCTGCGATATCGCGGCAAGAATCAAGCTCTATTATCATTTACACTTCCATCTTCACACGATGACATCAATCTAGATTCAAACGCACGGCGTCTTTCATATCTAGCAGCACTCTTCATGGCTCACACAAAGCGACGTGTGGCAGTGATTGGTACCGGCCCCGCGGGTGCTATCACAACGGACGCGTTAGTGAAGGAGCAAGCTTTCGAGACCATCAGGGTTTTCGAGAGACAAGAAAAGATTGGAGGAACCTGGTAAATGGAATATCTACAATGTCATATTTCCCGATTGTCGATAGTCAAGAATCTAACGACAGCTTTGATTACTAGGGTTTTCCATGGTGACCGACCTGCTCCTCAAAGCACCCTCCTCCCCATCGGGGGCAGATCCGCACCAAAAGCTAAGCAACTACCTTTGAGCTTTCCGTGCGAGCTGACCAAGTCTCAAGATGATGTTTGGGAGACTGCTGCACATGAGAACTTACACAGCAACTTACCTCCTGAAATCATGTGCTTTACACAAGAGCCAATTCCTCAGGTGGTTTCTGAGCATATTCTAAACCATTACGGTGCAGATGCCCCGTTCCGTCACAGGGAGTTCATCCGTGAATGGATAGAGACCATTTTTCACAGCGGAGGGAATGAGAAGCTCATAGAATTCAATACCTCCGTCGAGCTCGCTGAGAAAGTTGGAGATCAGTGGGTTCTGACACTTCGTAAGTCGGTTAGAGGCGAGCGCAAGGAAACCTGGTGGCAGGAAACTTTCGATGCGCTCATCGTAGCTACTGGCCATTATAACCTCCCCTGGGTGCCAGAAATCCCTGGTCTGGCCGATTACAATGCCAAATATCCCGGAAGAATCAGGCATACCAAGCATTATACGGATCCAAGTGATTACAAGGACAAGGTATGTGATTGGCATGTGTATTTCTGTTCAAACTCTCTAAAAAGTAATACTAATTGAATATTCGCGCAGCGCGTCGTGGTAGTTGGTGGCTCTGTGTCTGCCTTCGACGCCTTACATGATATCAGAACTACTTCAAAACACCCCGTCATATCGTCAATGCGAAAGCCGTCGGCTATATTTGGCGCGCCGCCATTCAAACATCCTCATATTGAGAACCATTCAGAAATCGCGTCCTTTGATTCTGAAACCGGCAGAATCAACTTTACGGATGGAGGATTTGTTGACGACGTAGATGTAGTGCTGTTCGCAACCGGCTACGAATTTGATTTCCCATTTTTACCGGATATCAATATCGTCAACAGAAGGATCACAGGCTTGTATCAACACGTATTCCTTGCCAGAGATCCGAGTCTTGCCTTTGTAGGCATGGTAAGTGCTTTCAAGTGGCCCTAACCCCGGTTTTATCAGTGAGCTTATACAAAATCTGACTTGTAATTCTGTTTCTTTTAGGTAACTGGTGGATTTGGGCTTCGCATATTTGAGTGGCAGGGAGTCACTGTAGCTCGGGTATTTGCTGGAAGAGCAAAATTACCCTCACGAGAGGAAATGGAAAGGTGGGAGAGTGAGAGAATCTCAGCAGTTGGAGACGGAATCCCATTCTGGGTCCTCAACCCAGACTTCGAGACTCCTTTCGAATCTTACAGGGTCCTTGCCGGAGAGCCAGCCTCAGGTACAACAGGTAGGATCCTGCCCAAGTACGATCCACAATGGGCAGAGGCTTTTTGGGGACTCGTAAGCTACAGAACAAAGTGGTGGGAGAAGGAGGAGAACGAGGCGAAGGCTATGAAAAGCTTCTAAATAAATACCGTCAGGCGGCATTTAGCTGACTAAAACAATCTTTAAAAAAGTCGTGATTAAAGAAGGAATAATCAAATATCGATCGAGAATAGATATCCACTGCCTGTTTCATGCCTAGTAAACTTTATATCATACCATTTAAGAATCTACCTAGCAGCCAGATGGCATTGATAAACACCAGTTCCTAAACCTATATTCAGCGGGAGCAAACACACAGAGATTATCGAGATTTATATGGGCCTGGTCGCCTCCGTGAATACGGCATGGCAACATCCATGAAGCCCATGACGTGATGATCCACCCAGGCAGGGATGAGCCGTAGAATAGATCTCATAGTGGAGGATCCTACAACAGTAGAGAAATATAAGAGCGCTTTCATCTGGCCCCTTGCAGAGTTGCCAACCCTTGCTAGAAGCCGGCATATCAAGCAAACAACTCTCTTACAAGAGCAAAGTTCCAGGCGTCGTAACTCGTCAAGAGACAATTGTCAACGTGCGAACCAGGAATCACCACGAATCGTCTTGTTTCTCCCAGCCTGGTATTCCAAACACCACCTCTCACTGCAAGAAGATGTCGGCTCGCCCAGTTATCGAGTACTACTTCTCGTTCATCTCGCTATGGTCATACATTGGCAGTCGCCGCCTGCAGTTGCTGGCTCAGCACCATGATGCACAGATCATCTACAAGCCTATCGATCTCCTGAGGCTTTTCTCTGTTTCCGGTGGACTGCCAGTCAAGCAGCGGCCCAAGCAACGCCAGGCATACCGCCTATTAGAGATGGACCGCTGGACAAGCATCAGAGGACTACCAATCGTGAAGCATCCAAAGCATTACCCGGCGGACCCATCATTAGCGCACCGGGTCTTTCTAGCTGCTATCGAAGAGCTTGGGTACGACAATGAATCAGTGCAGGAGCTAGCTCGCAGAGGCCTGGATACAGTATGGGCGGACGAGGGGGATATTGCAGATGTAGATACAATCGTCAAGATTACTAATGAGTCCGGGCTGGACGGAGTTCGACTTCTAGAGCGCGCAAAGGTTGAGCCAGGCTTGGCAGAGAAGGAAGCAGCCTTGTCTCAGGAGGCTATAGATAGGGAGCTATTCGGCGCACCTACGTACTTTTACCGGGACGAGCCCTTCTGGGGCCAGGATCGCCTCGAGATGCTGGATGGTGTTATCCTTAGTGGGAGACCACCCTTCAAACTACCCGGACCAGAGGCACTGTAACAAGGGACAAGGTGGTGGGTATGGTAAATTAAACACCAAGATGGGTTGTTCAGCCGTGGCTACGGGCGGTTTCCTGGTTGTCGAGTTAACTAAACCCAAGTGAAGGTGCGATATTTCCTGGGGTCTTTGCGCACAACGTCTGAAAAGTTCTCTCAATCTGTGAATGAATCTTGGGAGATTGATAAAGGTACAAAGACCGCGACCTGGATACAGTTGCCTTGGTGAGAGTTTTCTTAATACTACTTATAAAATCTAACACACCAGGAACAATTACCCATCTAAGGCACGTAACTTTCGAGAGGAACTTGACCATTGGTAATTGGGTTAAACGTTTGGATGATAATTGATAATACAAATTTCATCGAGATAGGTATTAGCTAATTTCAAGAAATAATTGCTTTCCTAATCGAGATGTAACGAGGAGGTTTGTTACCGAAGAGGTTTGTATTTATCCCTAAACTCAGCTTGCATCAATCCTTAAACTTCTGTCACCGTCGAAACGAGCCTTTAATAACCATACTTTTCGACGCCATCCTTCTTCCGGCAGGCCAAACGATCCAAGCTGAGGACGAAAGGGACTTATTTTCGGTGACAGTTGTGCATCTGGGCTTTTCATTACCTCAGTATCAGGCCAATCCGAGAAAGGAGTGGGTCAATCTAAATAGTTGTCAATACAGGGACACCACAGAGCACTCTGTTTGTTGGTTCTAACAACTCGCACCCAACTGCTTCCAGCTAGCCTGTCATTGAATGCCTTACGTGCGATGCGTTAGACATAATCAAACCCAACTATCATCGCTCCTGAACCTTCACACTTGTAAAATTATTTAGGCTCGTGGGATTCCAGGCGCGCTTCCTCTTTTTAACTCTTCAAGTATACACGCAGCAGATAGTTACATTCAGTCTTCACCTCCAGCGACGGCGTACCGGACGAGGCCTTAATAGTCATTCGGGCTCCAAGAATTCATTAGCGGTTTCATGTCAGCTGCGGGGTAATTAGGCGCCAAAGCAAAGCCTCCAGTTGGCGCTTAGTTCGTCATATTTGTACCAACAGAATGGGTTTTGGTTGTGCAACCGGTATCTTCCCATGAAGTCGAACCAACCCCCCTCTTCCTTTTTCATTTTCTTCTCCAAAAACCCACCTTACCGTACATTTTCCTGCTCTTAACAATGATTGAAGGCGATCAAGCTTACCTCGAGAGCTGCAAGGATGAGCACATGCCTGTTCCCCCATTCGATCGCTACATTTACGTGCTCCCGAAATACGTTGTCAAAAAGCCGCTGTCCATAGGTGAAACTGGGTATCAAGGCTATAAACCTGACGTTGAGACCGTTTCTCAGCGTGATGAGAACGAGATCGAAGCTATGAAGCTAGTGCAGGAGTACACGAATATTCCCATCCCGCGCGTCCTTCACCGCGGTGAAGGGTGAGTGTTCAACAGAGATCGTATAATAGAACCCCGTTATTCTAATAAGTAAAGGTTTAATGTCTTCGAACGCATTCAAGGGGTTACTGTCAACGAGAAGTCCATTTGGGACAGGGTGAATCCTCGCCAGCGGGAGGCGATCCGTCTCCAGGTTCAAGGTTTCATACAGCAACTTGCAGCTATACCGAACCTCACGGGCGAAGTCAGATCGCTCGTCCCTTCCGGCCAAATTTTCCACCTTCAATTGCCCAATCGGGGACCTTTCAAATCTACCAAGGACTTTACTAAGGCGTATGCTGACCATAGCGTACTGGGCGCCATTTCCTCTGAGAGCAAGCCTGTCTTCTCTCACATGGATCTTGACCTATCCAACCTCATTTTGCATCCAAATCTCGATAGTGTGGCTGGAGTAATTGATTGGGAAAGAGCTTGCTTTTTTCCTGAAGGAGGCAGAAGCATTCATCACATGTGCCATCAGTGGTCTGGCTGGGAGACACTATTCGATGGCCTGAAGTTGTAAACGTCGTGAGAACCATTTACCAACTAACAATCGATTTGGGTTCTTTTGGGAACGTGACATCTTTTTAAAATGCAACCAAAAAAAATATCATTGTTCACGACTCGTCTTCGCTTACACAGAGCTGGTATGCATCCGGTAGTATCTCAATGTAGTACAGTCACATGTTAAGTTGTCGATTCCACCATAACGTATTGGTTTCACAACGAAGAAACTGGGCGTTTATGCAAGAGACAGCATTTGCCCGTTGAGTATTCCTAGCTTGTCGTTGCATTGCGAGGCCGTGACGTTGGTGCCCGGCTCCGCGAGCTTTGCAGCGCCATAAATCACTACGGTTGTCTTGCAGCGCGAAGGTCTTCCAATAAGATTGACAACCACAGCGTGGTATACCAAGTGTATTTCAGACACTTTGATGTAGTTGTGCCTTTAGATCATGAGAAAACACACCATAGTGACAACAGGGCCTGGCGTGGTGAATGAATGGTTTGCCATCCTCCTCTTTGACCTTTTTCAGGCACGACCCTACCTTGAGCTATCAAGCATGAGAGTGGACCAAAGGAGATTCTAAACGATGATGGCTAGCAAGGTGTTCAAGGGATTACCCAGTTACCTGTCTAGAGTGGCCACCACCTCTTAGCCGCCGACTAATACGAAGAGCTTGATAGGGTGTTTTTTTTTAAAGGAACCGTGAGAATAGTAACCACACACACCTAAGGTGCTTAGTGAAACCAGAGAGCGCTCTGATTTGTATCCGTAGCAAGTCATTTCTTAACTAAAGGCCTGTTGAAATCGGTTCGTGGTAGTTGGACTGGGTGCTAAGCGCTGCCAAGCTCCACTCACATTCCGAGGCCATACGTGGTTAAAGGGCAAGGCCAGGCTCATGCATGTTGGCCAACGGGTAGGAAATTGGTGGCATCTTTTCAAATAGTTGGCCTGGCTAAGCCTCAAACTTGATCTCGTGGGAGCCTGCATACGCTATGTAGTCAATCTTAGAGGCAGCAAGGGCTTGCAGCCCACCAGACCAAGTTTCACAGCCCGGCATTTGGACCTTCAGCTGATGATGAACAGGCCTAGAGCGACCCAGATACATACAATTGTGATGCCCTATCATCCTTCGTTGGCAGTTGGTGTGTTTGAGATGGTGTTGAGTGGCTTTGCCAGCCAACAAGTTTGGAATGTGTTGATCACATGCGATGATAGGCCAACACGACCAATGTCTGCCTCAGATCTGATGCCTGTTTGATCGTGTCTGCTTTCTTTTTCAGGCCAGGTTGCAGAGGGATCGACTATTTGAGAGGGACCTTGGCCTCTCTTTCGATGAATTTGTTCCCTCATCTTCCAGACGCCTCTCTACCTCCCAACTTGACTTACTTGTCTTCAACGTAATAGACATCTTTCATTTAACAACCCTCTACCCTTCTTGCCCAGTATGGTTTGGAAGTGCCCAAGCTGCGACACATGGAACAACACTGGCAATGGAACCTGCCAGAGTTGTGGTTGGCAGGTGGGTGGTCGCCAGCGTGAGGACCAGCCAGAGTCAGTTCAATTCGACAAAAGGTCCTTTGCTGCCGATGAGACTTTCTTCAACGAGTTCAATGTTTTTGCTTCTATGAAGATAGTAAGTTCCCCTTGAACTTTCGGTATCTGACGAATTAATCTGCTGACCTCACTCAAGTGAGCTCTGTCTACCCTTGGTAGTGAGGAGAGTCAAAAATCCTCTCTCTCAAGATTCAACATCTAGAGTCAAGATTAACATTTATGTTCATTGAGATGGAAATGCGAATATAGGCCTCAAATCCGGCGGCGATGCATCGGAGGACTTGGCTTTCAATAGCTAAAGTGAAGTCCAGCCTTCACATGTACCCTTTTTTTTCGTTTTGTTTATTCAAGAATATTTCGACTTCAGTCTATATCGCGTTTGAATGAAGGTGAAGCTCATTTGGAATTATCCTCTGGGCGTTCTTCTAGTGATCCATAAACCACATCTTTCTACCACACGTTCTAGAGCATAAACTAGTCAGAAACAATGAAGTATACTACAAGAAAGGGTACTATTAACTCCAGAATGGCCCAAAATCCTTCATTCGAGAGAAAATGAAGAACACGGATCTCTTCTCGACTCATTTCTTCTCTTCACAGGCTATGCCTACAAGAAGCTCCACAGAGATACGCATTTGCACATAAAGGATCCTGACCACCTCAAAGGTGAATCCCTCGAGCGGCCGATATATGATCTTCCATGAAACCTTGGCTAACTTGAGACTGGTAGGACGAGGCCCCCCGACCTGATCGTAAGCCGCGGGACGAAGAGCCAAGCACATTGTGGTGATGATGCCCGGTGGGAGCAGTCAGCGTCGCATCTGGGCGCGTGGGAGCGCTGGTGGTATCTGCGACACCATCACCAAGCATGGGAGATTATTAAGAGGTGCTTCCCGAGAAGCTAAGGGATCGTCTGTCATGATGCAAAGAGAGTGGCACAAACTCAAACGTGATGAAGTATCACAAATGGGACCAAATCCTCGAACCCTTCAAACTGCCACTTATGTAATATCGTCTCTTTCTCCCATAACATAAGATATTTGTGAATGTAACTAATCATCTCCGTTTGAACCAGCCTACCTCTACGTTGAGATCCTGCTTTACCATCAGGATCAGGTAGAAAGTAGTAGTGATGCCCAACCCCATGAACGTTGCAGGATCTTCAAGTAGCCTCCCACGTACCCATCTTAGTTAATCCAACTCAAATTGAAAACGTTTGCAAAGAGCCTCGTATTCTTCTTCTTCAGGATTTCAAAATGTTCTCGCAGTGCTCCTGTATCAAAATCCTCCGCCTCGAATTCAAGCAGAGCATTCAACCATACAGTCTCGTCCCAGCGCGAAGCCAACCCTCCAGCTTGGGTGAGAAGAAGACACATGTTGTATCTATCTTCAATGGGTGGCTTGTGCTTGGCAACCTCATCCGGGTACTTGAGAAACCAATCTAGAGGGGTGCGCCCTCCTGAATCGCAGGCATTTGTATTGGCGCCGCATTGAATGCACATTTCTGCAATGGATGGACTTGCAATGTGAAGTGGAGAAACCTGAATGCCAGCGGTGCCCGCCCACCATACGTCTAGAACAACATTTGGGTCTTGCTTATGCTTGAGAAACTCGGCAGCAAAGCTGTGGTATAAAAGGTCTGCTTTGCCTTCCTGGAGCGCACTGCTCGACTCATGTGATTCAATTGCCTCGACAGCTTCCCTATCCCAAGCGTTGAAAAGAGTTTTCTCAAAGAAGAAGAGTTCTCGCTTGATTTCAAAGCCGTTTTCAAGCAGTAGTCGAAGTATGGGTAATCTATTATCAAAGGGGACGGATGGCGAGGATAAGAAGTGGTTCCTCAGCAGAAAATTATTCAAGTATCCCCTTGAAAGTCTTGAAAGGTCACCCTGGTGCTCTGAAACCCAATCACGGAGACACAGAGCAAGGCCACTCGAGGCCATAAATGCGACAATAGTGGCTGAAGGATCGTCATACTGAATCTGTTGACTAAGACTCTTGTAAAATGGCGTTGAGGAAAGCTCTTGGATGAACCTTATCTGACTATGCCCAGTGGTGTGCTCAGACAGTTGTGCATGGTGAGCAACCAGCTGCTGCAAGTCGGCTCTTCTAGAGTTTTCAACAAGAGTCGAAGAGATCCAGTACTTCACACGGAAAGAATGTCCGTTGTCATTAATGAAAGTAGACAGGCCACCAAGCACAATTTGTTTAAATGCCAAAGCCATCGTAAACTCCGCGACTGTTTGATGCATTAATTGCGGAAGGTCTTGGTCTTCTCCACTCACAATCTCGACAAGTCCTCCGCTCCAGATGTTAATGTCGTTTTTAACCTGCTCTCTCCCGAAAGATGCATTTGAGGCCTTGTTGATTTTAGAAAGCTCACGAGAAACATCCGTTGGTGTTGAGCAATGGGATACCATGACCGCATCTCTTAGTTCTTTCGCTGTTAGAGGGGGTCCAATACTTGGGCGAATAAGTAGTTCTAGAAGCGCGAAGGTATACCGGCGAACAGAGATACTTATGCGAGAAATTATCAATTCATAGTAGTCCTGAAGATCCGATGGAACTTGCGAGAGGACTCTGTTCAGCTCCTCTCGTAGCCTCTTAGGCTGATTTTGGTACATCGATGCTGTCCGGAGTATCTCTCGTATGGTGAGCTTAACCCAGAGGAACACCCCGTTTGCTTTTTCAACAATCGTAGGAACAAGATCCAGTATCAAAGGATCAGCTGCACTCGAGGCAACCAGAGAACCAATAGTATAATTCTCAATGTCTGCTGCGGTATGTTCCTGTAAGCTAATCGAAGGAAAGCCCGCAAAATCCCTCTGTAAGGATTCCCATGGTCGACTAGAGAAGCAGACCTTGATTCTAGTCGCTGAACTTTTAGATCCATCTACCAGGGATTTTATAAACCGACTGATGAGATTGATATGCCCATCGAATTCATCAAGCGCATCGAAGAACAGCGTCAAGTCCATCTGTATTATATCTTGATCGACAAGGAAGCGAAGGACTCTCTCTAGTCGGTGTATAAATCCTTCGTGATGCTCTTTAAACTCTTCGATCACATTGGACAGAAGGATTCTTTCTCGGCTGTCTTGGAGGCCTTTTGCGACTTCAAGAACGTCTAGCAAGTCGGAGAGAGTATTACTTAATAACTCCGCAACGCTCTTCAATTCAGATTCAGCCTCCGACCGAGATCCTTTGAGGCTTTTCAAACGTTCTTGATATTTTTTTACTATTTTGTCGTTTTCGGCATTTTCTTTTGAAGTTTTCTCCTCTTCTTGAAACGAGGTTAAGGCCGCCTCCAATTCTTCGATTGATTTGGTAGTTTTTATCAAAAATCTTTCCTTCTGTTCTTTCTGAATCGTCAACTCTTTGATATGGCCTGTCAATCTCCGATATTTCTGCAAGATATGTTGGAACTTCTTTTCCAGTGGAAGCCGGTGGGGTGCAAGTATTTGTATAATAAGACTCCGGAGCACTCCTTCGAATGATTTTTGCAAGGCTGTACCACGTAAATGAAGGAAGAAACTGCAGACGATCTCACCAGGTCTTCTCCAATTGTGTAAGAGTTCCCAGGTTTGCTTGCTTTCAAGCACATGCTTCATTAGTGTCGACTTGCCCGAACCCGGCTTCCCGTGTATCCAAAGCAACTTGAAATCGTCATTCTGGAGCCAGTCACAAAAGGTTGGGATTTGGAATATCCACTGAAAGGTGGATTGAAATGGATCTTCAATCTGGCGGACTCGGAAATCCAGCTCGGGCGAGTATAATTGGTCATGCATCTCTAGAGTTGTGTCAGTAATAGCCTAAGAATAAAGCGGTTCAATGCAACGTACTTTGAGCCTCCGACAGAAGCTTCCCCAGATCTGTGATGGCTCTGTCATCGAAGCCGGTGGCATCTCCTAATGCAGTAAACCGCTTAGTGAAATCTCTGTCTTGATCTGCACGCATAGAAGCTTCAAGGTCTGAGAAGTGACCTGGCATCGGCATGGTGGAGGAGCACATTTCCCGAAGCAAGACTAGAATTGAGGCCAGGTTTGTGTTGCCACTAGAAAATTTAACCATGTTGGAGTGGTTCTCATTAATTGGGAGAATTGAAGCTTTGTCCTTTCGGTTATGGTAGCTTGTTGCTGAATCAGGGTTGACCAAAACCTCTCTCGGGCCGTTCCTGTCCCACGACTGGTCAGGCATTCGCTTTGAACATCTTTAGTACAACGACAAATTAACTATTTTGAGTAAAAGAGAGGCAAATAGGATAGAAACCTACCCTTATGGTGGGGGACTCCACCGTCTCGTACGCCCATATGATTCGGGCTTGTCTGGTGAAACAAATACCGTCGAATCGGCCCCTCAACTGCCGCAGATAATTGTTTCCAGTTCCTCGCGAGAGATCCTGGACCAATGTTTCGTTGGCTTGACCCTCTACCATGGCCAAGAGGTGCGACTGCTCCATCCCAAGACTGGGAACTCCAAACATAATGGCGCCCTGGATATTGTTCAAGATGCACGCTGTGGTGGCCTCACGTGCCTCAGCGATCTGGACACAAGCATCCTTCAAGACTATGCCCCCAAGGCTATGTGCGATGAATATGATTGGTTTCTTCGAGTTGAGGTTCCAGCCCCCATTCTTCAAAGCCAAGATGAAGCTTGTAGAAATGTCACTGATAGACTGGAAGGAATGGCTTGCCAGTACCTTGGAGTCGTAGCCGTAGATAAATGATCTGACTCCAGGAATGGAGGCAGGCAGAGCATCCCTCAACCACATGAATGTCTTGTCATTTCCGCGTGGCTGCCAGGACCCGAATGGGTGGCTACCTAGGCCAGATAGAGCAATGACGCTACGTCGAAGGTGTTAATTAAGATGAATACATGTGATCGCAGAGAAACTTACTCAGCGTAGTGTGTAAACGAATCTACCGTGTTGAGAGCCGTCCACCCTCCGAAGTGAGTGTCAAGTAGGAGGGGGCTAGCTATGGGCTGACCAGGGACCGGGAAGTGCCACTCCTCGTCCGCTGAATTGTTTTGAATACAGGCCGGTACTTGTTTGAGCTGCAGGGTCGCGACTTTGGAGGAGCAACGCTCCGATATCTCATCGGTTCGTCCAATGGAGCCCACCACCACGTCGCTGGGATCGATTTGCAAGGCGGTCGCAAGCAGCTTCGCGACCTCCTCGACTGTGAAAATGGACGCTGGGATTCTGCGTAAGCGAAACACCTTCCGATCCCAGTTTGTCGCCTCCATCAGGACTGAATCGCCGGGACCAAGCGTCCAGATCGAATCGTTAAAGCCGAGGGCCTCAGGCTTGCTTTGTGCTTGTTGGTTCTGCATCGGGCAGCAACGACTTCAAAATAATGTGCTCACGTGAGAAGAGCCCCTCAAGGTGAGCCAGCAGTGAGGTACATCCAGCAGACCCCTGCGCGCCTCTTGTTTTCAATTGAATCTTCAGGCTCATCACTATTCACCAACAAATCATGAAAAATACGCTGACGCTACTGCAAAGATTCCAATACAAAACTCCATCAAGCCCAAAGGGTCAGTCCACCGTCGAACATAATTCCACCCATCGAGAATCGCTCATTCCAAGTGGGCAAGAAGGAAAAAAAGAGTTGAAAGGTGAAGGCCGGAGGGCTTGCGGTCGGCAATTTCATACAGCTACCTTCGATGATACCACTACTATGAGATTATTTGTGTGTAAATGATCCGAGTTCCATGATGTAAGTTCAGTCGCAGAATCAATTGAGGAGCACAACAGCTGATCGCTCGATTTTATCAACGGCCGCAGCGTAGTCTCTCCCCCCGACTTGCGTACGACTCTCCGACTGGGCATCTCTCTAGCTTGATGGGTGCACTGCCGGTTGAATCTACGATATTTGTCAGGAATATGTCGCTACGAAGCCTTTCCTCGACAAACTACATGAAGGGCCGGCGTATATCGCGACGGCAACGACTATACGCTAGGCATAATACGCAGACACAATCCTGTCATCGCCGTCTCTCCTGAGCTTCAGCACTGCGAAGCCAGCTCTGTAGCCGTCGCGAGAGACATGACGGAAAGCTTCCGAAGTTCAAGGAGGCCGGTATTGCCGGCGGTGCACCGACTTCAAGGAATGATATCTATCTTGGTGATAGCGTAGTCAGCGCTCCACGAAACGACAAGGCTACTGTTCTTCAGTACGATGGCTACAGCATGTTCAAGGGATATGCTATGCTCGCTATCAAATTGCTCCAAGCAATATTGAAAGCGCCATGAGATTAAGCAAAATGAAATCTAGCAAGTAACCTCGTCCATGCGGTCTTCTACTGTACGTCTACAGCGCCATCATGGTATAGTGCAATTAATCCTTGAAAATAACATTTATTATTGTTTGATAATAAATTTTAGTTGCATATAATAATTTACTAATATTCTACCTTATTGTTTCTGAATGTTGTGGCCTGTGTGGAAACGCTGAGATGTAACAGACAGGTTTGCCCGTGCTATAGCAGGCCAATGATACTACCTTACCTATCAGATGCCTCAGGTAGCAAATCTAGATGCCTCAGGTACCGTCAAAGGTAAATCCCCCAAGTCTAAGGTACGTTCTTCAAGTTGAAGTATTGTTCCAGGCTAGCTTTCCTTTACATTCTTTTCTCTTTGTGCCCAGCTAAGAATTGTGATCAGTCCGCCCAGATCAACTGCCCGACATGCCGAACCAAGACACACAAGCCGTTGAAGAAAGAAGACGTCAATGGCCCGAACCAGATACACGTTGAGAAATGCGGCGTGAGCATCGTGCCCAATTAAACGCAGAAGCAGCTCAGCCCCAAGCCTCCGCAAAGGCCATAATGACAATGGGCGAAATATTTCCCCCAGCGGATTTCCGACGGAGCTTAGGCAAGGATCACCCGGCCGAAATGGTAAAATACGTCTATGATGGCCGGCCAACCCCACGGGACACTGAGGATGAAGATCTGTACTGCGCAGCCTCAAGACAACAGCCCAGCGAAGAACGTAAGATGGCCTATGACAGTTTAACTTGTTATTCTGAGCTGACGCTGAAGAAGGTGGCCGCTAGTACCTTCCATTAGGAATAGCACCAGAAGGGAGAGGCAAGTAGTAGATTTCTTCAAAAACTAAACTGGAATGCTGACAATTTTACTAGGAATAGGAGCGAATCGGAAAAGCAATCTCCCTTCTCTAACGAACCGTCGACTGATCTCACTAGCTGACAACCGCCATTAGGATCTCGACACCAAGGTCAAAGTAAGTAAATACAATCTCGTTCCTGTATTTCAGAGTTATCTAATAATAATAGAACGCCCTCGAAGAGTTCAGGCCGTTGGCCAACGCCAAGGTCGAGAAGACCGAGGCTGTTGCTGCTGCTGGCCCACCCCTTCCCGGCCCCCTCCCAGCCGTCATCTCGCTCGAGGGAAGGAGAAGAAGAAGGAAGAGCTGAAGAAGGCAGAGGCGAAATGGAGAGGAGAAGAAGGAGAAGGACGAGGACGAGGACGAAGACGTTGCGGGGAACTCGAAAAATTACTTACAAATCCAACTTCGGTATACGTAAAATGGGTCATGAGAGGCTGAAACCGAAGATCCTATATCTTCGCCGTCACCCTCGCCTGGCACATCTAGACGATAGCACCACACACTCCGGCAATAATTCTATGCACCACAGTGACTTCAGTTGTTCGCGGGTCCTTGGCAGGGTTGTCTTGCTCTCGGGTCCCGCGATACCGATAGCATCCAAGCCCGGGTCTGTAGCTATGTTAGATCGTGGGCACGAGAATCAGCACTGAACCTTCTGCAAATAGACTCACAATCTCAGTGATAACTCATACCTGCGCAGGTTTAAACTTTGTTTTCTTTTTTGACGAGTTGTGAGTATGTATTACCATAATTATGCTACTTAGGCTGGCCGCTAATGAAATCTAGACTTTTGTCTTTTTCCTTAGTCGGTTGTGAATGCCGGTATGTCAATGTCAATGTCATTGCGCGAAATTTTTGAAGCTCATTCTAACAATGGCTAGATTTAATAATTCAAATTTTTTTGGCCGTCTGTGCCGTTTCTGTCGCTGCTCACTTCTCCATGTACAAAATGCTGTGACTTGTTGAGCATCCCATCGTCTGATAAGAACAGCGCCCGGTTTTCTTCGATTCCGATTGCCCGTCCGGGCTGTTTCATCTTGCTGATTGGAGTTGGACTGACCCCGGCAGCTTCGTCCTCCTTCTTCTCCTCCTTTTCATCCTCCTCCTTGGAGGGGAGGGGGGCAGAGAAGGGGCCAGGGAGGTCCTGATACCGTCAGTTAGTGAGATCAGGTCAGTTCTTTAGAGAAAGGGTCTTTACTTTTCCGGCGCGCTCCTATTCCAAATTTCACTGTTAGTATTCCAGTTGAGATTTTGAAGAAATCCAACTACTTGCCTCGGCCTTCCGATCCCATTCCTGATGCATAACGGCAATTAGCCAACTAGTTGACTGGATTAATGTGTGGTAGGTAGGTACTAACGTCAAGTTTTTTGACCGCATACTAGAAGTACAGAGTCAGCTCAAAATTGCAAGTAGGTAAGACCATAAGGGGCTATCTTACATTCTTCTTGGTCTCGGCCTCCTATTAAAAATCATTAGCTGGGCTACTCATTAGAGAACTAAGAGTGGGATGAACGAACCTTCAGGGCCGCAATGTGCTCCTTTTACCATCATTCCCGTTTAGCGTACTAGTCAAGTAATTGGAAACGACAAACCTTACCTTGACCTTCTTTGCCCAATGCTGACAATAGTTAGCTCTAGTACCTCGAATTAGTGTTAGATAGAGACCATCTTACAGCCATCTGCTCATGGGCTTCCTATTGGAAATTGTTGCTTAGCAAGGGCATATCAATTGTTCAATCGGTCGTAGTAGTTACCTCGAGGCTTCCGCGCTGATCAGCTGTCAGTATCTAAATAATAATATCAATGCCTAACGCCATTTGTGTGTGTTGAAACATACGGCAGCCTTGAACTTCTATCAGAAAATGTTAGCAGAATATCGGGGTATTGGAAACATAGTGGACCGGGTGGCTTACCTTGGGCATGGTGATTGCTTCATTTGATTGTTATGTCAGTTTGATGCGTACACCAGAATGGCAGTCAGTATACGTACAGTCTCGCGAAAAGTAATGGCAAAAAAAATCTATCCCAGAGTGTCAGTATTGATTTGTCCATGGCTGCAAACCAAACAGTTGGGAATTCACCTTGGTATCTGCGGACAAAGAGAAAAGAAAGAAAAAGAAAAGCTGGCAAGGAAAGACGTGTCAAGGTATAGGACCATACCTGAGGCATCTACCTTGGCTACTAGTACCTGAGGCATCTAATGGCATGTTACGGCATGGGAGACCTGTCTGTTATCTTATCGGCTCATAATGGTATTCTCATATTGCAACGTTTCCATACAAGCCACAATATTCAGAAACAATGAGTCAGGATATTATTAGACTAATGTGTGCGAATGATATTTATTATCGAACAATAAGAAGCGTTAGTATTCAGGATTGTTTGCGCTATGCCACAGTTATTCGCTGTTTGAGTGGCCTCTACGGTTCCTCTTTTCCTGTGCCTGAATTCGTCGCAAGATCTAATCCAGCCGAAGTCCCCCTCGTGTATCACCTGAATCATGAACTGTTATTGTATCCGCCTGCTTTGATATCGAACCTAGTGAATGCTTGTGAGATCAGGTGAAGGACTTTCCTGGTAAACAAAGGCGTCAGAATCCTTGCCATTAAAGGCGGCTTGCCCTTATTTTGATCCACAGCCAGACAAGGATGATACCTATCGGGTCGATGATCCATGTTTCTTAGTCGGCCCGCGTTTAATTAGTGTATTGTTTAAATGGACAGTCGCCACTAGGGAACTCAGGTTGTCAGGATGATGGGTTGTCATGGCGTGGTGGATGGGTAAGTGTTGTTTCCCAATTGAAAATGGCCTAGAAGATTTGATGTACTGCTGAAGCATGCATTGAGGTCAATGTTGACATTGCCACAGGCCAGAACTGCTAAGTTAACTGGTGCTCAAGATACGAATTCGGCCCGGCCTCGTTGGGTAGGTAGGTAGGGAAGGAAGGAACAAACGACTCGACATGGTGGGACGAGTATGACGTACGCTTCCAGGCAACAGCCTCGAAGAGGTCTAAGGGCAAGAGCGAGTGCTCGTGCGATCGATGGAGTTGTGACAGCGTCGTTGGAATGCATTCAGCTGTTATTGAATATGGCCACCACTAGTGGAACAGGCATTTGAAGGATTGAAGGGGCAGCTTGCTTCAATACCTGCTACCTAGGTACTCGATAGATAGGTAGTTGATGTTAAATGGATTACCCAGCACCTGGCAATTTAAAATGAGCGATCTACAGGACGTTCCATCAAGGTATGCCTATGGTAAGTCTGGCAATTTGGGCGCTCATTCTCGGCGAGGCTCGCTTTTCTTTTTCCTTCTTTCCACCATCCAACATTGCGTACTCGAGTACAGCTAAAAAAATCAATCAAACCATTACAAAAACTTGAATTGAAGAGATCAGATCCAAACATGCCAGCAGATACTACAAATTCTGCTCGTCGCCAACAAAAGCGCCAAAAGGCATCTCGCGATGCAGGCATGGCCGAGGCCAATGTCACCAAGTGCGTGGAAGATCCTGAGCTAAGCTCAGACTCTAGAGCCATAGGTAGGCGCCTTTTGAAACAAGCTAAAAGGCTCAAAAGGCATGGCCCCAAATATTGCAAACTGCTGAAGACAGCTTCTCAAATCCTTGTGAAAGCGGTTGACAACAGCACCGCCCTACGAGCCGCCAAGACGAGCCAAGCGGGCAAAAGATTCGAATCCGAATCTGGCAATGCATCTTCCCTCGGCCTAAGATCTCTCGGTGCGACGGAAAGTCAGCACATAAGAGACGATCAGCCCTCCCAAGAAATGATACGAGAGTGGCAGCAAGACACAGAGACAAGAATTGAGAGAATTCGAAACTCTGAGGCAGCCGGTATTTGCACTGCCGAGCAAGCTAAAGCGCATATTTCAGCCATCAGATATTCTTTGAAGAAACTGATTGAAAGTGGCCAACATGATGAAGTTGAGCCAACCACGCTTTGTCACGGGAAGTAGTGGCAGCACCCGATTTCCCCAATCCATACACATGAGGGAAAGTGGGATGTCAGCCAAACCATTCCAATATTTACATTGCGTACTGGTAGCTGTGAAGTCCACCACTGGCGGTCGCTTGCGAACCATTCCAGACTTTTCCCAGGCCATGCTCTGAGGGAAAGTGGGATGACTTCAAGACACAGCCAAACCATTTTCCAATATTCACATTGAGTACCGGTAGCTGTGAAGTCCACCTCTGGCGGTCGCGTGCGAACCGGTCCAGGAATGAGTGGCAAGAATTCCTCCGCTCAATAGTCGTATACGTATGAACTACTTGAAGAGGAGGTGCCTTCACCATGGGGCGTGGTGGAGGTACGGGCGGCGAAGTCGGACTCTTACAACCTCCTCGTGGTGCCGCCCGGGGACCTGGCCTATTCTTGATTTCAAGATGGGTTTCAGGCAATGTAAGAGACGCAAAATATTACCATTTTGTTTGTAGGGTCTGTTTTTTTGGGAACAGCGATGGGAGATTTAATAATTTCACGTACTAGGTAGCGATTGCAAGCTTAGACAGTGGCCTGGCTGGAGGGTGAAACAACACGATTATCGGTGGGATAATTGACAAGATGGATATACAATAGTTGGCTTCATTCTCGCGATGAGTGAATTATTCAATGCAAAGAAGATCAGGCTCTTTTCACCATCTCTCTAATACATCTTGAGCTATTACTAATCATGAAAACCCGAAATTGCAACTTTCAGGTAACCCAGTGAAGCATACTCTTTCAACTTACCGCAAAGGTCCAGGTAGCAAGAACAGGATGGAGAAACTCGTACTTCGATCACCCCTATCTGCCACTCAGCTTGATTGACACGTACGCATGCTTCATGTGCCCGACTTTTGGCCTATTTCCCGGGGATTATGCGCGTCTTCGAAGGGTATGGATATACAATGTATCTTTGAACGGTATTGTATTCACAGCACAGGACATTCTGGACCGAGAATATAATAGCCAGGTCTCCTGGTGGACTCAAGCTACGATGGGGCTGATTATGAGGGCACAATGCGGTCAAAGACCAGATTTTCGCTTGTAAGATCGAAGAAGAACAGAGTAGTGTAGAAGATACTGGATATTTAGATACTTACTAGGAAGAAACTCAAGAGGCAGACAGTGAAAATGAAGGGTCGCCGAGTAATGGAAGCGAAACATGTCTGAGTGATGAAGATTGTTGTTCAGAGAACTATCTGACGAACTGAGATCCTGGCATCGAATAATAATCGCGACGAGGCCATTCAATGAATTATGGCTTGCAAGCCTAGCTCCTATAACCAAGAATGCTGATATGATCCTCCACGTAAAAACTTTCACACAAGTGCGGTTCATCCATCGTATAGGGGTAGCTTTTAAACTTAGACAAAGGTTCAGTGAGATTTTCGGCCAGCCACCATATGAACCAGCCGGCGAACTCGTTCTCCTCCCCAGCCAAGGCGGCAGAAAGCTTGTTTTCGTCACACTTGAGAATATCTGTGGGTTTCGGGAAACCGCCCTCATCATACTCAAACTTCCAAGGCTGATCAAAAAGTTTAGACTTAGCATACGGATTGTGTCCGGCAGTCCCAAGGTCGACAAACTCCTCATCACAGTTGTAAAATACCCGAGCTTCTTTGCCGGCGCCATCAGCTGGGAGAACTTCATCCCCATTTTTGATACTGGACTGACGACGGCTGCGATCAATCAGCCAGATATGGAAAACTCTTTCTTCTGTTCTTCTCCCTGCCAGCAGCCATAGCAAGTCAATGATGAACTCCTGTGGAGAACCGCTATCCACATTTGCATGATATCTGGGAAGATTATTGAGCCAGTTTGGATCAAAATCAAAAATAAGGTGCTGCACAGGTTGGCAGCCATAATCAAGTCCAGAGAAGGGCAGGTCCTGCATGATATCGACCAACTCATCCCAGTGTCCGCGCGAGATTGGTTGTTTGAGCGCGTCCTTGAGACTCTTCGGGTCGAAATAGAATGCATCGTCGTATGGACGGACCATAAGCTGCCATTCTTCGCCCCCATCATTTATGGTTAGAGATGGGGCGTTGATGGTAATGCAGAAATCTTGATTCTCACGCCACTCTGCCTCCCGGTACCAAAACCCTCTCTTCTCAGAGAGGAAATAGCGTCTCCTCTCCTGCCATTTTTTCATTTCCCAGTGACGCAAGATGATTTGGCGGGATTCCCAACAAGCGGTCCAGAGACCAGCATCCCACATGTACGCGGACCGGTTGGCTTGAGCTCCTTCTGTCCCTGGTATTTCGGCGGCGAAGGCCGTTCCTTTGTCACACGTTGGAACACCTCTAGATGACGGTATTGATTTGGGCTTGGGGGCTGTGCTTTCCAAGTTCATATTGCTGTGGCGGATGGAGAAATGCTGTATGCCGGAGCAGTTCTTGGCGGATGGTCGAATGGCCTGCTGCCAAATCTTCTCCCGAAGTTCGTACGGCAGATCGGGAAAAAGGTGGAAAGAAGCCATGATGATTTCTTCTAGGAGGTTTATTTTAGGGGCAGGTAGATAATAAGAAATAGAGAATAAGAAATGATCTTGGTGTTCGGTCAACGTTGAAAATGAGCTTGGCTGAAGTGTTTAGATAGGTAGGCGTGGTAGAAGATGAGTGTCAGAGGGAAGTTGTGCGTGTGGCGGCAAGGTGAAAGAGGGCTGAATAAATAGTGATATGATGAGCGGCTCGTCCCGACGGGAAGTGAGTCATTAGTATGAAGGTTTGTAACTGCAGCCTTCGGCTAACAAAGCTTGTTTTTGTCTTGTCCGTTGAGATGTCGGGTCTGACTTCTTCTATTGCTGTTTCTTACTTTATACTCGAACTCTGTCACCGCCAAGGTCGAGAATGAGTCATATAGAGAAAAAGGGTAAGGATTATCAAACATATTGATGCTAGACTAAAATTTCCGGTTAGGTGAGTCGTCAGGTGTGACATAAAGCCATGGGGAAACGTCAAGCGAGAATTTCCGAGAGGAGTTTCTTCCAGTGATTCCCAACCAATTCAACTAGTACGGAAATGTGAACTTGCTCTTCGTTCCCCGCTGGTGGAAGGACAAGGAGGGTGCTGGGGCGACAGAGGTTCGTTGGAATATAATGTACGTAGAAATTCAGCCCGCAAATATCAAACATTCTAACATTGCCACCCAAATTTGTGTCCACACCATCAACTTTGATTTCCCTTCCATTGGTACCACTGTGATCAGGTGGCGACTTGAGATCAACGATTGGCGACTATCACGCCCGGTTGTCACTCTATTTTGCACAAGTCAATATGAAGACATTGGAAAAACGCCTCTTTCAATGACATGCCACTACACTCGGTCGTTTGGTGTGCAGACGCTATGTGGACAACTTTGCTGGCCGCTGTTCTTGCTACCTCTATCTGCCGCCCGTCTTGATCGTGGGCTTCATGCGCTTGATACTCGGTCGTGGCTCGGTTTCTTTGCGCGTTTTCAAGATTTAGGGATGTATAATGCCTTTATAAGAGGTGCTGCATTCACATCAAGGGCATTGGGGGTCGATAAGATAACAGACAGGTCTCCCCAAGCCGTAACATCCCATTACATACCTTAGATGCCTCAGGTACCAGCAAATTGAACGTAGATGCCTCAGGTATGCTCCTACAGGTGGGTACCTATACCTTGACGCGTTGTTCGTGTCCGGCTTTTCTTTTTCTTTCTTCTCTCTTTACCTACCCGCAGATACCAAGGTGAATTCCAACTTTCTGGGTTTGGGATATATTTTTTTTTTCGTTACCTTACGCGAAAATGTACATATCTTGATTTACCATTATGGTGCACGCGTCAAACTGACATGATACTCAAATGAAGCAGAGAAAATGCCCAAGGTACGAACGCAATGATGGTTTCCTTTCTAGTGTATCTTTGAATCTGACGCCAAAATCTTTTTAGAAGTCGTACCAGGTATGTTATTGATATTATTGATACTGAGATCCGACTCGCTTTGGGTGGATTGGATTTAACTAAGATATATTTAGACCAACAACAACAGCCGCAAGGCCAGTGTTTCGAAGGTACGATTAATTAACTCGCTTTCACTTTTCCCATAAAACTTGATGATAGCTGACACCATCCGTTTCAGCGCTCCGCTTCGATGGTGAGGTGTCCTAATGCCTGTACGACGAAATTTCACAGTCTAACAACGAGTTTTGGTCCTGCTAGATAACCAACGCGTCGGGTGCTGAGCACCTTGCGGCCGAGGAGGTTCTTTTATCCCACTCTTAGTTCTCTTCTGAGTATCCCAGCTAATAATCGTTACAAGGAGGCCGTGGTCAAGAAGAAGTTTGAGAGAACAAGTCACTGAAAGATGAGAGCGCCTCCTCGCCGAGGACCGGGCCAAAGCCAAGGCTGAGAAGGCCGAGGCTGCCGCCGCCATCTCCCTTGGGGAGAAGAAGGAGTGGGAGAAGGAGGGGGAGAAGAAGGACGACGACGACGACGAATATGTCGTGGTCAGTCCAGCTTCAATCAGCAAATGAATCAGCACATAATAACTAACATCCGAGCAGGTTTGTTTTTTCTTTCTTTTGTCGAGTTGTGAGTATGTATTACTATCATCATACTACTTACACTGGTCACTGACGAAATCTAGAATTCGTTTTCTTTGACGAGTTGTTTGTATGCATTGCCATAGTCATGCTGCTTACGCTGGTCGCTGACGAAAAACCTAGGATTTTTTTTCTTTTTTTGTCGGTTGTGAGAGCCGGTATGTTAATGTTATTGCGCGAAATCTACGAAGCTCATTCTAACAATTGCTAGACCTAATAAAGACGCGCAAAATAACCGAGTCACAGACCGAGTATCAAGCGGTGGATAGAGCTGGTAGGTGTGGCCAAGCACATGTTTTCATCCTTTTCATATCTCAACATTTCCATATGGGTCACAATATTCAGAAATAATAAGTTAGATATTATTAAATTATTGTATATGAACAATATCTATTGTTTAATAATAAGAAACGATGGTATCAAGATTTATTTACACTGCCCAGGTATGCTACAGTTATTCGCTGTTTGAGTGGCCTCGCCACCATCACGTCCGCCAACACAAATGCAAACGTCGTTTAGTCATGAAATCCAGATGATAAGAGAAGTGATCTTGGAAAAGGAACAAGACCTCCAATTGATTGGATGCAGTATCAATCCATATATATTATTTTCAGCATCACTTCGACATTGAATCTCGCCTGATAAAGCGCTCGGTGTGGCGCAGGTGGGTCAATTGCGGCGTCTGAACAGAGACCCAATTCGCAATTGGATTGCTTTCCCCTAAAACACTTTCCCTTACCCTGATTTCGAGCGCTTGCACCATATTAGCAACTAAGTCTCGGGCCGCTCTATGAAGAGCTAGCGACGCAAATGTACCGCGGTGGTGGTGTCCAGGCCACTCAATCATGAACATGCCACGACTCTGGAGAGCGGTGGCTCTCTTTCTCGCCCTTTGCGTCAGGGCTACGGCTGCCGATTGTACCGTCGTCCACCAAGGATCTTCGCAGGATGTCCTGTTCGTAGGGACAGTGCTTACCAGCGAGGGTCCTCTAACCCCTGGGTATCTTCTAGTACAGTCAGGCAAGATTGCGCGCATGGGAAATGACACCGCTTGTCGAACCATTGGAGAGGCCAGCGTTGTCGAATGCAAGGGGTCAGTCATCTCACCAGGGTTTATCAACACCCACGAGCACATCGACTGCTCAACCATCAACCCATTTCCCACCACCGGGACCCTATACGATCATCGCCATGAATGGCGAGTAGGCTTAAACGATCGCCCAATGCTCCCTGCCCCCGTCAATGGCTCAGAGACTGATGCCATCAAATGGGGTGAGCTCAGGCACATCTTCTCAGGCACAACCTCCATCGTCGGGAATCACATGGCTCCTGGCCTCGCACGGAACCTGGATTTTGCTTCTGGTTTAGAAGACGGCTTGGAATCTCCCGCCGATACATACGCAGTTTTCCCTCTAGACGACGCTCCCGGGATCGTTCGTGAAGGCGACTGCGATTACGGCCCCAATCCTATCGACCAGAAAACCGTCAAAGGACAACATCGCTATATCGGCCATGTCGCAGAGGGCATTAGTGCGGAAGCTCGGAATGAGTTCAGATGCTTATCGGATATCAATTACGACACGCGGCCGCTTTCCTCTGGTGGGGGGAGAAGTACGGACATTATCGCCCCAAATGTCGGTCTCGTTCATGCCCTAGGCCTCTCAGAGGCTGATTTCGATCTTGTTGCCGAACGGAATGCAACAGTAGTCTGGTCGCCGAGGAGCAATGTCGCCCTCTATGGTAAAACCCTGAACGTGACGTACCTCCTAGAAGCTGGAATCACTGTTGCTCTCGGCACTGATTGGCTTCCATCTGGCTCCGCCACCATGGGAAGAGAAGCCTTATGTGGCCTCAGTGCTACCCATAACAGCTACGGCCTTACCCTAGAATCCAAAATTATTTGGGAGATGATGACGATCAATGGTGCGAAGGTGGCTGGCTTCGATGCAATGTTAGGATCGATTGAGGTGGGAAAACTAGCCGACATAGTCATATTCGGTGGCGACAACATAAAGGATCCTTTCGGTCAGGCGATCTATGCCGCCGAAGAAGATATCGAGCTTGTCATGCGTGGTGGTAAGGTGCTTGTTGCCAGCCACAGCCTGAAACATTTGACAGCCGGCGCATGCGAGTCGGCCACGTTTGGTCACGTCTCAAAAACAATATGTGTAGAAGATGAGCTTGGGAATACCTACAAAGACTTTGAAGCATCCCTAGACGGGGTCTACCCGGCGATCCTGCCTGGTGTCCCTCCTAATGAGCCGAGCTGCGACCCCATCCGATAGTCATCAATTTTCGGCGAGTTTGGTCTCAAAAATCACCATTTACTTCGACATCAGAAGACAAGAGCATTGCGCATATCATTTTCTTAGAGATTACGATACATTTGAATCTACGGCTACAAATCTAATAGATATAAAACGATCATAACCGAAAACAAGGGCCTCCAAATTCGGTCAACCTCCGCGCTCCGCGATCATGGCTACCCAACGATCAGCTCAGGGCGCCACATCCAGAACAGGCCTCTATGCTTTCATAGATTCCCAGTGGTGCGATCCAGTTTCTTCCAAGGCGAGTGCCAGCTAGCGAAGCCCTATGGCACGCATTTGTGTCTTTCACGTCAACTTCAGCATCTAACTCCGCGGGTCATTTGGCATTGGGCATGCGACATCCAGGGAAAACTCAGCAAGATTGGGGAGAGTACCGGCGTTAATACGAATTGGGAACCTTGATGGAATTTCAAATTTCGTACCTAAATATTACTACGTGTTAGAGCAAAATTTAGACCTCAGAGATCACCAAAGCTGGGTATGGATGGCAAAGCGTTTCAAACAACATTCGTTGTATTTGTATTAGAGTCTATGCATATGCTTTGAACAAGCGCTAAAAGTTATAGACATGCCTATCATTATTCCTACATAAAAAATCATTTGACAGCTCAATTGCCCAGTTTCTTGTGGGTATCATATAAATCAGCCCCCTACAATCTCTCCAATTTCCTCAGCAAGATCCTCAAGTTTATGCCGAAGGCGATGTTCCGCCTCTACCGCCGCCCAGCACGTGAATACAATAGCCTCCTCGGTGATATTTCCGGCGTGGTGCCCACCAGGGTTCAGGTTTTTATTGGGCTTTTTGGTCTTCTTCTTTAACTTCTCTCCGTTATTGGCGCTCGTTATTTCTGGCGACGTCTTTTCGTCGACTAACTCTTCTCCCGGGCTGTTGTATTCAACACGATCCACCGGATACATAGTAAGAGTACCAATGTAGTGTTTTCTCTTGTTTGCTGTCTCCGGCCACTTCTCAGATGGCTTGAATATCGCCCACCGGTCCTTTTCAAAAGTCGCAACGAGCTGGTTCTTGGAATTAACGAGCTAGAAGTGTGGTTAGCACCCACGACATCACCTAATATTAGGCCGTTTTCCGATCATTACATACCTTGAAGTCATGCGAGATCCCTTTAAATCGCTTCGCCCAATTTGGGAGAAACCTCCTCGTACCACTCCATCGATACTTCTCGCCATTCAGCTCGAAGGACAGGGCGCGGGTGATGAAGCGCGGTCTGTGCATCCTAAACTCCATGACCAGCCCCTCGACCTCCTCCTCGTCTTCGAGGGGCTTTTTGGGCGACTTTTCCGGTTTGCCAAACCAACCTCGCATCTTGGTTTTGCGCCTGTGCCATTTGCGCGCCGAGACCCTCCGCTTGTTCTTCAACACCATGTCCACGCCATCCCCATGTTCGAACCGAAACGAGTTCCAGAAGCCTGTGCGGAAGCCACGGGAAACGGCGATGGAGTCCGGATCGTATTTGGGGTTGTCGCCGCGATAAAACACTGGCTTCCATTGGCTTGCGTGCTTGTGCGGTACCGGGTTCTTGATGAAGTACTGTGCTGGCTCGCCCCCGGATGGTGCGAAGAGACACTTCTTTCCGGGCCATATGCGCTTATACAAATTCAGAGTCTTGACCGGTGACGGGTCTTCTGAATTAATCTGTTGAGCCAGCGTCTTCTCCTTGATAAGGGGAGAGTTGGTCTGAGTTGAAGTGCCCATGGCTGTGGCTGGTGGTGTGGCTGAGGCTATGAAGCTCTACCAGACCAAGAAAATGAAGCTTCCTTCCTGTCGGCCATTCACATGGTAAAGACGATCAGTCTTGGCTACAGACCCTCAAGACATTGATGGCATTTTGTAGAGATGCAAAAGCTGCCTGCTATCAATGCATATACCCCGGCAATCGATTCTCCGCGTTGGAGGGCTCAACGGTCGCGAATTCGCAAATGCGAGCGATACGATGCACGCGAGCCGCTAACGGCCTCAGCTCAAGATGCAGGCCGCTGGGCGCCATCCAATTGCGAGCCTTCATTTGACAGCGTGCACCTCCAGCCTGACGTTTGATCCAGCTGATCGAAGAAATGGCTCCATAGCAATCACACTCTGCAGAGTAAATAAGATCCATGCAATGAGCGATCTTGGATCTACGCCCCTCAAAAGCACAACCCACATAAGCTACCCTGAACCTCAATGCTGGAAAAGGACATTTTATTAGTCTACGCCAGAATTGCTCTGGAACAGAAGAACAAAATAAACATCCATTAGTTCTATCTCTTCTTTCTCATTCTCCGGCCTCGAATTGTCCTATGTCAGTTTTCATACGTTTCTATGGGAATATGTCAATAATCCAATCGATCTTAGCATATTACAGCGAATAGTTGTGGCGATATGGTGAACGTCCATGCACATGTCAAACTCCTAACACAGTCAATTCTCCAAAAGCAACAAAAAAATCAGAACCTTAAGTACTTTTCTAGGTGCGTGAGCATCTACAGTTACCATTTCGGTTTCGATATAAGGTTCCAACAATAAGCACAATCAGTGCCGAGATATTGGACTGACTCAGATATGACTATAAACAATCAGAAGTGAACACCGTGTCACACTACCTAGGATATTTTAATTGGATCGGAGAGATGCCTAATATCTAGCCTTGGGACGGGCTCATAGTAACATAGTGGAGGGAGGGAGGAGGTAAAAAGTTGATAGTAATTCCTCAACCAGATGAAATGGTTTTTTGCATTAACGAAATATTAATTTTATTAGTACAGAGAAGCCTCTTTTCAGAGATGCAATGGGTCCAAAATAATATGCCCCGGACCAAATGCTCCTCGATCCGGTTCCTCGCTTGTTTTGAACACTCCCACCTAAACTCCCTGCTCTTTCCCCTCGTTTTCCTTCAACTCCTTCCATTCCTCCTCCGATTTGTGGAAGCTCTGAGCGAGGTAGGCGAATAAACTCCATACTTCGCCAGATAGCATCAGATGCAATAGCTCAAAGCCCAAAAAGTTTACCAGCCAGGTCACATTAAGACCACTAAGCGGGTGAACACTGAATATATCGTCACAAGGCAATCCCCGGCCAATACAGAAAGCGCGAGCCGAAAGTCGGAGAGCCATCGCCTCATATGGTGCTATCAAGAGACGGATGACTTGATCGTTGAAAATATTAGCTGCTATCAAAGAAGGCAGCCTAGTGAGCATTGTTGATAGGTAAATGGGCGACCCGTTCAGTAATCGTCTGTCCGGGCCAGTGCTCGGCCTAAGTTCCGCGGACCATAAGCCTTGTGGCACATCGGTAGCATCTGTCGCCTCCACATCAAAGCTGATCAAGGTAGCACTAACCACGTCGTGATCATCGTCATCGCTGGCAAATTCTTCAACGACGCCGGTTGAATGGACGCTCTGCCGTCGATCTAGCTCGTTTCGCCGGCTGGGCTGAGGACTTTGGCCACGTTCCATTGCGGGCCCATTCTCATCAGGGCCGGGATCTTGCTCGGGGGGTTCCTGTTCACTCTCTACCTCTATGGCTACTGGGGTGGGAGTTGGCGGCGCTGGTGGAGGTGCGATAGTAGCGCCGAAAGCTATAGGATTGGGAATGCGCTCTATGATGCGCCGCCATATGAGAGGTCTCCAGTCTCTAACGATTCGTTGGGTAATTGTCCAGAGGAGGAACGGAGTTACTGAAACCAAGACGCCCCCGACCCATTGAAGGAGTGACTGAAGGGTAAAATCTTCCAGGGGTGGCGGGCATTGGATGGGAGAATCATCGGTAAAGGGTATAAAATATTTCCACGAAGGAAGAAGCTGAGTGTTTGAGACTAGCCCCAGTCGTTGAAATGAGGCATACAACTGAAGGTGATCAATTACATAATACCAGGCCTCGTGCATACTTGCAGCAGGGGAACATTAGTCTCTACAGCGCCCTCACCTTAGGATATGAAAACTTACCAATAAATTTTAAAATTGAAATCATCATAAACGTGCCAAGGCGGGGTAAAACGATGCTGGAACCACCCAGCGAGAATCCCAGCTGGGGACCCAGGAAACATATACTGAGAAACGGAGAAGTTCATTCTCGTCATCCTGTAGAGATCCCGGAAAGGGGTATCTGAGTATCGTTTGAATACCTATGAGCGACATGTTAATCGTGTATGGGAAGGATGAAGGGAAGGAATGCTACCAACAAGAACCCGCTCCCTCGCACCAGTCAAGCCAAATAGGCCAATACCGTGGATGAGTGCCTTGGCAGTCCAGGCCAATCGTGAACCTGTGCTTTCTTCATACTCGCTATGTTGTCTCTTCGACTCGGCCTCTCCCGGAGCAGCAGATGGATTTTCCGGTTCAGCGACGCCTACGACCAGCATGACTTCATTGTGAGATCTGATCATGTCCCTATTGATGCGTTTGGACTCGGGATTGATTGGCCGGCCACGGTGATCATACTGTTGCCTTGGCTCATGGGTTTCTTCTTCTCCTTCGCCCTGTACGACATCATCGTAAGGCGACCGACCCTTCGGTTGTCAGCAGTCTCGCTCCCAATCAAATAACCACTGCCATTGCCTCATCGAACTCACCAAAGCCTGGGCGGTCAGAGGGCCTTGCATACCCATTATGGCAGCATTATCGGGTATAATCTATCAAAATGCACGAAAGAGCTTCGGTTGAAGATGAAGACGACGCCTCTCTGATATTTTCCCAGGTGTGCTTGATGCTTGGACATCACAGGCTCAGCTCGTCGTGCTGGAGGAGCAGGAGAGGCTGAGTCAGCATTTCCTGTCACAGATGTCCGATAAGCGTTATCTTATCTGCGATAAGATAACGCTGTCGCGAACAGAAAAAAAGTTTCCAGCATGGACAGCCAGCAGGAGTGCCATCAAATTATTATGACCGTACGACGAAATCATGGCTACCAAACATGCCTTGAAAACGACATTTGATGTCGGTCGCGTCTTGAGACCCATTTTCACCGGCGGCTCGGTGTCAATTGACAACGATGCTCGGATTCTTGCGACAACAATCAGCGAGGATGTGATTCTCACTGAACCCGGCAGCGGGAAGCATCTGGGCAGTATTGAAGGAGTATGTACCCCGAGACCGTGATCTCGTTAACACTGGAGCTAACATCTTTGAAAGGATGGAGAAAATATCTCAACCTTGGCATGTTAGTTAATTGTATTAGGAGGTCTTTCTCAAATTTACCGAAACTAACCAGCAGACCAGTAACCCCAAATGGATCTCATCTCATCGCCTGCTCTCGCTCGCTATCCATGAGGATCTTTTCGCTTAAGCGCTCAGATGATGGCAACACCATTGAACCCATCCTACTTCGTACATTGAAGCCTCATTCCACGCCTGTCGTGGTTCTAGCTGTTGACCGCACCAGCACTCTGCTGGCTACTGGAGGGACAGACGGGACGATCAAGGTTTGGGACATCGTGGCCGGATATGTGACGCACACATTCCGTGGCCCCTCCGTCTTGGTTTCGGCGCTGCACTTTTTCGAGGTTGCTGCGCGGGCAGCCGATGCTGGGCGCAGCAAGGGGAAGCGAGGTTCCAAGGGCGCCGCTGAGGAGGAGGAAGACGAAGCAGAATCAACGACAAGCTTCAGGCTCGCATCAGGTAGCCAGGACGGCCAGGTCAAGATCTGGGACTTGAACAAGCGCAGCTGCGTTGCAACCCTGAACTCCCACGTGTCCGACGTCCAGGGACTGGATTACTCGCCAGCTCAGAACGCCATAGTCACCGCCAGCAGAGACAAGACCCTTGTCTGGTGGGACACGAAGTCATGGAAGATCCGCAAGGTAGTCCCATCCCTGGAGCTCTTGGAGGCAGCCGGATTCTCCGATGACGGTCAGCTCACTTGGTCGGCTGGTGCGAATGGCTCTCTGCGAGTCTGGGAGACAGATACTGGCCGCGAAGTTACACCCAAGCAGCCCGCCAAGAGCGAAGAGGAGGCTTTCGTGACTGGAATCTACCGGCCAGGTTTACCTTTCATTCTTCTCGTTCAGGTTGACCATACTCTGGTCCTCTTCCCAGTCCCAAAGAAGACCGAAACTGGATCACTAGCAGTCCCCGAGCCTCTTCGTCGCATTTCAGGAACTCATGATGAAATTATCGATCTGGCATATCTCTTACCCGACAATTCATTAATGGCGCTAGCTACAAATTCAGAGGATATCCGCATCGTGTCTGTTTCGGAGGCAGCCTCAGCCAAGGAGGGTCAAGAATGGGAACCTCAGACGACACCCCATTTTGGCCAGGACATAGGGCTACTAAAAGGCCACGAGGAAATCGTTATCACTCTCGATGTGGACTGGTCTGGCCACTGGGTCGCGACCGGAGCAAAGGACAATACCGCGAAGCTTTGGCGCATCGACCCGGCAAACAATCAATTCACATGCTGGGCTACATTCTCTGGTCACGCCGAATCGCTTGGTGCAGTAGCACTCCCAAAGACTGTTCCACAGGAATCATCAGCCGCCCGAACCGACCCCCTCAGCCACCCGCCCTCCTTCCTCATCACCGGCTCTCAAGATCAGACCATCAAAAAATGGGAAATTCCGCGAGTTCCACAAGAAAAGGGCCATAAGACAGGGTCCAGAGCCACGTTCACACGCAAAGCACACGACAAGGACATCAATGCCATCAATGTCCAGAGCTCGGGCGCCCTTTTTGCCTCGGCCTCACAAGATAAGACTGTCAAGGTTTGGTCCGTCGGAGAAGGTGAGGTACAGGGCATCCTTCGTGGCCATAGGCGCGGCGTCTGGTCCGTACAGTTCTCCCCCGCTGGGATGCCAACTCTGCAGGCTGACGATGGCCCAGTCACTAGCAAGGGAGTGATTCTCACCGGTAGCGGTGACAAGACGATCAAGATTTGGAGCCTGGCAGACTACACCTGCGTGAGGACCTTTGAAGGTCACACAAACAGCGTGTTGAAGGTTTACTGGCTCAACATGCCAGAAGAGCAGGGCAAAGGCAAGAAGCCAGTCCAGTTCGCAAGTGCTGGAGGTGATGGTCTCGTCAAGGTGTGGGATGCCAACTCTGGGGAGACGGAATGCACCTTGGACAACCACGAGGACCGTGTCTGGGCGCTGGCCGTCCACCCCGAAAAGAACACCATCGTCTCAGGCAGTGGCGACTCTACAGTTTCTTTCTGGAACGACACCAGCTCAGAAACTCAGGCGGCGGCGTCACAAGCAGCCCTTCAGCTGGTGGAGCAAGAACAGGAACTACAAAACCACATCCGCGCTGGTTCATACCGAGAAGCCATCACGCTAGCCTTGCAACTCAACCATCCAGGCCGACTCTTAAGTCTGTTCACCTCGGTCGTCACCAAGTCTCCGCCAGATCACGGCAGCCTGAGTGGCGTGAAGGCCGTCGATGAGGTTCTTGGAAGCCTATCAGATGAGCAAATCTTCCTATTGCTACTAAGACTACGTGACTGGAATACCAATGCCCGTACAGCGCCAGTAGCACAAAAGATTCTTTGGACATTGGTGCGCAGCTACCCTGCTTCCAAGTTTTCTCACTTGTCAGTACGGGGCGCCAAGGGTCAGAAGAGTCTCCAAGAGGTGCTTCATGCGCTCAAGGCGTATACAGAAAGACACTACAAGCGAGTGGAGGAGTTGATGGACGAGAGTTATCTGGTCGAGTATACCCTGCAAGAGATGGACAGTCTGGCCTTGACACTGCCAGAAGACTCTGACGATATATTAATGAACGAGGCTGGTGAAAATGAGGACGCCATCATGGTTGGCTAAACTTCTTGGTTTAATATTAGAATGCATGTGTTTGATTCTGTTTATACTTTATAGAGGTTCTGAACAAGGAAAAGTAAGCTCTGTACAAAGCAGCATTGACAAGAAACGATCGACCTGGTGCAATGGTTACGACTCGCACTTTCATGCCGTGATATGAAGGTGAAAATAGCATACAAAATCTTATTCATCGTTATCGTGTTTAATTATATTCAGTTTTATGACCAGTATCAAAATTTACACATTCCCTCAGGCCTCTGTGACGGAATATTGTCATTGGTCTAGCGGCCTCGTCCCTTATAGCGGGCCGGTGCCTGGAGTTGCGCCTAGGACCCCACAATGACGCCTGTCAGCGCCGCTACAGGATCGCCAGCAATCTTTTCTACAACATCACCCAGCACGATCACAGCCCGAACGACGCGCCAGACGGCAACCCACCGCACGTGTAAAGAAGAACAGCCCTTGGTAATCAGAGTGCGGCAGGGTATCATGTCAAAACGGCAAGCTTCAGAAGCTCTTGAGGAGCTCAGCGGCGTTGGGTCGCCCGCATCAAAGAGATCACGAATTGGCGACATGGACTCACCCTTTGAAGCTTCGTTCGAGGACCAAGATCAAGCGCCCAACAACGGCGAGAAAGCGGGCGACGAAGATGATGATGACGACGACTTCGACGATGAGGGACCCGCTGCTCCAGTACGCCAATTAGCGCCCACAGCCGGCTACGACGACCTATACCTCGATACCATCGATCGCAACGTCCTCGATTTCGATTTCGAGAAGCTCTGCTCCATCTCCCTTACCAACCTGAACGTCTACGCATGCCTCGTATGCGGCAAGTACTTTCAGGGCCGTGGCCCCAAGTCACACGCCTACTTCCACGCCCTCGACGAGGACCACCACGTCTACATCAATCTCGAATCGCAAAAGGTCTACGTGCTCCCCGAAGGCTACGAGGTCAAGAGCCAGGCTCTGGAAGACATTAAGTATGTCTCCGATCCCAAATACACAAAGCAGGAGGCGCTGAAGCTGGATCGCGAGCCACGCAAGAGCCGTACCCTCGCCGGGAAAGAATACACGCCCGGCTTCGTGGGCATGAACAACATCAAGGAGAACGACTACTTCAACGTGATCGTCCAGGCGCTGTCCCACGTCTCCCCCCTAAGGAATTATCTGCTTCTAGAAGACTTCTCAAACAAGTCAGAGCTGGTCAAGCGGTGCAGCATCCTGTTCCGCAAGATCTGGAACCCGCGCGCCTTCAAGTCGCACGTCTCCCCCCACGAGCTCCTCCAGGAGGTCTCCCTCCGCTCCAACAAGCGCTTCACCCTCACCGCGCAGTCCGACCCCGTCGACTTCCTCTCGTGGTTCCTCAACAACCTCCACCTCGGCCTCGGCGGCAGCAAGACGAAGCCCGGCAGCTCCATGATCCAGCGCACCTTCCAGGGCAAGCTCAAGGTCGAGTCCCAGGCCATCACCGCCCGCGCCGACGCCGGCGACCGCCTCCGCTTCGAGGAGGCCGCCGAGGTCAAGGTCGACGTCGTCCGCTTCCTCCTCCTCACCCTCGACCTCCCCTCTGCGCCCCTCTTCCAGGACGAGCTCGAGAAGAACATCATCCCCCAGGTGCCCCTCTCCGCCATCCTCTCCAAGTACGACGGCCGCAGCGCCCAGGAGCACCACGCCCAGCGCAAGCGCTACCGCCTCCTCCACCCCTTGCCACCCTTTCTCGTCTTCCACGTCAAGCGCTTCTCCCAGAACAAGTTCGTCTCCGAGCGCAACCCCACCATCGTCACCTTCAACGACCGCAATCTCGACGTGTCGCCCTACGTCGAGCCCAACCCCAAGGAGTGGCCGGTGGGGGAGCCCATCTGGTACGACCTGGTCGCCAACGTGGTGCACGAGGCGGTGCGCACGCGGGAGGACGTCGCCGACACCGGCGAGGAGCGCAAGACGTGGAAGGTCCAGGTCAAGGACAAGGCCACCGGCGAGTGGGTGGTCTGCCAGGACCTCTTCGTGGACAAGGTTCAGAGCGAACTGCTATATCTCGGCGAGACGTACCTGCAGGTCTGGGAGCGGAGGCGAGAACCCAAGGGCAAGCCGAGTGCCTAACAAGAGTAAAAAAAAACAACAAAGCGAAAAGAAAAGAGTATGTAGCCATAATTAAATCGTTCACGAGTTGCGGGGAAACCGTACACCCCGGCAAAGCCACTTGAGGAATTGTTATCTTCGCTTTATTCTTTCGAATTAAGTGCACGCTGGATAGACGCAAGATTGTAGCTCGGCCATCTTTCGTATCATGGTTCTCCGAACCAATACCACGCAAAGCTACACAATACACCATTCCTGTAGGCCCTCAATACAGCTGCTTAGCATTTCCACATAAATATCTCATCCGCCTTCGCAATGCTGCGATAGGTGCTATCCCATCCATAGAATCATCCAAATGAGGCAAAGAAGAAAATCGTGACGAGAAGAAAGGAAGAAAAAAACCAATTGCTCAGACCAATAGTGTACAAATCACGATGGGGGGAAGTGGATGGATGATGATGATTTCATGGGCGACAGAATAAAGGGGCGAAACGTTCCTCCAGATCACTCTTGGTGATGCTGTCTTGATCCCATCGTAGGCTGTCGCTTCTCGTGGTGGTGTTGGTTGGCCTTCTCGCGGCGCTGCTCGTCTATCGCTGTGCGTTGTTGGATGCTGGAGTCGTGCGACTTGAAATCGATACGCGTGTTGTTGGGGAAGTTGAGGATCTTCTTCATGGTCTCACTACGGGTAAGGTATTAGCGTCAAATTGCTTTTTTCGAGGGGGCTGCAAGGGACGACGTACCGAATCTTGAGCACACGACCGCCGTCAGTCTTGGTCCAGATGCTCAAGATATCCTCTCCGTTCCTAACACTTAACACAGCGCCGCAGACCTCCTCGCCAGATTCGCCAAATTGGTCGCCAATAAGAGCCAGTAAAAGATCCTCCCAATAACGGTCAGCCACCCCCTTCTTCATGCGGACCACCCATTTGCCTCCCTTGCGATTAATCTCATCCTCCCAGATAGGCCGGATGTCCCTCTTGAAAAGGTGATAGTCGGAAACGACTGGGAGCATCGAAGGTCGTTTTAGATGTGTGTAGATGTCCCAGAACTCCTCCCCTGTAGTGATCGTGGCAATTCCATGCAACGT
This sequence comes from Clonostachys sp. G952, assembly GCA_027569935.1. Taxonomy (NCBI): domain Eukaryota; kingdom Fungi; phylum Ascomycota; class Sordariomycetes; order Hypocreales; family Bionectriaceae; genus Clonostachys; species Clonostachys sp. G952. The sequence continues at coordinate 504,561 of JAPDLB010000027.1, forward strand.
CTGCTCGTACTCAATAAAACCGTGGGCCTTGGAGATCGGTGGCCTATACCAGAAAGACCACGCATCCTTCAAAGGATGTGAGACGGCATCGCCCAATCTCTTCATCTCAGAGATCGAGGTCATGCTTGGCGCCTTAACCACAGGCTTCTGCCCTTCTTTGGGCTGGATAGACTTGGAAACGGCCGATGCCATCGCGGTATCGAAGGGATTACCGCCCATAGACTTGGGAGTCTTGGCAGATCCGAACGAGGCGAATGCCCCAGAACCCAGTCCAAATGCACTCGATGCCCCAGCGGTGGTCGGTGAGGACACACCGGCCCCCGGGGTAGTACTATTGAAAGGGTTCGGTTTTACATGCGACGGTGTGTTGCCTCCTTGGCGCCTGGCCGAGGAGGCATTTTGGGAGAAGACTTCGGGCCCGTTGGGAATCGTATTAGGAGTGGTCAGAGAAAGCTTGTTAGTACTGCGAAAGACACATGTTAGCTTCAGGTTTGCGGAAGGTCTGAGGAAGGTGCCAGCTCCTACTTTGCGCGACGGGCCCATATGTTCTCCATGGAGACAGATAAGAAATACTCGTGTTCTAATGTACAAAGCCGGAGCCAGAAGGCGAGAAAGAGAGTGTGTTGTCGAGCCGGGGGATTGAAGCCCAATAATACACGAGGAGGTTTGCCAGGTACAACCAACGCACAAGGGCGGTCGTGGTGACCTAAGAAATGTAAAAGCACTGCAGCGAGCCAAACTGTTCCCAGCTGCTGCGCGGGAAAGGTGATGAATCGAGGGACTGGTATGGCCTTATCTTCGGGTACTCGAGGAGTCGGTGCGGTGCGGCGGGTATATGTGTCGAGGAGTAGCGATGCAATGGTGGGGGGGTTAAATCTGTCTATAATTCTGCAGTCGGCGGAGGTGGCAACGCGAGATGATCAAATTGTCGGGCTGGTTGGTTGAGTGTTTCTTGCTGGGAGAGAGGGTGCGGGCAGGCGAAGGTTTTGCGGTCTAGTTGGTCGGGAGCGTCGAGTTTGGGAGGAGGATGTGTGGTTGATGGTGGTAAAAATTCAGGCACGAGGTTTAGCCTGTGGTAATAATAACAGGTACGTAGGTTCCCTCAAGCAGATTGACATGACTGACATGGAGAGTGCGTCGATGGGGCCTGCGATGGGGCCTTATGATGGGTCGCTTACCTCGACCCGACTAATGAATTCCCTGAAGAATAGTGGTGCTAGCCCTGTGAAGACTGAAGAGCCTTCTAGCCTCAACGGCCTGTTGCTGAAGTACCTGCCACTGTGGTACAGACTGACGCCTGCGCCATGTACTCTCGAGTCTCGAGTCTTAAGCCGAGTCTCGCCAACAGTCCTCCACCTGTGCTACCAACGCAATATTGAATCAAACCCTATGTACTAATTACTACCTCAGTACCTTAGCTTTCTGAAGGAATAGTCCCCTCCATCGCAACTGGCCCTTGACATGGCCATTCTATCACTTTTTTTTTCCTTTTTCTATATCACTCCCTAGCGTCCGAGGGTGCAAGTGTCCTACCCGCGATGTCGTGACGTGTGGTTGCCTTCTCGCCTCCAATGAGAGGTCGAGGACATGCAAGGGAGACTTGCGGCTAGTGCATCTGAATGGTCTTAGGGGACGGATGGTATGCAGCATGCATAGCGACGAACTATTATTCGGTAATCCTCAGACATTTTTCTCTAGATTTCAGGCTGGAAAATCATGCCAGGGCAGATGTGGTAGGGGACCATCCGGATTGTAGCGCCAGCCTTCGCAAGGGCAGCGCTGGTGGCGTTCGACAGAGAGTTCCGCGTCCAGTGCCATGTCCAGTGCCGTATTTGGATACGGGTTTTAGTGATTGGCCACTTTTCTGCAACAATGCTTGCACCTGGCCCTCGAAGCCAACCGGATTACTTCTTCGAAGTTCCGCATAACATTGGCGGTGTTATTGACTCTCCCACCGTGGCATCACAAGTACCTCAGGTACCTCCCACGTTCCAACAGATTGTGCACCAAATTACCATGTAATTCTCCATGCGACCAATTCCAAGATATAATGTATGTATTCAAGCTTCAAATAGAATCAGGTAAATTCACTGTCTATAGCTACAACTTTATAAGAATCTCTTCTCCTAAAAGATCGCCTGTTGCAGAGGAGAATAAGATCGCCAATCGCACATGCTGCAACTGTGCCTACCACTTCAGCCCCACCGCGGAAGTCTACCGTGCTTATCGCCCCTCGATCCCTCTTATCGGCGAGAAAACCTCCAAAAAATTTCCATGCTTCTAAAGGCCCATCGATCAGCTCATCACCAGCCCTCTCGCGCGCGCGTAACGAACGCCAGGCCGACCACCAAACTCCCAATCCAATTAAGAACCCCCAGCGTCCCTCCCCTACAAAGCGGGATTATTTCTTCAAGATGGCTCCCTCACGCACTCGGACCATGAAAAACAAGAATGCCGGGCCAAAGACATCGAGCGCAGGCGGAGACACGAAAAGATCGGCCACCAGCGGCGTCTCCAAGTCGAAGAAGGGCAAGCCGGGCCCCGTCGTCTCCCAGCAGGTCAAGGAGAAGAATCGCGCCGCGCTGCTGAAGAAGCCCAAGAAGAAGGTGTACACCGCGGAGGAGCTCAACATCCCCAAGCTGAATATGATCACGCCCGTTGGTGTGGTCAAGCCTAGGGGCAAGAAGAAGGGCAAGATCTTTGTCGACGACAAGGTAAGCTCTTGGCCACGTTCAATTGTTATCATACGGTCATCAGAACCCAGCGTGCTAATCTCTTTCGATTGCAGGAGGGAATGAATACTATTCTGTCTCTGGTACAAGCCGAGAAGGAAGGCCAAATCGAATCCAAGATGATCAAGGCACGACAATTAGAAGAAATCCGAGAAGCGCGCAGGGTCGAGGCTGAGAAGAAGGAAGAGGAGAAGAAGACTAAGCTGGAGAACATGAAAGATTCGCTGAGGAAAAAGCGGAATCGCAAGAGCTCGGGCAAGGAGGAGGAGAACCTGAGCGAGGTCAGCTCGATGGGCACAAAGGCCACCAAGCCAAAGAAGAAGAGTGTTTCATTCGCTTAGGTGCAGTTTGGCGGCGAGATCAAAGGCATTTTACAGGCGCTTGGAGTTGGTATTTCTTTCGGCGAAAACATATTTGTTCCTCATCAACATCAACCTCGTTGGAATCTCGGTGAAGGCAAAGAACATGGGTTGTGCGGATTGGAGACTTGGTTTGAGATAATTCTAGCCATGTTGCGCTTCATATATGTGGTTCTAACTAAAATTCATATCTATTCCGTCTCATTTCTATTCTTTACCCATTTCGATGTATGACAAGGAGAAAATAATCATATTCCATGTCCGGTCATGAACAATTTGCGTCGCATTGGAGTGTAAGTACAACCGCCAGCGGCCGATTTGGCGGCTTCTGGCTCCTTCGATGGGTCTAGAGTGTCAAGGTCGGTTTTGAAGGCCATGAAATTGAGCAGATTCGGAACCTAAACAGAGTCAGCATTTAGGTGGGCGAAGTGATAGGTATCACCATGTTAGCTTACCGCTCGTGCGTGCCATCGCGTGCCACCAGCCTCGAACCAACAAAGATGGCCCCCAAGAGAAGTGGTTACAAGCATCGTGTTGGGATTCTGGCGAAATTCGAGGTATGGGATGGCCTCTTTCACGGCAATCTAATTATTCAGTCAGCTCAGAGCTTCACATTCAACAACACTTCAGGGACATACAGGATCGTCAGTAGCATGATATGCGAAAAATGGTATCCTGATAGCAAGGATAGCATCCGAAGATGACGCATCACGGTAGTACGCATCCTCAGTAGGGTATCCCCAGGTTGCACACCTTGAGAAGTCTTAGTATTGTATTTCAGGATTATTGGAAGGGAGCCATACTGAATCTCGCGATCAAATTCGTGCAAGTAGGTGACGTTCTCAATGGCCTTCACGTCCAGATCGGTGTATTCTGTGATTTCTTTCTTATGATTCTCAATAAGTTGCTTCATGGTGGCTGAATATCCAACAATTAGCACACCTATCGCTGAAGTTTTAGGGGAATTACCCAACTTACAACCCATGTATCGCAGATACAGTTCTTTTCCAATATACGTGCTTTGAAGGAACTTGTTCGAGACCTCCAGGTTCCAAGGATTTGAGCACACAACGGCAGCCTTGAGAAGACACCCCGAGCCCTCCTCGCCGCAGTACTAGAATGAATGTCAGCAGCTCGAGCAAACACATAAGGGCCTTCATGGTATCTGTACATTTGTGAGCATGTTGGCGCCAAGAGAAAATCCCAGGCCGAACAAAGGTCGGTTTGGGTATGTCTTCTTCATCCATTTGACCACTTGTCGCACGTCCCATGTCGCACGGGCATTGTACAGCACTCCGGTGGTAATCTTGCTCATCGCACAACCCCTCGAGTTCACAACACACACATCCCAACCTCCTTCGCCAAGGAGCGGCGCAATCGTATGTCTGAGGTAAACCTCATGAGACCCGCCGGAGAGTCCGTGCAATACCACAAGCATTGGCTTGGTGTCGCTGGAGCCCAGGCTTTCAAACTCCTCGTCGCTGTAATAAGCTGTCCGGTGAGGAAGCGTCTCGTCTTGCTCATCGTGAGCGTCTACCGCAAAATCAACGGCAAAGGTGCCTGCGTAAAGCTCATGCTCGGCCTGGAAAATTCTGCGCTTGTAATGAACAGAAGGGCCGTGTGGCTTTGTCACCGTCCACATGGTTTGCATGTGGCCGTTGAAGAGTAGAGGGTTCATCTGACATGGCGGAGTTGTTTTCTCGCAGATCTCGAGGAGATTGATATATTTTCCATCTTTATCATTTATGGTCCTTGGGGATGGCGCGTGAACAAAATCAATCTTTGCTCGTCCAAACCACTCCATGGTGGCTACTGGAACTCCAACCCAAGGAGCGCAAAGAATCAACTTTAGCTGTCAGTGGATGGTTAATCGTCTACTGTCTTACTCTAGAGGCCAGATTAAAAAAAAAATCGCTCTACCAGAGTGAAAGGGGCTTATGACGAAGGATGCTGGAAGGGTGAGAATCATCGAGGGGCGAAGTTATTGGTTCAACATGTTGTAGCACAGAAGGAGTTGCATGTGGGACCAATGACACCAACCCGTGGCCGTGGTCGTAATTAATTACAAGACATCTACGGGTCCTCAACAACGCAAAGAACCGAATCTGCAATGGTCTCGGGATTCGGGGCTGCCGTGTCGCGATACCGACGGCAAGCGAGCGAATGAGTGACCCGATAAAGGCTCAATAGCAAGAGTCATGGAGGCAGAGCCGCGAAGAGAAATGTTGAGCCTCGGCATCTTGAAGGAATGACGACGTATCAGAAAATTTCAATAAAGACAGGCGGCAACCAGAACGTTTCAGCGCTCGCCCACAGAGAACGTGCCCTGAGCGCCTGCCACATGATTGATCGAGGGCCTATCTACAGTGGGCCTAACACCGGCACTTATGATGAGCATCAATGCTGGGGGGCTGGCTCAGGTGCTGCCAGAGCCTAACCCAATGCGCGCTGCAGGGGGCGTGGTTCCCGCCAAATGGAGGCGGGAGTCGCGCGTCAACTCTTTACGCGTCAAGCTCCATTAATTAACCACCTCCACCAATTTACACGTCCTCTTGCATTTCTACACCACATCCAACTCTCTCCCACAATTGACTTGGGATTTTGTCAACCAATGCAACATACCCTTTTTTCTGTTGAGCGTCCCTGTTAGATTTCAACTTCTTTTTGGTTTTGTATTTGATTCTTGTTTGATTTCCATCTTCCAGTTCCTCATACACAATGGGGTCCTCACGCGCCTCGACTCCCGCGTCCGGCCGCGAGTCACCAGAGCCATTGACCCCACGCTCCAAGATCAAAGCCCTCCTCGCAGCTGTGGACAACAGTGACGATGAGGCATCCGGCCCCCAGATTTCGAAAATCCTCCAAGGGCCTTTCTCAAAACCCAACAATTTGGGCAGCACGCAGGAGACAGACGCCACCGACGAGGAGTCTGATGAAGAAACCAGGCCCAGGGGCAGACTAGCAGCTCGGATGCATGCTGCAGCTGCTTCTACCGAAGAACATAAGCCAGCTACTGAACCTCGAGATCAGTCCGAATCGAATGTTGAACAGGACATCGACATGACGCAACCCCAGGGAAACGACGATGACGAAGACGATATTCTACCCGTAGCTCCACGACGGCTAGTTCGTCGCACAGCTCAGGACGGGGAGGCCGAGACAGAAGATGCTCCTGCTCCGCGTTCCCCCAGCCCCGGTCTATTTGTATCTTCCCCGGCACGACCATCACCAACCAAGAGCCAAGGCAATGTATCGGATACCGAGGAATTTCTACCAGCTCTCAAATCCGATCGGTTCAAGGCCCTTGTAGAACGCAAGAAGCAAGAGCGCCGTGCTCGCGAAGCTGCTGAGGAGGAACGCAATGCAGAACGCCGGGCCATGCAAGAGAAGCTTGCCTCAGAACTTGAACAGCTCGACTCAGACCACAGCAACGTTTCAGACATCGAAGATGACGAAGGTGGACTGAAACTGACACAGGGCGCCCGGCCGACGAGGAAGGCAAGCAAAAAGGCTGTGGAGGACATGAATCGTGAGACACAGCGTATGGCCAGAAATATGCAATTGGCCCACGAAGCGAAGACCAGGAAGAAGATTTCCAAGTCCAGCCTCTTTGAGCGATTCAACTTCCGACCCGCCGGTGCTCCGGCACCAAAGATAGCGAGCTCAAGCCGTCCGACGACACCCCCCACAGATGCGGAAAAGCAAAACAGCGATACCCCTCCAAGTTCGCCCCCTGTTGGTGAGAAGGAACTAGAGGTTGTTCAAACAACAGCCACCAGTGAGATTTCTCCCGCAGTGGAGGAAGACGCCTCAGCATTAGATAAGGGAAAGGGCAAAGAAGTATTGCCCCCCAAGGTTGAACAACCTATCGCTCCTCCCAAGCGCAATGTTCGGGTCAAGATGCCACCTCAGGCTGTGAACTTGCTTACCTTCGACTCCGATGACGAGCTGGAGATTACTGGCTTGAAGCGGGGAAAGGTTGATGCTGTTTTCAACAATGTTCCCAAACAGACCACTGTGGCATCTCACTCCATGCAGGCTTTACGTGCTCTTGCTCAGCTCAGATCTCCTGGGAAGGACGTTCGACGAAAGAAGAAGGCCTCAGATATGAGCGTCGGCGAACTTCAGTTTAACCTTCACCAAAAGGCTCGACAACAAGCCAAGGTGGAACGTGAGAAGCGCATGAAAATGCTCAAGGCTCAGGGTATTGCCGTTCAGACTGCCGAAGAGCGCGAGCGCCAAATGCAAGAAGTCGAGGACATCGTAGCGAAGGCAAGGGAAGAAGCCGAACAGATTATGGCTCAGGAGCGTGAAGAAGCCAAGAAGAACAAGGGCGAAAACGATGACCCATTAGATTGGGATGAGAGTGATGATGAGGAATACCAAGCATCAGCTGATGAAGGGGAAGAGCTTGCCGATGTCGAGCTCTCCGGATCGGAGGAGGAGATCGGCGAAAGCGATGAGGACGAAGAAATGGAGGCTGCAGGCGAATCATTAGTTGACGGACTGGCAGCTGAAGATGGTGAATCAGGAGATGAAACCATCGAGCAGTCGGATGATGGCATGGAAGATACTACCATGGCGGATGATGACGACGGCTTACCAACGTCAAGCAAACGAAGGTCTCGCAAGCAGGTCATGATAGTCTCGGATGACGATGAGGATGATGAGGCGGATCCAGAGGCTACACCCAGACCAAAAGCGACATCACAAGCAACACCTCGACCAAAATCAATTTCGCAAGCTACTCCAACCACTAAAGGTTCGACCACTCCTGGCTCTGTTCTTCGTTCAGCCAGGAAGAACTTCATCCCTGGTCTCCCCGTCAAGGGTCCTGCTGGTCTAGGTCTCACTCAAATTTTCGCAGGCACCATGGATGACAGCCAAATGTCACCAACTAATGGGCCTACTCAATCCATGATGCCCGACTTTGATAACTTCCCCGACTCCAATTTCTCCGCCACAATGGACGAGCCCGTGGACATGATGACACAGACTCAGAATCCTGAGACCCAGGGCATCCAGTTGAACCTTTCACAGTCTCAAATGCGAGGTCTTGACAGTCTGCTACGCGAAGTCCCAGCTACGCAATACTCAGAAATGATGGAGCCTTCTCAGGACGGTGGATTCCAAGACCATACGCCCTTGAAGGATCGATTCATTGATGCCCCCCACTCCACGGTTGAAACAGTCGTTGCGAACCCAGATGACATTATGAACGGGTCGCCTCTTATTCGCCGAGGTAGACTACGACGCAAGATGGAAAGTGTGGCCGAAGTTGACGAAGTTCCTCCAACAGCACCCGAGACAGAGGAACCAGCGCCCAACGCTTTTGGTGCCATGCTGAAGGGTGCAAAGAAAGCCAGGAAGCAAAAGCTTGCCGAGGACTTCAATAAAAAGAAGAGCAAGGCCAAGGAGATGGTGGAGGAGCAGGCCGAGGAATCCGAGGACGAGTACCGCGGCCTGGGTGGTGCTGATGGTGAAGACAGCGACGATGAATCAGTGGCATCCGTGAAGGAGATGATTGATGATGCGGCTGGCAACGATCTGGACGAGAGCAAGCTTGCAGCCTATTATGCGTAAGGACTAACCCCCCACCTCCCCCGATAAGGACTCGTGGCTAACGAAATGTAGTGATCAAGCACGGGCCAGTGATGAAAAGCAGGTCGAGAAGCTTTTCAAAGACATCACGAGCGGTATGCTGCGCCGCAAACGTGGTGCCGACTACGATCTTTCCGACTCCGACGATGGTGGTGAGGCTCGCAGAAAGATGAAGCGACGCCAATTCGCCAAGATGCAGAAGGCTCTGTTCTCTGATGAGCGAGTGAAGAAGATGGCCGAGAATCCAGGTAACCAGGCATTCCTCCGCACCATTGAGGATCACGGCAGCGATGAGGAGATGGATTTCCTCGATATCACCGAGGAACCCAGACAGTCTCCCGAATCACAATCGCAAGAAGAGCAAAGCGAGAAGTTCCAGGTTGTGCCTGATAGCCAGCCACGATCTGTCTTGGGGAGTGCTCCCTTGAACAGACCCCCGGCCCACATGCGTCGAACAAAGGCTGGAAGGAAGCCCACCAATATTGGTGAGGTACGTGAAACCTTGTCCAGTCTCCTCGAAGACGGCAGAGAGATGTCAATCATCCCTGCGACAGAGGCTGGCTCAGACAGCGAGAACGAGGATGTGGACCCAACTCCTTCAGCACCGAGTGACAAGGAGAACCACGCACCAAACCCTCGCCGCCGAGGTGCGGCCGTGGTCGATCGCATTAGCCTCAAGCGCAACTCATCGTCAATGATGAGCGACTCGGGCTCGCGAATGGCGTTTGCGGTGCAGAACTCGTCGTCGTCATTCAAGGTTCCCGCGTTGCTGCGTCGGGCAACTACCAACTCACTCCAGTCAACATCTGCGAGCAGCTCTGGTGCCTCGACGCCCACTATGGGCGGCAGCAGCGCCAGCGGTTTCGGAAACGAGGCAAAAATCAAGAAGACGGCCAGCAAGAAGAGTGGCATCAATGCCTTTGCCAGGGAGACGGAAAGGCGGGCAAAGATTCAAGAGAACGAACGAAGGAGACAGGAGAAGAAGGCCCGAGGAGCAGAGAACAGACTCGGAGTGGTGGGCGGCCTGCTTGGAAAGAATGCATTTCAATGATTAATGGGATTGGTTTAACAGGCGTTGTGGAAAGGGAAGGGAACATCAATGACCGGGAAAGTGTCAGGCGTCGAGGTCTCGAGTTGATTTTTAGGGTATTACTTTACATTGGGCCAGGATACACATGTAGCGAATCTGACGATATCATTCAATCTACCTATGAGCAAAAAGCAACCTTGAGGTTCCAGGAACTAATTGGAATGAAATATGTCTCCTCTAACCAGCCAATGGTACTATAACCAGCAAAAATGTGGTTTCGCCCGGGCTCGAACCGGGGACCGTCTCGGAGCAACAGAAGGTTGTTGTTAGCGAGAAATCATGACCAACTAGACCACGAAACCGATGCTGAGGATTGCGGATGCCCAGCGGCTTCACAATGGCGTTCCTATTTCCATCGCGGTATAGTGGAGGTACTTGTCTGGGTTGCAGCTCTCGAGAAGCGTGTTAGTTGGGAAGAGCTTTGTATTTTGGCGGCTCGCCGTTGAGGCATTCGCTCTGTGTTCATGGTGTGGATTTTCTTCCCCATATACCGGAGAAAAACATCCTTCGGTTTCGTGGTCTAGTTGGTCATGATTTCTCGCTAACAATCATCTTGATTTCCCCGAGACGGTCCCCGGTTCGAGCCCGGGCGAAACCACACTTTTTGCTATCCCTTTCTGAACTTCTCGCAAGTTAACATATTTCACTCCTTTTTGCTAGAGTTTATAGTCGTGTAACTTTGTCCTTCCGCTCTAGGCAGTTTCTTAAATTAGCAGGCATTCGGTATTGATTGCGCCTAGGAACTGCCATTTTTGGGGGGCTTCGCTACCCTAAACATTCTGGGCTTCGTGGTAGTATCAATCAGAAGTTGTACACCAACTCCCCGAGCGAGATGAGTTGCAATATACCTTGTATATACCTGGTTGGTTCTCTAGACCTAGGTTTTGCTTGCGTAAATGCTCTGCGGTTGATAGCGGGCCAAGGCAGTGGTGAACCCGTCGAGAAGTATGTAACATGTTCGGGCATGTTAGCTCCCAGCAGCAGCCAATCTAGTGTACTTTCGAAGACAATACAAGAGAGACAAATTAATCGGCAATGAAAGACACCCTGCGAGAGAACTAGAAATATACCAAGACTAGCAACAGTCAAACACGCAGATCGAGGTTATTCAACGACAATTGCTGGCTGTAAGGACGAGCAGCTAGCCATGATAAGAGCTGAAACAAGGTTCATATTTACATGTGTGATGTATATACGTCTATCATGATTACCGTTTTAATCTAGCTAGTTAGTTGCCAGAGGGCTACCGCCAAACTCCATGCGACGAAGCCCAAGAAGCCTCTTAATACCAAGCCATAGCTCAAATGCCTCCACCTTGAGCTCAACCCTCATGTACCCCAACCAAGCCACAAGCAGGCGGGCAGCGTGTGGTGGCCAAAGAAGGGAACCCTGCTCGCGGATCTTCTCTACCTGCTCTAGGAAGACGGTACGAGTACAGAATCGGGCAAGAATCAAGAAGCTTCGAATAGGTCCCTGGCTTGTGTGGAGGTTTTCGTCGAGACTGCGAGTAAGATCGTTGGTTTTCAGAATAAGAAGGATGATTCGAGGGACACGCGCGAGGAGCTGGACAAGGTCGACGATGAGGCCTTCCTGGAGCTGGGAGCTCATGCTCTTCTGCTCGTTGGAACTTCGGTTTTTGAGAATCGAGCCCTCGGTGCTGACTACGCTGTAGTCTCGCCCAGTGATGGCCGAGGCAAAAAGGGGAAAGTCCTTGTCCTCGATACCCGCAACCTCGTGGGCGTATTTCCTCATGGATTTCATATCACCGTCGATGACAGAAAGCCACATCTTGGCGTACGAACGCCTGAGATCCAGAGGAATATCACGGTATAAGCCGTGGTCATAGAGGATAATGTCGAAGTTTGGACCCCGGCCGAGACCCCGGCGAGAGGTGTTCTTACGAATTGCAATATTTCCGCCGTGAGGATCACAGTGCAGTGGCGCGCCATCCCCGAAAATCATCTCGTTGAAAATCCGAGCCATGGTCGCAGAAACCTCATCGCGATCGATGCCATTGCGGTCAAGGTATTCCAGATCATCCGGGCGGTTGCCAGACTCACATGCCATGACGAGGATTCGTTTCTTGGCCCAAAGGACTTCAGGGATCACCAGTGGAAGTTCTGGTGCATGAGCATCGAAATGCGCCCGCATCCTCGCAGCATTCTTTGCTTCTTCCTGGAAGTCGAGCTCCTTGGGCAAAGATATTTCTACCTCGGACGAGAGCCATTCCAGATCATACTCGGGGAAGAACCGTTTCAAGGTTGAGAACGTGTATTTCGTGAGAGCGACATCCAGAGGTACAAAAGCCTCCAGCTCCGGATGCTGGACCTTGACAGCCACTTTGCGACCCGTTTCTCTGATCGTCGCCAGGTGCACCTGCGCAAGCGAAGCCGCACCTATGGGATCTGTTGAGAATTCGGAGAAGTAGTCCCAGAGGCCGACACCGGTATCATGCTGGTACATGTCTTGGATCAGGTGGAAAGGAGAGACCGGGCACTTGTCTTGGAGGGGGATAAATGTTGTCGTCCATTCAGTGGGAAGGAGGTAGTTCATGGCACTCTGAACACAGATTAGAGGAAATCAATGGGCCCGGGATATTGTTCTCGAGTGCTTACCAAGTGTTGGCCGAGCTTGATAAAGATACCGCCATTCTTTTCCAAAACCTTGAGCGTTCGATCTGCGCATCGTTGATGACATGCGCTGAGAATGCGCTCTCGCTCGTTCGGGTCTTCGATTGTTTCTCTCTTCTTCAATGTCCTGCGGTAACTGGAGTTGCCTGTTAGCGGGAATCGTTGAGACGGTGCTTTGATGGTGCTTTGCGCAAACTTACTCATTGATGCAGACCGCTAGACCAATTGCTACTCTCCCGGTACGCTCTGCTGATTCATAGCCGCTCTTGATCTCGTCCGTGAATGCGAGCGCGGTGACGCCCGCCACAGTGGCACCGGTCGAGGCATATAGTGGGAACCGTTGCGATGATTTCCTCCCACCCGAGCTTTTTTCATGTGAAGATCCACGTCCCGACGTGAACCTCCGTCTCGAATTGGCGAGGCGGATCGGTTTACTTTGTAGCAGCTGGCTGCGGCATGTTGAGCATGTCCAAGAGCGAACACCGCTTCTGGTAGCAAAGGAGGCCGAGATGGTGAGGGTGTTCATTTGGACGGCCGCCCTTGCTGAATGGCGTGGCAGCAGAAGCCTTGTAAATGGAGCAATCAGGGGAATGGACCAGTCATCGCTCTGGAATAGAAGAAGGAGAGGAAAAATTAGAACGGCAAGATGCACTGCAGCTAAACAAAGGACACCATGCAGACGATGATGCTAGGATATTCATTAATTGACTAGACTAGCCTAGGGCAGGAGTATTGAATAATTTACTCGTAAGAGACCTCGGAGCTGCGATTTGCCGATCAACAGGTCCTCCCCCAACAGTCTCGGCTGGGTACGGGTGTGCCTTCCCTCGCCGCCACGCCGGTCAAAAAAAAAAATAAGAACCGGAGGCTACTTTGCCTGCATGCGGACCCACTAGTAACTGCTAATCGTCTAGCGCAGGGATGTAGCTATTAGATAAGCCTGCAGCGGGGTCTTTGATTGCCCGACGCCAATCCCACACGTGATTTCGCGACCGCGTTGAGCGCATGACGCCTAGGCCGTGTTAAGAGGTAGCTTTAAGCCAGCCGGCACGTCCTCCATCCCACGCTTCTTGTCCCCGCGCAACAATATCCAATTCCTATATCTTCAACAGAACACTCCTTTACCGAGCTTCTTACATATGCAAAAAGGAAAGGAATCAGCCCTATCAAACAAAATGCTTTCATTCGCTCCCACCCCTATCCCCAGCGAACACTGGGGGCCATATCGGCCAGCCGTTTCATCACCTCTCTCGTCGTCACCAATTCGCGCGTCTTCCCCTCTATCGCCGATTGAGACCAATTCTCTACCACAGCGCCAGGTGCAATCTTCACCAATTCAGCAGCCAAAGTTCAAATACGCGTCGCGACCGGCCCGCCGAAACCCCGTGGTACGACGCCGTGAAGACGCACAGGAGATGAGACGCAAGAACTTCCTACAGAGCGTACGCCAAAAGTCCGAGGACAAGGCATGGCTGCGACGAGATGTAGAAGGACAGGTAAGGCAGGCCATCATTCCATATTTTGCGTAATCCAAATGCTAACCCTGAACAGTTATTGAAAGCAAGCTTCCTCGCCCGACTTGAACTGTCAGCTGAAGGCGCCCCCGACATCTCGGAGGCAGACATTGACGATGCAGTGGCCTTTCACCAACAGGCTGGCCCTTCATACCAAAACGACGACATGATGGTTGATTCTGCTGCTGATGAGGAGGCTGAGTTGGAGGCTATGGTGGCGTCCTACCAAGACGAACAAGCCGAGACTGAGTGTGCTTCATCAGAAATGTCAGACGAGGAGTACGACCAATTATTTGCAGAATTTGTTGCACACGAAGAACAATTGCGGCAACAACAACAACAACAACACGAACAACAGCAATACAGCCAAGTAATAAACCACGGGGATGCCATGGATGAAGATGATGAAATGATCTTCTGATTCTATTCGTCCATAGCGCGCATGCTTTGATTTTGATAATGGAGTTTTGGGGGATGGGAAACGGCACTCTGATAGGCACTCGGATATGGTGTTTGGATGTTTAGGTTGGGATTATGTTTGAATTGAGTCCACTGGGCATTGGAGGAAATGGTATGTATCAAAGTACTATGTCCGATTGTATATTATTGTGGATTGCACTGGTCGTCTGGCATGCTTAAAGCCTCCTGCGCGGAGGGCATGCTTCCAACGAGATCTGATGGCGGCGAACCTGCCTCTTGCATCTGTGCGTTGTAAGCCACAAGGAACCAATAGAAGGGGGGAAAGCATTCCCATCAAATTCTTACCTTTTGCATCCTGTCCACGATGTATTCTCTGTCTGCAGCGTTAGAGTCCGAGTAGGTTCGTTCTTCGAACTTGGCTACAATCTCGTTCACAAGCTTTTGTTGTAAGTCATATCTCTTCAGGTCATCTGCTGGCGTTGAGGCTCTGTTCTTCTCCAGCCACGCGGGGAATTTTTCGTGCAGCTCCTTCATGGGTTCGTAGAGAATCTCCTTATTCGTCAACTGCTCCATCATGCCCATCAGCATCTTGGAGAACTCCTCGTCGCCACCTTCTCCACCGAGCTCGCCAGAAGACAGTTGCTTGAGCATCTCACTCATGAAATCGTTCTCACCAGCCGAAGTAGCAGCAGCGGTGGCCTGGTCTCCCGAGCTTTGCATCCGCTCCATAGTGCGGCGGATGGTGTCCTGGAAGGATGCATCGTTCACCGGGGGGGCCGGGGTTGACTTGGCATTGCCCTCAGTAGATTTGCCAGCTTCTTCGCCTAACCCTGCATCCTCTGCTGCTTCGTTCATTTTCTTGAACATGTCCTCAAACTGCGCCTGCATGTCGGGCTGCTGATAGTTAGTAGATGGAGGGGGGATGCGTGTAGGAGGGGTGATGAGCTGACAGAGCTGTCTAATTGACCAAGTAAGTCGGCCATGCCAGCCTGCAGCTGCTTGGCAAACTCCTCCTCCGAGAGGTCTTCCTCGACACTTGGCTCAGGCACCGGGGCAGCAGTCGGCGCAGGCTCTGGTTTGGGAGCCGCACTTGCTATTGGCGGTGGTGGATTTGGCGATGCCGCAGCAGGCTTTGCGCCTAGCTTTACTGACGAAAACTCATCAAGCATGTCTAGCGAAACGGTGAGCGGCCCGATCCTGCAGCAACAAGGGGTGTAGATGTTGCATACCATCTAAATCATCCAGGTCATCCTCATCTGGATCTGGGAAGCTCTCAACCTCCGGCTCTTCGGTCTTTTGGGCGGTGTTCCCTGAGCTCGCCGTGGGTATCACATGCTCTGACCCAGCCCCCGCTCCCTCCTTTTTGATATCTTCTGTTGTGCTCATGATGCTTGACGTGCCTCTGAAATGCCCAAGAACATGCTTTGGAGTTGGTCCAATCGATTGCAACGGTAAATTGACCAGAAAATCTATGTACAATACTCCGTGGGTGGCTATGCGAGGGTCTGTCGCATTGCAAGAGGACTGTTCGAGGTTAAGGGTTGATGCCGATAATATTAGGTTAGTGAGGGACAGCGTTCCAGTAGATCTACTGTGTGGCGTGGTCGGCACTAGATCCCTGATGGCGAAGAATGAAACTAGTAAGCGGTACAGAAGGAGGAAGATGGGAGAATTAAGGCATGTAGGTGCTCCTGGGCAGAGAGAGACAGGTCTGTCTGTCGGCTTGTCCTGGGCTGCGGCTTGAGTTGAACCGAGGGATCGGACAGTCCCATGTCCATGCCGCTCCGTGTGACTGTGTCTGTGTGCGAATTACCCCACGTCTTGTCCCCCGCGACACACCGTGCGAGTTATGCAGCCTTCATAAAATGCATAACTTGCACACCTGCGAAGTTGGACTGAACAATTGCTTTTCGGATTGCGTGCCAAGCGCCATTGTAGCGCCTATTGACGCTGGAGGTACTTCCGTACTCATGCAGTTCACCTACCCACTCACCAACAGGCGAACAACAGCTGATCGCAACGTGAGTCGCATTCTCGTCTGTGACGGTCAGCCTAACAGCGAGCAAGCGCCCAGCTTATAAATCCTCGCAACCGTGCTCACCTTTCTTTGTTCTCTGGCTCAGGCCATTCTGGAAGCACTCTTTCTACCTGCACACCTTTCTTTTTTTCCAACTTCTCTCCCTTTCCACCATCTGCTCCGCCATCGGGCCTGCGACACGCTTGCGACCGCCGGGAAATACGTCAGGCACCTAAAGTGAATTTTTCGAAAGCAGCTAGAACCACGAACCATTCAGAATGGCCCTGTGCCAGAACCGTCTCGGCGAGGAGAGGTAGATTTATCGCATCCCGTGCGCGCTCGCATTTGAGATGCTAACTCTTGTCGACTCAGGAAGCAGTGGCGGAAAGACCACCCCTTCGGATTCTATGCGAAGCCTACTCGAACAAAGGAAGGCGTTCTGGACTTGAAGAACTGGGAATGTGGTATTCCGGGCAAGGAGAAGACGATTTGGGAGGGCTGTCTCCTGAAGCTCAACGTCGCTTTTCCTGACGGTTCGTTTTTTTCCTCAACTTGCGTTTCACTCCAGGTCACGAGATTAACTTTTTTTTTTCGTCGCAGAATACCCAACTAAGCCTCCCAAGTGTACGCACTCTTCCCCGATGCCTAAGAGATCCTCCTGCCGATAGTGATGTTGACACTCGTTCCTTTCAGGCAAATTTACACCACCGCTGTTCCACCCCAACGTTTATCCTTCAGGCACCGTCTGCCTATCGATTCTGAACGAGGAGGAGGCCTGGAAACCCGCCATCACAGTGAAGCAGATCCTGCTTGGCATCCAGGACCTCCTGAATGATCCGAACCCCGAATCGCCTGCCCAGGCGGAGGCGTACAACCTTTTCAAGCGAGACCGGGTCGAATACGAGAGAAGAATCAAGCGCGTGGTCCGTGAGAACCCGGCACCGTAAAAGTGCACGATCGTGCGTGGGAGGGGGGGGGGGGACAAATAACGAAAGGCAAGGGAAAATGAATTTCGACGACACGATAGATGGCGAAACAGGGATCGGGATTTGGGATACGACGGCCATGATTGACACTACTACGAGCTATACCATGTCTGCGGCGTCTGGGGAAAAAAACACAAGAAATGATCAATGACTCTCTTTCATTGCGAGACTCGCTTTCCTTTTCCAGTTTGCTTTGTCGTTCGATATTGGAGGCTTTGAGTTCTAGCTTACTGGCACCTCCTACATGGGGAGCCGCCTATTTGGGCACTGAGGTGGTCTGGCGACGGGATGCAATGCAAGCCGCATGGAACAGCATGATGCGGCCATGCGTTGCTGACTTGCTTAGTTTCTAGTTTGAAAAAAGAAAATAGAAAACAACAGAAATGTCGCTGGAAGATTTCCCATTACGTACACAGAGGCCCCTCAAATTGCTCCCACCTCTGTCATTGGTTCTACAGGCACACGATGTAAATAGGTACGGGCTTAGGACGGTCGCCAGTATTACCGAGGTGCTGGTGTGATGGATAAAATGCATTTACGTACGGATAGCAAGATAAGCTGCAATTGACTACTCAGGTACCCGTCTTGATATCCATCTGGAAGATACCGTGCTCCGGCCCGGCCTCTGTGTACCTAGCAAGTAGTCATAGGATGGCGCCAAGCGATGGACGATGGTCCTTACCGCCTGGCCGTTGAGAAAAAGGGTCGGGCTGGCGTCCTCCTATCGGATTGGAAAAGGTGATAACCTGTATGGGCATGCACACGTCCCTGCCTGGCCGGAGCAGCCTGCATGCATGCGACGGGTGGGATGCCATGATAAGCCCTCAGGGTTTTATTTGAGCCGCCAATAGCAGAGGGAGTAGAGTCTGCATCGAGTATAGTGGCACCAGCCCGAGTCGCAGGCTGGGATGGATGGTGGGGGCGTGCGGTTTTCGGCGCGCCTGCTGATGACTCCTTCCATCGGCCTGCGAAGGCACAACTCGAACGGCGTTACTTAAAATCACTGCCGCAGTCGGATCCACGACTTGCTCCTCTCCCGTCTGCATTGTCCCTCCCGTCACCCGTCCGAATTGCACCTCAGCAGCCTCCCTGACCATCGCCGACCGCAACAATGTGTGGAATCTTTGGTTGTCACAAGTAAGGACCCCAGCGCCTGCCCCTCCTTCTCTCAATCGCACAAGTCGGACACCATGGAGGGGCAACGGGAAAAAAAAAAGACACCCCACCATGAGCCGCGAGAACATGCCATTGAGGCTCGCGGTAGCATCCATTGAGGAGCATCCTAGAACTGACAATCCCTTTACTCTCTAGCCACCCCGATGTGCACAAGTTTAAGCCTACAGCGCTGAAGCTTGCCAAGCAGTAAGTCGATCGCGCTGGACACTCCTCGCGTGCGCATGGAAAACTGACCTTGGCCCTTGAAAGAATTCGCCATCGTGGCCCCGATTGGAGTGAGTATACGATTGCCTGCTGAGCTCGAGTGATTGGAGAATTATGTCTGACAATTTCTAGGCGGAAACGTCATTTCCAACAACACCAGTACGCCGATTTCTACGAACCCGACATCCAGGGGTTTTCCCACTGACTCGTGATAGTTCTCTGCCATGAGCGTCTCAGTATCGTCGGTGTCGGTAAGTGACGGTCGACCTCGATTTATCCACCGAGAACCTCCAAGACTAACGAGAGGATACAGAGTCTGGTGCCCAGCCCCTCACCAACGCCGATGAATCCATCGTCCTCGCCGTCAACGGAGAGATCTACAACCACCGATTGATCCGCAAACACCTCAACCACAAGTACCACTTCAAGACCCATTCAGACTGTGAGGTTATCATCCCACTGGTACGTCCTTGCTTTCAATAACGTGGTAAATTGGAGGTGGATTTAAGCTCACAAGTTGCGTGTGTAGTACATGGAACACGGCCTTGACGCCCCAGCTCACCTTGATGGCATGTTCTCGTTCATCCTCTATGATAAGACCAAGGACCGTACCATTGCCGCCCGAGACCCGATCGGTGTCACCACATTCTACCAGGGATGGAGCTGGAAGGAGCCCGGAGCTGTGTACTTTGCTTCCGAGCTGAAGTGCCTCCACCCCGTGTGCGACAAGATTGTTCCCTTCCCTCCTGGTCACGTCTATGACTCTTTGACCGGAGAGACCACACGCTACTTCAACCCCAAGTGGTGGGATCCTACCAACGTTCCTTCCACACCAGTCGACCTGAAGGCTCTCCGAGCCGCCCTGGAGAAGTCAGTAAGAAAACGACTGATGGCCGAGGTGCCTTTCGGTGTTCTTCTGTCTGGTGGACTTGATTCCAGCTTGGTCGCTTCTATTGCACAGAGGGAGAACCTGAGACTTCAGAAGGAGGCCGCTGACAAGAACAAGCTCAACCAAGAGCCCGACGCCGATGCGGTTGACCGTGGAGAGGGCCTTGTTGGAATCGACGATGATGGCAGTCTCTCAACCTCAACATATTTCCCTCAATTACACAGTTTCTCCATTGGCCTCCCCGGCTCCCCTGATAACAAGGCTGCTCTTGAGGTGGCCAAGTTCCTTGGTACTAAGCATCACGTCATGACGTTCACAATTGAGGACGGTCTCAACGCGCTGTCCGATGTCATCTACCACTTGGAGACCTACGATGTTACCACTATCCGCGCATCTACCCCCATGTTCCTTTTGTCCCGCAAGATCAAGGCCATGGGTGTCAAGATGGTGCTGAGTGGTGAGGGTAGCGACGAGATCTTCGGTGGATACCTCTACTTCCACGCCGCCCCCGACAAGGACGCTTTCCATGATGAGACTGTCCGTCGTGTGAAGAACCTACACTATGCCGACTGTCTCCGAGCCAACAAGTCTACTTCTGCCTGGGGTCTTGAGGCTCGTGTCCCATTCTTGGACAAGGAGGTGAGTGACTATGACTTGATTCCCATGTAGTTTGAAGCAACCCAACATGCTCACTAATTGAAAAACAGTTCCTTTCCCTGGCTATGGATATCGACCCCGCCGATAAGATGATCACCAAGGAGAAGATGGAGAAGTACATTCTCCGAAAGGCGTTCGACACTACCGATGAGCCTGACAACCAGCCTTACCTCCCCGAGAACATCCTGTGGAGACAAAAGGAGCAGTTCTCGGACGGTGTCGGTTACGGTTGGATCGACGCTCTCAAGGACAACGCTGAGCTCCATGTTTCTGATGCCATGATGGCCAACCCTAAGGCCGAGTGGGGCACTGATGTTCCTGATACCAAGGAAGGGTATGAGCCATTGCCGTGTAGAACGTGTTGATCGTGACTAACAGGTATCTAGTTACTGGTACCGCTTGATGTTCGATGAGCTCTTCCCTCCCCGTTGCGGCTCAACAGTTCAGCGCTGGACCCCAACCTGGTCTCAGCAGACCGACCCCAGTGGCAGGTTAGTAGTAACTGTTAAACAGTGCAATCAAAGCATACATGTCGGATGAACTAACATGATGGCGCAGAGCTATTGCCACCCACGAGCACAAGTACGACAACGCTGTTTAAAGTATACCCTTGAGTATACCGGGATCTTTGTTTTTTACTTTCACACGATCGACCGGAGTTTTATACGGTTCAAACTAAAAGCTAGAAGAAGAAATCGTGGAGAGAAAAAGGGGGAAAGGGAAAATGAGAGTAGAGAGAAAAAATAGTAATGGATGGTCACTCTATTTTTTTCAGTGTAAACTATGTCTTAGAATCTCGAGATGAAAGTTTACTGTTAGTACAATACCTATTTTGCTATCTGCCGGTACTACATCGTGAAGTGATGAGCAGACTTGTCGGTTTCTGAAGGGAAGTGGTAACAAGACGGATCTTTGCCGGCGAAATTACACTATTCATCAAGATGGACGCCGATCAGCCAATCACTTCTCCTGCGAATCCAAGCAAGGCCAAGCAAGGACCAGCTTCACGGCAGTTCAATATTCGAATACTATTTTCGATATAACTCCAAGCCAGCCAAAGCAGGCATTGACTGGACGATAACGATTTACTGTTCATTTCAACGGCCAAATGCCATTTGAGTTCCCAGGCGAAGCATGAATGTCATTTGACTAGGTACTTTAGCGGTTTCCCGTTGTGTGCAATGCAACCCTAGAGGCTCAGTCTCCTGCCGAGCTTTGCCAGATCAATGCACGGACAAGAGAGTCATGGTGGGCGTCATGGTCGACAGAGGGTGTCTGAAGATGGTGGCCAGCATTAAGGAATAGCCATCCCAACGAGGCGGGCAGCTGACCTCTGAGGATGGTGGATGGAGAAATGGATGTGATGTGTACGGGTGGCCCTTCCCAACAAATTGAGTGCCACTAGGCGCGGGGTTCTGCAATCTTAGAGGTGATCCATCCATGTCTACGACGAAACAGGCTCCATGCATTGGAGTCGCTTGAAGGGAACATGAAGCGTGTAGGAGCTATTATGCTATGCGTGGCGGTGAGTTTGGGATGGGCTCGTTTATGCCACCCCGTCCTATAATTGCACGCAATGCTTGGGGAGGACAGGAACGGCTACGTAGGACGGCATGAGAATACGACATAGCCTGAACACGGAGGTTTGCATGTCCAGGTTAGGATGAGTACCTTGCAGAAATGCCGCCCAATATGGGGACGGTTCCTCGTTGGGGAACGACCTGCTCTGGCATTGCAGCGCCAGAGACGGCCTGAACTCCGCTAAGAGAGCCCAAAAGCAACGCCAGCGTTCACCACGTGGACCTAGTAACGGCCAGCGAGTTCTGTGGCACTGGGCCAATTTCCCGACATCAGCCGACTCGACTGGAGGATTGGGCTGGCGCAGGTTGCCTAGGGCGATTTTGCCCAGTGACCGCCCAGCGTTTGGGCGAGCGCTCATTGGCTGGCGCCGCCAAAAACATTTTCCTTTACCCGACGAGGCGCTGAGCCGTGCTGCAGCCCCGGCCGAGCTCACCAGCTCAGCAGCACCTAATAACATTACTGGATCCCGCCTTCCCCCCCCCGATTCGATTGCTCTCTATCCTCACATCCGCGTCTTTCACAAACTTCTTCGTCTCCTTCTCTAGCTCCATCTCCATCACACACAGCCGCCATCATGTCTGTCCCTGCTTTCGCTGATATCGCCAAGTCGGCCAACGATGTATGCTTTCTTTCCTGCCCGCATTTTCAATTCGCTCACACGAGCCGTTGGGCGAGCTGTGTCCCTCCCACCGGATTTCGTCAATGCCGTTGAAAATGCCCATTGGCGCAGCTTTTGGACTGACCTTTGCGACTCCTGTTGTCTGTTTAGCTCCTCAACAAGGATTTCTACCACCTGTCCGCCACCACCTTCGAGTTCAAGGACACTGCCCCCAATGGCGTTGCCTTCAAGGTCACTGGCAAGTCCAGCCACGACAAGGTCACCGCCGGTGCTGTAAGTTTTCTCCCCCACCCTCTTCACCACAGTCTGGATGTCAATGCTGATCAATTCGATGCGCAGATTGAGGGAAAATACACCGACAAGCCTACTGGTACGGCATCACCCCCAAATCATGACCCCAGCTCCAAACCACCACCACCCAAGCGAAAACCTCGCAAATCACCACACTCTTCTTCTTCCCCTTCCCTAAGACTGGGACGCATTCTTGGCCCCAGAACTGGCTGGCCGCTAGAATTTGCGGCCATGTTCCAGCCAGGAAACAATGGCTATGCTCAGCTGCTAATGCTATATTCGCGCGCAGGCCTGACCCTCACCCAGACCTGGAACACCGCCAACGCTCTCGACACCAAGCTCGAGGTCAACGACACCCTCGCCAAGGGCCTCAAGCTCGAGGGTCTCTTCAACTTCCTCCCTGCCACTAACGCCAAGGGTGCCAAGTTCAACCTCCACTTCAAGCAGCCCGGCTTCCACGGCCGTGCCTTCTTCGACCTCCTGAAGGGCCCCACCGCCAACGTCGACGCCGTCATCGGCCACGAGGGCTTCGTCGCCGGTGGCAGCGCCGGCTACGACGTCAACAAGGCTGCCCTGACTGCCTACAGCGCCGCCGTTGGCTACACCGCCCCCCTGTACAGTGCCGCCATCACTGCCTCTGATAACCTCAGCGTCTTCGCTGCCTCGTACTACCACAAGGTCAACAGCCAGGTTGAGGCTGGTGCCAAGGCCACCTGGAACTCCAAGACCGGCAACACTGTCGGCCTCGAGGTTGCCAGCAAGTACCGCATCGACCCCGTCTCCTTCGCCAAGGTTTGTAGTCTCGTGATTGATTTTTTTTTTGGACGTTGCAATTTGCTGACTCTTCTTTCCCTTAAAGGCCAAGGTCAACGACCGCGGTATCGCTGCTGTCTCCTACAACGTTCTCCTCCGTGAGGGCGTTACCCTGGGTCTCGGTGGCTCTTTCGACACCCAGAAGCTCGACCAGGCCTCCCACAAGGTCGGCGCCAGCTTCACCTTCGAGGGTTAAGCTGTGTAATATTATCAACTATCCCATCTAGATGGACATACCGGATGAAAAAAGAAAGGCCGATGCCCAGTTGGTGTCGCTTTATAATGGATTCGAATCTTGCATTATAGCTGGTCTTCGCTGCGGACGATGTAGAGATAGGACTTCAATGCCAAAAAAGAAATGACGTATATTCCCGCGGCTCAATGCATGGTGTCTTGGAGCAATCGTAGATTCTACCCTGTCTCCTACCTATCTAGTTATATTATATGGCGTGACCAGTAGCGTGATGGACGTGGGGGAGTAAGCTTCTATATACAGATATCCGGAACTCCAGACCGATTCCCCCACCCTTCGACTCTATATTGCAAACGAGAATACAGATAGGGTATTCTTCAGTATCCATCCTGCTTCCTACGCCCCAGGCGCGAGAACTGCAGATACACGACGGGCACGACGAAGCTGGTGGCGAGGATGCCCAGCACGACGAGGAAGTGCGCGCCCAGGCTCATCTGGGGCTCGAACTCGACCCCGTCGTCGTCGACGGCGCGGCGGCCCCTCTCCCACCGCCGGCGGTCCTCGTGCCTCTGCGTCCGCTCGTGGCCCTGCTTGTCGAAGTGCCAGACCTCGTCGTGGTGCCGGTGCCCGAAGGGGTCGGAGCCCGGTCCCATCCCGCCGTGCCTGCTGCCGCCGCCGTGCATCGTCTCAGAATGCTGGCTGCTGGTGCCTCCTGCTGCCGCCGACTCGGCGCCGCCCGTCGACTCCTCGTGCGCGCGGCGGCGCTTCTCCGTGTGCGCGCCCCATCCGCCGCTGCGGTAGAAGCTGGGAGGGGGACCGCGGAAGGTGCCCCTGCGGCGGCTGAGGCCGGAGGGTGGACGGCCCCCGGCCGGGTTGGTGCTGTGGTAGGAGGCGCCGGCGGGGTGGCGGTGTTGGTGCTGGTGATGCTGCTGGTGGAGGCGGAGGACGTCGCGGTCGTAGGAGGCGCGGCGGGGCGGGTCGGAGAGGACGGTGTAGGACTCGGAGAGGAGGGAGAAGGTGTGGGAGGCCGAGGGGTCGGAGGGGTTGGCGTCTGGGTGGTGGACTTTGGAGAGTTGGTAGAAGGACCTTGGGGGCGTTTCTATGTTAGTGGGAGAGCGGGGATGGAATGGAATGGGAGGGGAGGGATGAGGGTAACATTGGTAGGCTTACTTCTTGATCTCGGCCGGCGTGGCGTCGTGGCGGATGTTCAGGCGCTCGTAGTGGTTCTTGGCCGCGACATCGTGGAGTCGACACGAGGTGGTGAATGCACGAAGGGAAGCCGGCTGGAGGGCTTTGCGGCCCGCGATCAATTGGGGGGAACACGCAGCGCGCGAGAGGTTATAACCGAGACGGAATGGCATCCCTCATCACGAACGTGTCCCTGGCCGAGGGATCGCACCGTCTATTGCAGTTCTAGGGCGAATTGCTTTTGTGGTGACTTGCAGGAGAGCGAAGGTGATGTAATTGAGTATTAGGTCGTGTGAGGTGGGAGAGATAATGCTGATTGATATGATATGCAAGCTACGGGGTTATGTGGATACCGGGCCGATGTCGCTCTGCTTTACTCGATCGATGATGTCCTCCTCGTTGTTGTAACATCACTGCGATGCATTTTTTCATCTTTGCCCAGACAGTTCCTGGATGTTGGGCTCCCATATCAGACAATTCCCTTTGATAGACCATTCGTTGTCACTCTAAAAAACCTAATATCATCCCGATACACGCATTTTCCAAGTTAAACGCCAACCATGCGCTTGCCCTTGAGCAACACGCAGTTCAAGTACCCAGAAAGGCCGTGGACTCATGACTGAAAGCCAGCCTCGTAGCATTTCAAAATAGGCAAATTCATTTCCTGACAGCTCCTACCTGTTATCAAATCATACAGGGCGCTTGAACGGATGCGCCTCCGAGTTGAACACCCACTCATCCAGGTTGAGCACATGGTCGTCTTCAAAGATGAGATAAAAGTACTTGAGTGTCTCAGCCAGCCAGAAAGTCTGCAAAACATACAGTTAGCTTCCGCTTCTCATCTTATAATAACGGAAATCTGAAGCACACAAGGGCTTACCTCCATGGAGTCGACCTTCTCGCTCTTCTGCTCTGCAACATTCTCAATCGACGCAAACGCAAGCTGTGTTTCCGTCGCCTTCACAATGCCCTCCCACATCCTCCATGCAGCGTCCCGCCATTTCTGGTCTCCGGTGATGCGCCACATGTAAAACACACTCTCAATGGCTTCTGGCCTCAGCTTGTACCCGGGCTCTCGAGCCCGCACGAAGCCGTCAGGGAGGGGGCTCTCCGAGTTGGAAGGGAACGACTCTGGCTTATATTCGCAAGGTCCATTTTTGTCCTTGCACGGGATGTGCTCGGAAATCTCGGGCAT
This sequence comes from Clonostachys sp. G952, assembly GCA_027569935.1. Taxonomy (NCBI): domain Eukaryota; kingdom Fungi; phylum Ascomycota; class Sordariomycetes; order Hypocreales; family Bionectriaceae; genus Clonostachys; species Clonostachys sp. G952. The sequence continues at coordinate 530,716 of JAPDLB010000027.1, forward strand.
GATATTCGTAGGGAAAGAGTCATAAGCCCAGACACATCCGCCAGTCAGCCTGCTTCCAATATCCAAGTAGTCGTCGCGCTTCAGGAGCTTGGCAGCAAGCGCATACATTCCACCAGCAAAGCATGTGAGGTGATGCATCTCTGCGTAGTACCGGGCGTTGCCGTCATCATTAAAGATTACAACGCCAGACAGCAGGATGTTTTCATCTTTGGGTGTCATGGGCCGGTATAAGAGGTTGTCCCTGGTTGCGTCAAGTGCAGCCACCGTCATCTTTTCATACTCGGGATCCAACCCTCCGAGAAGAGCGTGCATTTTGGGGAGGTACTCGTAGAAGGAGTCAGCCCCAGCGCCCATCGTGTACCTGTGATTTTCGGTCCCTGTCTTTTCACGATAGTTCAAATCGCGCGGCCAGAGACCGGGTATGTGCGACTTGGGCTGGTACTCGTTGAAGAATTTCTTCACGCGCTCAGCCGCATCGTAGTATTTGGGGTCTTTTGTAAGCTGGCTGAGCCTGGTAAATTCGAGAAACAGAGTGCCCCCAACAGCAATGGACATGGATGTTTCAGCTTCCTGCCTGCCATTCTTCGCCCTCTCAAACTCGAGCCATTTCACTGGGAGTCGATTCGGCGTGTCGAACGCTGCAAAAAGGGCATCGCCTAGCTCAATGGCCTTGAGTAGTAGTACGCGCTCCTCCGATAGCTCGTAGGCGGATAGCAAGCCGCCGAGGTACCGGATCGTCGTCTCGAATAAATTGATCTTCCTCTGGGAGGTACTCTGCCAATCAATCAGAGCGACCTCGGCGACAGCAAGACGAAACTCGTCCTTGAGACCCATGATCCACAGCGTATCCAATGCATCAACAAGCTGCGCAGACCAGCCGCAAAAGGTATTCTTCCCCCTCCCAGACAGAGGCATCAGCTCGTCCTTTGTCCACGCATACGTCTTGTACGCCTCCCAGCTCTTGAGGAACTTGTTCTTGATGGCAGTCTTCCGCGCCAGCGTCTTCTCGTTCTGCGCGTCGGAGCCGAACTTGGCTTGCACCTTGGGGAGCCTCTTCGGCCGTCCCGAGGGGGGTGACTTGATGTCGCCGACGGCGTAGCGCGGCTTGATCCGGCTCCAGTCGAACCGGCTGGGCGCGTACTTGTAGCCGTTGATCATCTCCGTGGCCCGGCCTGGGAACGACGGGGTGAAGTCGGGGTTCCGCCATAGCAGCGTGACGATGGCGAAGAAGATGACGACGACGATGAAGCGGCGCAGGGGCCGTCCGGCGAATTGGGACGGCATCGCTTTACCGCATTTCTCGGCCTCGCGACGCCTCGGCAGCCTGCCCTGCGGATGGTTGCAGTCTGATGCTGCTGCGTGCTGGACCCTGGAAGAGCGATCGGCAAGATGGATTACTAGCCTGTGGAGGAGGACTGTGCTCTGTTGACGAGAGAGATCGGGATAGAATTGTCGAATGAAATCGAGCAACCGGTTCGCTAGTCGTCACACAATGGTTTCCTCTCGGTGGCTTAACAATGCAGCGATGAATAAAGCCAGGAAAGGGCACGGATACAGGTAGAAAGGAGATGGATGGGGGAACTTGGGGTCTGTCTCGTGTTGTGGGGAGCTAGCTGCCCTGTCGGCAGTTGCACTATAGCGCCCCTGCAGCCCGACGGCCAGTTACAAGGAGAGCCCCTGCTATCAGGCCTGCCTCGGCGCAGCTTATCGCAACGGCAGGCCGCTTGGGCCTATCTCGAGGTTCGAAAGTGATCTGACTTGAGACAACCTATGGTTTGAAGTACTTCACAAGCTCTGGTCTTATCTCTAATAGTCTGTACTGCCATCAAACGAAAACCGTTATTAACAAGACTGTATGTAATTCTTCCCTATCGCATGCAGGAGTGGCGTACACGACATTGAATCACCATGACTTAAGACGCACGCTTCTACAGCACATTCAGGTTGTGATAACGTGTGGCCTGCACCTCCCTACCTGATGTAAAACACGTCTGAGCACCGAGTACGAGCACTTGAAACATTACGAATTGGTATCCGAACAAGGTGTAGCGGTAAGGACAGGTCTTGATTAGATTTACGTTGAGTAAGTCTAAGGGTACTAGAATCAAAGAATGTCTAAGGTCAGATGTAAAAAACAATTTCAAAGTCTTGCGGAATCTCCCCATGCCGCACGTTCGCACAGTCGCTTGAAGGGGTCTTTGATACCCCCGACTCACGCATGTACGACGCAATGGTCTGAACCACGACGATGAGGTAGACTTTGGTGAGCTATACTACTTCGCGGACAATACATCCCGGCTGCGTTCGTGCCGTTGCCTGCATGTCTCCCAGGGATACACATGCCTGGGCCACTTCCCAATTCGTCGGTAACATGTTGCACACGCCGAAACATGGTTCCCGAAGAATCGCTGTGAAGATGGAACGTGCCCAAAACCTATACCTTCTCCAGAGAGTTTTGCCGTGCACAGATATCGCTGCTCTGGACTGTAGGACTTTGCGGTTGATGCTGGCTCGTGCACTTGGTGTGTCCGCAATAAGCATCGGATTAGGTCGCTGGAGCGTCTCTATCGACGTAGACTTGACATCGTCCGACTGCTGCAATGGCCAGAGCCATCTAGTGCGGCAGAAACGGTATTGAACGTTGTTGGCGGAAGCCAAATACGGAGGATTTGCAAACTAAATCTATCCATCATCATCATCGTTCCTTTTTTGAATGACGCAGAGACTAAACTCAGTCGTAGCCTCCTCCGATTTGGCTGTGGAAAGCGGTGCTAACGCTCTTCTCGTCGTCATCGTAGTGCCGCCCGTAGCCGCCGGATGGCCCCATGCGGCCGTTGCTCTCAACGTACTGTTTGAGGCGGTCGCTCTGGTTGTACGAAAGAGCTGGCATGCCGTTGACCACATCGGGAAGGCCGGCGCCGAGGCTAACGCCTCCTTGGCCAACACCTTTACCACCAATGACACTGTTTGTTGTATCTGTGTACTCAGAATTGGCAACGCTCTCACCGGCGATGCTCTCGGTTGCCCGGCCACGTGCTTTGCCGCCACGACCAGCTGTTCCTACACCTGGTAGGCCAGGCCACTGCTCCGGGTTGAAGTTGGAGAACATGCTGGGGAAAGAACCCCCAAGGGCAGCACCGCCAGTGAAGGCAGAGCTATGAACCGAAGACACGTCGTCTGGGATGTAGGAGAGCATAGATCCAGAATCAACATCACGATTAGATGGAGGGTAGAAACGGCCGTTCATCGCAGAATTGGCTCCATACTGTTGTCCGTGGTTGTTCTTCTGTCTGTATTTCACATTAGGTCGGCCAAACTGCAGCAGGCAGGCTTGAAGATTGGTCAAGGGCCCTTCAACGAAGCATTTTCTGTCCTTGAAGTGAACCAGGAGGCTGTGCCAAAGCTCGTGCTTAGACAGGACCTTGGGATTTCCAAGAATAACCAGGCCGTACTTGGCTCGAGTGAGTGCGACGTTGAGACGGCGTGGGTCTGACAAGAAACCAATGCCTTGATTATCGTTGGATCGAACGCAAGAAAGCACAATGAAGTCCTTTTCTCTGCCCTGGAACGCATCCACGGAGGCAACTTCGACCTCCTTGTACTTTTCCTTGTTATACGTGCCCGAGTTTTGCATTGTTGTCACGATGAAGCTTCGCTGTCCTTCGTATGGTGTGATGACACCAATGTCTGCCGCCTTTACGCCAGCCTTGAAGAAGCGAGTAATGGCCTTCTCCACGTTGGAAGCCTCGGTACGGTTGAGGTAGGATGTTCCGGAGGCGGAGATTTCTTCGTGTCCCAGGTTCGACCAGAACATCATCGGCATCTCGGGTAGAGGCCATGGGAAGTCTACATCCTTTCGGATACGGCCCTCGGCGTTGACTCCGTTCTGGAGATGTCCATTGTAGAACATGTTGGATGGGAATTCGGACAAGCATGGGTGCATGCGGTATTGCATCTTCAACATGGTTGGCTGGGTTTTGAGACGGATGAGTCGTTCAAATAGGGACTGATTCAGACCGGCCTTGGCTGCTTTCTTGTTCATGATGACAGGACCAAGCTGCTGGTGATCCCCAACAAGAACGACCTGTTTGCAACCAAGAACCAGAGGAATCATGCACTCAGGTTCGGCGGACTGCGTTGACTCGTCGATGAGCACATTTCTGAACTTCATCTTGGACAGACGAGGGTCGCCTGCACCGACACATGTGCAGCAAACGACATCGGCATTTTGCAGAATCTCGCGCTCAGCAACCTTGGTAAGCTGCTTGAACTTCTTTTCATCCTGCAGGGACAGCTCGCCGAGCTCATTCTTGAGCTGCGAGAGCTTCACCAACTCGTTGTTTGTGCCTGCCATACGAACCTGTTCATGCAATGAGAGGAAGGTGACGGAAGACTCTACATCCTCGCGCGACTTGGCCGTGAGTCGCACAACCTTGAGGCCAGTTCGGTGAATTCGCTCGCAAAGTTGGTCGACGGCCACGTTGGATGGGGCACAGACAAGAACTTGGTTTCCAGTCGTCTTGGCGAGATGGTAAATGATGGTGGCTGATGTGACGGTCTTGCCAGTTCCGGGAGGTCCCTGAATGAGACTGAGAGGTCTCTGTAGAGACGCCTTGATGGCCTCAACTTGGCTGTTATTCAAATCAGGCAGTCCGGGAGCCGACCACTTCTTAGGCATGTTGATTTTCATCGGCTGGTGGGAGACTTCATGACCAAGGAGGTAATGGAAAATGTATCCCGAGACACTCATGTCGTCGACGGCGAAGGTTTTCATTGCGAGTTGCATTCTGTCGTACGAGGTTGCTTTCCAAACGTAATCGGCCGAGAAGTTATGAGAAAGTTCAGTTGGGACTGACTTTTCATTGCCAGATTTTCGCAGCTCCAGGGACACTTCGTCTGACTGGTTGTTGGGAATCTTGATGACATATCCCACACCTTCCCAGGCTGGTCCGAGCTCGCCATTGTATCGTAGTCGCATCTCATCACCAACCGCGAGCTTAACATCGCCGGATTCAATCTTGTGAAGGTTGAAGCTGGCAATGTGCTTCTGGTTGAGACCCAAATCCCATCGAATAATGAGGCCATCCTCAGACTGGGCTTCCTTCAATTTCTTGTCATAGTCGGACTCCATTTTGACCAGTGGCCCGAAGATGTTCTGGTAGTGGAAAGGATCTTCGTATTCAAGAACGACTGGGGATGGATCGTCGTCAATGTTCGAGGACTTTTCGAGGTCCACAACCGTGGCGTTTGGTTCGACTTTCCACATCTCCTCCAGCTTGGCAATCATGTTAGGTGACAGATGACGGGCTCGGAGCTGTTCAGCATCGGATGGAGTAGACACAAGCCATGGCAAGAAGGCTCGCTCAGCAATTAGAGGTTCCCATCGCGACGTATCCCAGTTCATATCCTTGTTCGACGAGGCAGAGGCGCATGGTTGCCGACAGAGAAGTACCACCACCGTATCCGACTTTGCCGGGATAAATCCCAACAAGAATGCGTTCTTCGTTCCGCAGTTGTAGCATTCTAGCACCGTGTCTCCGAGGGCGGATTCAGGGTGAAGCTGAACCTCTTTGTGACGGGCTCGAACAAGATGGTTGACGATGTGGGTCGAGGTTCCGTTGCCACGAGCGCTACAGAACCACTTGTTGCAACTCAGACACTTGACAACGCAGCTTGGCGAATGAATTCCACAGTATCTGTCCAGTATATGTTAGGCAAATCCAATAAAACCATCAAAAGCGTCAACCTTGCTTACGCGCATGCATGAGCGGGCAGTTGCTTGTCCTCTCGTGGGCCCTTTAGCTTCATTCCAGACATGCCGTCTGTGGCGCTTTCGGTACTATCATTGTCATCGTCATCTTTGACTTCTCTTTGGTTGTCGTCATCGTCGGCTCGAATCCGGCTGCCGCCTGCCTTGAGGCCAAGCAGGGTAGAGTCTGGTTCCAGGCGATCCAAGTCGTCTGCGCCGGCATTGATGGCTTTGGCCGAGTTTGAAACTAGATGATTGCCTATCTGGGCAAAAGGATCCGCCATGTTGGGTCGGATAGGCGAGGGTGGGTGATCCGGAGTCGGTTTTCTCTGAAAGTCGTGGGTTAGCACTTTGGACTAGAACCGACATGGGCGGTCGGTGGGCACTTGGTGTAGATGCCAGTAAAATGCGATTGCTTTAGATATTCCATACCTCCCGAAGATTCGGGGCTTGCAGTAGCCCAAAGTTCCGCGCGACCAAGTGCCGCGTGGTTTGGTGATCCGGGTTTCAAGTGGTGTGTATGTGTACCGTAGATCAGGTTCACATCATCGCTGAGAGTATGCGCGCCAGTACTTGCGAGACAGCTATAAGCCTAGCTTATACGAGGGCCGGAATTTCTGGTAGACCGAAATTTCGGCAGGCGAAATAAGAGGCGGTGATCGAGTCGGGGCCAGTGCTTGTCGAAGCTTTTGCTCACCGGCGGCATCCAAATTATTTCTTGACAAAGAAAGCGAGCCACCAAACGGCATTCACTGGTAGCAAGCGGCGTGGGGAGTTTGGTGGGATATTTTCGCAGCCACGTGATAAGGCCTGGGCCGTATCGATAACGCCCTGAAGGGCTCCAACCGTGGCTTAGACAGTGGCTCAAAACTTGAGCTTTGTATTGGGGGAACATTCCTACACTCAAAGCGAGGATGAAAAGTTGGCAATATCCCAGTAATGTATTTCCATGCATTATCCACACACGTGGGAACTCTGAAAATACATATCGCTGGGCTCTACCCCGACAAAGCACGCATGCTGGGCGACAGCATCTGATGTCAACTGAATGCGTCACAGGTCTCGGCCGAGAAGCTCGCCCGATCCGGCCGGAAGTTTTTGTTCGTTCTGTGCCCAGCTGGATGTATGTTCAAGGGGTATCATTGGTTACATTTTGAAACGATTAGGAGCGGGCATGAATATCAACATCTGCATTTTCGGGCATAAAAAGCATGACACTTATAGAGTATCAAGGCTTGCTCCAGATGGCTATGTGAGACTATGCCGTGCTTTGCGCCAGGTCCTTACTTGAATCAAATAAGTTGTCTGGCTGTCATGATTATAGGAGAATCGGTAACGATTTTTTTATGACTGTAGCTATGGGTGCCTATAACAATAGGTGGTATTCCAACAAGCCTTCCGTTGGGCACCACCGCAAGGGGTTAGAGTATTGCGAAGATTGGTGCAGCAGTACCATCGGACTCGGTTGCTGCGTCAACAGGGATGATGGATTGTGGCGATTTATGGGGTTCCTCGCATGCAATTTCATCGTGTATCACATAAATCGAGGCTATTAGTATGACCATGACAAGGGACGGCGATTTCAAAGTCCGGATACCTTCGTCAGAAAACAGCAGTCGTAATAAGATTTTGGAGGCTATGAGTGATGGCTATTGGTGTGGGAGATCTGGATCTGACGAACTACGCACTATGCCTAAACCTAAGGTAGGTCATGGTACGGTATGGATACAGTACCCAAGTACCGATGTGAGTGGAAAGGCAAATCCGAGAGTTCAGGTTGTGGGAGGGTTGCTATTAATGCGCCGTGGCTGGCTGGGCGGTGCGCTACCATGAAATTATGAGGCCCCATTGCGCGGACTCGCAGCGCCGACACTCGCCATTACGTCGTAGATGCGGCCAAGCCACAAGATGCGCGGTTCGGCCGACAAAAAACGTGGGACCAAGGCTGTTGGACCCTGGCAGGGACTCCAAGGTATTAGCAGAGTAAGCAGCAAGCATTACGATAATAAACACAATAGTTTATTATCTGCCCGTTGTAGTGGTTTTATGGGGAGAGGCTGAGCGCAGGTGTCCGGTCCACGTCTGCTTTCGCCCACCCGAGTTCCTCGCGTTGGGTCCTAAGATGCGAGCTTCACGACCAGACCAGCATTATGTAATTAGGAAGCTCTCACCATGTGTGACTTGGGGAGGCAAACTGGCCATTGAGCTGCTAGGATTGCTGGCTCGCAAAACTAACATGTGGTGTGGATCCGAGTAGGCCGCAGCTCCATATGCAATATCCCCTGAGCTGTGCTGATGGAGGGAGGCAATTCAGCCCTGGAAGCTCACAAAGAATGACGAGTGAACCTCCTGCGATTTTGTAAAAGAGACAGAAATGATTGGGCGACTGGGATCTTTATAATGATGTGTCTGTCTAATGCGACATTTCGCAAATATGGAATCAATGGTTGGAGCCATGCTTGGGGACTTTGATCACCCCTGTAGGCCTCTACAGGCAGGCCTGGCCTAATTTCCCTTACTGTAGTTCCGAAACAACCCTGACAAGGTCCCCTAAGGCAAAAAAGCCGGTGTTTGAGCAGGAGCGCGCGTACGAATACCACGCAGTGCGAAGGCAAAAATGAATGCACAGGCCAGCGCCGTGCTGACCATTTGCTATCCCGGTAGCAAGAGACTACTAGGTATTTCTACGGTGAAGAAATTGGCATCGCCAGCCATAAGACGTGAAAGCGAGTACGATGCCGTGGACGGGCTTCGCCAGCGCTTAGGAGACGGCGATGAGCACTAACGGCCGGCTAGGTTGCTCTGCCACTGTAACCTAGTGACGTCGCAGCACTAATAACATTTGGAGCATCCCGTAGGTACTTACCTGCCTGTATGACAACCAGCAATTCCACCTAGCCCCACAGTCAGCCGATCATCCACCCAGAGTTCGCTGTTTGCTCCCTCTTTCCCTGCCCAGGTCGCCTGTCGCCCATTTCCTTCATAATAATTTGGAGCTCCCACCCACTTCCCCCGGAATCTTCGTCGTGCTCCTTCTTTGTGTACGAGGCTCTCAGCGCACGATTGCATCGTCTAACCGCCCTTTGTCTGCCTAGTCTCTCCTTCGCGCTCCTCACCGCCGACAACTAATTGCCTCTCTCGCGTCGCCTCTCAAATCGCAAGCCTTCTTGCAGCGCCGCGAAAGTCGCCAAAGGGGCCATCACCACCCGAGCTACCAATTTCACGTCGCACCCAAACACAGCTGTTCACCATGTCCGGCAATCCTTACCAGCAGAACCCCTACCAATCGGGGCCATCGCAAGAGTACGGCTATGGAAATCAGGTAGGTCGATACTGAATCCCCAAAACAACCGTGACTCGGGACAGTCGGGAGCTACTGGGCGTGGTTGCTCACTGTCTTACGTCAAAAGCAAACTATGGCTAACCCCGTCCCCGGCACAGCAACAAAACCCCTACGCCCAGGATCAACAGCAGTACGGACAGTATGAGATGCAGGACCTCGGCAACAATGGTTATGCCGAGCCCACAACCCTGTCGCAGCAGGAATTCCTGAACCGAGTCCAGAAGCTTCGCACCGACATTAAGGGCCTCACCGGCGATATCGATTTGATTGCGCAACTCCACCAGCGCACTCTCAGCGGAACCGATGGGCAGGTCAGGGATCAGCTCGAGCAGGTCGTCACCCAGACCCAGATTCGCAACACCGCGATCAAGGACGGCATCAAGGGTCTGGAACGAGACCTCTCCAAGACGACCGACACCTCTCGTAACACCAAGAACACCCAGCTCCAGTCGCTCAAGACATTTTTCAAGTCTGAGCTTGACAAGTATCAAAGTATTGAGCGCGACTATCAAAATAAGTTCCGCGAACAAATCGCTCGCCAGTACCGCATCGTAAACCCAGATGCCACCGATGAGGAGGTTCAGCAGGCTACTGAGGCCGATTGGGGTAATGAGGGTGTCTTCCAGACAGCGGTACGTAACATGGCCTCCCGCGTCTTTTGACCAGATGCTATCACAGCAAAGTCTATTCTTGTTTTAAGTTTTCTAACATGATATTCCAATTTAGCTTCGCACAAACCGAACTGGACATGCTAGCTCCATTCTTGGCAACGTTCGCGCCCGCCACAATGAGTTGCAGCGCATCGAGCAGACCTTGGTGGATCTCTCTGCTCTGTACGCCGACCTCGCCAGCATGGTTGAGCAACAGGATGAGGTAGTCGCCGTTGCCGAGAACAACGCCCAGGATACCGTCGTCAACATGGAGAAAGGAAACGAACAGGTGGAAGTAGGCATCAAGCACGCTCGCAACACCCGCAAGCTCAAGTGGTGGTGCCTGGGTATCACCGTGCTCATCATCATCATCGTCGTCGTCGCCGTCGTGGCCTGGTACTTCACTGTCGGCCCCGGCGCGAACAAGAACAAGTAATCGCCGCAACAAGTTGTCCACGGCCGAAAAGTTTAACTCTGGGACCGATGATGGATGGGTCCATCGAAAATATTGCCAAAGCGCCTGCACGGTCAGCGGGCTGCTCGCCATACATACCCTTGTTTCTAATGTCGCAGATAGACACTTGTTGTTGTTGTTGTTTCTTGTCTTCCTAGTTATTTTCTTTTTCATGTTCTTACGATCGTTACGGGATACCACCAACAATTCGCAGGTACCTCCTCCGCCGACATCTCTAATCCTCTTATGTATTCGTCGGGGAGGGGCTTATTTTAGTTCGACATTATTGGATTGAGTTCTTTTTTGGGGGATGGTGTGACAAAGGGGAAAATCACTTCGCATGGAGTTTTTTATTTTTTATTTTTTTTATTTCATTGCTGTCCCGTCTTTGAGAGGGGGCTGGGAGGCAATTTCATTCATGTAATGCTCCGGGTTGCGCGTGGGCTGCATCCGGTTCTCAGACGAGAGCAGCTTTGATGCGGAACACGCGTTTCGTTGTACTTGGCACCACGAGGTTGGAACAATGCATGGGTGGTGTATTGATAGGTAGTCGGCTATCAATGAATTTGAGTAGATCACTGGATAGCCGAGTTTTGAAGTGACAGTTCAATGAAATACGTTGAGACTTGATGTGACATATCCACATCGCTGCATTCATTGTGTTGAGTTGTCGGGCTCTGGCAGCTTCCATTGCTGTTGAATTATTCTCTCTTACGTATACACATCGCTGCTTGAGTGAATTTTACGCTGCAGGGGGTCTCATGGGAAAAGGGAAGATGGAAATGGATAAAGAGAGAGTTCACATTATTATATACACGTTACATACAATAGGGTCCATTTGCAATATCGAGAAGCTCCCGACTCCGAATCATGATGAACACATTTTTTTCACCCACCCTGCCAAACCGGGGACATAAACTAGACTGCGACAAGCCACAACCCGGTCCTAAGGCTGTACCTGTCATCGTCGTTATATAACTCGCTTCCGTTACCAGACCCTCATCATACACACACTCACTACTCGCACACGCACCACTTAAATATAAACTAGGTAATTGGAGGTTGTTACCTTATGCGGCAGGCATCCGCAATCCAGGCGGGCCACCAGCGCTCAGCTTGGCCGCCAGCTTGGGGTACTTTTCTGTTACTTGGACCTGGGTCCTTGTGGCCTCGGCGTAGGAGAGGGCGTTGACAATCTCGCCCTCGGTGCGGGCAAGCTCGGCAGCCCTCTCGAAATACTTGAGGGCGCCGGGGACGTTGTTCTGTTGCAATAAGAGCTGTGCCATGGTGGCAACAGCAATATCGCACTCGGGGTCGACTGGGTGGCACGTTAGCAATCACGTTGTTGATACACAGCAACAGTTAAATCTTACTGATGAGTGCCTTCTGGCAGAGGTTCTCGGCCTCCTTGAAGTCCTGCTTCCACTGGAAGAGAGCCAAGGCCTTGTTGATAAGCGGCAGGACGTTCATCGACATGGGCTTGGTCTGCTTCTCCATCTCCATGGCAACGTCGAATTTCTCGACGGCCTCGGAGAAGTTGCCCTGATCTAAGAGCAGCTCACCGTAGTAGTTGTATACATCTGGGATCTTGGGGAAGTTCTTGATGCATCTGCGGAAGGTAGCCATAGACGAGGCGATTGAGCCCATCTTGTACTGAGTCACACCAAGTTGGATGTGGGAGAAAATGAAATCCTTGTCGAGGTCAATTGACTTCTGGTAATCCTTCTGGGCGTCAGAAAGATCGCCCTTGATGAAGTGAGCCTGGGCACGGTGGTAGTAGATGTCGGGGTCTTCCCTGTCCTGCTCAAGAGCCTTGGCGAACTCCTCTTCAGCCTTGATAGGGTCGCCCAGCTCCAGGCTGATGCTAGCACGCTTGATGTAGCTCTGGATCATACCGGGGTCAAGTTCAATGCTCCTGTCGAAGTCCTTGGTGGCCTCGGCGTGGTTGCCGAGCAGGGTACGGACAGTACCACGCATGTTGTAGGCCAGGGCCTCGTGCTCGCCGAGGTCGCCAAGCTCAAGAGCCTTCTCGAAGGCAACTCGGGCCTCCTCGTATCCGTCACCTGTCTTCTTCTCCAGGCCTTGCAGACCGAGCTGCAGCTGTCCCTTTCCTGTCTCAGCAGAGAGCTCAACGTTGTCCTCAAGTCCATCGGGGCGGGGCTTCTCGCGGAAGCTCTGGAGGTAGTTGCCGACGAAAATGGGGCTGGGCATCTTCACAGGGCGAGATGCCATCATCTCCTTGGCTTTCTGTTCAGCGAAGGCCTTGAGCAGTCGCTCAACAGCCTGGGCAGTGGATTCGCTCTTGAAGTTATCGATGATGCAGGATGCAGTGAAATCGAGAAGGGCTTCGGAATACTTCTTCTGGTGCTCATAAGCGGTGGCGCGACGGTTGATAGCCTTCACGTACTCGGGGTCCATGTTGATAGCAGCAGTCGTGTCCTCGATCACCTTGTCCCACTCGCTCAGAGCACTGTGGCAGGCGGCTCGGTTGGAATAGAAGACGGGGTCGGGCTTGCAAATGATGGCCTTGGTGTAGAGGTCGATAGCCTTATTGTAGGCCTTGTCACCGTAGGCCTTGTTTCCGGCGGCCTTGAGCTTAGCAGCATACTCCTCACGCTGCTCCTGAGTTAAGCTCAGGACTGAGTTCTCATCAACTTCCGGAAGCTCCGATTCGGTCTCGACTGAAGCACTCTTGGATTGGGCAGCAGATGGGGCCTCCTTGGCCTCTGCAGCCTTGCGTTCGGCTTCTTTTCGCTTCCGTCGCTCCTTCTTGCTGAGCTTGGGGCTGGCATCGTTCTTGGACTTTGGGAGAAAGAGTTAGCTGAGTTAGTCCATGCCCGCTTCCATGGCTATCTCCATCTGGGATTCGGGGTTCCAGGCAAGGATGAGAGCAAGGTCCCCCGCCGAAAGAATATGAACGTACCGAATCAGAGGTTAGGTAGTAGACTGCGCCGGCACCGGTCACTGCCACCACAACACCAGCAATGGTGTAGACGGCAGCCTTGTTTTCCGAGGCCCATGATGATATGCGGTCCCAGACTGAGCTGGATGGGTCGACGGGGATGGCAGCTGTGGGCGGGTTGGGTGCCACCGAGGGCAGAGGATTCGACATGGTGGCGGGATTGGGAAATTAGAGAAGCACAATTGAGAGAAGCCGAGGGGTAAAAGGAGCCCCAGCTATTACAAGAGATGCAAGAGGCTGTTGCGTAGGCGCAATCAGGCGGGAGTGCGACTGGGAGCTTGGAGGACGCGCAGAAAAAGAATGATGGAAGGCCGAAACCAGGTCAATGAAATTTCCGTGGAGCATGCGTTGGGTCCAATGGGGGGCGTCTAGGTGCTGCGGTGCAGTGCCAGAGAGCTGAGGCACTGTGCCCGTGCTGTGCTGCGTCAGTGTGAGCAGGTACTGTGCTGTGCTGGCGGTCTGTTTATACCGAGCACACGACTGGCCAGAAGGCCCCCACTCGACTTTTTTCCGGGCGATGACCTCGCCTTACATCACGACCTGCTTACCTAACCCCGGCTCCCTCAGCTCTGGACCTAGCAGATCATACGACATCTTTCGAATACTGGGATGGCACGGGATCAATTGGGTAGGTCGGTAGGGAAGAATGGCAAGCGTCCAGGAGGAAGGAGGGGTATTTTGATCGCATACCAGATCCAATTCAGCAGGGACAGGCGGCTGGTCGTTTGCTTGCTTGAAGTTGTGGCAGGCACGTTGAGCCGGCTGACTAAGGCAGCTACAAGTTCATGCCGTCACCATCTCATTTTGTCCAATGGCCGGTGCCCTGGCCCAAACGCTTGCTACACGCGGAAACGTGCCAACCACACATCGCATACCCGCATACTGAACCTAACCTATGCGTATGGATCTGTCTGTCTTACCTAGCTAGGTAGTAGCACGCATATAAATAGTAGTGGGGCCTTTGTAGAGACTGACTGCAAATCAGAGAGCTTCCACATTGCCCTCGCCTGTCTATCCATCCCAATGCCAATTTCAAATACCATGGCACCTCAGTTCCATCTGTTGACGACCCCCCGTTATGACAAGCAGCTTCTCCAGGCGCGGGAACTGCCCGGGGGTTATGCCGGATGGAATTTCTATCAAGAGTCCCCCATATACATGTGGGACTATCACCACAAACGCTTACTGAAGGGCGCCAAGTACTTTGGATGGAAAGATGCAGTCCAGGCTCTGGAGACACATCTCGATGTCGACAGATTTGCAAAGGAAATTGATAGCTTCGTTGGACCTTGCCCTGAGACACCCCTTCGTCTTAGGATCCTGCTCTCTCCCGAGGGGTCAGTTCATATGGAAAAATATGACATTTCTGCCACCGGATTGGAGAATTTGTTCCCGCAATCTTTTCACCAAGCATCCGGACCAGCTCCTTCAGAAACTGAGAGGGGCCCCAAAACAACGCCCATGTACACATTAGTAGTGGACCGGGAAAGGACTAAAAGCTCTGTCCATACGCGGTTCAAAACCACACTCAGAGACGTGTATGATGCAGCGCGCCAGCGAGCCCAACTTACGCCTGCAGAAAATGTGGAAGTGCTCTTAGTGAATGAGGATAATGGCCATGTAATGGAAGGGAGTATAACCACGCCCTACTTTTTTAGGGGTGGTAGATGGGTGACCCCGCCAGTTCCCAGAGAGTTGTCCGATGTTGAAGGGAGCGGAGGCCAGGACGGCGTCTCAAGACGCTGGGCATTAGACCGGTACGTTACGAGCTTCTGTTACTCTGCAAGGGTATTCAAAGGTGTCTGCAAGCTAATGATGATGATGCTTTGACAGTGGTCTGGCAGTGGAAGAACCCGTGAGTGCCGAATCCCTTGTTGATGGAGAGGCATGCTGGATCAGCAATGGTGCACGAGGATTCATGTGTGCCACAGTAAAGTTGACGGACGCGCAATCGTAGCCTCAATGGCAGGGTCTTGCATTCTTGGAGGTTTCTGGACGAGATATATTGATGGCCTCCAATGGCTAGTATCAACATCGTTCGTCTTTACGATTAAATGAACACAGTTAATAGGTATTTGGATGGTTGGTACGGAACGACATCTACCTAGCTATAGATATCACTAAGGTTGCCCATAATCGGATCAAGTGACTAGATATTTCGTTGCATACTTAAGTACCTTATATTAGCAAAGAAAGCGACAGGAAGGAAAGGCTATTACAAATGAGGGCAAGATTCTAGAGTGTTGAACTCACCATGAAAGTGCAAATGGTTACTACCTACCTATCGCCGTAGATGCTGAAAACCCCGATGCATAATGGGTGCTACCTGGCTGGTAGATGCTACGGGAACTTGAGCGTAGTGTCCTCCTGCCAGCTGCCAGCTGCCGGTGTCAGGCATCAGCTTTGGCGATAAACAAGTTCTCGAGGGCAACACCTTATATACAAATTCCCCCGGCATCTCATTCAACAAGAACAATAGCCCCTGTGGCGCAGTGGTCAGCGCGCTCTCGTGCGGTTTCCCTGTGATGTACTCACACTGAAGAGAAGACCGAATGTACGTGTATCCCCCTCCCACCTACGGTAAGTCAAGAGAACGAGTACATCACAGGGCCACGGGAGAGGACCTCGGTTCGAATCCGAGCAGAAGCATTATTTTTTACTTTTTACTTTTTTTTTTTTTGCCGTTTATTTTTCCTGAGCAAGCAGGACATTGTGATGGGTTCTTGTGCTGGGTGCCGTACCTGAACACAAAATGCACTAGGTATAATTAGAGGTACGAAGGTTTAATGCTCAGATCGCCACTACCCTTAAACCAGTGTCCACTAATCTCCACTGCCTGAATCAACGCGACGCGACTCTCCAAGTCATCGGTGAACAGAGAATTTCATCTCAACCCGTGAAAAACCCATTTTCTATGGAATCCTGGACTCATATAAGAATAAAGTAATCGAATCATCTCGTCACTTTCAATCATCAGCATCAGAATGTCTGCAGACCGCAACCCGACAGCTGAGGTCCTGGTGACTGAAGGCCGTCGACACTATGCTTCTAAGCGATACAAGCCAGCATTGGAAAGCTTCACACGCGTATGACTTGGAGCCTCCCAAACCCTTCTCAACATTTGGCGTGCTTTCGATAGCTAATTTTCTCCCTTAGGCGATGAATCGTTGCTCTTGTACAAATGGCACTCGCCGTGCGAGGTGCACCTGTAAAAACTTCGAGGAGGTCGCGTCTCGGAACGGGTCCATTCTCGATGAAGCGATGAAATGCACCTGTGAGATCGGGAAGTCGTTCAACCAGTGCCGCAACTCGCTTCATATACAGGCTCTCAACTATCGCGCGGCTACATTCGAAGCCATGAACGAACTTGTTCGTGCCAGGAAGGACGCTGAGTGGATCCTGGAGCTCGCCCCCAGTCTCCCCGATGTATGGCGACTGCAAAGCCTTTGCGATGGGGAGATCTTGACCTGACTTGTTTTTAGGGTTATCTGCGACTGGGTAAAATCGCTCGATTGCAGAAGAAGAACGAATTCGCGTGGAAAGTTTTCAATGCTGGCATAGATGCTTGCTCATCGACCGAAGCAGGCAACTCCCGTGCTTTCCAGGTTAGTCCTCTATATGGGTGGGACAATGAATATTGGGCTTACAAACGAGTAGCAACTATACGAAGCGCGGAAGCCTCTCCATGCTAGGTTTTTTCGGCATGATCCCTTCCAATTGCCTCTGGATGTTGTGCAACTCATCTTGTTGAGGCTCGACTTTGTGTCATTGCTGTATGTTCCTGTTCACTTTCTTACAGACCAAAATGTGAACCTTTCGGCTGACCACCAAATAGACGGTGCCTCCTTGTTTCCAAGTCTTGGAAACGTTCTCTGACAGGTCCGGAAAACCATCATCTGTGGAGGGAGCTGGACTTCATTGCTACAAAGCCACGGCGAGCTCCGAGTACAGCAGCGATCATCAAATTGCTCTCTTACTCTGGAAATAATACCCGCCGTCTCCTGATTGAAAATGCGGCGAGGTTTTTTCTTACGCAGTCAAAGTTCCGGGTGTTTCTCCGAGGGGCACGCCAACTGGAGTATCTCGAGCTTCATCATCAAGCTGAAGCTATTGATATTGAGAATTCAGCGTCGAAGAATGCTCCAAGATCACTAAAGCATCTAGTTCTCTCACACTATGAACTCCCTCGAAACCTCGTCATTGCAAATAGTAACAGCCTACAATCCATGGAACTGACAAGCGTGACGATGGCCAAGCCTGGGAGAGGCCCCCTTTTTGAATGTCCCCAGGTGCCGAGCCTGAAACATCTTCGTATAGAGATGGGTCTCACTATACCACTGGTAAGATACAATCTCTCAAGATGAAGCGATATTGATTAGGCGGGGAAGCTGACTCTTCTGATTTAGGAGAAATTAATAGCTTGCTTTCCCAACCTTGAGCAGTTATTCTTGAACAGGGTCTCCCTCACTTGCTACTCCTCGGAAGCAATTAGCTTGCCGCGACTTCGAGTGTTGAGCGTAAATGTAAACTTTCTGCATATTGAGTTAGAGTCATTGGCTGGCCTGCCGCGCTTTATTTTGATGGACGAATGGGAACATTTACAACATATTGAATTCCAGGCGGGGCGAATATACGCAGATCCTAAGGGATCGAGCTTCTTGCGTGGCGATCTTGAATACCTTGGAAGCAATGACCTTCAGGAGACGTCGTCGTTTCGATTCAAGAAGCTTAAATCACTTCATCTGAATCAAGTCGTGCTCGACTCGCTGGCATCTAGCCAAATGCTCGCGTCGAGCATCGAAAACGGGTCACTTGAATCCTTGGACATTGTGTTTGACTGCCCCGTGGACGAATATAATGCGGCGTCATACAGTTGCCAGCGTATTATCGAACACGAATGGCTCTGCGGCTCCCCATCAATCCGCCGCATCGGCCTCTTCGGTTTTCGGTTTAGGAAATACCCCATCAAGGATAGCGACATGCCGTTGCCCGACTTCCTTGGTAGTTTCCCAAACCTGGAAACATTGGAGATCCGTTCTGAAGTCTACGAAAGTACGGAGTTTGCTGGCCTGATCGTGGATATCTTGAAGAAAACCAAGTTAAAAACTATATACCAGAGCGGAGCTAT
Source organism: Clonostachys sp. G952 (assembly GCA_027569935.1). Classification (NCBI taxonomy): domain Eukaryota; kingdom Fungi; phylum Ascomycota; class Sordariomycetes; order Hypocreales; family Bionectriaceae; genus Clonostachys; species Clonostachys sp. G952. The sequence goes on from JAPDLB010000027.1 coordinate 549,002, forward strand.
TGGTTTCGATTTGGATATTCTTCGAAAAAGCGCAAAGCAGGTAGGGGTGGAGGTAGTCTCAGGGCCGTCACCTCGCGTCTGGCCACTGCCTATCACAGCTGATTAGAGAGTCAATGGGGATTGGTAAAGAGCCTTGATAAGAATTTAACATTTTGTTCAGGGCTTCTTGTGTCTTGCCTAAGGCGTTAGGGGCTTGCCAACTTGTAATATCCAACACGATAGTTTTCCTCGCTATCTATGAATCATATTCCCCCAGGACATCAACATCGTCACATCGTGTGCCAGATATTTGGTCGAATTGCAGGATGCTTGTTTGACCTTTCAAAGCTCTATTGACGAAACACACACTCAGACTATCCTCTCACGGAGCAGATCTGATTACCAAGACTCTATCGGTGTGCCCATATCCTCACATGATGAGCTTCAAACAGTATTTCTTACTCTTACACCTGGTTTCATCCCCTGCCGACCTTGAAGGAGAGAATCTGACTTGCGTTAACCAGCTGTACGACATAGGTGAGCCAGGGAGGGTCAACTTACATCATTTTTGCCCACGGCAACAAAGTCGTCCTCGGAAACTCTCATATTCCCGATTCCTTCTACATACGCTATTGGTGCGTCGCCCATCACCTTCTTGGCGACATCACCGACAGTTGAACCTTTCTTGACAAGGACACAGTCTCTAAAGACGAACTTGGACTCTGCAGCGCCAGAAGTGAAAGTCGAAGTATTGCGAACGGGGAACACGGGAACCAGTCCCAAAAGTTCTGCTGCCTTTGAAAGAACTTGGACGACTCCCGTGGATCCAAATCGATACAGTACCATATCCTTAAGGTTCTCGATGCGATTTCTGTTCTTCTCGTCCAGGTCCTTGAGGCCACCACCGGTCGGGTCTCCTTGCTCAATGAGGTCTTCTTTTGTATCAACAAACTCGCTCCCTTCGACATATTTGATATAGCCTTGTTTTGCCATTTTCCGAAGGAAGATCTCCGATATTGCAGAACAGAGCACGATGGTCTTGGGATCCTGCATCTTGGCGATCTTGGAGATGTTCTTATCCGCGTCGGGGTGATCAATCTTGTTGAGCGCGATGACGGTCGGGAACTTCTCATCCACGAAGCAATTGACAATGTGCGCCACCGTCTCGTCGCTCCAGTCCTCCAAGGGCTCCTTGACGCCCGAGCGGTCGAGCGTGCGGTTGATGACGGTCGACGTCGCGCCGTATCCGGAGAACTGGCCCTGGAGAGTTTCCACCGCGTTGCCCTTGATCGCCATGTGCCTCCGGCGGATCGACCCCCACTTCTGCATGAGGTTGCCCAGGATCCATGCGACGACCTCGCTCCGCAGCCAGGCGATGTCGACGGACGGATCGTACCCTCTCGTCTCCTTGCCCTCCGCGTCCACCGTCCCCGAGGCGTCGACGACGTGGATGAGCGCGTCGGCGTGCCGTAGGTCGTCGAGGAACTTGTTTCCCAGCCCGCGGCCCTGGTGGGCGCCGGGGACGAGACCGGCGACGTCGAGCAGCTCGATGGGGACGGAGCGCCTGCCCGCGTCGCACGCTCCGTAGTTGGGTTTACAGCGGTCGGAGACGTTGTGGCGGGCGCACGCGCAGTCGATCTGGAGGTAGCCGATGGCTCTCTGGGGGTCTATGGTAGTGAAACTGTATGATACGTCTTTGTGTTCAGTGTGTCATCTTCCAACAACAGGAGGGGTGGGAGGGGGTGGGGGCGCATACGGGAAGTTGCCTAAGAAGATATCAGCGCGCCTGGCCCGGACATGTTCACTTGGAACGCAAGGACGTAGAGCAGACTACCGACCGACTTTGGACGAGGCATCCGTCAAGCTGTTGAGGGTGGAGCTCTTGCCTGCGGAGGGCTTGCCGACGAGGCCAATGAGGGGATCGCGGGGCATGGCGTCGAGGAGAGAGATTTGAGTACGGAGGCGTCTAAGTATGTATTACAATGCTGGGCCACTGGGCTGGGCCATTAGATCTAGGACGAATGCAAGACGGGTTTTTTGGGGATCTATCGGCGGCCTGCTCGATTCAATGTACAATGATGCGATGCCTTGGTTGGCTGGTTTATCTCTCTATGGCGGGGTGAATTGAAGCGCGTGTGCGACGTCACAAGAAATTTTCAATTTTGGATACGCGATAAGATAGATGCTGTCGGTAGTGGTGGTGGTAGTACTCCACCAGCATTGAGTGTGGCCGCCCGCTTGGCCGTGGGAAGCACATGGCCAAGTAGCATTTGCCAGGAAGATGCGGTTTAAAAAAGAATAAGGACAAGGGATGGATGAATTAGGATAGCTGTTGATTGAACAGATTAGGTTTTTACAGGCAGATAATCGATAGGCAGGGCAGATGGGGAGCGCTTAATTTTCCGAGCGCTGGATCTGAGTGTAGCACGTAGATCTTTGCTATGGAACTTGGTTTTCCATAGCCGCGGCTAACTCTCCCATATCTAATCAAACCCTCAACGTCCCAACTGCCGCCCTGGTTTCTCTCTCGGCCATGTCCACTCCACTCCCCATCGACGTCCTCCCTACCTGGACACGGTTTAACAATGTTGAGCTCGACGGCATCCAGGTGGGACAGGTAGAAGGAAAGGGTCTGGGGTTCGTGGCAGACCGGGACCTCACCACCGACAAGGGATCGCCAACACTGCTCAAGATCCCCCGGGATGCCGTCCTGTCAGCGGAAGCAGTTGCGGACTACGCAAAGGTGGATCACAAGTTCCGACAGCTGCTTGAAAGCATGGGCCACGAGGTTGGTCCTCCCCCAATATGCCCACCCTGTGAGGGAGAGACGTCTGGCTTACCACCAGAGACGGACAAACGATGAAGACGCCAAGGATTGCCATCATGTTATATCTGCTGGCCCATTACAGAGCTCCCGCCGGCGGAGGATCCGGCTCGCATAAAGGGATCGCCTCTACCCCATGGACCGAGTACATCAGGTTCCTCCCGCGTCAAATCCCGACTCCCACCCTGTGGACGGAGGAGCAGAGGCTTCTCCTGCGGGGCACATCGCTCGAGGTGCGTTCAAGCAAGATGATGATTTACATATCATACCCGCCGGCCATCCGGAACATTTTCGCAGTCTAGCTTCCCCCTTGATGGGATGGGAAGTTGCGGCATGGGATGTGGCATGGGAAACCGAGGGAAAGCCAAGCACTAATACTCGATGCTGCAGAAAGCCGTGAATGCAAAACTAGCCACCCTAGTCTCCGAGTTCGATCACCTGCGCGAGATCAGTGCAGACTTGCCGTTTTGGCAGTCGCTGCTGTTTGGGGAAGACGCCATCACGGTCAAGGACTGGGCACTAGTTGATGCGTGGTATCGATCCCGCTGTCTTGAACTCCCGAACGCAGGACACAGCATGGTGCCCTGCCTCGACATGGCTAACCACTCAGACGCCCCGAATGCTTATTATGAGGAGACGGCTGACGGAGAGGTGGTGCTGGTGCTCAGATCTGAATCCACAGCGTCCTGTGGGGATGAAGTCACCATCTCTTACGGGGCGGCGAAGTCGGCCGCGGAGATGCTCTTCAGCTACGGTTTCATCGACAGGAGCACGGCCAAGGAGGAGATTACGCTGGCGCTGGACCCGTTGGCCAGTGATCCTTTGGCACAGGCAAAGGTTCACGTCTACGGGCGATCACCCCTAGTGCGGCTCACTCGGGCCAAGGGGGCGGCGGCCGTGAGCTGGCATAGCCCCTTTGTTTACCTGATGTGCGTCAACGAGGAGGACGGGCTCGAGTTCAAGTTGCTGCAGGACAACGCCGGGGGAAGAGAGCTCAGGGTCTTCTGGCAGGACGAAGATGTGACGAGCAAGATTGACGACTTCGAGTCGCATGTCCAGACGCACGATCTTCACTCTGTGTTTCAACTCAGGGTCGTCTCTGTCCTGCAGCAGCTGGTCGAGGCACAGCTGGAGCAAACTCGAAGCAGCCCCATCCCTGAACAGGAACACGATGCGAGCTCGAGGCAGACAGGTGGAGCAGACTACGTTCGGATCGTTGCGACACTCCGCGAGATGGAGTGCTCGCTCTTGGAAGAGGCCATGGCGTCTCTAGCAGAACAGGTAAGCGCATCCCTGCCCGATTATTGGCTCCCACCTGCTCGAGCTCAAGTTGGAGGCGAGTGGATGTGAGAAAACCACTAGCTCTCTTCACCCCCCCCTTTTCCCTACACGAAAAGGGGTTGTTTCTACGAAACGGTCCATCACTCTACTCAGGATTGCGGGATGAAGGGTGTTGCCTCCCGCCTAGTTCTACATACCTCAACTGCTTTGACTCTGACGATGCTAACGGCAACTTTTTAGCAAGCGGCCCTGCTTCTAGAAGACGATGTGAGGGTGTATCTCGGGTTGACGGAAGATGGCCCAATTGAGACACCGTCGGCTCAAGTGACCAATGAGGAGCCGGATTTTAGCTGAGAGACAGGGCTAGCTTAATGGCAGCCGCAGCCAATCAGGACGGATGATCGGCAACTCCGCATGGCCACCACAACATCCATGCTCAGACCCTGGCAAGGATGTGCTGCCCATGACAAGTTAGCAGTCGTCATGGCCCTACGTACCTGCTCTGCCAGAGCCTGTGCTGGACGGGCTCGCAATAAAACACATTGGGTGTTCACTGTATGCACACACACCACACTACTCTAGTCGGGTCCCGAAATCCGCAGGGCAATCCGCAGGGTCAATATGTGCCCTTTACCCACATTGGAGACTACTTACTCACCACCGATGATGAAAGTGAGTAAGGGGTCGTGGTGTGCTGGGGTTCCATCGCTGCTTCTCGATCTCTCGAAGATCAACAGAAATGACATACCTCTGACTTACTCAGGGCACGACACTCGCCTCCCATGATTTTGCTTTTTTAGTCAACAGAATTCAGCGTGTTGAGGGGAACGGAACACCTGACCATGGCATAAAGCCAGACGTAGCTCGATTCAATGTAAGACATGTTTTTTCTAGGGCTTGCTAGGCTGCGGCTGCGGATGAGAAGGCGTGCATTAGCAGGTGGGGATGGGAACGGGTGGTGGGCAAACATTGCGGCCCTGAATGGCGCTAGGGGGAGGGAGTGGCCATCCCACTCTTCACCGACCTCATGGCGAGACGCCGTCGCATTGGTTTCATTTTCACATCTCGTGCTAAAACAGGCAAGGGGCGAGAGATCTGTGAGCTACCGCAGGCCGTTCGTCCTAGTAATAACGCTCTGGTCTGGTCTGACAATGTATTCGGCGAATGTCACCGGCGGCCCAGTTTGAACGCCTCTAATCTGGAGCTAAAAACCCCGGTCATTGCGGCTCCGCGTTCTGTCAATAACACTAAATAGCACTAGACCTTAATCCTCGGGGGGATCAGTGGTCAAGGGGCGCTGGGACCTGGTGTCGGTCAGAGCTGGAACGTCATAAAGATCAGGAAGACTAGGTAGGAATGATAGAATAATGAGAGTGTAGTTTCGAGTCACACGTCAGGTCGAGTCATGTCAGGTTCGAACAGCTTCCCCTCCCTCCATCCCCAGACAATCTGCAGTGTGTGTATGTTTAGGCGCCTTGTAGTCTCTGGGAAGCCACGCGAGCTGGCCGTTTTAGCTTACATTGCTGGTGCCGGATCCCCGGATTGAGAATTCGGCTGGAGCCAATGACTGAATCATCGGGCGGTAAACATGCGAAAAGGGCCTTAACCAGCCTGAGAGCAAGGATTCCTTTACTCCGCACTAGGTACCGGGCATCTTAGAACACCAGGCCTCGGGCTTGACACATTTAATTAGGTACAGATCAGAGAGGCACTATGTCAGGGCTCGCGTGTCAGTGCCTGTAGAAATCGCCCACAGGGCACGAGGTAAAACCGGAAAAAGGAGGTGCAACTTGTAGTCTAGAGGCAGTGCTAGGACGGATCTATCTCCCAAGAGTCCGTTGTGGGCAGCATGGATGAAGCCAAGTCCACCTCGGGCATGGTTGGCTGCCCCGGATTACCAACTAGCGGGCCTTGCATTCTTGGAAATGGGTAGATCCATGTGGCCTTCCCCAAGCCAAGGGCTACGCGCAGATGTGGCGGTCGATGACTCGAGGGATCGAGATAGTCTCGTCTGCCCAGCTTTGGCGGTGCGAAACACGGTGGCTGCTCAGCTGCCCCGGATTTCCCCGCAATCTGCATCTTGGAGAGAATGATACGATCCCATAATAACAAGATCCCATATTTATGGACGGGCAATGCAGAGAAATGCATGGCCCAGATATCATGATTACGGGGAGTTGAGATGGGTTGCACACACCAGGAAGCAAGTCGTACGATCTTGGATCGCAATATTGTCTGACAATCTAGTCTGCCATTGCCTGTTCTGGTCGGTCTGCTAGGCAGTGCCCAGGATCACTCCACGTCCCGGCCTGCATTCCATCCTACATTACCTATGGCCAGGTAGGTGGAAGGTGAAGCGTGCCCGCTATATTTCGGCGTGTTAGTCCGTTCAACTGGCAGCCGCAATATGGGGATGGGGCTGGGCTACGCTCCCGCAGCGTTGCCCGCTAGCCTCCTCGTTGCCGTGGCCGCTGTCCCCAGAGGATGAAGGGATGACGAGCGAGAATGCGGGTGAAGGTAATGAGCAGACGTAACAGCGTAATTCACGCAGTCTCGTTCGTCGACAGAATGGCATCCCAAGTGCAGCGTCCGATATCAGCCGACCCTCCCAAACAAGATGGGCCATCCTCCTCTCGAACAAGCGCCAGCTAGGGCCCTAATTATTCACTAGAGGTACCTACAGGCACCAGACTCGAGAGGCAACGACCGGGGGGGCGTGCAAGGGTACGTACCGCAACGACATCCCCCAGATTCAGCCCACCCCAGTCTCTGTCTGGGGCCTGGAACGCCCCCCCCCTCCCTCTAAGGTCCCTCTGTGGAGGGTCACTGGCCGCTGAGCCAGTAGCGACCTTCGCAATGATGACTGCCCCCAATCCCCTCCCCCAGACCACTTCTCTTTTCTCCAGCGCACATCTGCGAAGCACATTATTTGATCCAACCCTCTCCCCTCCACCACCTCCCACCCCCCTTCCTCTGTCTCTCTCTCACGCGACCTCGAATCTCTCAATCTCCAAGGACGACTTTTCATTTTTATTTTATTTGCGACTCAACCAAGGATACCCCTTATCAACTGCGTCGTCCTCCCAGCGGTTTCAGCCTGCCCAGGAGAAAATATATAACCCGCCATGGTCTGCTGGTGACCTGCGCTACTCTGTGATATCACTCTTTCCTGCTAGAGTCTACCACGCCCGCCCTCACCCAGACCTCGACTTCTTTTCATCAACCTGCCTTAAACACCCAGCAAGGCACACCATCATCCACCTCATCCGAGCGAATCGCGCCCCTTTTATTCTTTCCGGGATATCTTTTCCCACCAACCGCCCAACATGCCTGGCATCCTACCCATGAAGGTGATCAAGGTGGGCAACAGTTCACAGAGCCGCATCGCCCAGGCCTGCGACCGTTGCCGTAGTAAGAAGATCAGATGTGATGGAGTCCGCCCGACCTGCACACAATGCGCCAACGTCGGCTTCGAGTGTCGCACAAGCGACAAGCTGAGCCGGCGGGCGTTCCCCCGCGGGTACACTGAATCATTGGAGGAGCGTGTACGAGTTTTAGAAGGCGAGGTTCGGGAGCTGAAGGATCTACTGGACGAGAAGGACGAGAAGATTGACATGCTGTCGAAAATGCATGGAAACCACCACCACCAGAGCCCACACCGCCAACCCTCGGTATCTCATTCACCCTCGGCCTCACCGGACTCGAGAAAGGACTCGCCGCCAGCCAAGGAAGACACATTCCGCATCCAAGCATCACCCTTATTACTCGGCGTCGAGAACTCAGACTCTTACTTCATGGGCCCATCAAGTGGCCGAGCATTTATTGGTACGTCGCTCCACGTTACCCAAGGCATCTTGACCTCCCTTCTTTACTAACCTCTCTTTCTGCGTGTAGAGGCATTTAAGCGCAAGATGCAGGAGACTGGCAAGCAGTGCACTGATTTCCACCCTGAAGCCTTCCTGCACATCCAAGGCACTACTCCTCTCGTCACCGGCGCTGTGGACCAGACATTTACTGTCCCCCCTCGCCTGTTCTCAGACCGCTGTGTCAATGTCTACTTCCAAGAATGGGCACCTCTCTTCCCAGTCCTGCACAAGCCCACATTCCTACATGTCTATGAGGATTTCGTTGCCGATCCTGCAAAGATCAAGTGCAATTACAAGACGGCTCAGCTGTATCTTGTCTTTAGCATTGCCGGGTTGTCATCTGAGAATCCCGACATGCAGCAAGTGGCTACCTGTGAATATCAGTGGCTCAAGGCCTTGGACATGATCCTGATGGAGAACACGATGGGCACACTGCAGTGCCTCATTCTTGCACTCATCTACTGCACTATGAGGGCTGATTACAAGCGTCTCCAACATTACAAGGGCATCGCTGTTGGTCTTTCACACAGGCTCGGTCTGCACCAGAGCCAGAAGCGGTTCTCGTTTGGTGCCTTGACCATTGAAACGAGAAAGAAGGTCTTCTGGACTTTGTATACTCTTGACTGTTTCACCGCCGCCACTCTCGGTCTGCCCAAGCTCCTGAAGGAAGAGGATGTTCAGGCTGAATACCCTACCGACACTGATGATGAGTACGTCACAGAGAAGGGTTTCCAGCCAACCCTTCCTGGAGAGTTCACTCGTCTCTCCAGCGCACTCGCCCTGTTCCGAGCGACCCGCATCCTTGCCCGCGTCTTGGAAAAAATTTACCCCGCAACCTCAACACATGAGCTCTCTCTTCAACAGATGGAGGCCCTTGAGGCTGACCTCGAGGCTTGGTACCGTGATCTGCCCGGCCATCTGCGATTGAACTTTGTCCAGGACAAGCCGTCGACAGATGTTACCGGCAGCCGGTCGCCTCTTCTGGTACGTATACCCTAGTCCTCTATTGGCAAGAACAGCACCTAACATTGATTTCTTAGGCCCTGGCATACAACTTCATCCGAACACTTATCTGGCGCCCTGCCGTTGGCTCTGCTCTTGGACAGAAGGCAGCTCCCGCACTCATGGCTATCGCCGACTCCAGCAAGCACACTATTCAGATCGTTCAGCTCCTGGAGGAGCGCAACATGAACTTCTCCTTCTGCCTCAACAAGACCGACTTGCTGATCACCTGTGGCATGACTCTCTTGTACCAGGTCATTGACCTGAAGCCAGACAGCAGAATCATGCGAGAGTATGAGCGCCTGATCAACTCGGTCATCAAGATTGTCGAGCGCCCCAAGGCCCCCGGCTCTTGGGACTTCAAGCGAGTTGCCGGCAAACTTATCACAGTCGACGAGCCTCTTGCCAGCAGCCCGGCCATCCAGACCTCACCCCGGGAGGCTCCTATGCCAGCTCCTTCGCAACGCGCTTCGCCTTCCGTTGCCCATCTGAGACAGCCCTCCGCTTACAGCCCACTCGGAAGACATCCCGAGGCTTCCCAGAGCGAGAGCGACCTCCATGATCACCACGAGAGAGCCAGACGGATGACCCTTCCCAGTGCTGCTGGCCAGCGACCGGACTTGTATACCAGCCCTCGCCCATCGACAGAAGCACCCGAGAACGCCATGGTCCAACAAAGCCAGCGGGTCTCGAACGTTTCCAAGTCGTCGAAGCGTCGGCAAAGCTCCTCAACCGCAACCTCGCGTCACAACCTCGACTACCTCTCATTAAAGGCTACCCAGAATGAGTCGAGGCCGATCTCGCCATCTCGCAACCGAATGCACCCTCCTGCAACTATGCCCCAACAAGGCCACCCAGCTATGATCAACGGCCAACTACCAGTCAAGATGGCCTCACCTGCTTCCAGTGCCGAATGGGAGGTGCTTCTCGGGCAAATGGACGGAGGACTTAACAATGTCTACGATGCCATCTACGGTGGACAGAGCTTCCACGCCGACGTACCTGTATCGACGGGGGCTCAGCAACCCAGCGACTGGTCACCCGACTCCTGGGATCTGACGAGCTTCAACATCGGCGACTACGGTACGGGGCCAGCGGCGCCTCAAAGCGTCCTTAGCCTAAGTGATGAGAGCCTCACCTCAGGAGAGGATGTCGCTCCCTCAGAGCTAGGACTTAGCATGGGAAGTGTGGATTACGGCAACAACATGATGTCAGCGAACACGACGAATAATGAAGGATATATCCTGGACAATCTGAACGGGTTTTAAAAATGGGAAGCCAAAATATTTGATGACAACCGGCTTATGGTACATTTTGGGCATGGCTTTTGTTTTTGTTCGTCTTTTTTCAACAAGGGGAATATTTTGGGCTGGGCATGCGATTCGTCTACGAGTCTTTTCTTGGCGCGTTATGGGATGGGGGATAGCAAGGTAGCCGTCCCGGGGTTCATCTGGCATTGCTTTATTTTGAATAGGAGTACTACACACATATTGATGTCACAGGACAGCTTGGCTGGGAGGCTTAGTTGGGATTTTTATCATGTCTAATACGCTATCTATGGGATGGGATGGGATGGGAGGAAAGCACAAATCTGGATCATATTTATTTTCCCGCCATCATGGGAGCTTGGAACGGAAATCTAGTTGATTTGATCTTTCTTTTTACTATATTTTGACAAAGTCTTTTTGCTCTATATCCGTGTTGATTTTTGTGGATTTTTTTGCTACACGCGTGTGCTTTGGTGCTACTTTGGCGAACAAGATTGAGAATGGCACGCGTCACTTTGTGCTCTTTTGGAATAGAGCACGAGAGCAATCTTTAGCCCCTAAAATGAGACGAAGTTTATTTACGCTTAAAAACGAAACCCCTCTTAACTGGTAGTGTGTGCCCTATTGATTGTAGTGTGTGATTGTGAGGAATGGACCGTCAAGGTTTCTCGGCGAAGCCTTCTAGACCACGCTACCGATGAGAGCTGCACAAAGAAGGTTCAGGAGTGAGTCTAGACAGGATGGGGGGAATGTGGGGGATGGGGAAAGCGGTCGCGAGATGGTGCGGTCGGGGGGACGATGTAGGCAGGGCAATGACTCGCCTGGTTCGGGGAGTGATGGCGAGATTGTTGGGGGAATGAAGACCGGGCCGGAGCCGGCAGGGCAGAGGACTGATTATCTAGGCGAGGGAGATGAGGATGTCTGCTGGTTGTGGCGTGCCAGAGGGTGTATATCGGGAGGGAGAGACCCTGGGCGGCGTCTATTCTCGTGTGTGCTTGCTTGTTGGGGGTGTAAGGCGGTTGGATTCGGGTGACGGGTTTACGGGTTTCTACGTATATGTTGGTGGCAGGATGCATACGAACGGCTGAGCATGCAAGTCAGCCAGGGCTAGCCTGGTGTGAGAAATAAGAGTGAAAGACAGTGAAGGGGAAAAAATCTTTACATCACACGGGGACCCATCCATCCCCTGCGTGATGGCGATGGTGTTATGATTTGCATGGGACGGACGACAAAACACATGGGCATACGAGTAGGGCGAGGGAAAGGGTGTATGTCTATCTTGGGGGGGGCATATTCCATATTCGACCTCTCAGGAGCGAACACGGTGCGTATAGGGCGAGAATGATGCGTTGACCAGCTTCATCCGGCCTGTACATCAGGGTACATGTCCGGGAGAGGAATGATTCATGGGTGTGCAATAACAGGGTCTTTGTATGGGTTCCATTGCAGATGCATACAGAGTACAGACACGACGCACCCCTGGGCAAATGGGCATTAGCATCTTCTGTAGTATAGGATGGGGGAGCAGACGGGCCACGTGAGTGGGCGAGATGATGTTGGCAGCGTGGGGAAGGGGAAGGGGAAATGCGGATGCCCTTGGGGAAGGGGTTTGTTTCCTCTGAGTGCATATCTTCGTTTCGCGATGCGACCCTGTTGATTTTCTCGGCCCCGTACATGTCATAAGGGCGTGATGGCTTGAATCCCTCGTGGAACCTCGGACGAATCGAAGCAGCTGAATCAGTGCGTATCGCGCTATCTGTCTTGGGTCGCAACAGGGCGAGATAGTCGGATGGCTCTGGATGGGTAGATGGCCGTGGAATTCCGCTGGCAGTGGTGAGAAGACCCATGTCGCCTTGTCGAGAGTTATGCCACACCTCTCTTTGGGCGCATGAATGATGTTTATCGGGCTGTACCTATTGGAAAAGACTGGCACTCAGGCGGAAGGCCGGCACTGGGTCCATTGAGAGGTCGTATTAAGGGCACAACGATCAACCTGATGCTCCCATGATGCTTGCACCATTCTTATCTTCAAGCTTGCGACAGTCTCGCTTATCAACTGACTTTGAGCGGGTTACAATCGATCGTGCTTGCTGGCTACATAAGTTCCCATTGCTTCGAACTAAACTCATGAAACATCGGAGCCGCAATGCCCTCACTTCCATTGCGGCTGCAAAGCCCTGCAAAAGCCCTGCAAATCCAGACCCCAGAGACATCGTCTTACCTTGTTATCAGGGGGGAGGCTTGCCAGATCAGATAAAATCGTACGTTAAATCCCCGTTACCAGGCCTGAATCCTTCGTACCTAGTTTGTGATGCCTTCCTGCGGCAGAATGTATCAAGCGTTGGAGCAAAGGTTTCAGAACGAGCACAATGCGAATCACTTTCAGTCAATGATCCTAGAAATGACGAGCTTCTCATCAATAAAGAAAAATGCTCGATCTCCATTAAGGAAAGCCCTTATTGTCGCCTCCACAAGCACTGATACTGCGTGCCTAACATACCCTGTCTATGGTTAAGCGATATAACAAGCCAAAGTTACATTTTGCTCCGTAATTGTTCTGTAGTGGGCATGTGGAGGGTGAATACTTAACCCACAGCGATATTTTAAAGTTAAATCATTAACAGCATGATGTATTGGCTATGTGGACGGGGAGATCTTCTAGAATAATCAAATGTCTTTGATTTTAAGATGACTCTAATTTGACCGCACTGATACACAAGACACTGCTAGGGATACAAAATGGTTGGCACACTCGTTACGGGAACCTAGAGCAAACAAAAAGGTCACCAATTATTTATGCTATCGAGAAGGGCGTCAGGCCTGGTTCTAGTCAAGTGCTCGTCTTTGGGACCTAGGCAAATGGCGACATCATTGGCTCAGCGACGGTTGGTCTCGGCAACATGTATCAAGAAAAGGCTGCTATAACTAATGCAATAACTTGAAGGGTACGAGAGCTTGAAGGGCATAAGAGCCCATATGCCTCTATGCCGAGAAATGACGTTGGACTATACACCAGTAACTGCTTCAAAGCTTGTATCTTCCAGTGCCTCTGGCCCCAGGTTTACCACAGTCCAAGTCCGACTGATGGGGATGGAGAGTTCATCCTTCGAAGTCTCCCTCAGTGACCATGCCTCCTTCCAGGACTGACATGAGACCAGCGCTTGCAAAGAGACTTGGGTAATTGCGAGTCAACTTTGTTCTTCCCTGGTAGTACATACTCCAAGTCTAGCTGCGTGGGCCAACTTGCGCTTCGGCTATGAAGGCAAATCTGTGTCCATCCAGACCCATTGATGAGCTCATGGAGGTGATAGTTCATGCCAATAGTTGGATCGCTGTGTTGACGCGACCGATGCAAATGACGTGAGCGTCACATGACGATGGATAGTTGGAATATTGGGCTAAAGTTGTGATCAACGAATAGCCCTGTCGATCCCGAGCCAGCTTTTCAATCGTCTAGCCAGCTTCCATTCCAGCGGTCGCGTTTGTAGTGCGGAGCTACAGGCGAGCCAGCGTGCCTCTGATTCAACCGTAACCGTACAGCCACCTTAGGAGCTAAACAGACATCTAGAAGCACTATTGCCAGACGCTACTCGTTAAGCGCGGGGGCGTATAGTCAGCTGTTGTAGGGATCGCGGCACCTGCTGAACCATGTGGGGGCGGGAGCAACGAACGGTCCCAGAAGCGCTCCAGGCTGCTCCAGGCACTCGGATGGCGGCACCTGAGCGCTGTCATCCAGTGAAGACGGCACATGGACCAGGCCGAACACCTAACACCGAACAACGCTGCACCTGGACAATCCGACAACGCGCTGGAAACTCCGCTATGTCCGTGACACTCACCTAACCCACCTGTCCATCATGGAGATCATCTCGAGCTGCCAGATGCTTACATCTAGCATACCGACATAGATCGCATCGTCGGTAGGCTAGGTCCGCGGACATACTGTTGCTATAGCTGCCAGACTTGCAGCACCACCAAGCTACCAGCTCACTCCAGCCCTCCTCGTCTTACCTATCGTACACAACTAGATTCCCTCCTCGAAACATATCTTCCTTAGACCATCGACATGACTGCTGGAACAACAGCAGGTCCGGTTCCCAAAGGTACTTCGTGTCTTTCTTCTAACTGCTCACTTCTCTATCTCATCCATCGTTGCCCCAGATGGTGGGTAGCACATCTTCATCCACCCAAATTCATTGCTTTAGCCTGCAACATGACTTATATCCCAACTTACTTCCCTCTATTCGCCCCATTTAAGCGCCACTTTGTCCAGTCGCTTCCTCTCTCTTCAGTCTATAAGTTCTCATACCCTCCTCCACCCCGGCATTTGCCATTCCCACTTCACGGGGAGTAACATCAGGGTTGGTTTGCCAAGCTCACATCTACCTTCTCAGCTCGATGGGCGACTGCCATTCGCTCGCGGCAAGATGCCAGCCGCTATCTCCCCCAGACTATAGCCCACCGGGGCTATAAGGCAGCATGGCCGGAGAACTCCATGGCTGCCTTCAAGGGTGCTGTCGAGGTTGGCGCCCACGCCCTCGAAACCGACCTGCACCTATCCAAGGATGGCGTTGTTGTTCTCTCACATGTAATTGACCTCTCATTATCTTCTCTACTCCACACACTTTTCTTTCTGTCCCTTGCTACTCTTCCTAAACTAAACCTCCTATTCTTGATGGATTAAGGGGAATAGGATGGGTAGGGCCTGGCAGCCCTTCCCAAAACACGTGTCAGTTGACTACGTACTCTATTCGACTCGCTTTGTCTCTCTAGCTTGTGATACATACGCAGAGCTAACCATGGCGAACTTATGCAGGACCCTAGCTTAAAGCGCTGTTATGGAGTGGACAAGCGCATTAGTGAGTGTAACTGGGACTATCTCTCCTCTCTCCAGAGTGTGCGTGAGCCGAAGCAGCCTCTGCCGAGGTTAAGTGACCTGTTGGAGTGGCTTGCTGCACCCGGAAGAGAGGAGATATGGCTACTACTCGATATCAAGGTAAGAAGTCACGCGAATATCTCAAGCCTCGGCCCGGTAAAGAGTATTCCTTTTCGTTCTACGCCGTTCTCTTGCCCACCACCGTTCATTTTCACACATGCAGGAGGTCTTGGCAGTGGTGGAGGTGTATCCTGATACGACCAGAGAGATGCGTTAGTAGCCAGTCACTAACCAGACCTGTCGCCCCCAGATCGATGATGATGCCGAGGAACTTGTCGGTGCTCTTTCCGACACGTTGAAAAGGGTTTCTCCCACACAGGATAAGCCGTGGGACGAACGAGTCGTTTTGGGCTGCTGGAACGTAAGTCAAACGGGGTCCAGAAAAAGTCTCCGAAAACTCCTGTCTCCTCGAAACACAATTTTACTTACATCGTTTGTTCTTTTCTTTCCGCCGTTTTAGGCAAGCTACATCCAAGCCTCCCGTCGCTTACTCCCCACCTACCCCGTCGCTCACATCACTTGGTACCTCCCATACGCCCGGCACTTCCTAAGCATCCCGAACCTAGGCTACAATGTATTCCAAAGAGCCCTGGTCGGCCGCAAAGGCTCCCGCTTTCTGCACGATGCCCAGAGCGAGGATAGGCCGGTCTACGCATGGACCGTCAACGAGGAGCGCTGGATGAGGTGGTGCATTGAGCAGAACAACCCCAGCGGCTCCTCTGGCAGCTCGACGCCGAGTGAAACAAAGCCGCTTCTGGATGAGAACTCCCCCGCCGGCGCTTCCACTGGAGCCAGCACCGTCAGGGGCGTGAAGCTGATCGACGGCGTCATCACTGACGACCCGAAGCTGTTCCTCGAGGTCTGCAAGAGGTGGGAGGACGAGCGGGACGGCAAGGTCGCGCCGGCCAAGGGCCCAGGGCTGGTCCAGAGCATCAGGACCGGCCTCAAGAGTTTCCTCCAGGGGCTGATGTACCGGGTCATGTCGACCGGCTTCTTCCATTACAATAGATACGTCACCAACAGGTTGGACTTGCTTCCGGCAGACGAGACTCGTCCAAAGAGCGAGTGATTCATTGAACGGACGAGGAGACATATAGCACATGTTTAGAAGCATAGCACATGTTTAGGAGCGTCGGGGGATTTAGCAAACAATGCAATGCAACAGCATAGCGCATCCGTATCGGGACTGTTCCCGGAATCAGGATAGAGATATGATATTACGGGTTCCACTACTCAAACATGGATCATCCGTTCCAATCTTTTCCTTGTCATAATCCAGCATAGTTTTCAATAAAGTAACACTTATTTATACATGACAATATTCCATGATGGAGGGCAATTGCAGAGCAGAAGAGGTGATATTCATCCACCTAAGTAATTACCTGCATTCAATTTTTATCAGGGCGTCCGATTTATCTCAATTATCACTGATCACTGAAATCGATAAAAGGAGACAACAGTTAGCTTCATAGTCGTGATTTTATTATACAATGTATTGTGTATTCTCAGACAAACGTGAATCCTCCTTGTATCTCTAGAGGAAGAGCACGTCATCAAGTATTCACCCCGTTC
The DNA here is from genome assembly GCA_027569935.1 of Clonostachys sp. G952. Classification (NCBI taxonomy): domain Eukaryota; kingdom Fungi; phylum Ascomycota; class Sordariomycetes; order Hypocreales; family Bionectriaceae; genus Clonostachys; species Clonostachys sp. G952. The sequence continues at coordinate 565,730 of JAPDLB010000027.1, forward strand.
TTTTTTCCGACGAAAACGCTCATATCCTTTTAAATTACATCAAGTGAACGCCGGTATGCCTGTAATGTCTGCAAGAAAACTACTCCGCCAATCCAGAAAATCTCAAAACCAATGATCGGATATCTTAAATTTCCACGTCAATGTCCAGGTCGAGCGATCCAATGACGTCGTCGTCCATCAAGGGCTTGTGAATTCCCGGCAGCCCCTTCTTCTCAGAGAAGCTCTCCTCTTGGAGCTTCGCCAGATGAGACGGCATCGACTTGGTGGTGTTGCCCTTGGGTGTCCCGTTGGCGGCAGCGCTCGCAGCAGCGGCGTCGGCCGCATCCTTCTTGGTCGCCTTTTCGTTGACGTCGTGCACGAACTTGGCCTTCGTCTTGACACGTCGGGATGGGTCGTCCTCGACCAGCTCACCGCGCGAAATGGCCTGCTCAATCTCACGGGTCCGTGCCATCTCCTTGAGCTGAGCCTTGCGCACAGCTTCGGCGTTGAGACGACGGTTTTCGCGATTTCGCTCAGCCAGACGATCTTGCTCCGTCTGCTTCTTAGACGCAGAGTTCTTGTTCGTCCCGAGGCTTGTCCTAAATGCCAGGCGCTGTGAACCCAGCTTATCGAGCTGCTCTTGCAGCTCCTCAGCCTTGTTGTCATCACCCCTCTCTCTAGCTTCCTCCAGAAGGCGAGATACTCGCTCACGCTCGGATGGGTCAAAGCGCTTCATCAGCTCATTCTTTCGAGCCAGACGCGCTTTGATTTCCTCATTTGTCCACTTGTGGTTGATCAGGTTGTTGATGTCATCAACCTTGTCAGAGAGAAACGCCTTTGTGGGCAGTGTCACTCCGTCGTTATGGCACGTAACTTGATAGCGGCTGACCTCGGCCTATCTGCTGTGTCAGTTCCATCTTCCAGTGCATCAATTGGGCGCGCTGCATACCTCTGTAAACTTCCCGCTTGAGGCTGCAATAAAGGGGAATTCCTTAGAAGACTTGCCGTGGGCGGCCTTGACGTATTGATCCGTCACAAAAGAGCCATTTGGCCCCGACAGCGCATAGGGCCGGCTAGTTGTAAATCCTAAACCGAGTGTCAGCATCTTGTGCACGATTCGATGCATCCTTAAACGTATGTCATACCCTTGATGAGAGCCATGCGGTATTGGTCGATGCCGGTCTCAGGGTGTGGACCGAGAGCAATTCGGATATAGCACCCGATGATAGAGGCCTCAAATCCAGGCGTGAAGCAGACTTGGGCAAACTCGTTACGACCTAGTCTGACCCTGTCGTAGTCACGTAGCTCTGGCGGAGGAAGGTCCTTGGTCTCATCAGGCTCCGGAGTGCGGCTCTTCGCCCGCCCGTAGCTGTCGTCACTCTCCGCGCCCGGTGAATGTGCCCGAGGAGAGTACTTGTCCCGTCGTCTCTCGTGGTCTTCCCTGCGCTTCTTCTTGTCAGCCCGAGCCCGTCGGAAAGACTCGATGGCAGTTTCGTCCTTGTCCGTTCGCTGCCGTGAGCCCGTCCGCGTGCCCTCGTCGAGCTCTGCAGCATCGGCAGAACGCTTCTGGGCGGCCTGGCGCTCCGTGTTCTCGGCCATCTGGCGCAGGCGACGGTTCACCTGCGCATTGTTGAGTTCAGTCGCTCGGTCGTTGAGGATCTGTTCTCTCTCCAATTCGCCCAGCGCCATGATCTGAGCCTTCTCGGCATGGCTCACGAACATGCCCTCGACGGGATACTTGTCATTGAAGTCATCGTCCTTTTTCGCGCGTGATGGCTCAGCTTCAGAGTCGGACTCGTCCATGGGCGCAGAGTCGTCAGAACCGGGGCTTCGAGGCTCAGAAGACCTATTTAAGCAGCGGTTAGTACCAATGGCCTGGGAGAACGTGTATGTGATGGTGGCGCCAGGACAGAATCCGCAACAGCGACAGTAGACCCAGGCAACTACCACGGTCACAATGATGATGATCTCAAAAGAACAAGCATGTGAAGATGACTGCACTTACGCCTCGCCTTCCTCCTCCGACTCATCTCCGGTGCGCCGTTTAGTCTTCTTCGCGGACGCGTTCTTCGACTTCTTTTTGGGCGGAGGTGAGACAGAGCGCTCTCTGCTCTCGGCTATCGAGCCCTCGTCCCCAGAGTCACCTCCAGCAAGATCGAGGAGATCCTCATCGAGATCCGCCATCGTGTGTGGTACGTCGGGAATAAAAGGGGGCGCGCTCAGTACAGTAAAGCCTTTGCGACCAGCCTGAACCAAGGTCCGAGAGATTGACCAGCCTAAGTTCCGAGCTGTGGATTCCGGATCGTCACGAGAGGCTTCAGGGATTCGTCGATGGCGAGGATAGATACGGATGCAAGCTAGAGATGAAGTTGGCGAATCTGAGGGTGAGGGCTGGATGAGCAAAGATCTGAGTTCAGGCGTTCAAGGTGCTCTTCGCCTTCACACAGGTCCTCCTCTGATTGGCCGCGGGCGCCCAGCAACAGCGCGCGTTGCCTCAGTGCTGGGTGAAAAAATTTATGGGGCGCTACCCTGTAGCCAAGGAGCGTTCTGCGCGGCGAAGCTTTAGTCCGAGCACGGGTGGGTGAAGAGGAGCCAATCGGTGGGGCTGCCGGAGGCTACAGGGGTTCCTTCGCCCGGAAATCAATTAAGTCACTAGGAGCTATCGCATGATTTCTACTTGCGGGCACCACTCAAACGGCCACCGGACACCGGAGCATGCGATCTCTACAGCCTACATCGCATTGACCTCGAAAACCAACATGCTCGCAGCTCGAACCATTGCCCGCCCAGCACGCAGGCTGTGCGCCGCGCCGCAATGCGTCTCGCTCGCCCGGTCGCTGTCCACCACCCCCGCCATCAAGGCCCAGCATGTGTCGTCGTCGTCCGACGCAGCATCCGGCCCAGCTGCCCCCAAGAAGCGCAAGCCGCTCACCCAGGAACAGCGTGACTTCCTCTCCTCTGCAGTATGACCAATTCGAGTCGAGGCCGTCTCATAATTCGGAAAATATACTTACAATCACTCTGCCAACAGCTCCGGGTCAACCAATCCGGCGAACTCGCAGCCGTCCTCATCTACACGGCCCAGGGCCCCCCCATCCTCCGCAAGCACCCCCATCTCCGCCCCCTGATGGCCCATATGCACGACCAGGAGGCAGAACACTTCAAGACCTTCAACAGCCTCATCCACAAGCACCGCGTCCGCCCCAGCGCCCTGTACCCGCTCTGGTCCGTCATGGCCACGGGGCTGGGCTGGTCGACGGCGGTCATGGGCCGCGAGGCCGCCATGGCGTGCACCGAGGCGGTCGAGACGGAGATCGGGGGGCACTACAACGCGCAGATCCGCACCCTGCTGGAGATGGTCGGCCAGTGGGAGGCCGAGGGCTACGAGGTCGGCAAGGAATTCACCGACCTGCTGAGCACCCTGCGGAGGATCAGGGACGAGGAGCTCGAGCACCTGGACCACGCCCTCGAGAACGACGCCAAGAGTGCCGAGCCGCACTGGCTGCTCACTGGTGTAATAAGAGCAGGATGCCGGGGTGCCATTTGGGTGAGCGAGCGTGTATGAGCAGTTATAAGTACCCTAATTTAACCTACGGGGAATGTACAATATGTACCATTGAACAGAATAATAGCATTGATTAGATATATAAAAAAAGACTATGCAGATGTTGGACAATTGCAATTGGCAGACTGAGCAGGGAAAGGAATAAACGATTGCACCTGAAGGCAAGGCAACGCCTCTATACCGTAGACTGGAAACAAAAACTCTCTGGTTGCATGTAACAAAACTCCAGCGCAATGCACCTGAATGCAAGCATAAGATAGAAATGTAATACAGTATCTGTACTTCGGATCGCGGTTCAAGGAACACGCTAGGTACTGTGACACGGTTAGTGGTTTTGCTTCGACGAATACAACTAGATATAGTGCCAACTTACTAGATGGAAAGAGGAGCGACACCATCCACCTGGTAGCCCCAGTTACCATTTGTCTCCTCGGTCAATAGCCAATCGTACGGGAACTGCACGAGATGGCCTTGGGTCAGTTTCATCAGTTCCTCTGCCTCAGCGCGAGTGGGCATATCATCAATAGTGAAGCCCCGTCGGCTACCCTTCGTCGTCGCTCTACGACGCCGTTTAACAGAGCCAACTGGTGCCGGCGAACCGTTGTGAAGATCTTTCGAACTCGGCTTTTCTAGTGTAGAGAACGTGGTTCTGCGCTCTCGCTTCTTCTCGGGCTCCAAGAACTTCGCATGAGCATTGTCCACCGGAGGGAAAGGGGCTTCTCCTCCCCGAGAAGAGACGGGAGAGGATGTCTCATTCTCACGGGCCAGCTTCTCCGCTGGGGTCTTATGCTCCAACGAAGCTCCCGTTGAGGTCCTCTCAACGCCTGGGCCATCGGAAGCCACCTGCTTCTCGCTCATCTCGCCCGTCTCCACGCCAGGTATGATAATCCGAGGCTTCTCCTCGTCTTGAGAACCAACGTTGGCTTTCTCAGCAACCTTGTGTGCCACCTTAGCAGCTTGTTCCTCAACAACTTTCACAATTGCTTCAGGTCCAGGTGCGCCGATACCAAGGCCAGCTGATGTTGGCCCATGAGAGTGATCCGATTTTGCGTCTGGGTCCTTACTCTTAGGTCGTCCATCCATGCTGGCATAGAATCGTCTGCCATAGTCGTCATACTCCTGGTATTCGGCCCAAGTGAGAACTTCGGAGTCGGGCATACATCGGAACACTCTGCGGTAGAGCTTGGTGTTGTTGGCGGCACACCTGTTCCAGATATCTTCAAAAAATGTGGGATTCACTGGGTCGCGCATACAATCTTTGTCAATGTGGGCGAGTTTAATATCGACAGCCATTGGATGCACCACACCAGTAACTGCGTTTCCTGCAGAATCAACATGAGCAGGAGGCCCGCCAATGTCGGTATCGTCAACTACTGGGAGCGATGGCAGTTGTATAGCGCGAGGCAGTCCCAGCTGGTCTGTGGTGCGTCGGTCAAATGGAGGCATGGGTGGGAGTAATTCCGATCCAGGTTCAACATGGTCCAGAGATCTATTTTCGGGCGCTGGGCTGGCCACATGAGGCTCCTTTGGCGCCTGCAGCGTCCCCTTCCCCTCAGGGCCAATATTATTAACCAGAACCTCCCGACCATTGACTACGACGGAGTCACGTCCAGCATCCAGACCTGACTCTTCAGCCGACTTCCAGTTGTCTTTTCCATATCCGGACAGATCCCGCTGGTGTTCAGGGTTATTTGTGACCCTTGGGTCGGATTCTGGCTCGTTGACGGCTGCGGAGCTCGAAGATGATGATGAGGATTGTGACGAGTTCGGCCCATGAATGGCCTGAGCCGACTCCAGGTCCAGGGCGTTGTTGAAGCTGGGTAAGCGGGCTGGCGCAGATTGCTGGGTGGGCTCAGGCGAGCTTGGGCCAGCTTCGTGATCACTTTCCTGATAGATCATGTCCATCTCCTTCTCGAAAGCCTCGCGATCCATTTCCTGCTGACGCTCTTGCTCAAGAATCTCGTCGACATCCAACCCCAGGTGCTCACGCATGAGTCGTAGACGCAGGGTGTGGGCGAATCTACCAACAAGGTATGGTTTACCAGCCATCGTCGACGATATCATGTCAGTATCTCGAACAATGGCTGCGCATTCAGAATCTCTCGTGCCAAGCATAGATCTCTCGTTGATGTTTGCAGATCCGATGAGAGCCACACGGTCGTCCACGATAATAGTCTTGGCGTGAATATACAGTTGTTCCGTAGAGAGAGTGTCGTTGCCGATGACACCCCATTGTCTAAGCGAATAGAAATTGATGTAGTCCTCAGGCTCAATATCAACGGCCCGGAGACGTCCAAAGATGGACGAGTCACCGCGACATATGCTGCGGAACTGGCTCATCATAATCATACGGACGCTGGTTCCTTCCTGCTCATCCACGGTATTTTGGAATCCGGGAAGCAAGGGCATGACGATGACACATCGCCATTCTTCTCCATTCTGGTGAGCCCTCACGATACGCTCCACGAGGGCGTCACCAATCCGGTTCACTATCCGCGTACCATCCATCTCGGTGCTGGTAATAAAGAATTGGTTTTCTATGTAAATAAAATGCTCGGAGTCTTCAATCATCTTCAGGTAGGCAGTCTGGATGCTATGCTCCGTTTGCTCGATACCAAGTGACCAGGTGGTAGCTGACCGAAGGATTTGGACTTCGCATGTCCCTGTAAGGCCCAGAGCTTCAAGTTCCTCCATTTTGGCGTCTGGGGGTGGGAGAAGGAATGGCAGAGGGCGAGTAGGCGTCCGGCCCCGTCGCAAGTAGTTCCATCGCTGGACAAAGTGACGAGTGAGGTCCCGCGCCGGCTGGCCAACAACCTGCATAGAAACATCATGCCACGGCATGCGAGGAGTCTTGCTACGCTCGTACATTTCTTCATATGGCAGATGCAGACGGACGAAGTCCTGGATTCTTGGGTTTGAGTAGTCCTTTCCAGGGAACAGTTGGCAATGTTCTGCATCTTTTGGCAATTCGGACGGCTCAAAGCCAGTTGGCTTATCATCAGCAAGCGGATGCTGGGGGCAATCCCATCGACCAAAGCACAAGTCGATTCCACCGACGAATCCCACATCATGATCCACCACACAGACCTTCTCGTGGTGAGCGAAGAAGAACTGGTTCTTCTTAAACTGATTAGGCGATCTTTGGACGAAGATGTTGGGGTGAAGATTGAGAAGGGAGAATTTTGTGTACTCCGAATCGATGGGAATAGCAGCCTCAACGTTTCTATATATGATGACAAAAACCTTGACACCTTCCCGTGCCTTCTTCTGCAACAATCTGTCAAGACGCCATTTCTGGCTGATACAAGCCGGTCGGCGCATGTACAGTTCTGGGCTCAGCCACCAGTCGTGGATATAGATCACGTCCTTGGCCATGTTAATCGCCCGAGAGACGTTCCACATATAGTCACGGCCATCTACCAACCACTGGGCGAAGGCCCCCGTTCGTACAGGGGCGAAACTGTCGAATCGCTTCTGTTGGAACCACAAAGTCTGGCGCAGCATCTCGTTGATGGATTCTTCAAATTGCCTCATGACAGCTTGGTTACCCGAGAAGAGGCGCACCTGCCGCTCTGATGTTTGGAGAGTCAAGGTATGATGCTTCTCCAATTGGGGTTCTGCTGTGAGGTCAATCACCTTGACTTTCTGGCTGTCTCGGATCGTCTTCTTCAAGGTGTTCCTCTTAGAAACGATGTTGAATTTCGAATCTACCAGGTAGACGTCGTAAATGTTCATGTTCTCTGGCGATTCAACGCAAACAATATAGCTCTGACGGACCAAGAACCATTTCCGGCTATGGCGCGATATGACTTTAGCTGGCGTCAGAACACGGCGGAAATCGAGGCCTTTGGAAGACTGAATGTGGAGATAGCCTTCTTTTCCATGGTAGCTGCCCTCTGCTGCAAGACGAACACCCAGCGCAGACAGCTCAAGGAATCGGCACAGACGATTGCTATCAGCTCTGAACATGAGCCATCGGATCATTTCTGACAGATACTTTTCCAGGATACGCCGCTGTTTTTCAATATATCGCTGTCTCCGCGTAGCGTGGTCCAGAGGTTGTCCTTCGTTGTTTGAAACATCGCCAGGCTCAGTCATGCCCGTTGACCGTCGCCGCATCCCTAGTAAATTACTCCTAGATTTGCGTCTTGGTGTCATCGGAAATCCCTCTGCTTCGCTCATAATTGCGTTTCCGCCTTCTTGCGTCAAGCGCCGGCCGCCAGCGCCTTCACCATTAGTTTCGTCACCGGCAGCGCTGCCTTGATCCGAGTCACTACTCTCTCCCTGCTTGCGAGCTCCTCGAAGGTAAGGGAAGGCAGAATAAGGGAACTTGGGCTGTTTCAAACGGGGCCCGAAGCTAAGCCCTGCTGACATGTACTTCTCGTTTCGCAGGGCGAATTTGTAACGGAAATGCAGATTATAAATGTCTTTGATCGTGCGAATGACAGTCCAGCTCATTCTGCTTGGCCCACTGCCGTACTCGAGCTCGATGGTGAATATCCAATGGCGGTCACTGTCATCATCGGGATCAGGAGTGCTGTCTTTGATGTTGAGCTTCAGTTGCTCGAGAAGAACGGGGATACGCTTGTTGCCATGCTCGTCACGCTGAATCATACTAGCCAACATCAACACAGCGGGGGCTCCCGCACGCAGTTCCGCCATGAGTTCGGCCGACTTGTAATAATCAACACGATCCTCTTTCTTCTGGCGGAGAAGTTTCAAGGTATTCTTCACTTGCTTCCACTTGTGTGCACCGTAAGTTGAAGCTTGTGTCAGCCTCGGGCGCTTACTGACGATAGCATCTCCATCCGAAACACCACCGCCACCAGTGCCTCCGCCGAACACAGTACTTCTTCGTATATGACCCCTTCTTCGCCCCACGATTACTGCGTTCTCGACATCAGGCTGCTCATCACCGACAGCGCGACCACCAAAACCTCGTCTCCAGGTCGATGCACGCCCAGATACTCGGGCTTCGTCTTCTGACATGGCATGATCCCGTAACGAGGTATCAGGCATGCTGGCTCGACGTCGGAGGAAGCGCTCTGTCCTTCCAATAAGCTCCGTATCGTGACCAGTCCGTTTCGGAGTAGACGGGGCTGATCTTTCACCTGGGCGGTACCGCCTCAGTCTGCGCTTTTGCTTCTTTCTCTTCTTCTTCTCTTGCTCAACTCCTGGTATATTACTCTCGTCTGCCGTCTCTTCAGCATCCGCATCCACGTCAGATGTCGCCTCGGCCACGGAGGGCGCACGCTGACTGGCAGGTCTCATCGCAGATAATGGACTCGCAGGGAAGTCGACAGATGGAACGGCAGATTTTGGTGTTGGCAGAGGTGAACCAGTGGCCATAGCCTTGATCTTGGACATGAACGATGACCCGGACTTGGCCTTGATGAAATCTATCCCCTCCAGAGACTCATGCCGTGTGTGCATTGGCATCTCAGGAACATCTAGTCGAGCAAACTGTACACTCTTCCTCGAGGCTGCATCTTGTGTGTTGGGATCGTTGAGGTCGGCACCGGATCTCTCGCCGAATCGCTGGTCGTTCGCAAACGGGGGGAGTGGCGGCAGTAGATTCTCGTAAATGGTCCCATTCTCGTAAACGGTTCCCTTATCTACCAAAGGCGACGGGCTTGGTGATCTCAAAATCGGTATGGCATTGCTGCTGGGTGACTCCGGAGCCTCCGTTGTTGGAGTCTCAGCACCCGAACCTCCCTTCTTTAGAATAGATGCAGGGGCGAGGAGACCGTCGGATTTTGAGGGCGCTACTTGATCTGGTTGATTCTCGACAATCGGGGTGGACGGGGCATTCGAGACTTTAGTTATTGGAGTAGGAACATCGTCTCTCTCCAGCTCGCCCATCTTGGAGGCAGCTCAGAGACTGGCTTCTAAAAGAGAATGCACAACAATGTATATCTTTATAAAGTGTGTGTTGATGACCAATCTCAATCAATCTACAGGATAGCCAGTCCAACGTAGCATAGCGAGGCCGCGAAACGACTGTCGAGTTGAAGCGGGTGGTGACGGCCCCTGTCTCTTGGAATCGGGAACGTGATGTCGTCGAGGTCGGTGGACCATATGCGTGCGATGGACAGGACGAACAAAAGCGAATTCGAGAAGACAGGCAACACAGAATCGCGCGCACAAATGCAATCCGCTATACGGGAGAGCAGGACCTGTTGAGCCGGACTCGTGACAACAGATCATGCGCTCGCCCACGAGTGAGGAAAGACGGAGGCCAGGGATGAACATTGAGCCTGGCCTACGCACTGGAGCTGTCTGAGACCAACCTAATACAATGGGAGGGACCAAGTGTGGGGAGCCACGAACCAAACCTTCAGCTTGTCAGAGGGGCCTGTAACTTTGAAATTGGGGTCTATCCGGCACTCATTTCAACGGTACTTTGGTTACAGTTGGGCCTCCGCCTACTCAGAGGTACCCAACATCCCTCCCCTTGACGCTAGTGGTACAGTTGCTCTACGGGGCTTCCGCCGGGTTGCACGTAGCACCACAATAATTTTGTTCGTATCACTGTGGCTGTTATCTGGTTTACCTGTTCATCCAGCGGTTCTTGCCTGTGGAGGAAGCCATGAAGATACAGCACAGGCATTCGGCCTTGATAGCCCAAAGGCGCTGGACTCTGGGGGCCAGTCGTGGGTCGCTACGTCAGAACAAGGCCATGCCCTTATAGGCTAGATGTGGTGACCAGCGAGCAAATGAATGCTCGCAGCAACTCCACGCTACAGGAGGTCGTACGTGGTTGGGCGCATCACGGCTGGCTTCACATCCAGGATCACGCAACTCCCATCGTCACATGAGGCTGCGAGTGTCTTTCGCTCGCCTTCTGATTGGACAACGCCCTCCACGCAATCTATCGCGCCGTGCCTTTTTACCTATCAATGAGGGGCATTATCAAATCAGGTGCTCCCAGAGTTCCAGGATAGGAAAACGCACAACAGAAGATTCATGTTAGAGAGCTGTCCACATTATGCCGAAGTCAGACATTCGTTCGCCGCCACCACAAAAAAATTAGTTCTCACTGTAGACCAAGCACGACATTCTTCTCGGGGTAGAATTCAAAGCCACATACAATTAGTAGGCTTGCCAAAAACGCCAATCCGAACCGTCTATTAAAAATACACAAGCTTCCCGTCTCTCAGCCGGCAAAGAATGCAATAGTATATTCTAGATCACCTCCCATGCCCGTATCATTTGGGTTGGCACTAGGTTGCGCTCGGCTGTCTCTCTGGACGTATTACTACCCACGTGAGTTAAAACCAATGTGACTTCTGTATCCACGCCATGGGATCTGCAAATCGTTCTCAAATCTTGACGGCTATACTTTGGCTACCAGTCAAAACACTGTCGGCCGGTGGTTGCTTCCATCCTAAACAGCATTTGACTGCGCTGTTCCCATAGACCACGCAACGACCAGATCTGTTCTGACCACGGCCACCAGAAAAGGAAAGATTTGAAAATATAACATTAGGTACAAACGTAAATATTCCCTATTTCTCACTCCGATTCTTTCCCTGCAGTAGAGTATCCTCGTCAAAACCCTCGATGACTCTTCTTGTTCGCCACGTACTCGTGACCATCTGCATAAGCCACTTCTCTTGACTACTCTCGCCTAGAGATGTATGCTTTCCCGCCAAAGCTCATCACCATAGCGATTGAATCCAGAAATATCATAATTCTTCATCTTACTGTTACCTGCGATCCCTTCTTTTGTGCAATGTTGCTGCTAACCTTGTCAAACTTCCCGCCAGGAGAATAAGTTGTCTTTATGCAACTTAATGAACTCATACTTGAAGGATCCCGGGTAGTTGACAAGAGAATCTACTCCAGAGCAAACTTAGATACGTCAGCTTAGAACCCATTCATGAAAGACTCGGTGTCTTGGCGGAATTCGTTCTCGCCGATGTTGACCTCACTACCCGGGACCATTTCTTCAACATGTTGGAGGCAAACATAATTTTTCTACATGCTCTGAAGACCTCTCGGGGGGTGTTCACCTTACTTCGCAAGCGGTCATAGGATGAATACCCAAGAGAAAAGTCACTAAGATAACTTCAGGTCTGGATAAAACCCACGAATCTGGTGGCCTTCGTCTAGAACGAGCGCCTGTGGAAAAGGTATATGAGGGTGTCTTCGTTGATACTGAATATTCTCCACAAATTTTGTCTTTCGTCCAATATTACTTACGACAATGCGCTTGCCTTGTTTTGTTGTGGCTTCTTGCAAATGTGTATGTGCAGTGCCAGGTATGCGTGATTCCTTTGGCGCACATGGATGACTTCCATAGACATGCTAGAAACAGTGATAAGGTTCTACTCCTTATCTTTTCTACAGGTAAACATTGTGAGATTTACATCGGTAAGGATGCATTTAACTCCTACAATTGTCAAGATCGAGGGATTTCAAACCAGGGCTTTCGTGGAGAGCAGTATTAGCTTCCTTTGTGCGCTTCCTTTGTGCTTTCTGTTGGATAATATAGCGGTAAATTGTGGTTCAATATCGTGTTAGTATAGCCAACTTAGCTATACTCATATGAAAGAAAGTGGCGTGCATGCGGAACAAGATGTCATCCATTGATTTTGACGAACACGTTATCCAACAAGATGTCCTGGGGCAAATTGTCTGAGTTGAGATCACCAAGTACCACCACAACTGGATGCGGATGACCGTTTGGCCTGGGGAGCTCTGTAAGCTTATCCTTAGGAGCGACAAGGATGGACTTGGGAAGCACCCCAAGCTACCAAGAAACTCGTCCAAATCATGTTCTGCAACCGAGAGGCATGATAGCATGTATACTACTCAGTTTCAAGACTGGGGGACTTTTCATGTGCCTAGAAATTGTTTGCAAAGTCATGCGGCTTTGCACCTCAGCATACACGGCACACGAAGGCTGCAGGAAGCAGTGCGGTAGTCGTATTCGTATGGAACAAATAGTATCCCGCCCAAATTACAAGCGTAAGACAGAGAGGGTGGTGTGGGAATTCGCTGATCTCCTACCAACATGCAGGAATCGTCTAGCTCCGATCAGCTACTCCAGCCCAGCACCAACGCGTATGTCAGCTTCATGCGGCCATTGTCCCCAGCACCAACGCCTATTGCCATTTGTCGTGGCCTCCCCGACGAGCACAGCACTGTCGTCTTTCTCGTGTAGCACGTGGGGCTTCTCCTCAAATGCTCCGTGGGGAGGGTCAAGTCCCGCAGCTCAACTGAACAGCAGCACTGGCCACTCGCAGATGCTATCTAGAGGCCAGCTAGACGAGAGCTGCAGCAGAAAGCGGCCCAATCAAAACTAGGAGGCATGTGCAATTAAAAAAATGCCACCGCCGCAGTGGAGCGATGATGGGCGTTGGTCAAGACGGGACACCCCCCTGAATGCGCCCTGAATGGCCATCCCCCCGGCAAATCTCCACCCAAAGTCAACACAACAGCCCCGGGGCACCAATCGCGGCGCGCCATCGAGGTAGAAGCACTAGGGGCAATTATTCTCCTGCGCGACGACGATTTTAGTCCCAAGGCTGGCCTCAATTGCTTCCCGCTGCTGTCTCTCTTTGCTGCAAATCCTCGGACCCTTCCCCCTCCCTCATGGCTCTACCTCCACGAGCTTGTTGACGCATCTCTCGTGTAGCATCCTGGTCACATCGGCCTGCTTGGGCAGATAGTCGCACGCCAACACAGACTCGCTGTGTCCGTCCACCTAGACGCCTTCCTTCTCGACACGCCCATCTCGCTCCCTAATGCTATAAGAGGCGGTCATTGCACTCCAATTACCTAGCCATCATGTCGACCAGATACTCTCTCCGGCAGACGCCAAAGTAAGTCCTGCAGCTCTTGCATTGCCCGTTGGTCCTCAGCCCATTGGGGCCGTTTTCTGCATTTTCGTCACATAACCTACCCCTTCTCTCAGCTGTTGTGCGCTTCCAACCCTACTTCATTGGCTACCCCCCAACCATACATATCCGTTCCCAAAACTAACAGAGTCGTTTTATAGAAAGAAGGAGCCCTTCGCTGGAATGGTAGAGACCCCTACAGTCCGCCGCTCTTCTCGTCGCCAATCCTCGGTTCCCGCTGAAGCTTCAGACGTCGAGTCTACTTCCGCCACAGAAAAGCCCGCCCGTCCCACTCGTCGCCGCACTGCTCGTTTCTCTGAAAATATGGACGACGACGTTGAGGTGAAGTCAACTGCCGTTGATGCTGGAAATGCCAACGGTGTCAAGCGAAATGTTGAGCCTGCCCCCGCCGCCACCAAGCCCGAGGTCAAGGTCACGCTGGTTGATGGCTGGAAGCCTGGACAAGACCCCAAGATTGACTACTCTGGAGAGTTCGAATTTGGAGGCTCGTTCGGAACCCTCTCTCTCATGATCTTCTTCCCTGTGCTCATGTGGTATATGTGGATCGGCGCTACCTACTATGATGGCAAGATCCCCACACGAACACCTGGCCAGAGCTGGTCAGACTTTGGTGCTCACCTCGTGAACTTGATCTACACTGGTGCTTTCCCTCATACCAAGGCATGGGTCTGGTACTGGAGCTATCTCATCTTCGAGGGTGCCTGCTACTGCCTTCTCCCTGGTGTTTGGGCCTATGGCAAGCCTCTTCCTTTCGAGGGAGGTAAGCAGCTGCCATACTACTGCAACGGCTATGTGAGCTTGTACTTCAGTCTTGCTATCCTGGCCATCCTGCACTTTACTGGAATCTGGCCCGTGTACAATGCCATTGACGAGTTCGGCCCCTTGCTGTCTGTCGCTATTATCAGCGGGTTCCTCGTTGCCATTGTGGCCTACTTCTCTGCTCTGTACAGAGGCAAGCAGCACCGCATGACCGGATACCCAATCTACGATTTCTTCATGGGAGCTGAGCTCAACCCTCGCATGTTCGGCATTCTCGACTTCAAGATGTTCTTCGAGGTGCGCATGCCTTGGTACATCCTCCTCATCCTGAGCTTGGGTGCTGCTGCTAAGCAGTACGAACAATACGGCTACGTTTCTGGAGAGGTTGCCTTTGTCGTCATGGCTCACTATCTCTATGCGAATGCCTGTGCCAAGGGCGAGGAGCTCATTGTTACTACCTGGTAAGACTGACTGCAAGCCATGCTAGATCTCACGCACTAACAGTGGCACCTAGGGATATGTACTACGAGAAATGGGGCTTCATGCTCATTTTCTGGAACCTGGCTGGTGTGCCCCTCTCGTACTGCCACTGCACCATCTTCCTCGCAAACCATGATCCCTCTGAGTACCGATGGAACCGGTTTGCTCTTGTCCTCTTCTACGCCGCCTACCTGTTCTGGTACTGGGTTTGGGACAGCTGCAACAGCCAGAAGAACCGCTTCAGAGCCATGGAGAGCGGCAAGGTGGTCTGGCGCAAGACCTTCCCCCAGGTTCCTTGGCAGACCGTCCACAACCCCAAGACTATCGTCACGCCTCAGGGAACCATCCTTGTCGATGGATGGTACGGTCTTGCCCGCAAGATCCACTACACCGCTGACGTTTGGTTCTCCGTTTCTTGGGGCCTAATCACCGGATTCAAGAGCCCCTTCCCGTGGTTCTACCCCGTCTTCTTCTGCTGCATGATCGCCCACCGTGCAGCTCGCGATATCCACCGCTGCCGAACCAAGTACGGCGACGCTTGGCTCGAGTACGAACGACAAGTTCCTTACCTCTTCATTCCCGTAAGTCCACATGCAGAACCAACCCATCGCTAGCCACACAAACTAACGTTGTCTTTTCCAGTACGTCCTTTAAACATGGAAATGAAGAGTCTCTTACACAGAGGCATTCCTTCGTAGCGCCTAAATTATCTTGGCTGCAACTTGTAGAGTATATACTTATGCTTCGGGACTGTATAATTTTCCACGGAGCATTTTGGCTGGGGGTGCTATTGGATGGGTGAGGAAACGGGTCGTTGGGGAAAAAAAGGGGGGATCAGTGATTAATGGGTTGTTAAAAGAATATCTTGTAATGTCATGTACTGTAATTCCGTTATTCCATTCCGAGGCAGTTCTACCTATGTACAATGAGAGGACCCTACAATTCCTAAGACACGTTTTGACGTACTATCTGTGAATACTGATCAAATAGATCCTCAAGAATGTGAGAAAAAAAATCATGTTGATTCTCCTTCGCAGCTATCGCTCAGTTCATGCGGGATACGTGTCATAATACATGTAAGATGTGATAAAAGATGAAAAGAAACTAAAAATTGATCGATTGACAAAAAATCTCACATCCTCCGCCAAACACTCTATAAAGAAAAGCCACTCCACAGACCGCAACGTGCATGCTGACTAGTGTACATTTCCATATCCTCCCATCTAGGGGTCGAATCACGTTTGTGTGCCCGGTCCAGAATCAAGTACTATACCATCACCGAATTTGTTATTGCTCCCAGAAACTCAATTACAGGTGTTCCGGGACCGTTTTGAAAACGCGAGAAACACTTGACGGCTCGTCAAATCTTGACCAGGGTTGCCGAGTCGCGTCCCGGATTGATGCTGGAACTTGTTTAATCCTTGCAGGTGGCGCCGAGGGTAGCCTTTGAGTTCATGAGCAGAGCAACAATGAGTCCGTAAAGACCTGTCAAGATGTGTTAGGAAACTAACAGATCACAATCAAGATGCAAATAAAAAGTCATGACGTACCCAGAACTTCAGCGAAAATGAGAATAAGAATCATGCCGACGAAGAGACGGGGTTGCTGAGCAGTTCCACGGACACCAGCATCACCGACGATACCAATAGCGAAACCAGCAGCAAGACCAGCGAGACCGACGGACAGACCAGCACCGAACTGGATGAAACTGGTGTAGAGGGGAAGGTCCTGCTTCAGACCATCGGAGATCAGGACGGACACGACCAGACCGTAAATACCAATGATACCAGCCATAATGACGGGAACAATGTCTGCGAAATGGTTAGACGGATTCCTCCGCCGCGAGCGCTTGCCCGCGACAAGCGGGATTCACGGGGGGGGACATACTCTTCACGATCAGATCAGGTCGGAGAACACCCATGGCGGCAATACCAACACCGGACTTGGCGGTACCGTAAGAGGCACCCAGGCAGGTGAAGACAATGGCGCAGGTGCAGCCCATAGCACCAAAGAAGGGCTGTTCCAAGTTAGCTTAAGGTCCATCACAAGCGATCATGTAGTGTTGATGCGGGTGTTGTTTTGGCGGCCTCAATTGAACACCTATTTGCAGTGACGTCGTTCGGAGGGCAATTCGTGACTAACCGAGTAAACGGGGCTGCGAAAAGATACAGAGTTAGCTGAGAAAGATAATTTCACGGCGCGAGACCAGGTTGCACGATGACAATCTGATGCTGTCGGTGACGGCGATAGCTTGGGAACTCATGTCCCTAGCTTGATTACGCTCGAAGGGGGCGCGCGCTGACGTACCAGTATTCGGAGACCATCTTGACGATATTAAGCCTAGAAAGCTAGACGTGTAGAATCGAAGAGAGAATATGGAACTGTGGCACAAGGAAAGCTGGGAGTTGGCCGGGAGAGGAAGCTTCGGTGATGAGCTGTCGATGGCGGTAGTTCTGGCAGAAGATGATGGATCGTGGCTGGCGTTCTGGCGCAGGCCAGTTTCTGCTCAGGGAGCGAACTAAGGCAAGTTACATAATGCCGGCCCGGATTAACGATAGTCCTGTCATATCCGAAAATAGGTTATGCGCCTCGGAGCCATGCAGGAGGCGTCAGTGGTATGCAAAGTGGGGCGCTTATCGGCGACGTAATTTTGGAGTCAGCGTTAATCCCTAATCAGATCCTTCCATCAATACACAGTTGTCGCTGTTCACGATTCTGGGGTAAGCCAATGCGAGAAGCCCCGGGGTAGATTGTGTAGCCTCTTATTGCTTCAGTGCTGGTAACAAGTCTCGTGACAGTCTACCTGCTTGCCTGGTTTCGAATTTCAAACCTATGCGATTGAAGAGTAGCCAGGTCCTAGCGGGTGCTAAGCTGCAGAAAGAGCTTCTAACCTGACTCAGTCAGCCTAATTAACATGCGCCGAGAATGAAGAATAGAGCAAGGCGACCAAGACTTGAGATGAAAGCAAACCATCGCACTGCTGTGCACCCTACACACTGCTCTTTTCGATGTTGTCCTCCATGTCCATCTTCCAGAAGCCTTGAGCAATGATAACTAAAGTGCTCTACGTCTCCCGAGCAGCAGCAACTCACAATTACATTCCACCGGTCATTACCATCATCGCTGCCCCACGATGCGAACAAGCAAGCACGGAACGAGGCTATAATCAAATAACATGTATGAGGACATGCTCAAGGTTTGTTGGGACGTAAAGACGATGTACCCGTCTTGGGCACTGCAATTGGCGTAATTCTATATCTCGGCGGATGGTTATCCAAGACTTGCACGCCGAATTCCATAGCCTCCGTAGCAGCTTAGCACAGAACAGTCTAATCCATACATACTATGTTGGTGCAGGATGCAGCGGTGCGTGTGTGGTGTCCGCATCTCTGATAGGTACATTTCGCAGCTCCCCAGAAGGGTCATCCGATGACGTGAGGGAGGGTCCAATGACACGCAGAGTCTGGCGACAAGTGCGCTGGTGGCCCTTTCACTGGTCCTGGTGACTTGCTCCTTCAGGCTGGATCCAACCCACCAACGCATGCATGCGATGAGTTCCTGCCTGTGCTGTACAGGACACCCAGGACCTGAAAAAAATGTTGCTCGGGGTCATCCCTAGCCTTCTCCCATTGTAGGACATCCCACATTGCGATTGCGCAGAGCTCTCGGCTTCTTTCAATCCTCCCCAGCCGCATCTCTCTCCCAAGCACAGCGCGAGTGGGGATAGTACGTCCCTAGCGAAACCCCGCTGGATGATGCCTGGAATAGCCAGGAAACTTCTCATATGTGCTGCCCCTGATGGCCTCATAATCCAACCACTCTCTGCCAAAGGCCAGAGGCCGTTTCACCCGCTCAGGATAGGCTACGGAGATGCCATCATATCCACGGCCTCAAGGGAGCAGGTGCCCGACACAACAAGCCCCGACTCATCGTTCGAAGCATTCGGCATCATAGGTGAGCAGCCATCCACTTACACAGCAAAAAGGGGCTCCCTCTGAA
Organism: Clonostachys sp. G952; assembly: GCA_027569935.1. Lineage (NCBI taxonomy): Eukaryota > Fungi > Ascomycota > Sordariomycetes > Hypocreales > Bionectriaceae > Clonostachys > Clonostachys sp. G952. The sequence goes on from JAPDLB010000027.1 coordinate 584,378, forward strand.
CCATTCCACTAATGAACGTAGGGCTATTCACTGTCTCGAGACTCAGCTACCTCGTTACCATTACCAAACGCCAGCAAGTAGCCCAGGTTTACGGCTCTCCAATCTATGTTGTAACGGAGGTTGCGTTGACACCCTGCTCATCTCGGGGTGATGCGGAGGAGGCTGTCAAGAATACTTCAGTCTCCTTACGAACTGATGTGCCTCAATCCGCCTCGAGTGATGGTGGAGAAGAGACTGATGAGGACGTCGAAGTACCAGCCGCCATCGCTGATGACATTGACGACGCCATTGCGGATGATGATTCAGGGCCGAACTCGACTCGAAGCAGCGTGGCTGAGGATGTTATTCGTAGGCGAGGTAGCTATGGAAGATTTGCGCAGCGTTGGTTCAGTGGAAGCGGGTGGACTTTGGAGCAGAAGAGGTCCATGGGAATGAGTAACTCGCCAACTCTCCCGCCAGTATCAGCCAAAGCCGTACCAGTCCCGGACATTGAACCAATCACCCAGACTCAGGTCTCCAACTTACTTCCGAAGCTTCTGCGGACAGCTCAAATTCTCTTCGGGGCCTCACGTAGCTTTTATTTCTCCTACGACTTCGATATCACCCACAGCCTCGAGCACAGGACGAGGTCTACAAACACTGACACGCCTCTCTACACTCAGGTTGACAGATTTTTCTTCTGGAATAGACATGTCATGCAACCATTCATCGATGCTGGGCAGGAGTCTCTAATTCTGCCTGTTATGCAGGGATTCGTTGGCGAGCGAGAATTCGCTGTTGACCGTAACCCGCCCCAGATCGATGAGTTGGCCAGAGATTCCGTGGAACTATGCAACCTCTCACCTGCCGAGGCTCAGAAAAATCAAGAATGGTTGGCAAAATTAAAGACGAAATCCAGCCGGAGGTCATCGGAAGAGAGTTATACCGTCATCTTGATATCACGTCGCTCAACTAAGCGATGCGGCCTGCGTTATCTTCGGCGAGGTATAGACCAAGACGGGTTCACTGCCAACACAGTTGAAACAGAACAGCTCCTGTGTCCCACTCAATGGAGCCCTTCGGGTCGTGCGTATTCTTTCGTGCAAATACGAGGTAGCATTCCCTTGTTCTTCACGCAGTCCCCCTACTCCTTCAAACCAGTGCCTGTTTTACAGCATTCGGACGAGGTAAATCGGAGGGCCTGTCAGAAACACTTTGAAAAATTGCTTCGTAATTATGGCGCGATTCAGATTGTCAACCTAGTCGAAAAGCATGGCATTGAAGAACCTATTGGCACCCGATACGAACGCACTGTCTCATACCTGAACAATTTGGCCCAGGGAGACAGGGACGATGAGTCCGGGTCGCTGGAAACATGGCCCGCCGGAAAGACATTGGATTTCGAATGGTTCGATTTCCATGCGGCATGCCGTGGTATGAGATTTGAGAACGTGAGTATTCTGCTGTCTAGTATGAAAAACAGACTCGAGAGCTTCGGGAGCACAAAAGCCGAAGGAGGTAAAATTGTTCGAAAACAGTTGGGTGTTTTACGAACCAATTGCATGGACTGTTTGGATCGCACCAATGTCTGCCAAAGTTCATTTGCAAAACACATCCTAGAGGTGCAATTGAAAGAGGAGGGATTTGATATGAGTGCACAAATCGATCAAGAAACGTCTTGGTTTAATACTCTCTGGGCCGATAACGGCGATGCTGTCTCGAAGCAGTACGCATCAACCGCAGCCATGAAAGGCGATTATACTCGCACCAGAAAAAGAGATTATCGCGGCGCACTCAACGACCTAGGATTATCCCTCGCACGCTTCTACAGCGGGTAAGCCTCTCATTCTTCTATTATAATTGTTCTTCTTCAACTAAACGTTGCGTGTGCAGGATGGTAAATGATTACTTCAGTCAAACAGCCATAGATTTCCTCCTAGGAAATGTAACCGACGGTGTTTTCGATGAGTTCGAGGCTGATATGATGACGAAAGATCCAGCCGTATCGATGAATAAGATGCGGGAGCAAGCAATTAATCTCTGTCAAAAACGCGTAGTGGCAGATGAGACAGAGGAATACCATGGCGGGTGGGTTCTATTGAGCCCCAATGCGTCAGACCGGATCAAATCAGATCCTATGGAAGAAGTTGTCCTCTTGCTTACGGACGCCGCTCTCTATCTCTGTCGCTTTGACTGGAACCTGGACAAGGTCTCGTCTTTTGAACGCGTTCACCTTGCGAGCATCACGGGCATCAAACGTGGCACATATATCACATCTACTATATCCACATCCCAGACCGATGAGTCGAAAAACGTTGGATTCGTAGTCTCATATCAGCCAGGCAAGACCGATATCAAACGAACCAACACACGAACCCTATCAAGCAAGGGAGACTTGGTTCCTGGTCCCCGAACCGAGGACAAAGGTTCCACTAAACCGCTCAGTCTTGTTACATTATTTTCGGGTGGCTCGAAAGCTCCTCCTCCTGCACGAATCATTGCCTTCAAGGCACCGTATACGGAGTCATCTGTAGTTGCTTCGGGCTCTGGCCCGAACCAGACGGAACTGCAGCAGGTATCCAGCATCTGCGCGGAGATTGAACGCCTTACACTTCAGCACCACCTACACAAGAGTAATGAGGATAAGAAGGGGGTTGTAGAGGACGGGGACATCATTTCTTTGGAAGAGGCGAAGCGGAACACCGGCTTGCTGGAGCATTTGGGACATTCCATCAAAAAGCTTGTTTGGGCGTAATCGCCAGTAGACGTATAGAGTCGACATTAAAGTCGAATTGGCAGTACTCTGTATGCCCTAGAACTAGATAATAGAATTTATGCGGGGGGCTGCACCTCTAATCGGTAAAGATGGACCTGATACCGCATGTTCTCAAGTTGCATTGGATATGATAACTCGTCGGAGAGCCGGCACCAGACTGATTCGTCAGACTCCAGCTTCTCCCACTTGATGCCACTGACTTTATTGCTTAGCAGGGTATGGTCTAGCAGCCATTGCATCGGATACCGTTTCTTCTCCTTGCCGACTGTCGCCTCGGAGTAACTCCCAGGGCTGTCAACGACGAGCAAAAGACTACCGTTTGGCAGAGACTGTGCCAGGTTTCCCAGGAATTTGGTAGTCTTGCCGAGTCCACCATTGGTATATAATTCATTCAGCGTGAATAAGATGGTGACGACGAGAGGGTCTTTGCCAATAGTCTGCTTGAGGCTCTCCAGGTCAAGGTCCAGGATGTCTTGCTGCTTGAAATCCACCGATAGTTGCGATGGCTTGACGAAGGCGCTATTCGACGCTTTCGCAACCTCAGAGGCGAACGTTGAGATCTGGGGAGGGTTTGTGAGCTGGTCCTGAAGTAGCGCAACCACACCAGACCACGGGGCCGAGTCGACGAGGGTCAACCTGCCCGAGAGTTGTGGCGCCTCGCGTAGGTACTGGGCAAAGGCGGCATGCTCTGCCGCGCAGCCTCCAATGGAGAGCATCCGGAAGGTTCGGTTGCTCTCCGTGCCTGTCCTTGACGCTGTGGCGCCCCCCGTTGGTGCTAAAGGAGTCTCATCTACAGTGGCCGGCTCAGCCTGTTCGGAGTCCGCAACCTCGCCTCTGGGGGCTTCCAGCTCGATCAGATGATCTCTGATCCCCTGGAAGACGGAGGCGTAGCAGATGGCCCGCGTCGGGCTCCATCGCGCGGCATACGCCCTCAGGTAGTCCTCCCTGCCGAAGGCGGCGGCGAAGTCCCGGTTGAAGAGGGCCTGCTTGATCTCCTGGAGGACATTGGGGAACTCGCCGGATGACAGGACGGTAGCAAATGCTGACGAGAAGATGTCAAGGAGATTCTGCTGTGACTGGAAGGTGAGGTTGATCCGCGGATTGGGGGAGGCGGCGGGCTTGGATGGGGCCGGCCGCGGCTTGGGGGGCTGCGATTTCTTGGCGGATTGCTTCTTAACCATGGTTTAGTCTGGGTATCCAGGATCTATTGTGAATAATTGTGATGGTGTGAGGTTGCGGGCTGATTACGCAGGTTTTACTCAGGATTGTTAAAGAAAAAATCCAGGTGTTTGGTGGGAGAAACCAGCCAGTCAGGTATCAGGATTGTGTTAACCAGAAATACTAATTATTTGAAAACAGACCCCAAGAGTGAGGTAATGAGAAAAACCTAGGACAGTTTAAGCCATGTTTCGTTATTAATGATTACATTAACCATTTTTCTTTAACCCGTTACCTATCAACGTGTCATGGATGGAGGCATCATGACCTGGTATAGGGTAAGCGAGGGTGGACGAAGGAATTGGACCTCGAGTATGAAACATGGCTGAGAACATCAAAGATTTAAACTTTTTTCTCATCTGTAATGATCGGCTTGTAGACACTCTAGTGTAATTACCTTTCTGGTATGATATGCAAGATCAGCATTGTGGTAATGAGATCGATGCCCGTAGCTTCCGCCCAGACCATATAGACCACCATTGGTTGGATAGACACTTGCATGAGCTGAACTGGAAGCTAGGAACATGCCAATTGGCGCAATGTGTGCAGATTCTACATGTGGGTTGTATCAATGGCATCTAGAAAGTCCATAAAGAAAGGATATCGGGTTGGCCCATTGTATAGCCTACTGACGACCTAGATCTTGTTGGACTTCGAGACTTGGGCCACATGACCTCGTGGTATATTCTGGTAGCGTGCCAATCACGACGGTTTGCGAACTCCCTGATGCCCCCCACGTGGAAGAATCAATCCAAAGACACGTCCCGAAATGGCAATCACACATCGTGGAATTGATGGTCAGGGTGAGAGAGGCCCTGCCTATCCCTACTTGGGTCGATGGCGGGCAGGGCCTATATTGAGACCGGAAAAGAGTCAACTCAGGCAAGATCCGCCGGACAGGTAGATATTTCCCCATGGGACAACGTTGTTTGGCATCGGTAGACTGCTATTGCTTCTTTCTAGACCTGGGACACCAAAACGGAGGGATGCGATGGATGCTACCCAATCCGCTCCCACACCTCATTACTCGCCATTTGGTCATGGTTGGGTAAGGCCCGCCAGCCAACCCCATACCCAGGCCCTTGGTCTATTAAACTTTTCCTAGCCAAGGCGTCCAGCGTTTGTCATGACAGAGCGCTCTGTCAATGCTTACAGGACAACTACTAATTGTCATTTTGCATCCGGCGACGTCACCAGCTGCCCCTCAAACGCTGGTTCCCCTCCAAACAGTGGGTCTCGAAGAGGTTTCGGGATGTCGAGGGCGATATCACAGAGTTTGATGCTGTCTGAAGTCATCGGGCGGGAGAACGGATCAATTTCTGCCAGGTGAGGCCAACCATAACGTGCGATGTGAAAAAATAAACGTTTTAGACGGAGATTATTCCGTCACCATCCGCAGATTTTTTCGCTTTTGCGTCTAGCGGTTCAAGGTAACTGGAGCAGGAGTCGGTTAGGGAGGGGCGAACGGACAGGTCGGGCGTGAGACCCAGATATCGGCGGCCTGTCAGCCTTTCAGTGGCTATCGCCCCACTTCTAGTGCCCCCCAACAGGGCCGCCGAGGGGCTCTCCTCAACACCACACCCAGCTTTGAGTGGCTAATTAGTACATGCCGAGCTCCCCGAGTCGCGCACATCATTGCCCATTGATGGGCTTGAACTGAGTACTCTCAAGTACATGTCCCGGAGAGGATCCACCCTGGTACTGACTAGAGTGTTTCTTTCAATGCTCTGGGATACCGTGTCGTGTCCTGCTGGGAGAGACCTGCGAGGATGTCTCAGTGGAAGCGAGTAGGCCAGTGGGATGTACCTGTGATCTTAGCGGAGGTACCTCGTCGAGGGGTGCGTGTATGTAGACGTGTCTGGTCATTGGTGGGCTAACACAGCTAGATGTCGGAGATGTACATCGTTGGACAGCAATTGATGTAATTCCAGACAGTTCGTAGCGGCAATACTGAACGATCCCACCTTGGTATCCCGCCTTTTTTGGAAGAGAGCTCCATAGAGGTGCCTGAGAGCAAGCTAAATATCCTGGCTAACGACCCAACCCCTCCTCGAAAGTTTGTTCATCAACTCCCTCCTTCTTCCTGGATTTTCCTCTTCCTTCCATCCTCATTTACTCCTCCCATTTTCTTCATACCAGGAGAATTCATATCACAACCGCAATCATGGGTTTCGGCGAGATTGATCAGAAGGCAATCAACTCCATCCGCGTTTTGGCGGTACGTCACTCCCGATACAATGCCCCTCACTTGATTTCGTCCTGCCCCGCGATTTGATGGCGATGGCATTGGAGCAAAGCGCGCCCTCGCCTTATGTTGGGACTTCAGCTAATATGGATTTTCTAGGTGGATGCCACCTTTGCTAGCAACTCTGGACACCCTGGTGCTCCCATGTAAGTCTTCTTGCCCAGCTCATTGGAGCTGCTGCTTGCCATTGCTGAATGGAAACTAATCCGCTTAATCTAGGGGCATGGCGCCGGTCGCTCACGTCCTGTTCAACAACTTCATGAAGTTCAACCCCAAGAACCCCGACTGGTTGAACCGTGATCGTTTCGTTCTCTCGTAAGTCGCCCATTTAGCTCCATTAGGAGGCTATGGCTTCGGTCAGACTGACATTTTCCCTTCCCAGTAACGGCCACGGCTGCATGCTTCAATATGCTCTCCTTCACCTGTTCGGCTACGCCCTCTCCATTGACGACCTCAAGGCCTTCCGAGTAAGCCAATAGACCTCACAACGCAATTGAATACTAGACGGGAACCGAAGCTAATTAATCTATCCAGACGGTCGACAGCATCACCCCCGGCCACCCCGAGGCTCACGACACCCCAGGTATTGAGGTGACCACTGGTCCTCTGGGACAGGGTATTTGCAATGCCGTCGGTCTTGCCATGGCTCAGGCTCACACTGCCGCCACCTTCAACAAGCCCGGATTCACCATCTCTGACAACTACACCTACTGCTTCCTCGGCGATGGTTGCTTGATGGAGGGTGTCTCCAGTGAGGCCTCCTCTCTCGCTGGTCACCTCCAGCTTGGCAACCTGATTGCCATCTACGACGACAACCATATTTCTATTGACGGAGACACCAACGTCGCCTTCACTGAGGACGTTGTCAAGCGTTATGAATCCTACGGCTGGGAGGTTCTCGTCGTTAACGATGGTGACAACGACCTCAACTCCATTGAGGCTGCCATCAAGAAGGCCCAGGAGTCCAAGGACAAGCCTACCATTATCAAGCTCCGAACCACCATCGGTTACGGATCCCTCAACCAGGGCACCCACGGTGTCCACGGTTCTCCCCTCAAGGCCGACGATATCAAGCAGCTCAAGCAGAAGTTCGGCTTCAACCCCGACGAGAGCTTCGCTGTTCCCCAGGAGGTCTACGACTTCTACGGCAAGCACTCCTCCGCCGGTGCTGCCGCTGAGGAGGAGTGGAACAAGCTCCTCGCCCAGTACGCAGAGAAGTTCCCTAAGGAGCATGCCGACCTCATTCGCCGCCAGACTGGCGACCTCCCCGAGGGCTGGGAGAAGGCTCTCCCTGTCTACACCCCTGCTGACCCCGCCATCGCTTCCCGCAAGCTCTCCGAGACTGTTCTGTCCAAGGTCGAGAGCGTCATTCCCGAGCTGTTCGGTGGTTCCGCTGACTTGACTGGCTCCAACCTTACCCGCTGGAAGGAGGCTGTTGACTTCCAGGCCCCCTCCACCGGCCTCGGTGACTACGCTGGTCGCTATGTCCGCTATGGTGTCCGTGAGCACGCCATGGGTGCCATCATGAACGGCCTTGCCGCTTACGGTACCGTTCTGCCATACTCTGGCACTTTCCTCAACTTCGTCTCCTACGCTGCGGGTGCCGTCCGTCTGTCCGCCCTTTCCCGGGTCCGCACCATCTGGGTCGCAACCCACGACTCCATTGGACTTGGTGAGGACGGTCCTACTCACCAGCCTATTGAGACTCTGGCTCACTTCCGTGCCCTCCCCAACAACATGGTCTGGCGCCCTGCCGACGGTAACGAGACTAGCGCTGCCTACTACGTTGCCCTGACCTCCAAGCACACCCCTAGCATCATTGCTCTGTCTCGCCAGAACCTTCCTCAGCTCGAGGGTTCTACCCTCGAGAAGGCCATCAAGGGTGGTTACGTTCTGCAGGAGGTTGAGGGTGCTCAGATCACTCTCATCTCTACTGGTTCCGAGGTTGGTATCACTGTTGACGCTGCCAAGTACCTCTTGGACAACCACAGCATCAAGGCCCGTATTGTCTCCATCCCCTGTTTCGAGGTCTTTGACTCCCAGTCTAAGGAGTACCGCCTCTCCGTCCTCCCCGATGGCATTCCTTCCCTCTCCATTGAGGTCATGACCACCTTGGGCTGGGAGCGATACAGCCACGAGCAGTTCGGTATCAACCGCTTCGGTGCTTCCGGCGCCTACAAGGACGTCTACAAGGTGAGCCAACCCAGAATCCCTTACTGCCTGAGTCATTATGCTAATACGAAATGTAGAAATTTGAGTTCACCCCTGAGGGTATTAGCAAGCGCGCCGTCGCTACCATCAACTTCTGGAAGGATGTCCCCAATATCCGCTCCCCTATCAACCGTGCTTTTGAGCAGCTGATCTAAAAGTCTGGCTGTATCGGATAAAATGAAGGATTTACAGGCTGATGAAATGCAGGGTATGGAGCATGTGATTGATTTATGACTTTTATTCTTTCTGGCAATAATAAATAGACCAAACGTAAAAAGAGGACTGAATGACATGATGGAAACGAGATGTATCCATCTGCTACGACGTGTGACCTCACTCGACGTGACTGACATCTATAACTCCGCGCTGCCGAAAGGTAACAGATCCCAAAAAAGAGACTTTTCCATCAATACTCCATACCAGGTAGTTTTGACCAAGTTCCCATTCCCGTGAAATTGCAATTAAGTGTGGGCTGAGGGAGAATTGTTGCGACGTGATGCGATGCGATGCGATGCGATGCTGACAGGGACTTTGGACAGGATGGTGAAACAAAGGGACGGGCTATCATGAGCGTGCTTCAAGAGTTTTCGCTCGCCCATTCTCTCTGGAAATCCCTCCCGACTCTTTCGAGTTTCGCGGCTGCCTTTCTTGCCTCTCGGGCTTGATCGGCCGAGCCAGCGACAACGATAGAAACAAGGGCCGGTGGAGCATCCTCAGCCTGGAGGTCACCGTCAGAGCTCGCTGGGCGGTCGTCCACCTCTCCAACTTCCGCCTCCCATTCTCCAGCCTTCTGGCTCCCTCCGTTCGCGCTGCCCTCGTCCTTGGCCGTCGGGGGCCGGGACCGTTCATGGCGCTGTGTAGGAACTCGGACGGCGGCGGGGTCGAGGAAGGACTGGAGAATGACGGGCCCGCGGTCGGGGTACTCAACCATGATGCGCTCCGGGGCGCCGAGCTTCACTCGCTGGCAGGCGGTTTGGGACGCCAGGGCCGTGTTGGAGAGCGCCGTGAGCGACTCCAGGTGGGATTGGGACCTCGAGGAGCTGATGAGGGGCGTGAGCGAGACATCGGTGAGGTGCATGGAGATGGCGGGGTGCTGGGAGGGTAGGTTGGTCATGATGGGCGAGCGCTGGAGGGAAGTTGAGTCCCCTGCTGCTCGTCACGATCGAGGGAGGCCGGGCAGTCTGGAGAAGAGGCTCTGGGACGGGGACAGGAGGAGCGGGGTGTGCGGATTGGAATGAGGAGGAGGAGAAAAGGCCATTGAACGTAGGTATTTAATCGAACGGAATGGTGTCGATTGTGTCTGTTGGGGCGCTTTTCTACTTACACCCATACATATCTGAGATCAACCATGGCCCCCGTCTTCCCCTCCTCCTCGCGCCTGCCCTCCCACATCATCTGCCATATCGCTACCTACCTCTCTGGCCTTTTACCCCACTATCTCTGCTGCATGCCCTTCGCGCTGGAGTGGTGAGGTGCGTGCAGGGGGGGATGAGTTTGGTTCAGTTCACCTGAAGAGCTATAGCGCGTGCACCATATGACGACATGGGCTCGAGCGAGCTCGTGCATTGCCGACGATGGGAGACGGACCCGACCGAGCTTTACCAGTTTACCTGTTAGCAGGCTCGGTATGGCCAAACCTCAAATTGCTGCTAGTACTAATCACGCCTAGAAACCTGGCCGGCTGGGAGGGGTAGAGCGGACGACAATAGGAACGAAGGTTGAGGGGTAGAAGAAGGAGCCCCCCCTAGAGGGCGCTCCCAGGCCTCCAACACCTGCTCTGCGCAAATGTCTTGGGCCCCAGGTATTCGTTATATAAAACAACGGACACTGAACCGGGATCGCCAGTGGTTGACAACCTGCGGGGCTAGCGAGTGAACTGGATTAGGGCACTACGGAGAGCTCCACGGCCGATCGCTCCGAAGTTGGGGAGAGTGCAACGGTCGTGTACCGGACCTGGCTCCCGTCACTGGCCATGGCCAACTTCAAGGAGGGGAGGGTCCAATTGTAGAAGAGTGTGCAGGCGCCCGCGATACTAAACGAAGATGTGTTTGCGCTGCGAGCCAGTGTTCGGGTTCCCGCACTGCACTGTGGTTGACAGAAGGCCCTGCCGCCAGAGAGATGTTTGCTCTAAGCTCATTCTTGCATGATATGAGCTAACTTGTTGACCCTCTCTTTATCTTTCACCTACCTATCTACATCTAGGCTACGTTCAAACCACATCACTAGCATGGCCAAGTAATCTGGATGCTATCCTCGGTTGTGGGCTGTGACGAGCAAGCAAGCACTTGCTGATGGGGTCGGCCAAGGGGGGGAGGGCTCTTATGGGGACACATGCATGAATGTTGATTCCCACATGTTAACTTCCCTCACGTCGCGGATGCCAGGCAAGCATGATGGATGACACTGATCGATGTTGTGCGTCTGACACACGACCTTCCGGCTGTTCAACTGCCAGTCGTTTCACCAGGGTTGAAACCAAAAGAAGACCCAATTTCGGCGATGAGTTGGCTTCGCCTTTTGGGTGTACTCTTAAAACCTGCACGGTCGGCGAGTGGCCACTTCGCTGCTGGCTGCTTCATAAGCGGATCGCATTATCGATCAATAGGCATGAAGAGCCAGAGCAGGAGGAGGGGGGGAAAGATGGAGTCCGATTACCACGTAGCCAGCTGGAGACGATTGGTAGCTTAACTCCGCTCCCTCCAAGCCTGACCAGTCGCACAAGCTATCTGCCATGCTGGACAGCAATCACCTTTTTTTTCATCCTCGCTCCCGGCGTAGGCAGATATAATACTCGCTGCCCGATTTGCGAGGGAGCACAGGAGTGTGTCGTTTGAAGAACCCGGCATGGCTTTGCTAATGCAATTGGATGCGGAATGGAGGTCGCATCATGGCATTGCTGTCCCAGCGGGTCCTGTTCGTGGATGGTTCTAGAGGACTCTTGTTGTTGTCCGGGCACATAGATAGGAGTAGGTGCGGGCAAGGTTTGGGAATGGGGGAGGAGCCGTAGCAGAATGGAGGACTGTTAAGGTGATGTGGTGTATGCATGCTTGCATCGATGCCTGTTGCTGGAACGAATGATCGCAACAGACCAGCCTATGGGCCGACGGCCTGGCAATGGGTGTTAGTGGTGAAACAATGCCAAACCAACACGCTAAGGCACAGGGCACGGGCAGCCACCCAAGCCAGCCCGAAGTACCATCCCACCCGTTTTGCGTGCCATGCGACATGATCACCCTCAACCCCAGGCCAGCATCCAGCGCTGGTGTGGAACTTTTTTTTCAACTTGCCCCAAAAGCTTGGTGGAGTGCATCGCCATCGACTTCTCATCAACCCTTCTCTCACTCTTCCATTTCTCTCCCCCCCTTCTTCTTTTGCTCTCCCCCCTTATTCCTACATCCGAGCTGTCCTCAAGTCTGCCTGGGAGTGCTATTGTTCCGCCCCCGGCCATTCCTCAGCCAGCCGGTTTCCGTTTTCTTTGCATTGGCTTCTATTCTCTTTTGGGTTTCTTCTGGCGCCGCAGGGTTTGGTTGGGCCACGTCCAACGTGTTGTCGTTTCTTTTTGCTCCGATTTCCCATCAGCTTTCCCGGACGCTGGCACATGGTCGCTCGCCTCCGTCCTCTTAATTCTCCCCTGACCCCTCGCCCGACCCTCTATCCATCGACACTCCCCGTCTAAACCGTCACAACATGGCTGCTGCAAGGCGGAGAAAGATCGGCCATCGCCGCAGAGTCGAGGACGAGGGCGACGATGATGGCGGCCCGGAAGGCCTCGAACTCGATGATGACTCGATGACCGACGGATCGTCAGGAACCGACCATGGAGATGCCTCCGAGGATAGCGATACCAGTAACATTGATGAGATGTCACCGACCGGCCCGGACGCTCGAAAGACCACGAACGGAGTTCCTAAAACGACCACCCGCACATCGGCCGTCAAGAACAACGCCCAACCCGAGAAGAAGGCTGTCACGGATACGGAGATGATGTTGAATGGCCTCACCATCGCGGACGATTCCGCCCCTGCTGAGGATCTTCACTTCGACCAGGTCTCGACGGCAGCGCCCACGTCGCCATCGGCGCCAGTGGTTGTCAGCTCCGCATCCGCCGCTCGCCCGCCCGCCGAGGCGTCTGAGAATCGCCGCCGCCAGGAGCATGATAATTACAGGCGGAAAAGGGATGAGGACCCAGCCTTTGTGCCCAATCGGGGATCCTTCTTCATGCATGACCATCGCCATGCTGGCCCTGCTGCGAATGGGTTCCGACCTTTCGGTAGGGGTCGAGGTCGGGGAGGCTTCGGTGGTGGTGGTGTCGGGGGACCCTTTTCTCCAATGAAGTAAGTTCTATTTGATGCTCATGTTTGCGTCTTGCCGCTGACCAGCTCTCCTTAGTTCGATGCACCGCCCGAATGACCCTACGACTAATTCTCAGTGGACTCATGATATGCATGAAACCGTCGTCGAGCCGACAAGACCCCGGCATCGCCATATGAATAGCAGCGAAGGCCCGGCGAACGGCAACGGCTTCATTCCGACTTGCCAACCGAACCCAACGCCGATCAATCGCACACTCTCTACGGAGAAGCATATCGGAAATGCACAGATTCGAGTCCTCCTACCGGAGATGAAGGCGCCGGTCGTCAAGCCGGGTGTTGCCGTCAAGCAATACACTAAGCTCCCCGATCACCGACCGCCTCTTCGACGAGACAAGCCCGTTCGAATTTCCCTTCCTCAGCGCCCACCTCGATATATTTACCCCGCTGTTGATAGGTCCTTCGTCTTCATCCCTCGTGCCATGCGCCCCAACCAGCAACGCACGCGTGGAGGAAAACCCCGTTCCGGATATGGTTCTGTCGGGGGCTTTTCAAGGCGGACGAGTGTCTTTGGTGGTAGCTACTATGGCAGCATGTATTCCCCGAGCATCGCTATGAGCAGGAGGTCTTCCATTGGGTATGACCGTGAGAGTACATTCTCTCCTGCGGGATCTGTCATGTCTCGCTCTGCTATGCCTGTCGATAACCCAAGGCCGGTTGTCCGCTTGCCTCCAGCTCCACGCCCAGATGTGCTGGCCACAGGGCTCGTTGACGTTTCTGGACCACCGGCTCTCCAGGTTCCTGTTCCCAACATGGTACCACCACCGCAGCCCCCTATGCAAGAAAATCGTCCCGCCGATATTCCTATTCACCAGCCTCGTCCCAAGAAGAATATCTCTGTGGCGGATATAGAGTCACCCGCTCTCGCGCAAGGACCTCAGGCCTTCCAACAACCATTCCATCAACAAATGCCCGTTCAGGTATCCAATGGGTACCAGAAGGAAACACACTCCCGCCAACCTTCGCACCTGTCTCATCCCTCGGTCGGAACACCCTTGTCTCAGATCCCAGAGCGAGCCATTCATGCTGCCCCGTTTCAGCCAAACGTCTATGGACAGCCGCAATATTACAATCACCAACCTTACCAGGGCCAGGCCCAGCAGCCATACTATTACCCTCAGGGCTATTCGACACCCAGCATGCCTAGCCAAGCTCCTGTGCCTCAATACCTTGGCGCCGGACAGCAGCCGCCTCCCAGTGGCTTTCCACCCCAAAACCAACCTGGTCAGATGCCTGGCCACCCCGTTGGTCCCGGGCCAATTCCGCCTGCCAATAACCTAGTTGCCCAAGAGGCCAATGGCATGGTCTACTACTACGACGCCTCACAAATTCCACAAATCCCACAAATGAATACATACCAACCCTATTCGACCCCTCAGAGTTATCAACCTGGAGTCATGGGCATGGGCGGCATGGTAACGCCAAGCCCAGATGGCTACTACTACCCCCAACCAGCGCCAGGTATGGTTTACTATTCTCAATAAATAAAATACCCGGTTTCATCGAAGGTCGTCCTTGGATGACCCTGGAGCACAACTTTTTTTTTTCACTGTGCCTATTTTAGCTACCTCTTCTTCGTCTCCATCAACGCTGTGGGGCGTGCAGTTGGCGATAACTCTTGGGCCTGGCGGCAAGGGCTCACCGTTGCCACATGAGATTTGGAAGGGTCTTTCAACAACTGAGAAATGTTGTTGTTCTATTTGTACCTGTTTAATATCCTGGGCATCAAGCATTGACGGAGCCTCGCAAACCATTTCGATGGATGATACGCAACGTGTGTTTCTTGGGCTGGGGCATCTTTAGCAAACCAAAAAAGTTTCGGTGCTTGTTGTTAATAGCGGAAAGTATCTTACCAGCGTCAGCAATCTCTCATTCATTTCAGCCGTGTTTCTTCACGGGCACGAGAGTAAGAAAAAAAGCATTAAAAAAAGGGGGGGAGCCGCCGCCCTCGGGGATGGTTCTTGGCGGCCTGAAAGGTGGTTTTCGCAAGGCTTACCTCGTTGCCACCATCATCGTCTTTTTTTTATGTGCCAGGTGTCTCCTTTTTTTTCCCCTTGTCTGCTTTCCCCCCCGTCTGCGTGGTGGGTTTCGTCTACTTTTTTCCTCTGGTCTTATCTTACCATGGTTGTATTCCGCCGTGTGTATGGCGTGTCCCTTTGTCTCTCCCCACTTTACGGCTGATCAAAGCTTGCGCGGTGTTTCGTAGCTATCACGGTCTGGGTGTTTCTGGTGTTGTGGGAATATAAGGAAGGAGGGCCATTGTTTCCAGCACGCTGTATTAAGGGCAAATGGATGGACTTGCCTGGTAGTTCACTCTTGTTTGTAGGGAAATGGAGAAGAAGAAAAAATAAAGACATTGCGTTGGCGCCAACGATATTGAGCTTTGCTATTTGTGACCGGGTTTGATATTTTGCTTGTTCTGTGATTTGATTCAGGTCGGGAGTGTTGTTGTAGGATGCCCCTTGCATTGAGTTGGGGGGCTGGGAGTCTTGACGTGTTACTGCAAGGGCTGTCTCTGGTCGTTAGTATGGGATGGGTGAGGGTTACTGGTCGCTCTCGCCGGGCGGATGGGAAGCACTTTGGTTTGGATGGCTACCGAATTCGATTGGGAGTGTGCTGAGGAGGCAATAGGACATGATGGCACGGAGAAGCTGAGGTTCCCTCTGGTGATCCTAGCATTCTTCTGGCCAGGACATTACAACACAGCATACCTCCATTCGGAAGATGAACAAAATATTAAATCGAGTATGATTTTCAGAACGTACTGATGGTTAAAACCTACCTACATTTGGTGGCGTTGGTTATGGTGATGAGCGTTGATCGACATTGAAGAGCCACCGAGCGGCACTATAAACTTTC
This sequence comes from Clonostachys sp. G952, assembly GCA_027569935.1. Taxonomy (NCBI): domain Eukaryota; kingdom Fungi; phylum Ascomycota; class Sordariomycetes; order Hypocreales; family Bionectriaceae; genus Clonostachys; species Clonostachys sp. G952. Next base: position 600,036 of record JAPDLB010000027.1, read on the forward strand.
CAGGCTTCTCCCGATGATGGGCATCTACTTCTGATTGCTTATAGGAATATAGTGACAAAGAAATCGTTGGGAAGATATCCAACAGTTTACACCTTGGTGCTCGTGCATGGTGAGTAAGCGGGCTGATTCAACCCTCTCCAACGGACAAAAGTTCCGTCGGTTGGGGGGCTATCACAAGGAGTGAGAGCAGGGATTTGATTGTTTTCCTGCTATACTACGTAGACATCACTTGCTGGAATAGGCTGCAGGAGAGGAAGTACATATCATGTATGCAGTATACGTAGACGTCGGAGAAAAGATAATTGATGGAGCGAGCTGCCACGATATCGAGTCCTGTCAGCCTGCGTGCAGGTGTGGCGACGATTTCAGCTACCCGGAGCCAATAGCAAGCGAGCATGACGTCTTCTGCATTATATTGCACCCTAATTTGAGGCGGACCGGACTTGTAGGTTCGAGAACGACGCCGCCGTGTGCGACACACTGAAATAAGCAACAGGAAGCTGAAGAACAGGCGTGAGCATCCCATGGAGTGGAGAGGGGTCGGCCAGCTGCGTCTTCGTCTCAGGCAGCAGACCTGAAGTGGTACAACATGTAACCTGGCGAATGCGGAGGCTGCGGCACGACGTATTTACGTATACCTCAGACATTTGACCTGCATAGAGTAGCTTTCTTTGCAGATGTTGGAACCCAGTTTGCTAAAAGGCAATTTCTACCCCGCTGGGTGATTGACCAACCGTTGCATACCTTAGGGAGATGGGTACGGTACATAGAGTTCCCTGGTATTTTCAGCCTTGGAGGAATAGGTCACGACATGTAGTAGGCAGGCCGGCTTCCCTGCAGTATTGCCTGGGGGCAGGCATCAATCGGGACGGATGGCGATGTTGCTGCTTCTGTCTCTGGTCCCCACCTCCATCATTAGTAATTGATTCGCCTCAGGAGACCGAGGTAGGAGGGCGATCTTCCATTCGGAGGCAAGGGCCGCGTGCGATTGTGCGAGCGAGCCAGCCTGGCTGAGTCAAAGTGCTGATTTGCCTCCTTTGCAGAGCTGTGAGGCATTACACCCGAGCATTACGCAGGCTGGTGGTCGCCTGGCCGTCCGGGGCTGGGAAGGCAGTCAGTGAGGCGAACGCATAGACATGTACCGACCTACAGGTACAGCCCAGGATAGGTACATGCACCCTCCCGACACTGCCTCTGCCTTGCGTAGCCCTCTCTACCTGCTGCTAGGCACGACTTGCGGCGGCACGGTTGCCTAGACTGCCGGCATCCCCACCAGGGTCTGGCCTGGCCGAGCAGAGAGTTTCAAAATAGGGCGCTTTGGTTGACAAACATATGCGCTAGGGAGCGAAGGTTTCCGGCAAGAGTGAATTCAATGCGCTCCCTGGGCGAGGGACCGCTTGACATACGTATCTGTTCTAGGCAGCGTCCGTGCTCGAGAGCTTCCCGCGTGACAGTATGGGGGCCGGCATGGTGCCTTGACTCTGGGCAAATGGTACCATCGGCTGGTTGGTTGGTAGCGTGCCTGTGGGAGGGGCGCGGTGGAGCTGGCCAGAAGGGCGTCCTCCGTATCCGGGGCATCCTGAGGAGCGATTGGCAGTGTAACCCGCGCCATGGGCGATTACATCAACATGTCGGGTTGGTACCTTGTGCTGTGCGGACCAGCCTGTGCTCCCTCCTGTAGGCGTGCCTCCCAGGCCCCCCTAGCTGCGCCCCCCTGTCCCTCAAGGCAATCGACCGCCCAGAGAGCTCTAGCGCGATGGGGCAGGAGACCCAGGCCCAGATACGTCTTCCTCCACACCTGCAGCGTGCAGCTCACTACATCCACCGTGCGCAGACCGACCGAAAGGCAACTCTACCATCCATTATCGCTCCCAGCAGCTCTGTCGTAACCTCTTTCCTTCTTCACCACCCTCCATCTACCCCATCTCCAACCATCGATATTTGTCTTCATATCTCTTGTCGGCATCGGTCTGGGGATTTCCCCCATCATTTGCGCATCGTACAGTACAGAGGAGGCGGTAGCATTCAATTGATCCCGCCTTTTCCTTCTTATCGCCGCAGTACTGATAACCATTCACCGTCTCGTCACCGTCACCGCTGTGAGTTGCACCCCCATGCGAGGTTGATGCCTTCTCCCACCACGTGCTGCACACCGTGTTTGGAAGATTAGAACAGCCTGTTCAAAACCCTAAACAAACTTTGCCGTCCATGAACAATATCTAACATCATTTCCCCTCGTCCCATAGAGCTCTGTATTGATTTCCCCATCATGGCGTCCTCGGCTACCTCCCTCGATACCATGATCACCGTCAAGGTGCATTATGACGGTATCACTCGCCGGGCCAAGATGCCTCTGCGAGATACCGCACCCAAATCCCTCGAAGATCGGGTAAGTTATCCTCTCCAGCTGGCCCAGACCCTCCCGCATGACCCGGGATGCTGCGGTCTGGCTACCTGAGTCGGCTTCGTGATGGCGGTCAGCTTATCGAGATACATCCAGATTCGAGTCTTCCTGCATGTTCCCGCCGAGCAGAAGATCACGATCGAACGATACTCCGATTCCGCCGCTTCCTTTGTCACCCTCGATTCCACCAACGCCAGCGTTTACAAGCAGCTGTACAGGGCTGCTAAGGCCAAGTCCAAGCTCAAGCTGCGAGTGACCCGCGTCGTCGACGAGAGCAGCGTCGAACCCAAGCCCGTCACCGTCGAAGACTCCCCTGAGGAATCGTCCACCCCAAGTGTCGAAACCGAGACCAGCGCCCCGGTTGCTCTGGATAGCAACTTCCTCAGCTCACAAGTACGTGATTTGTCATTCATATGGACCAGATTATTACAGATTCACGAAGATCTGGTTCTGTCCATGGGAACGGAGACTAATCTGTATTCTTTATAGGAGACCCTCACCGCTGCGAGAGTGCCTGCCCCCAAGCCGGTTGTTGAGGAGACACAGCAAGTCTGGAAGGCCTATCTCCCAGAGATTACACCTATCGAATGTGTCAAGTTCGCCATCTGCTGCAACAGCTGCGACAAGACAACCCCAGATGTTCACTATCACTGCTCGACCTGTGAAGACGGTGACTTCGACCTTTGCCAATCGTGTGTTGACATGGGAATCACCTGCCATGGCAGTGACCACTGGCTCATTAAGCGAACAACCAAGGACGGCCAGATCATCACAAGCACTACTGAGACAATCGCACCAAAGCCGAAGCAGAAGTTGATTGAGGAACCATCGTGGCCAACTATTGAGGCAAAGCTTGCTCTTGCCCGCCTGGAGCAGACCATGTCCAGGTTGAACGTGAGCATGCGAACCTGCAATTCATGTGTGGCAGGTGAGATTTGAACTCCAACCTCATCTTGAGTACCGTAGCATGCTAACTGTCGTGTAGAGCACCCCGAGGCCGAATTCCTTCACTGCCAGGCCTGCGATGATTTCGATCTGTGCCGGGCTTGCTTCAGTGGAGATGCTCATGGACATCACCCAGGCCATGCCTTCCAGCTTGCCGTTGCAGGCACCCCCATGCCTGAGCACATCACCGCCAAGCTGAGCCCTGGCAGGAACCAGCCACACTATGCCCTGTGTGACGGCTGTGACAAGGTCAGTTTGGAATTGGTGTGCTTCACATCTACATGTTGTACTGACTCTGTCATAGTTCATCACTGGTGTCCGTCACAAGTGCCTCGAATGCCCTGATTGGGACTATTGTGAGGAGTGTATGCCTTCCGCTGGCGAGAACCACCCCAAGCACCGCTTCGTGTCCGTCTATGAGCCTCTGCAGCTTTCTGCAGTCTCCGAGGGATTCGAGCAACAGGCTATCCACACTGGCATTTACTGCGATGGCCCTGTCTGTGCTCGCACTTCTGCTTGCACCTCTCACTACATCCGTGGCATTAGATACAAGTGTGCCGTGTGCCATGATGTTGACCTGTGCGAGACTTGCGAGGCGAGCCCCGAGAACAAGCACAACAAGACTCACCCTATGATCAAGTTTAAGACGCCTGTTCGCCATGTCAGTGTTACCACCACTGGAGAGCACTCGGATGGCCACGCTATGCCAGCCATGGGCGACCGCTTGCCGCCAGTCTCTACCCCGTCCATCAATGCGGTTCGCACCGTCGTTGACATGAAGCCAGAGGAGAAGGCTGCACCTGAGTCATCAGAGCCCCGCGATCTCTTGGAATTTGCTGCTGATGAGAAGACTGAGGTCAAGGAGGAGACCGAGGAAGAGAGCCAGGCCTCAAGCCACCACGATCTCCGTGCCGTCTTCGTCCGGGACCACGTCGCCGATGGCACCATTCTCCCTCCTGATCACATTTTTGAGCAGACCTGGATTCTCAGAAATGAGGGTCAGGTATCTTGGCCCGCTGGTTGCTCTGTCAAGTTTGTCAGCGGCGACTACATGGGCCGTGTTGACTCTGCTCACCCTGCTGTTGTTTCTGAACTTATCTCTTGCGCAGAAACTACCATCTGCACTGAGCCACTTGCGCCTGGTGAGGAGCACGCTTTCAGGGTCCTGCTTCGCACACCCACTCGAGTTGGCAAGAGTGTCTCTTACTGGCGTCTGACAACCCCAGACGGCTACAGATTCGGACACCACGTCTGGTGTGCTGTCAATGTCAGAAACACGGATCCTGCCCCTGCTCCAGTTGAGCAAACCCCCGAGGTCAAGGTGGAGGAGTCTCCAGAGCCAACCGTTGAAGTGAAGGCTGAGGAGGAAGAGACCCCAGAAGTGAACTCTAGCCAAATGATCTTCCCCAAGCTCGAGAAGGAGTCCCCAGTCGCTAGTATTCATGAGGATGTCAAGCCCCAACCAGCTGAAGAGAAGCCCTCGGCCGGCATGGACGCCGACGAGGAGGAATGGGATCTCTCGGATGACAACTTTATTACCGATGACGAATACGATATTCTCGATGCACCCGATGAGGAGTTCCTTCAGGAACAGCAGAAAATGATGCAGAAGAAGTAGAAGTGAGAGGTCTTTTCTTTGAACGGATTTGTTTTGCGTCCTGATCATTGGATCGGGCAAGGGACTATGTTAGGGGTTTCGGAACTGCTTTATTTACTCTTATTTTTTATTCCTTTCCTCCCTAAGTTCTCCTCTCAGGTCGTACTCCTTACAGAATCATGTGCTTTTGGGTTTCTATTTTTTCTTTATCCAAGGGAATCCTGTTGCCGCCACTGACATCCTCTCTCTTGCTCTGTTACCTGCGTCTGGCATCCCGGGCAAGGTTCAGCGAGAGAGTGGCATAGGCTCCATGGAACCACACTCACTATCTAACTATCTACGTAGCCAAAATTGGATCCACAAATTGATTAGTTCTGTCGAACAAAACTGAAAAGAAAAAAGTCAGCCAATAAATAGCCGCGCCCTTTATGTGATGGAACACAAAGCGCTGCGCTCTGACTCTGCAATATCACGTTGTAGCTGCATGCAGTCATCAGACCTAACCAAATATAGGACTGGCCACTGCTCTGGCCTCAAAGCCTGGATTCCAAGGCAACCGTGCGCAAGAGTGGGGCAAAGGCTCTATTGGACGGAAGGTACGACTAGCAACTCCCTTGAGCCTATTAAAAAAAATAAAAAGCTGGGCACTGAGACGGGAAGCCTTGTTCCCACCAAAACACACCCTACGCCCAAATTTCGCGTCGGCTTTCTTCTTGACAACGGCCATGCGACGGGCTTTTCTGGTACCCTACCAATCCCCAACCATCGCGGTCTTGTCGCAGCCTTCCTTCTATCTTTGTCGCACTCTCCTTTGTTGACTTTGTCGAGAGTTTTCTTTTCCTTTCTTTCCCTTTCTTTGACTCCATACGCCCGCATCCTAATTCCTTCCTCGAGGTCGACCCGACAAATACTCGATACTCTCCAAACATCTCCATTTCCATCTCTCAACCGTCGGTTGACATCTCTTTGACTCTCCTCATTTTCGCCAAACGTCCTCAAACAAAACATATTTCACAATGGTAACCTTCGCGTTGCCCGGCGACAACGACGCTGGAGACGCGGGAAGTGCCACCCCCAAGTCCCGTCCTGGACTGGCATTTTCGCAGCGTGGCTTCGCAGCCTCTCCATATGGCAGCGTCGGAAAGCGAGCTGGAAGCAGCACGCCCCTTGGAGGGTCCATCCGCAAATCCTTCATAGCTCGCAGCGAGCCTCCAGCAAGCAGTCTGGGCAGGAGCTTCGCTGGACAGCGAAACATTTTCCGGGCATCAGCTATCTCTGATAGCCCCCCGACCGCAAATACCTTCTCCCCCAGCGTGCCTCAGAGCACGATGAAGCGAGTCTTCGCACCCGGTGCGACGCCAGAGCCGTCGCGAACTGCCCGCGAGCTCGGGGCTCAATCAGCCACGCGAGGAGTCGCTGCCCGGGCAAAGGATAAGGACCTTTTCCCCATGCGCATTTCCTCACCCCCTCCCGAGCTTACTGGTGAAGCTTTGGCTCAGAAGGTGCCCAAGGATTGGGACCCGAAAGGGTCCATCTACGCCGACCAGTTCCTGGCGCATCTCGCCCCCGCCGAATTCGACGAAGACCAGCGTCGGCAGTTCTTCTGCATCCTCGATCTCCGTAGACTCAAGTATGCGGCCGATGAGATTTTTGTCAAGAAGGGCTGGAAGCTGAACGTGATGAATTTCGCAAAGGAGTTTGAGAAGAGCCGCAGCATCATTCTGCTCCGATACGGCCTGTACGAGTTCCAAAACGTGAAGCCATCAAAGGAGATCCTCAAGAGGTGGCGTCGGGAGCATGGCCTACCTGACCCAGAGGAGGAGGAGGCCGAGCCTACCCCCACGAAGACTACCTCTAAGAAGAAGAGAAAGGCTACGGATGACGGGGAGGGTCTGTCCACGCCTGCTCTCAAGTCGAAGAAACGCGACCTTGAGACAGATACTCCTGTGGCTCCCTTTGCTGCGGCGACTGCCCCATCTACAACACCGGCCGCTGCACCACCTGCGGCATCCAAGAACAAGAGAAAGGCATCTTTGGGTGAAGAAACACAAGCACCACCTGCCAAGGTGCAAAAGCCTACGTCTGGAGCCAGGTCTATGTTTGAGCAGGCTGCCAATAAGGCGTCGTCGACACCTTCTACGACGCCTGCAAAGCCCAGCTTCTCTTCTGCAAAGCCTGCCACCAATAATCTCATGCGCTCGGTGCTGAAGTCGGAAGCTGCACAGGCCGCCTCGAGCACCAACGGCAATATTTTTGGCTACTTATCGGATAACAGTTCTGCGAAGAACAGTGGAGTTGATGCCGATGCAGAGAGTGAGAGCGACTCGGAAGAGAGCCCAGAGGCTGAGCAGGCAGATGAACGAAGCGCCAAGAGACCTGCTCTCGCAAGCACAGTTGATACGCCCAGCGACGCTGGCACTAGGGAGAGCACACCTGGACGCAGCCTCTTTGATCGTATAACCACGGATGAAGGTGGACAGCCTGTGCGTGCAACCACGCCTCTTGAACCCGCGCCAGCAGCTCTCAAGGACCAAACCTGGAAGCCAGACGCAGCCCCCCTTAAGTTCGCTGCGCCAACATCTACCCCTCAGACGGAGAGTCTTTCTGCTCCTCCATCTGCCGCTCCATCTGTCATTGGTTCGACGTCTTTTAATTTTACCACCTCTAAGGCAACGTCCTCAAGCAGCGAAGCTTCTCCTCTCTTTGCCACTAAACCGTCGTCCGCGTTTGCTTCTAAGCCATCTACAGCTGTTCAAGCGCCTGGCCTCTTCGCCAACAAGCCGTCATCCACTTCAAGCCTTTTCGGCGCTCCCAAGCCAGATGCTGCTGCGGAAAAACCCAAAGAAGCTTTCACCGAAACGGCAAAGAAGGATGCGGAGTCGGACAAAGAGAACGTTCCAAACTCAGACCAAGCACCAGCTGGAACAAAGCCAGCTACCCCCCAGCCAAGTCTTGGTTTTCAATTTGGTCCGAAGCCAGCTGCAGCAGAACCTTCCAAGGAGACGCCGGCTGCGGCCCCATCTCTCTTTGGACCATCTTCTGCTAATACTACCTCAAACTTGTTTGGTGCTCCGAAAGCCCAGACAGCTTCCACCTCTGCGGTTCTGGGCTCTACCACTCTTTTTGGAAAGCCCACGGAAACCAACAAGGAGCCCGAAAAGCCTGCAGCCAGCGAACCTCCCAAGCCCGCGACCCCTTTCTCAGGGTTCTCTACTCCTTCCACTGTCGGCAATAAACCTGCATCCAATCCCTTTGGAGCGGGATCTTCCAGCAGCCCGGGCTTGTTCAAGAACAATGCTTCTACAGCACCAGCTACATCATCCGGCTTCCCCTTTGGGGCTCCTCAAAATGGTGGCGCTCAAGCTAACTCAACGCCCCTGTTCGCCCCCAAGTCGCCCCCTACATCCTTTAACAATTCCATGGTTGAGGGAAGCCCTATGAAGCAGGATGACAAATCCCCAGCAAAGCCAATCTTCTCCAGCCTTGGAAATACAACCACTCCAGCAGCTGCTCCTATTTTCTCTTGGAACGCCCCCAGCTCAGGAACTGCTCCGGCTTCCACTCCAGCTCCTTCAAGCAACATGTTTGGACCTGCGTCCAATCCTCCAGCAGGCAGTGGGAACACGGGTGGCATGAATTTCAACTTTGCCGCCTCGTCAGGCACCATCAACAACCCCTTCAGTTCTGGAGCAGCGGTCACGGCTCCCTCAAGCTTCGAGTTTGGAAAACCTGCCTCGGGCTCGGGCTCGGGTTCAAGTCCTTTCCAGTTTAATGCTAATAATGCATCCCCCGCGCCCATATTCGGCATCAACCAAGGCAACACTAACGGATCGGCACCTAGCTCTGGAGGGACCTTCACTTTCTCGGGAAACAATGCTCAGCCTCAGCAAGGTGCCGGCACGCCATTTGGCAACAACCAGAACATCTTCAACCTGCAACCGCCCACTGGAGGCCCCTCCACTGGGACAAGTAAGTCCCCTTTTCCTGGACGGAAGATTCTCCCGCTAAAGCGTCGGGGTTAGACACTCCCTTCAGTCTTGGAGATGGTTCCAGTCTAGCCACCACACCCGCGCGCGGGACCCCGGAACCTACAGGCAAAGCAGAAACTGCAAAGGAACCGGCCAAGGAACCAACTAAGGCTGCCAACGACGAAGAAGGTGAAAAACACGAGCAAATCAACCTAACGGATGGTGCTGAAGAGGGCGAGGACACACTGCATGAAGTTCGTGCCAAGGTCCTGAAGTTCATCCCTGCTGGCAGTGAAGGAGACGACAAACCCAAGAGCAAGAGTCCTTGGTCTACGCAAGGAGTCGGACCTCTTCGTGTCCTGCAGAACAAGGAGACGAAGCTTGTCCGCCTTCTTTTGCGTGCTGAGCCACGTGGACACGTCGCTTTGAACCGAGCTCTCATGCCCGAAATGAGCTACAAGGCCGACAACAAGTATGTTAAGATCACCACATCGAACGAGAAGGGTGATGGATTGGAGACTTGGATGATCCAGGTCAAAACAAAGGAGCTGGCGATTGAGTTGGCAGAGGCATTGGAGAAGCACAAGAAGGAGAATAAGAAATAATCGAGGAGGCTGGGGAATAAGTAATATGCGTGGTGGGGGGCATGTATGTAAAAAGAGTCTTTTCAGCCAGCGTTCCGCATACCAAAGGGTAAGGCCAGGTAGGTTGTGTTCAGTTTAAGGTTAGCATATCAGGCGCTTCGGGGATTTCATTCTGAGAATTTGATTTTATTCGGATGGTACTGTCACGGCTACGGCCAGCTTGTCTATGAATTAGTTAGTGTATGGTGTTTAGTGTATCAGTCAAAAGTTGCACCAGTTTGAACAATATTGTACGTGATAAAGAGTGTAATCATCTATCCTAGTACTGATCCATGAACCGGCACCTATCTAAGTAACGCCTCAGTTATTCACGACGCAGCAATGGGGATCCTGTTCTTCTGCCTTCAAATATGCTAGACATCATCATCCATTTAGGTCAGGACACTAGGTGGCAATCATACAAGATGATGAGTGTTTACTACATCGCAGACTGTAGGCGTATAAAAAAGCCATTTCCTTTATCAAGAGCAAGGCAGCTCTTTATACATGCCAAACCGCCTTCATAGAGTTGAAACATAGTGCTAAGAGGTGGGCAATGCGAATACACGACGAAGACTCTTGCTCTTCCACAGGCTCAATATTGATAGCAACACTCGGGAAAGGGACTATAAAGTCGAGGCTGTTCAGAGATTCAGCCCGCGGTTTATAGTGTATGCACAAAACTCTCTCAATGCTTGCCATGTGTAACCAGAGTGCATGTTTCGCTGAGTGGTGGAGGCTCTTAACGCGGGGTGATTTATTAGTGGGGTATAGCACTATCTCACGCGTCGCGTTGCTCTCATCAGCCGTATAGCTCCTTCCTTGACCACACCTCCAAGAACAACACAAATTTACATCAACCTGCAATGATACTATCCCAACTAGAATGCCTCGGTATGCTTCGGAATATATATGCAAACCCCAGTTAAGCAGCCTGCTAACAATTTCGTCCAGAGAGATAATCACAATCCAGGCTGGGCAGTGCGGCAACAGCAGTTAGTCCCCCTTCCGTCCATCCTACAGCATTGCCGACTATCTTCCCTCGAGCGACACCCCGCAGTCGCGATCCAATCTACCTCGCGGAATTTGTGGTAGCGATCTAAATCACTGACAGGCGACTAGTTGGCAGCCAGTTCTGGCAGCAGCTTTGCCAAGAGCACGGAATCAGCCAGGACGGAAATCTCGAGGACTTTGCGACCGAGGGCGGAGACCGAAAAGATGTATTCTACTATCAGAGCGACGATACTCGGTACATTCCGCGAGCGATTCTAGTCGACCTAGAGCCAAGGGTAAGCTGCCCATGGTAGATATTTCCGTCGAAGGCGACGCCTAAACATGTGATTGGAATATAGGTCCTCAACAGCATTCAAACAGGTCCCTACAGAAACATTTACAACCCAGAAAACTTCTACGTCGGGAAGGATGGAATGGGGGCCGCCAACAACTGGGGAGACGGTTACCAAACCGGAGAGTCGGTCTGTGAGGACATCATGGAGATGATTGATCGCGAGGCCGACGGCAGTGATTCTCTCGAGGTAGGCCCTTGCCCTGCGTCGCCCTTGGTGTTTGATTGTCGCCTAACGACGGGTGTTCCAGGGATTTATGATGCTACACTCCATTGCCGGAGGTACTGGTTCTGGACTCGGATCTTTTCTCCTCGAGAGATTGAATGATAGGTTCCCGAAGAAAATCATCCAAACCTACTCTGTCTTTCCAGACACTACCAACGCCGGCGATGTCGTTGTGCACCCTTACAACAGCATCCTATCTATGAGGAGGCTAACACAGAATGCCGACTCTGTGGTGGTTTTGGATAATGCAGCTCTGTCCCACATTGCAGCCGACAGACTCCACGTCCAAGAGCCTTCATGGCAGCAGACAAACCAGTTGGTGGGTTGGATCATTTGCTTGCCTTAGTATGGAAAAAAGTAGCGCATTACTGATTGACTTAGGTTGCCACTGTAATGTCTGCAAGCACCACAACTCTGCGATATCCTGGATACATGCACAATGATCTCGTGAGCATTCTTGCTTCCTTGATCCCTACCCCGAGATGCCACTTCCTCATGACGGCCTACACCCCCTTCACGGGAGACCAGGTTGAGCAGGCCAAGACGGTGCGCAAAACGACTGTTCTGGATGTTATGCGTCGTCTTTTGCAACCCAAGAACCGCATGGTCTCCACCATACCTGGCAAGAAGAGCTGCTACATCTCGATCCTCAACGTCATCCAGGGCGAGGTGGACCCGACGGACGTGCACAAGAGTCTGCTGCGCATCCGTGAGCGACGGCTGGCCACGTTCATCCCGTGGGGCCCAGCAAGTATACAGGTTGCCCTGACGAAGCGGAGCCCGTACATCCCCATGAGCCATCGTGTGAGCGGTCTCATGCTGGCCAATCACACGAGTATAGCTACGGTTGGTTCTGTCCCTTTCTCGCTGGTGTGGTGGTGTGGTTTAGTAAACTAACATGCGGACTACTAGCTATTCAAGCGTATTGTCAAACAGTACGACGGCATGCGGAAGCGAAATGCATTCATAGAAGGATACAAGAAGACGGCACCTTTCTCAGAGAACCTCGACCAGTTCGACGAAGCGAGACAGGTAGTTATGGATCTAATTGCCGAGTATGAAGCTGCTGAGGACGCCGACTATCTGAACCCTGACACGGGAGACAAGGCCACCTCGGCGGAGACAGATAGGCGAGTGGGCTGAGCAGAGTACCTGCTTGTTCTTATGATGTCAAAATGGACGAATAGCTATGAAATTGTGGGCGCGTGCATTTGATTCTGTGGAGGCTTGGGAAAGATCAGCCTCTATCCAGGATGGCGTTCAGGGGCAGCATCTTATTTATATATGCGAAAAGCAAAATGACATATGAATTGATACCCGGCTGTCCGATTACTCAGTGGCGGTCTGGCAGGTACAATGACAAGGGGGTGGAAGACCGTAGAAGCATATTCTGAGATATTCTATTTTTTTTTGACTTTCAGGGAACCCCGTCAAGTGAGTAATAGAATGGTGATTCCGTGGAGCAGAGTCGGAACTTTAGCTCCTGGACCCAGAGGTCCCACGGTAGAGTTCCAGTTGATCTTTTCTCGACATAGGTCTCTGACGTCAATGACCATCGTGATCGTGTGGCTAGGAACCATCTAGAAGTTGTTCAATAAGTATAATAGAGGCATTGGAACACCTGAATGGGACCAACTTTATCAACTCATTGCTATAAACTATTTACAATACCGATCCTGAATCCCGAATCTCGTATACATACACCGAGAAAATCTTAGTACTTGTTAGCCCGCCTCAAAAGTCCACCAATTCAACGTAAGTGCAAACTAACAGCACTCAAATGCACTAAAGAGCCAATTGAGACGTTCCGTCCTGTCAATTTCGTCATCTGATGTATCATGTTCATTCGACTGACAAGGCATCTCGCAGGCAAACCCAAAATGACCCAGTCCAAGGACCAGAAGATCGCAGAGGCTCAGGCCAACCTCCCACTGCCCGAGCAGCCTGCAACCGCATCTGACTGGCAATCTGCCGATGCCCGCACCGTCAACGTCGGATCTGGCCGCACCGAGGCCAACATTGGCACCAGTGACGCGAGCAATGCTGGTCTGCGGGAACCTGCCTCCAAGGACGCGCAGGATCTGAGCAATGTCGGACGTCAAGCTGTGGAAGGCTTGTCAGGACCGCCCAAGGATGCAGCATCGCGGAAGTAAGACATGATATGGTTATAGATGATCACGGATTGTTAGTTAATGGATAGATAATCAATCACCTCAAAAATGTATACTTTACCACCGCCATGACTGAAAAAATTTCAAGATACTGTCTGGCAAACTCACACCTCATGTTGCGGTCTTACAATAAACAACCCAGTCGTCAATGAGATTTAAATTTTCGTTCATGCCGTTATCGTGATTGAGGCTCTATAAATCCTTTTTCCTTTTTTCTTTTCCCTTTTGCCATCAGGTTCATAGGACCTGATCCCTCAATGGGGGCCGTTCAAAACCAAATCATGAGATCCGAGACTACCATACCATGGCTTTCTCAACGTGTCGTAACTACATGTCCAAGTTTTCGTTTTTCTTTTCAATCCCCCATTTCCATTATGCCTGCAGCGCCTTCTCAGCCATAGCCTTGGCACCCTCAAACGTCTTGTTTCCGCCAATGAAGCCGGCAGCGTGGACGAACACACCGCCGGGAACGGACGTGATGCCGTCGAGCTCCTGGTCGCGGAACCCCCGCCACGCCTCGGGCAGGGGCTTGCGGCTGACGAACGAGTCCTTGCTCTCGGGCACGCACTGGATCCTCCACTTCGCATCCGCGGCGGCGCTCTCGGGGTACAGGACGTAGAGCACCGAGGCTTTGCCGCCCTCGAGGGTGTAGAGGTGGTCCTTCCAGGGGCACGACGTGCCCTGGAAGACGAGGACGCGGCCCTCCGGGTCGTGCTCGGCGCGGGCGTCAAAGGCCTTCTGGACGACGGCGCGGGCGGGCAGCCAGGCGCGGGAGTAGTAGTCGAGGTCGCGCTCAAACTCCTCGCCGATGCGGGCGCTGGCGGCGAGGAAGCGCTCGTCCTCGGCGGCCTGGGCCTCGGCGGGGTCCGAGGGGGCAGGGTCGTTCCAGTTGGGGTTGAAGCGGCCGACCATGGCGCCGAGGGTGAACCCCCCCTCGGAGTAGCGCTTGTCGATTCCCGCGGCGGAGATGGCGGCCGGGTCGTAGACGGAGATGCCGTTGTCGTGGGCGTCGAGGGCCTCGACGAAGCTGTCGTAGAGCTTGCTGTGGAGGAGGCCGACCTCGGTGTGCGAGGACTCCTGGTCGGCGGGGACGCCGAGCTTCTGGGCGATGATGGAGCGGCCAAAGTGCAGGAAGACGAGGCCGGCGCTGGAGAGCTTGGTGGCCTTGCCGGGGAAGGTGGTGGTGAAGCCGCGCTGGTGGTGGTCGAAGCGGTTGCGGGCGGCGTCGTACTCGCCGCCTACGTCGACGACGGTGTGGCAGGTCTCGAGGATCTTGGGATCGCGGGTGCGGACCAGAGAGGCGTCCTTGTAGGTTGGGAGCATGCGCAGCATGTGGACGGCGAGGGCCTCATCGGCGTGGAAGTGGCCGCTGTGGGTGCCGATGAGGGGCGCGCCCGACGTCTTGATTCTCTTTGCTGCGGATTCTGTCATGGTTGCGAGTATCCGTCTGAGCATCGATCAGTCGGTTTGTGTAGGAATGAGTTGTTGCAAGGGAGTTGGGCAACGCCTAGCAGTTGGCTAAAGATTTGGTTTGTCTGCAGCTTGTCGAAGTAAGGAAAAAATATCGGGCCAATCAAGAGGGGCGGATTTGTCTTGCCCCAATTCCAAACATCAGCCAAGATGTTTCCATAGATCAAGCAGAAAGCTTTGTATTGCATAAATATTAGGACTCAAATTAGCATGCAGTTTTAATTATTCGACTTGAACTCTTTTTTTGGTCAAAATCTACTATTTTTGGCCCATACACGTGCCCCTCTTACCCCCTTCGCACAGTGAGCCTGCTCTTACACAGAACAGCCCACAAGGTTATCGATTCCAGCTTGATACTTTATGCTTACTGGGTGTTCTCTAAATCTCATTGCTCAGTCTTCGGATCACTGTCGCCCCATTGGTGGTTACAGGGTTGTACATCGACGAGCTCATTTAATCTAGGTATACTTATTGTTGCTGATAGAAATGGGTTGCCTATATTCTGTGTAATTATGTTTGACTTCATTGCTGCTTTAATTTGTTGGAATAAAGAAGAATAGTGGCTTTGGGTTCAATGGTTTTCATATCACCTACTTGCTCCTGCGATTGTGCCAAATCCCAAGTGTATAACGGTTTGTTGATGACTACTCAATGGAACTTCATACGCATTTTAGACACCTCAGTGAGGGATCTGCAACTTGACTTTCCTATAAGCTACAGAGCTACGAGGAGAAGCACAAAGAAAACTGTTCGATTGAGCTATGGTAGCAAAGATAATACGCAGTACATCATGTGCCATTGATTCAGACTATTGGCACTCGCAAAGCATCCGACGCAAGAATCCTCAAACATGCGATTTGCATAAATTCATACCTTGTTACCATCTCCGGTCTTCATTTTGGTATCCCAGAGATGAGACCATCCACCACATGGTTCAATGTGGCCCTTTGATAGCACCCGGACGACCGTCGAATCAGTCGTTGGAGATAGTATAGGAAACCGAGCAAAGCGAGGACGTGTCCCATTGTTTGTTCCATAAACGCCAGCATAGACAGCCCTCAAAGTAGATCCGACAAAAGAAAACAGAAGAGTAAAGTTAGGTTATTGTCTTTGAACATTCCCAACTCCCTCGTTACATTGAAATCAACCTTTCGTACAAGCGCTTTACCCCGCCATTCTGGTTATCGATTGGAGGAACCAATCGGTAGATTAAACAAATGAAAAGTAGAAGAAGCGAAAAGAGCAAAAACTAGTGACAGTATCTGCCATTACCTATCCCCGGATAGGAATGCCGCTCTCAGCTGGTTTTGGCTTCTCCTCATTTTGGTTGGTTTCGTCGGTCTCGTCGGCGTTGGTCTGGTGGTTGAGGAAGCTGCTTTCCTTGATAGGGCTGCCGGCCTGGATACCGGGGATGGAGCCATGGTGGGCGTGCTTGGGGATAGAGCCACCGTTGGCGCTGGCTCCATTGGCAATAGTGGTGGAGGTATTGGAGTTGTTGATGGGGGAAGAGAGGTGGGGGATGTTCTCGGGAACGGGGTGCTGGGAGCCGACGGCTCCAGCGTCTACACCGTCGCCCTTTCCGGCCTTGGACATGGCATAGTCACCGGAATCGAAGTATTTGCGGTCTTTGAGATGTTTGGCGAAGTGATCGGAGCGGGAGGGGAGCTTGCCATAGAGGCGGAACAGTCGTTGCTCCTCGGGGGAGAGGTTCTGAGAAAGTCACGTTAGCACACTGCCACATATCTAACAAGAACTTTAATCCTGGACAGAGATGAGTGCGAGAGTATCACTCCAGAGTACTAGGAAGCCAGAAAGCTCGAATCACATCATGGTGGTCGAATTCGCTCGAGGGAATGTTGAGAGGAGAGTGGGGTAGGACGGTAACAATCGCCCTCCGGGTATGGAAAGCAGGAGCATATGAAGGATATTTATTACCTTGACATCGACCTTGTTCTTCTGGTGAGGATTCATTTTGGCGATTGTAACGGTCGCTAGGATAAACGGTCGGTCGATGGGGAGCTGGTAGTCGAAGCAGGAACAGGGTCGCTTGAGTGAGAAAGAGGCCGAGGCGAGGTTAGTTTATAGTCCCACCAAGCGAGGTGGTAAATGGGGAGCTGGAAGGTTGGTAGGGAGAAAAAAAAATAAGAGGAACGCAGGTGGGGTCCAAAGAACTACGCCCAGAAGGTCCGTGCCTGTGCAGTAGATGCAGGGCAGGTGGTTACTATGGAATGGATATGTCAAGTGGTTTATCGTCCGTGAAGTGCCTGGCGAGATGCTTAGCTGGGGCGGGAGGAGAGGGGAAGGTTTGGCGTAGGCTGCCACAGTACCTCTGGGAGCAGCGTGCATGGTAACCCCACTAGTGGAGTGACCAGGTGAGCGCAGACCACTGCCAGTTTCCACTAGGAGAGTACCTGTCGGACCACCACGTCACAGGCCAGAGAGCAAGTACCACTATAACTGCTGATTAGCCCGCAAGGGTATGCGGCAGGTATCTTCCAGAAATGAGGTCACAAGCCAGGTACTGGCCATTGACTCATTCTTGTCTGGAGAAATGCCCAATGGGCATCAACCATGGGGCTTTCCATGCCAGCAATTCAGTCGATTCCCGGCCCGAAATCATGGAAGGGGCAGCAACGGGGTTTCACTGACAGCAAGGCCTACTACCACTAGCCAGCTAAGCCTTTTGGAGAACCGACTTCTCCAAGACTACCTTAGTTGTCGCACATACACACAATCACTCCATCCGCCTTCCATTCCATTGGATCTCGAGCTGAGGGTGATATGCACTAGTAGCGTGCAATAGCTAAGCGGCCGGGTACGTGCGCGAGGTAGAGATCCCCCATTGATGCCCGAAGGTTTAGAACAGCTTGAGCGCCTTGTCCTTCAACCCTCGCACCCTCCCCTGCTCGCTCCAAGTGCATGAACTGTCCGTGATCCTCAGGCCTATGACTCTTACTTGTCTTATGCCAACTTTTATTACTTGCTTACTTGTTTACTCGTTTATTTCTGGATGTTTTCATATCCTCCTTTCATGCCAATGTTGCCAGCTGGCTGCCGTACACAGCAACGGCAAGGCGCTCTTTGTTGGCCCTTTGCTTCAGCCCACTCTGGACCGTCACGAGGCCTAATGCCACTCCCGGCGGGGATCTGATTAACGCCGTCCTCGGCGGTTGGTCGAACCATTCCAAACCAACTCGTAAGTAACTGGCAGAGAATGCGGGCCTTGTGATTGATTGAGCCATGATCCGTCGTAATACGTCTTTCCGAAAGAGCATGTTCATATGACTTGGAAAAAATTCCCAGGAAGTGCGCTGCCTCTGGGGTATCAGCCTTGCGCCGACTTCCATCAACGCTCAACAGTGATTAATAATTATAACCCAGCCAGTCTGTCGCACGTGGTGCGAAGTCTAATCAATTGAGTTCACTCGACAACAAGGGATTTCTTTCCTGGCCTGACATATGTTTCATGAGCTCGCCAGTGATGCTTCACAGATTCAAGCAGCGCGATATCGCACTCATGCAATCCTTTGAGTGAAGAAGGTTGTGTCTCTCCACTGAGACCACATCGTCATTTCAATTTGTTGGCCAGACGCATACTTTGGGAAATCCATAGGCGTCGCGGTATGGCTATTGGCTATTTTCCACTTGGATCGAGGTGGTCGCCGAAGGTCTGTTATTGACCATGGAAATAACTGCATTTATACTCTCTACTCAAAATTTAACAAAAAATACTAGAGAGAGTAAGCAATCACATACTGCGAACAACTTGGGCCGGAAATGAAAGCAACGTGCCAAGGCGTGTTAATCACTTCTCAGATGCTGTTGGTTGCAAGCACCCGTAGATCTCACAGGGCGGCAGGCAAGTGCGAGCATCACCATTTTTCCTTTCAGTCTTGCAGTAAACCGTCAATTCTGTAATTCGCAGTACTCTTCTTGCGTGCTCAATTTTCAGCTGCGACTCTTTCATATCAGAAATTAAACTGCGCAGAGTGCAGTTTTTGCCCAGGTCATCATTTTTCGCTTGGGCAGCTATGGGTATTTGATCTGCAATGACAATGCAGCCGCACAATCCTGCCACATCCTGCTGGCCGCAGAGCCGAATCAACATCACAAGCTTGTTGAAGGACGAACTGAAATGAGACAGATATTCGGCTCCTGTGATGTCAGTACAAACTTCGCGTCATCGACGACTGGTTTCCAGGATAGGTGATAGATCCAGGAGCCGGGCTTCAGGAACAGGCAGAAACGCTTAGGCATATGATCAATCGTATTACATGCTTCTTGGAAGACACGCCCTGGAGTACGCAAAGCATATTGGTGTACAGTTTCACAACCTCGGACGGGGGTAATGCGGCTCAATGAAGTTGATATCACACACCATGAGCGCAGAGCAGGGACTGTTCTCTCAAGATTAGGCGGTGGACAGACAGGCGGTGAATAACCTTATTCAACCCAATATCTTCTTACAGATCGTCACAGATGAAATGATGACAGCAACGATACCGAGTAAGAGAAGAAGTAGAGCCGGTGATTTGAGCGCTGAAGTGGGCTCCGGCTGATGTTGGACGGACCGGTCCAGCTGATCAAGGGGGGGGGCCGCTGGAGAGTCGGCGCAAAGCCACCGTAGCTGACTTCTTAGCGGGAAGACCCCCCTAAGCTCATCAACCTGCTACAGCGCCTAACGGTCCTTAACCTTGTCCCAACCCCACTAATCCATTGATTACATGCGCCTCCAACGGCCCATCAACCTTGCCCCGTCTCACCACTCGCCACCCATCCAAGGTCTCTACCTCGATATATCGATTCAGCCTCATCAGCCGCCAGCAAGGCCGCATCCCCTCCCCATCCTCACCATCCTGCGTCTTCCAGATCCGATTGGCAGACGCCCACACCAGGTTCCCTCCGCCTTTATCCCGGCTCCTTTGCGGCTCCTAGCGCCCGATCCCCTTGCTCTTCCCCATACCTATCTCTCTCCTATCGGTATACCCAGAACTACGGGAAGGCTTCACACACACGCACACACCTGAACTCATCCCTGTCCAATCAATCACATCTCACTTTCTCTCTTTCCTTCACCATGGCCGACGACAGCGGGAACAGCTCACCCCCCGCCTTCAACTACGTCCTGAGCTTCATCCTTGTCGGCCTGTGCTGGGGTTTCACGACGCCCTTCATCCGCCGGGCTGCCCGCACGCACAAGCCCCCGCCGCACCCGATCCTCGACTCCCCAGCCGTCAAGGCCAGCTGGCTCAGGTCCAGGCTCTACGGCGCCCTCTTCGGCGTCCTCGACCTCCTGCGTAACCCCAGATATGCCACCCCGCTGCTGCTCAACGTCACCGGCAGCGTCTGGTTCTTCCTCCTCATTGGTCAAGCTGGTATGTTGTTTCCATTCCCCCCCCCCCCCCGCCCTCCTTCTTGCAGGACTCTTTGCCACATGGCTAGTATCGTAACATCGGGGAGCTTACTTACATGCGTGTCCGGGGTTGTAGAGCTGAGCTTGACCGTCCCCATCGTCAATACTCTGGCATTCCTCTTCACCGTCATCGGCGAGTGGCTTGTCGAGGGCAAGGTGATCAGCAAAGGTCAGTATCCGGGAACTCCACCTTTCCCCCCGGTATCCGAAACAGAAATTGGGGACATGTAACTGATAGTATACAGAAATCGCAATTGGCATGATCCTTTCTCTTACTGGAATTGGCCTGTGTGTTCAGAGCAAGCGGTGATTTGTGGAAATCGGATAGTGTTACCAATCTAAACTAGACTGTCTATATGGTCAACCTCCCACATATCCCTTTCATGATCTATCGTTGTGTTTTTTTTAGCGTTGTACCCAAAGTATATGCCAGCTATAGAGTCCGTTCATAAATGCATTTCTGTCTGAGCTTCGTTGACCCAATCCAAAATTATCATGTCAATTCATTTGCTTGCTAACAACCACAGATGAATTCCCTTCGGCCTAAAGAACCCGCCCAGGCCAAGTAGGAAACCCCGAAATGAAAAGGAAAAAAATAGGTATCTATGGCAGGCCAAAACAAATCATCCCAAAGCAAGCCGTCTATGAATACTTTTCCAAAACAAGAAAAAAAAAAGATCCCAATTTTCTCCGTCGCTCCCTTTCCGTCTCTTTCTACTCTCCAGCGCAAAGATAAGAGCCTGCTCTCCATCGAAAGAGAGAAGAAATTGATCGGACGTGCATATGATTCCCATGCTCCCTAACATGCAAACAACCCTAAAATCACCAAAACAAGAATGAATGTCGACTGTTGCCCAACTTCACTATCCCAAAATCCTTGTCCTCGAAGGTCGCATTCGCATGCTCGTTGGCTTGAATGTCGTCGTTCATAAGAAACCGAAAACAAAGTTGTTGTTACAAGTCACCAAGTTCCCTGAGGAGTGGTGTAAGAAGGAGTTCCTTCCCGTTTCTGTCCTGACCCTTATCGTCGGGCGCGCAGCCAGCGCAGGACAGCTCTCAAGCTTGGGTCCTCTGCCGTCCAGCGACCGAGGCCCATGTCAGAAGCCTGCAAGTCCGAGTAAACAGCTTCGTCTGTGATGCTCGCAAGTTCCTAATCCCCGCAAACGTTAGAGAACCTCATCCACGCTTCTTGAATTCTGTTCTACCCTCCTGGCCTCCCCTCTCCCACACAGACTTTTGTCCTTTTTTCGAAGAGGGTTTGGAGCACGAGACACAGTGATTATTTTGCACTTACTTGTCGGAACTGGCTATCGCAAGCCTGGAGGTGTTTGCGGTTCTTGGACCCTGGTCGTCCTCCCTGCAGGATGTAGTCTCGTCGTTCTATCCATCTCTGCGCTGCCGCCTGCCGGAGGTAGATCTTCTGCCCCTCGTGGCGCCTAGCATAAGCATCGAGGTAAACCCTGCAGCCAAGAAAGAGTTTCAGTCAGTTGGTCATCTTGACATTGACAACGTTTGCACCGAATTTTCGCTGCCCTGCGGAAGGAAAAAATGGCCAAGTGCGGGTGGGAAATAGCGTACTGCTTGAGTTCGGCCCTCCTTTGCTCCTCCTCGCCGCCGGAGGCATTGGGGACGCTCGTGTCTGCGGCGCATTCGAGGATGTGCTGACCGTCGATGGCGCACTGCCTGAGCGCTGCCCAACCTTCAGTGTAGTGGTCTTCGGAGTTGATCGGTGAGGTCGGTGCCGCAGCAATGTAATATTGAAGGGTTCGGAAATCGTCCAGGATCTCTGCAACTCTTGCCGTGCGGTATTCGTTCACTTTAAAGGAGAATAAGGAGGCTGCAATCAGTCACGGCACTTTCGGTGTGGGCACTTTGGGGAGGGGTGTGCAAGATGAACTGCCGAGAGGGTTCGCCGCTTGCCACTTGTGGAGAGATAGCACTTACAACCGTCCATTGTTAAGAGCTTTTGAGTTAATAGATGAGAGATAGGGCTGGCGGTATTCAAACCCAGTAGGAAAAAATTGCGTGTAAAGGCAAGAAGAGGTGATGGAGTTGGTTGATAGAGCGAGACGTCTGGGTTGATCAGGATTGGACGGTGGAAGAGGGGAGAAGGTGACTGAAAAGGTGCCTAAAGCAGGTCAAGTAGGCTGTTGATGTGGTGGATGTGGTAACAGATAGCGGTCGTCGACGCAAAACAGTCGTGGATGATGGTGAGTGCGGTGATGCCCGTCGAAGCAAAGCAATGGGCAATTGGAGATTCCCAGAGCATCCTTTTGTACATCACAACAATCTCCTTCCTTCATGTAAGGGGAGGGGGGTCGCATCTTGTGGTTCTGGCCCTGCGGTGCCTTTCCAGCAAGGAGCCAGCAGAGACAAGCGATCCCGGGCCCAAGATCACAACTACTGCTCTTCGTCATCCACCTTGCTGCGGATGTCTATGAAGACGTCCCGGGGGCATTTCAGCGTGAAATGCAATGCTGACTCCTTATACGGCGAGCGACCCGGAACATCAGCTGCCTCGGGGTCAAAGGCAGGAGCCAACGAGAGCCTCTATCGTCGTCTCCACCTGGAATAAGGTCGTGTAGTGGCTCCTTCCCGTATACTTACCACTACTGCCGGTGTGCTGCAACCAGTTACACACAGAAAGGCCTGCCAAGCAAAGCCCCCCCGGGGGGGGAAGAGGGTGGGGACAGGCATCTTTCTAGACGTTTGACCATTTGAATTCACTGCGTCGGACATTAAGCCCTAACCTAACATACATCTAGCAATGCCTTACGCAGGTACATCCACATCCATGCGATAGGCTGGGAGGGGGCTGCTCACCACCGAGGTGTCCAGTAGTCTGGGAAGGATGATCAGGTTACACTGGCCCTGCCCCAATAGTCCGCACTGGGCGTACCTGCCTCTGCTGCAGCAAGCTCCGAAGGAGGGCAGGAAGGGGGGACGGGGAGAAAAACCACCACAAACGCCATGCCATGCCCACCGTTCATTCCAGCTGTCTATGGTCTAGCAGGCTGTCCAACCAAAACTCGCCACCAGCCCTACTAGGCCACAAGCCCTACCGTCATCCACCGGCCGCTAGATAAAACGCAGCCCATCAGGACGAGAGGGAGCGGGCAGCAGAAAAGTCAAGCAACCGCTCATTCTCCGGGCCACACATGTGAGGCTGGGGAGGCTGCCGTTCAGCTATTTCGAGGCCGGCTGTCTTTTACCCGTAAGGGCAATGTGTGGATCTTAGCGCCATCTTTGCCATGCAAGGACCGTCCCATCGGGGCCAATGAGCTGGCCAGCTGCCCACGGCCCCATCCAGATCAAAACGGGCAGCACAGCTGAATCGATTCGTCCTCCAGAGCGTCTTGCCCATGCCATTGGCTGCGTGTCAAACGAACGGCTTTTATTGAGGCGGGCCCGCATCGACACCGCACCACCCGGAGTTTATTGAACACTGGGCCCGGCTCCTTCGCTAGCGACTATCTGGTCCATGTGTAGGTATTAGTGCAGTGGGCACCTGGAGGAGTCTCTGGGTGAAGGGGATTTGGCACAGCATGATGTGATCTTCCTCGACGCCATCTCCACCCCGGCAGGCCTCTCGAGCCCTCGCAAGCCCTCTCAAAGCCTCTCAACAGATTCAGAATGCCCACTCGCCCCGGCTAGTAGTCAAGCCACTCCCCCCTGCGTCGTCACTCACTCACTCTCTCGGCCGACGCCGTAGCCACAGTGTCATAGTTGCAACCCACACCTGCTTTTCAGCCCAATACCTGCCTGCCTCAATACAAACCATACCAAGCCGGTGCCCCCGCTTGACGCACATCAACATCGTGGAAAAGCCACTGGAAACACCGGTGCCTGCAAAGGCATGTCTCCATATTAATCACATTGTGCTTGATTCTACGCTAGCTATCCAGGCACGCGGATTGGCCTCCCATCAAAAGAAACGGACGTCGTATCACTTCTACGTTATTTCCCTTCCCCATTCCCCCCATTTGCGTACGTCAATGGTTTCCCACGAGTGTCCCACCAGCTCTATATTTAATATTACTGCCATTAAGGGGACAATGGCATGGAAAAAAGACAATTTAGAGTATGGGTCGGTTAGTCGGGCCTGGGTTGATCTTCGATTTGAACCAGACAGCAACCCAACGTTACACTTCAAGGGGGCCTCCCCGGTAGGAGAGGAACCAATCCCCCCAAGACAGACCACATTGGGCATGTCGTTACGGATTCGGCTGAGATCTCTCATCCCCCCCCTGACTTGATTGGACCCAAACCCCATTCGCAGCGGTCATCAGTCATGTCGGATTCCCCATTGGGAACCCAAGATTGACGATATCGATCGCCCGAATTACTTTTTCTGACTGCGCCGCTGTAATTCTCAGCGTTGCATTTAGCGGAGACCTCCAGGCGACACTGGGCCGGCTGATACCATGCCACTGTAGCATTCGGGAGCCACGGTTTACCAGGGTCGCGCATCATGGTTCATCGACATCATCACAACATAACTTTAAGAAGGCTGCCTGGCCTGTGTCAGCCGCAAACCCAGCTGATTACAGGGCCATCTCAGCGCCCTCGTGGCATTGGATCTCCCAGGCAAGGTGCATATACGACCCACCTTGGACTACATCCATCTGCCAGGCTCAACAAACCCTTTCCCTGGACTAGGGGAGCTGTCAATCCCGACCGTGGAGCCTGCCTCGTCACCAGCATTGTGGCTTTACCGGGCCCTGTGGGTTGATTGGGCATCGTGCCAAGTGCATCGGAGATCTCCAAAGCCCATGCATTGCAATAATTGGTATTGATTGTCTGATTTGTAATAAGATAAGACACGGGAGCGGGAAGCCCACTGCCATTCACGCCCACGTCCAGCTGGCAACTTGGTCGCACAAGCCCTCTATGTCTCTCAACAAGGGTAAGAGAGTGTGGGTAGATGGATGGAGTGTCTATAGTTATGGTGCCTGTGTGAGAGTGTGTATGCCCCCCCGCGAATATGTACGTCCGTATACGTCAGGGTTCATCCATGAATATCATCGAGTCAATTACCATTCATTCGCCAGTATCAAGCGGCCGCTCTGTTTAATCCTTCTCTGCGATCGCTTGTAACCTCTCGTCGATCTCCTCCTCGGTCAATTTGCGGAATCCTGGTTCAGTTCCCTCCTTTCCGTCAGCCCGGGGACCACCCACAATGCCAATCTCAATCTCGCCCTTCTTGAAGTCCATGCTCAGAACCGTGCTGAGGGTCGTGATTGCCAGCTCGACAACCTCCTCCCAGTCACCCTCAGCATGGTCCTTGTTTCGGAGTTTCTTTTCCAAGTGATTCAAAGCCTCCTGCTGCTTAGGACCGGCCGCGGTGCCCTTGTATCCAATGAAGTATCCAGCCGGGTCGCACTTGAACAGCTGAGGTCCAAGCTCAGAGTCGAGCGAAATCAGCGTGGTGGCGACACCGTATGGTCTCATGTAAGCCTGTATTCAGATCAGCGTCCGAGTATTTCCCCAATCAACCATCTCAGCCGGCAGTTGGAGGGACCCCTTACCCGTTGAGTGTAGACCTGGCTGATGTTGGCCAGGCGCTTGGCCAAGACATCAGCTGGCATCTCGTACCCGAACTTGTATCGGAACTCTGCAGCTTCTGACTGGGCTCTTTGTGCGAAGACTCGGGCATCGGCGATGGAGCCAGTGATGACGCAGCCGACCGAGGGGGAGATCTGGAAAATGTGGGAGACGGAAGAAGGGTCGATGAGCTTGTCCTGTTCATTTCACCTCGAGTGAGCCTTCTGAGAATCCCCTTCATGGTGATGACCGCCCTGGGCAGAGGAACAAACGTACGGGAACCTTCTTCTGTGACAGGACAACGGCACAGTCCTTGCCTCGGATGCCTACAGACATGATGTTGGCAGCTGTGATGGCCTTGAAGGCGTACTCTAGTTCCGCTTTATCAGCACAGTGCCCACGAAATCGGCTCAGAAGCTCTCCGATCATGTCGTTTGGAAGTCGGCAATCAACATACCGACTTGGTACAGGCGGCCATTGTCGGCAAAGATGGTAATGTGACGGTCGTATGCGCTGGCTGCCGTTTCGATACAGTTAGCAAGGACCTTGCGGTGGGATGGCCAAGCAAGCTCGGGGAGGGGTAGGTAAGTCCAAAGCTGTGCGTACCCGACATTGTGAACAGAAATCACAGAATCTTGTGCCTATGCTTCTTTATGGTGAGAGAATCCAAAGGCGACTTGTCGGGGATGTGTTTGTAGCTTGACGATTGATATCGTTGGTGCAGTGCGGGAGCTCGAAGCTACCTGATAGGTATTGACGTCTACGCGTGCTGGAGCTGCCTTGACGGGTGAACCACGGGTAATTGTCCCACCAAGCGAAGTGCCTCTGCTGATCAAGTTGCCTTGCCGTTGTGCTGCTTTACAGAACAACTATCTAAATACTAGAAACAATCTCTTTCAAACTCTTGAATAGCGAGATTATTTTCCATGTCGATTACAAATTCCACTCTCTATTCGTTTGCCCAGAAACCTTCCCTCATCAATTGTCTTCAGTGAGCGGGCTCTTCATCGCTGAACATCTAGTACGAAACACAACCGATTGAGCAATGGGTACAAGTATGAGCTTTGAGCAATATATGTGCTTGCTCTATTATACAGTTTAATTCTTGACGTTGTCTTATTTTAGATTCTGGAAACCCAAATTCCACAGACCAGGCATGAGGCCACAAGAGCTCTGCTTAGTCATGAGAGAGGCAACTGCTCATTGGCTGGGCACAACACCATTCGACGGTTGCCCGTCGGTTGCCCGTCAACGCTGGCAGAAAAAAAGCGACAACTCGGACCACATATCTTGTCCCACCAACTTCACACTCAGTACCCGTTAGGCTGCATAGTCTTTCTACCCAATCTGGTTAAGCCGTAGGTCGATTTCTTCTCTCACCGCCCTCAGTACGTCCAAAAAGGACGGGAAGCCGTACATTTTGCGCCTAGTCTGTGGCACCCGAGCGGCAGAGAAGGATCCCTGGAAGGCAAGAAAAAAAGTTGATGTCCCAGGACGCATCCGTCACACGCGCGCAACACACCCACAGAGAGTGAAGATTCTGTTTCCCACACCCAGAAAGTCAACATGTCGGCCGCCGAAACGCAAAAAGTCCCTGCCTGGAAGCGATTGGGCCTGAAGCTCAAGCAGCCCGCAGCCGCCGGGACGGAGAGTCCCAATGGGCTCTCTAGCATTGGAGCCGTTGGGCATCCAAGCAGCAGCCTGGCCCAGCCGAGCCCCAAGAGAAAGCTTGCCCCGCCTGCATCGCATCTTAACCCTATCCATGGTAATAAAAGGCCACGAAGGGATGAGTCGCCAAAACCAAAGAAAGTCACATTCGATGATACTCCGACAAAGACGGTCGTTCCCGGCAACAGCGACATCAGGAAGACGCCCGCCAAAAAAGAGGCCAAGCCTAAAAAGAAGAGCCCCGCGAAGCAGGCCCAGCAGCCCGCGCACGATCTCAAACCCGCCCTCGAGTACCTGCGACTGTGGAAGACATCCAGGGAGAGCTGGAAGTTTAATAAAAACCACCAATCCTCTCTCATCAAACACATTTTCGACGGTCCAGACTCAATTCCATCTTCCGACGTCGAGGCCTTTTACGAGTACATCAAGGACCTGAAGGGTTACGTTAGAACCCGCCTGCGGGAGACCGCCATGGAGGTCAAGACTCGGGACGAATCAGATGGATATGCATCTTTCCCCGAGGGGACCACAGATGAAGACGAAAAGCAAGCAGCCTACGACTCTATCCTCACAGGAATTCTACGTCGGCGCAATGCTGGCAAGCGCAAGTTCTTCAGCGAGTCGCAATACGTCTCGGAGAGCGAGGATGGCGAGGTCATTGTATGCCGTCTAGTGAAGCGCATGCGAGCAGAGCTTGTGCTCGATGCGCTATCAGACAGCGAAGAATCAACAACCACAGACACCAGCACTTCCTCCAAGACCGTAACAGCAGGCGACAACAGCAACACTGTTACCACCGACGAAGACAAGCAAATAACAATCAATGGCGCCACGACTCGAAGACGGCGGAAGCTTCGTGTCAATGTGGATGACACCAGCTCCGAGTCTGAGTCCGAGAGTGACTCTGAAAACAGCAGCAGCAGCTCGTCAGAGGATTCAGATAGCGACGAGGAAGAACGGCCGGATGAGGATGAGACATCCAGCAGTTCCTCTTCTTCATCGTCAGAAGACGATTCAGACTCAGAATCGGAGGAGGAGAGCGATGAGGAGGACTAAGTGTTCAATTATCTTCTAACTTGTCTACTTTTTTGTTTCAAAACACCTTGTGTCGTTATTTGAACCTGGGGATGATGTAATGTTTGTCATACACGAAGAATGTAACGTCTCGCAAGGGAATAGGGCTGGATGTATTGTATCACCCATGAAAGATTACATGGATTATTTTAAATAGATACCCCACGGAATCAACGTCATTTTGCTTTGGCTGGCTTCTATTCTCTCGGCCTAAAATGACTTGTGTCTTTTTGTAGGATCACAGATTGTATCATTCTGAAACACCAATTCTTCTTCTACATTGAATTTAAGCATACAATTTAGTGAAGCCCCCTTGGGACGGCTGGAGCCAATTTCTCTTGTCATACTGGCATCCCTCGCCCTCAATAACGTGATAAGTGTAGATAATTCTTCCCTTCTGGGACGTACTACTAAAGCATTAGAACTCGATCAATTGCTAGGTGGGATAACACTCAAACTTACTTCTTCTCAGACTTGTGAAGCAAATTTCCATGAATGAGCACCACTTTCGTTGATGATCAGCTTTAGCCATTTTCAGAAGCAAAAGAGGGAGGGTGCATCTTACAGTCCCCGGCCTTGACTTCTCCAGCGACATACTGCCCATCCAGGCCTCCCTCTGGCGTCTTCAGCCCATATCCCTCGGGGCGAGGGAATCTCGGGCCCTGGTTATCCACCATTTCCGTCCCGGTATCGCCAGGTTTCCTCACCAGACGCTTGTCAATAGGCGCCCAGCGGTGAGAACCCGGCAGGAAGCTCAGGCAGCCGTTCTCCAACGTGGCATCTTCGAGCGCGTACCAGAACCCAACCGCCGAGGGAGTGTCCGTGTATAGAAATGTAGAGTCCTGGTGAGGGGGGACTGCTCCTCCAACTTGGGAAATGAAAAAAGCCAGCGTTAATTTCGATACAGTTTCATTCCAAACATAACTCCCCGAGAAACAAAACATGGGGTCAGAAATACTACTTACTCTCTGGTTGTTTGCATATCACCATGCTTTGGAGGCATCTCGCTGTTCATAAAGTCAGTTGCCCATTTTGCTCAACATCAAGCCAGTGAGTGTCCTGCTCTAAAACTCACGGTCTCGGTATCCCAGTGCCCTCGCCACAGCTGCAGGGGCCACTTCGCCTCGAGACGCTGCGCCTTGCTCATCCAGGAGCTTCTTAAACGGCTCGCTCAGCCCGTGCAGGTTGTGACCTATTCTCCCTCCCGTTAGCCCACTTGGCTTTCCGCTCCTGGAGAGGAGTGTGCATACCGATCTTATTAACGGCCTTCTCTTTCGGCTTGGTAAGCTTCCCGTCATTGTCAAAGGCATCCTCCTCAAAGAAGAAGCGGATCTTGTCTCCAGATGTCAGGAAATAGTCATCCCCGACATGCTCCGACTTTGTCCCTGTGCTGAAACGTGTGAGGGGATGGTCCTCGACCGAGAATGAGGACAGCAGATGCTGCGTCTCCTTCATCATATCTGAGACCGTCTCGGGCAGCAGGGCGTTCTTAATGATGAGGTATCCATCCTTGTTAAAGGCAACGAGCTCCTCCTCGGTCAGTCCGGGGATTGGACGTGTCATCTTGGCAGCGGTGTAACCCAAGCTAAAGCGATGGAATGCAATACTTCTATGAAGCAGTCCAATCAGAAAGCGGGAGTATGGATGTGTTTTCTTCGCTGGGAAAAAAGGTCACTCGGGAAAAGGGCTGCAGCGTGTGAGTGGGAATGTCTCTTTTCATGCCTCTTATCACCTGGCTGGCGATAATGACGGGTGCGGGGGCTGCCGTCGCACAACGCGGGGAAGTCCGAAACATACGGCTTATACTGACTTAAATAGCAATCAGGTTGGGCGAACATACATGAATCGATAGATTAGGCAGGTATACACCCAAGAGCTCTGCTCTCTTCTAATTAGCGATTATCGTTAGGCGTTCGAGCTCACACGCACAGTTCAGTCAAAGACCAAAAGAGTGGTGGCCTCGGCAGACCGAAGCCATCTCCAGCCGAGTACCAGAACGCAACCAACGTCATACCTAAGGGTTGAAACTCGTTAATCTAGAAACATTTCTACCTTAGTACGGCATAAGTATTCACAAGATCAGTGTACTTGCAGGTATTCTCATGAGCTAAGTGGCGCATTGCACTGTCACAACCACGCATTTACGAGGACTACACACGCCAAAGATGAATTCATGACATCTTTTCTTCAAAGATTTTAAACCTATAATGAAACCCAAGTGATTGCCTAGGTATTCTGTTTTGCTCATATTACGATTACCTTTGGCCGAAATGAAATAATTTACCAAAAACGCCGGACCCTATATAAGTCTGTATAACAGACCCAGTAGTAGAATGAAGTTAAAAGAAAAAGAATATCAAGCCCTCCTCATTCAGTTCAAGGAGTCGTCAAGGAATGTGTCTATTTCCACAAGCACGGTTAATTTTCTGAACAGTCTCAAATCCGGTCATATCAGAGTTCAACTTACAGCCTCCTTCTGGTGGAATCAAGTACGCAGAAGCCGAGATTCCAATGGCAGAAAGCAGACAGATGGAGGCACTTGATACTGCCATTGCCCATGACGCATCCAGATGCCACCCGGGAACCGTGAACTGTTCGTCATGATCGTAGAGGTATGCCTAAAGACAAGGGTCAACACATGTATATCACGAGCGATTCGGGAAGAATAAACCCTCCCGAGTTGGGAATGCACCACATACAACAATAGATATGACCACGAGCTGAAGGGTAGCCGCCAGGGTCATCATAAATGCCGGGACCGGCCAACCCGTCTCGCGTTTATACTTGCCACCACGGATGATGACCACAAAGCAAGCCAGACCGGCCAAACAGATCAGAGCTGTAAACGACTCGAGGAACCCAACCGTCCGCCACATGGAACAGAAATATCGGTCCTCATATAGACAGAGGTCCTTGTACGGGAAGTCGCGGCAGTGCGGCGAATCCAGAGTCGAACAGCTCTTGTGCAGGCCAATCTGCCGTTCAATCTTCTCGTCTCCAGCGTGGACCGAGAAGGTGATCCATCGAGGCACGGCGATAGATGCTAGATTCAACGCGGTCGCTATAACAGATGGTCAGTATTCTCGAGCCTTATCATCGGGTCCCCACCCGCTAGAGCGACGTCATCACCAAGATGCAGACCAAGTCGGCGGGGGTGGCGGATTTGAAATTGGGGAGGGAGGGGATAAAGGCATTACCGGCGACAAAGGCCACGAGTCCTGAGGCGTACACATACGATCTCGTCATTCTGGCAACTTGGTGAGATGTTGAGGCAGCAGTCTGATGATGGGACGACGAGGTGGGTGGAAGCCAGATTGACCTAAGGCGTCCAAGCCAGAGCCCGGATGTTTATCGATAGGCACAGCATCCCCTGTGGCAGTGCCCGTTTCCCCACTTGCGCCCAGGCACCAGAATTAACTGGCCCTATCTTATCGCCTTCACTCAAGTCCCAGTGACGTCTTGTCAAGCTGGTCCCCACCTCATCTCGTGAATTCAAGAACATAGCGTCCAGAGAATTTAGTCTCAGAAGGCTTCGAGAACCAGATGCGGCTATCTAACGCCACGGGGCCTTCAAGTGCAAAAGCAGACAGAGCTAAGATGGGGCCTGGGTCCAATTGATATGGTGGGCTCTGTCGGAGACGGACTCCGCTTGCCGATAACATGAGGTTCAACGCCAGACAACCCCACCATCCATCCCATCACGCCTCAGAGCCCTCCGCTATCGCAAGCTCCCGGCCGACGTATAAGAGAATCCATACTGCGCAGTTTTCTTGCTAGCATCTCCGCCGTCGAGCCATGCGAAGGTTCTGCAACTCGCTCATTCGACCTGTACTCTTCCAATTCGGCCGCAACTTCCCTCTAGCCACACGGTACTACTTTGCGCGCAAAATGTCCTCCCCCGCCGTGCTCAAGAAGCCACTGAAGCTGGCCTGCATCCAGCTGGCCTCCGGCGCCGACAAGGCTGCCAACCTCAAGCACGCCGCGGACCAGGTCGCCAAGGCAGCCTCGGGCGGCTCCAAGCTCGTCGTGCTCCCCGAGTGCTTCAACTCCCCCTACGGCACCGACTACTTCCCCCAGTACGCCGAGACGCTGCTGCCCTCGCCCCCCTCCGAGGAGCAGGCCCCCTCCTACCACGCGCTGAGCCGCATCGCCTCCGACAACAAGGTCTACCTCGTCGGCGGCTCCATCCCGGAGTTCAACCCCTCCACCAAGAAGTACCACAACACCAGCCTCATCTTCGGGCCCGACGGCAGGCTGCTCGCCACCCACCGCAAGGTCCACCTCTTCGACATCGACATCCCGGGGAAGATCTCCTTCCACGAGTCCGACGTCCTCAGCCCGGGAAACCAAATCACCCTCGTCGACCTGCCCGAGTACGGCAGCATCGCCGTCGCCATCTGCTACGACGTGCGCTTCCCCGAGCTCGCCACCATCGCCGCCCGCAAGGGCGCCTTCGCCCTCGTCTACCCGGGCGCCTTCAACCTCACCACGGGACCCTTGCACTGGAAGCTGCTCGCCCAGGCCCGCGCCGTCGACAACCAGATCTACGTCGCCATGTGCAGCCCCGCCCGCGACCTGGACGCCAGCTACCACGCCTACGGGCACACCCTCGTCGTCGACCCCATGGCCCAGGTGCTCGACGAGGCCGAGGCCGAGGAGGCCATCATCCAGGTCGAGCTCGTGGACGAGAAGCTCGCCGAGACGCGGAGGAACATTGCCCTCAACACGCAGCGGAGGTTCGATGTGTATCCGGACGTGAGCAAGGGGAAGATACAGTTTGAGGACCCTGACTTAGAAACTCCAAAATAAATAAGAAAAGTTGGCCGTAGAATAAATAGATGGCACTATATTAAACATCATTCAGATACTTATTACGTGAAGAGCGTTCATAACTCAATATATCGATAAATGGTCGTCATGTTCAGTCACTATATATCAGATTAATAGGGCACTCGGCTATCATAAAACCATGACTTCGTAGTCTCTTTTATTGATCAGAAATATCCTGAATAGCTCCGCTCGCTCATTTTCGCCAAATTCCCTTTTTTTCCAGCCATCTATTCGTTACTCCTTTTTAAAAATCTTTAAAAAGACATACATCATCTATTGGAGTCTCTTCTTGGCAAAGGTGGGCAGAACGAAGGCGGCCTTGTGAATCTCGGCGCTGTAGTAGCGGCACTTCTCCTCCTCCTCCTCAGGGGTCCAGGATCGCACGGGAACCTTGACGTTGCGGTTGGCGTCCTTGGTGCAGATCATGAAGCCGATCTGGCCGGAGGGGTAGGTGGGAATGGTGGTGTAGGCGTACTCGGCAACGGGGAACACCTCCTTGCAGTCCTTCTTGAGGCGAGCAATCAGGTCAAGGTGGAGCCATTGGTTCTCAGCTGTATAAACACGCGATATTAGCATAACCGTGCGCCTGAGGTAGGGTCATGGGCGCAGTTAAACAGAGAGGTGAAGGCCAGCCAATTTTCAACGGTGGACGGTGGTTTTCTAAAGAGGGCGGAAGAGGGAACAACCACAACGGTTGCCCCCCGACCGCTAATCTGAAGAGGAACAAGCTCGCACGCAATAAACGCAACACGGGACTACCGGAAGCGAAGGCTGTAGGAAAGCAGCAATGGCTTCGGGCAGTCCCTAGGTAGGATGAGAGGGTGTCCAAATTGGATACCAAATGAGAAGAAGGAAAACCACCGTGCACTTGCAGGCTCCTCTCACAAACCGCCTATGCCTAGGGACCCCACAACTTTCCGCAATAAAGAAAAGGGAACCTACAACCTTGGGTAGAAATGACACCGCCCTCGCGCAGGGCATCGTGGAGAAGCTGGAAGTACGACTTCTGGAAGAGGCTCTCGGCTGGGCCCTCGGGGTCGGATGAGTCGGTGATGATGACATCGAAGGAGTTCTTGTAGTCGGCAAGGAACTTGAAGCCGTCGCCAACGTGAGTCTTAGACTTGGGGTGGTCGAAGCCCTTGGACATCTCAGGGAGGTACTGCTTGGAGAGGCGGATGACGGCCTGTATGCGGATGCTGCTTAGCAATTGGATCCGAAAAGATTGCGAAGGAGCTCTAGGTGTATATATGGCATTCAGGTACCAACCTCATCAATGTCGCAAAGAGTGGCCTCCTCAACGCAGTCGTGCTTGACAATCTCACGGAGGACACCACCGTCACCGCCACCAATGACGAGGACCTTCTTGGGGTTGGGGTGGGAGTTGAGGGCAAGGTGGGCAATCATCTCCTGGTAGGAGAACTCATCGCGCTCGGTGCACTGGATGACATTGTCGAGGACGAGGACGTTGCCATAGTCGGTGGACTTGAAGATAAGCACATCCTGGTACTTGCTCTTCTCGTGATGCAGGACCTTCTCGACCTTGAGGGTCATGGCCTGGCCTGAGCGTGGGAAGTCAGTGGGAGGTCGGAGACGGGAATGGGATTGGAGAATTACCAGGCCACATGTCGCTGATCTCGCGGAACCAGCCATCTGAGGATATAAAATGTCAGCGAACCAAGGAACGTTGGTATATTGGGTGTTCGCGCAGGCGGTTGGGAAAAACAAAGTTTTCAGCTTCCGAGTGTCGTCTGGGATGGAGAAGAGGCAATATCGGGACTCATTGGGCAGCTGGAGGAAATAATTAAGGAATGACAAGTTCGTGAATGGGTACACTCTAGCCTGGCACATTGGCCGAGTGCCAGATCCGCCGCAAGACCATATTCGCGGTCGATAGCAGGTCGGGACGGACCAAACCCATGAAGCTGGGTGAGGGGCATGGAGGGGTAGCACCGCGGGGCAGAATTTTTTCTTCACTGTGAACCTACCCTTGATGGTCTCGTGGACAATCTCGTTGGACATTGTGATTAAATCTGGGCGCTGCGGCGAAGAATTGGAAGAAGATAAGTGTAGGCGCTGGGACAGTGAGGGTATCAAGGTGATGGGAGGGGCAAAGAAGGGAATATGGCGGTGGACTGGCTTTTGTTTGTATACTCGAGCTTGGAGCAACGCGGTGGCAGTCTTAGCATGAAGATGATCCACCGCCTTAGACGTCACTTCCCGTAGTCGACGCATGTGCTGTCATAGTGCGTGTGTGGAAAAAAAAAAAAAACTTTCATTGGAGCCAGGTCCGGCGCCTGATTGGGTTCGCGGCAGCCGGAAAGGCTAATCAACAAGGAACAACAGACACCACAATCGAGCACACCGGATACGCATTGGCATAAAAGCCTCTTGCCCATCCGGCCAATCCCGTGTTTCGTTTGCCTCTGAGCTACCTTGTGAAGGTATTGCAAGCGTACTGAACCAGCCAAGACCGTGTGTCACTACCTAGCAGTAGACAATGATATCATAAAGGAGCTCATGGGCGGCTCATATCAAGCTCACCGAGTCCCTCACCGTTTCGGCATTGCCTGGCTTTACCATCCTCCGAGTCTAGGCTTATCTCAAAAGCAACCAGAGATGGGTCGTTGGGACGCCATACCATACTAACCTCCATCGGAGCCGGTTGCCCTCTGCTGATAAGAAGTTCTTGATAGCTTCCCCAACCCAGCATTAATGGCTCACCCTATAGGTCTAGGGTCTTCAACCACATCATTGTTTTTGAACGATTTTTTGGTCCCAGATACCCTCCCTTCATGAAGCTAGTATCTTCCTGGGCCCCGGCTCACGGGAGAAAATCCAGGGCTTTGTTTGACCAGGACCTATCGGTTATCAAAGACTCGTAGGGTTTTGCTCCAGGGCGGGACGACGTCTTGCATATAGCCCATTGATATAGCCGACCTACCGGTACAAACATTTGTGAAACCTTCTAGCCGGAGCCCGAACTAAACATCCATGGAAACATTCCAGTGCGACCTCCATTGGCCACAGTAAAGTTCCATACTACACAACCCACATCCGGCCCTTCTGACAAACCATTGGCGACCTGCCGATAGATTTGGCAATGCGGGCGGCAGAGGTCGGGAGTAAAGTTCGCGGGTAACATGAGAGAGGATGAATGCGGTAGGTCCAGCACACGCGGATGGAACCAACAATATTGTCTCTACCACCTACCCGAAGCAATATTAAGAAAGTGCATATGTAGCTCAGAGCGGCAGTGTCCCGGTTTTTAACACTGCCACATCTCGATTTCGACGCAAGGTTTAGGTCGGAGAACGGGCCGGATCGGCTGCTTCCTGTTTAGCGGAGGGCAGCGTCAGCTCATACGATATGGGAGAGGACAGTGCCATCGCAGGGAGTGAAGGATCTTAGGTTTCGGCGCGTGAGGCTTCCATAGGATCGCGTTCTGCATACATTGAGTAGCATTGGAGTAATACCGTTGCAGTTGAGTTGCTACCGCCCGCGCAGGTGGAGTCTAGGCTCATCCTTCCCATGCAAACAGGCAGTTTTTACGCAGCCGTTGGTCACCTCTACATAGCCAAGCCGTTTGGTTGACAGGATCGCTGTGCTATACTGTTCTGCAGCC
The DNA here is from genome assembly GCA_027569935.1 of Clonostachys sp. G952. NCBI lineage: Eukaryota > Fungi > Ascomycota > Sordariomycetes > Hypocreales > Bionectriaceae > Clonostachys > Clonostachys sp. G952. The sequence continues at coordinate 636,936 of JAPDLB010000027.1, forward strand.
TGCCCTGTGGCTGTACACAGTCTCGTGCGAAGGTCGGCCGGCCGATTCGGTCGACACGCTCTCGCCTCCGAGCATTATCCCTCAACCCAGCACAGACCAGACCGAAGCTAGGAGGATGAAATAAAATCATCAAAGGCCAGTGCACGCCGTACATCTCAAACAGGCGCGCATTGGGTATCAAGCTCCCTTTCCGAAACCCCGAGGCCCCGTGGCGCCGCACAGACAGAGGAGCGCGCCGTCACTGAGTGAAGCCATCCCTGTGTGATTAATGGCTCGCCTCGGAAGGAATCCGGGTGTACTGGCTGGTAAGCCGCCTGAAACTCCGTATTCGGCAGTCTCTCCTTGCTCCATCAAGGCGTCTTTGCTGATCTCCATCTTAAAACTATGAATGCACATGGCCTTACTGTGGGCAGGGCATGTTTTGCTTCGTCCGGGTAATACTCTCGCATCTACTTAGTCGGGTCCTTCATTCATTGATTCATTTATCGTCCAATGAGTCTCCATTCCACCTCCCTAAAAATAGCTACGGCATGAGACTGCTTCTCTGTAAGAGAGGATCATGAGCGTGGGTCCAGACTGGGTCAATGTGAATCCGGGCATGATACTTAAGGCAAGACAAGCTACAGAAGCCTGTTTGCCTTGTTGATGCCAAGCTCGTCAGCAAGTACCACCACACCCGATATTGTCCCATTGGCTAGGGAGCGGGGCCATCCTAAAAGTGAAACATGCTGCTCGCATGGGGACGGGATGAGGGTGGGTGGGCTGTCTGGGAGACCCGCAGGGGATGAGTTGAGATAACTGGAAGCAGACGAGCTTGCATACACACGAGTCAAGCATTTCAGTTGCCTGCCATGTGCCAGCATTACTAAAGGCTTTCTACTGGATGGGTGATCCGCTCTCTCGTGGCCTCGCTACGGCTAGCTGGTGTGAGCCACCATCCATCCTGCCAGCAAGAGGAGGCACCTCGAGCGAGGCCAAGTGGGCTCCAGCATCTTTCCTGGACACATGGCTTCTGGGTTCGCGTGGGGTCGTCTTGATGAAGCTGTTTCCCATCGGCCCACTGAGGTTGTTAGCGGAGAAAAAACGCTTGGACGGTGCTGGCTGGCTGGGACACGAAAGGTCGAGTTTGGGCCAGGGAGAGCCAGCAGCCCCCTTAACGGCCCTGGCCTACTCCCAGGAGAACTTGGCTTGGTCTTTGTTTGCTGCACATGGCCAACACACGTACTATGGCGATGGAGTCTGAAGTTACCACGCGGCAGATTGCAACCCTACCATGATAATGCGTCCAAGGCTTACTTACCCCTACCCAAGCCAATATTACCCTCCTGCATTCTGCCATGTCTCCTTGGAGGTGCATAGTGACGGCAGCTGAGTACATGGAGTAATGACTGAGGTGCCATTGCGTGTGTATGTCCATCATCCTTCGCCGTGGCATGCATATGATATATCCCTATTCAGATCATATCTTTCTTCCTATTCTTTCCTCGGCCTTCCCCTCCATTCCAGCAATACTCTAATAATACAGCAGCTAGAGGCACGTATATCACAATGTCGCTTGTTTGTGCACATGGCTCGGCCCGACCAAGAACGGTACCGTTACCGTGCCGCGCCCTGTAAATGATTCAAATCTCCCAAAGGCTTGCTCATCGAATCATGGGCTGGTCTGCGAAGTCCCTCCTGCGTCGACAGTCAAGCGACCAGAGGGAAAAGGAAGAAGAGTAGAGATGGCGCACCCATCTGCCCCTGCTAGTGTGCGCGGATGGTGTCCAGGTCACCACATCGTCATGCTCTCCCTGTAGCAGAAAGCTCCAAGACCTCCAGGTTGAGCATGTGTCCAGCAGCCGATGGTGATCATGGTCATGGTGGCCTCTCTGCCGTCTCTATGGTTGCCCCAACTCCGGCACTTTTGGGTTCTCTTACACAGCCGCTGCTGACATGCATGAAAACAACAACAAACATTGCTCTCAGACAACGAAAGTACTGGGATACAGAAGGCCAAGCCGATGTGACCTTGGGGATAAACACGCCTCCCAAAATGGACAGGCTAGGCATATTAGTTAATACCAGGCTGCCAGGGTGTGCTTATGACAGGTCCTTACAAAGTAGAATGAACGTTTCCTCGCTGGGCGCACATACCATCATCTGGGCTGGGATAGGCCTGCGACACGCGCGTAGCTAGACGACTTGCTAATTGCTGTGTAGCCATTCCTCGTCAGCCATCACGCTGCCTCGGACGAGGCTGCTGAGCGCCAGGAATGAGATCCAAAGCGAGGTCGACGAAAGACTGAACCTGGTTAGTAGGGACCAGAAACGGACACAGCGCCTGGCCCGGTGTTTCCCCCTGTAGAAGCTTCTGCCGGTCGCTGATCAAATAGCGCCCATCCGGACGCATGAGCTCCACTAATCCACTAGGAGGCCGATAGTTGGTGGTCGAACCTGCAGCCTCTGAACTGCAGCGGGGTGGCTTTCAGAAGGCTGAAGCTGGCTGCTGATCCAGCTTCGAGCTACTGCTGGGGACGTGACGGTTGCTTCAGAGAACGGGCTAATGACTGGTAGCTGCCGCATCCTTTGTCTTCGCATTGTGATACCAACACAGGCAGATGCCAGGGCAGGGTAGCACCAGCCTGGCAAACCCCTAAGATTGCTCTGTTCTGTACACTCGGCACGGCTGCTGGATACAGCGGGGGCCATGCTCCCTAACCTATCAGTCCCCGAAGCCATCATTCCATCCTGGCTGCTGTTGCTAGCCGCAGGAAGCAGGCACACAGCCAGCGGGCCAGCTAGGTTGGGTCGCCTGTCCCACTGTGGGTGGCGTAAAAAGACCCCGACAGAGGTTCGACATTAGCGGTAATTCGGAGGAATTAGCAGCCCAGCAGGCCCCGGGCAGGCCCCGCACGGACTGCAGCAGCAGTTCTTCAGTTCTTCAGGCCCATGCCTGTCCTGTCTTGCACTTGCACCTTACGCTGGCCCCACTCCCCATTTGCAGCTGCCCACTTGCGAATCACCTCGCCTCCTCCCCTGCAACCCGGTCCAGAGTAACGTCCACCAGAGGTACCGCGGCACTCTCGCTTTGCAGCCTAGCAGCTCAAATCCCTATCCCATCCAGTTGCATTCTATTCCCGCTTGGGGGGCTTGCTGGCCTTGGCTTTATCTCATCCCCATCCATGTCCATTTCCGCCAATGGGTCTCGTCCGTGCTCTCGCCTCGCAACACCACTGCTAGACCATGTCCCAGGAGGCAGGCGGCCCATCTTGCAACCTCACCATTACCACCTTTCCCTCCATGCTTGTGGTGGCTTGTTTGCTTTGCTTTGTTTCTATCTCATGAACGTCAGATACCGTGTGTCTTGATCTGTTCGTCCCTTCGCTCGCCTTTCTCCTTCGCATCCGACACTCTATCTTGCATCTGGCTGGGCCCATCCTGTCGCTGGCATCCACGAATGTCGCTGCGACCTTGAGAGCGATTGCAATTCGGACCCGGTTTCCTCGACCTATCCCGGCCGTTAGCAAGACCGACGACTTATACTTCAATCCTATCCTTCCGGTGGTCTCGCGCTGCTTCCCTTCAGCGTAGAGAAAGACCGACGCTCCCCGCGACGCAGGAATCGGTGGTTCCCCGACCCCCGAGGCATCGAGGGTTCCTTTTACCGCGCACCCATCCACACCCAAGACGCAGTCCTACACCATGTGTTTTGGCAGCCGCAAGGACGGCGACACCGGCGTCGCCCGGTCGAGAGAGATCGATAAGCAGATTCGTCAAGATGAGAAGCGGATGACGAGAGAAGTCAAACTTCTGCTGCTGGGTATGTGAATCCCCCTCCCCCTTTTTGTCTGTCGAGCTCCCGTCCCGTCGCCGATCCTCCCGGCAAAGCATTCCACCCCATTGTGGGCGAGGGTCTTTTTTTTTGTTTCAAACGAGCAACTTGCTAACAATGGCCCTTGTTGGCATCATTCATAGGCGCTGGAGAGTCAGGGAAATCAACGATTCTGAAGCAGATGAAACTCATCTACACACAAGGTTTCAGCAAGAGCGAGAAGCTTGAGTGGAAACCCGTCATCTTCAACAACATTGTTCAGTCCTTCAAGACTATCCATGATGCGATGAACGAGCTAAACATCAGCTTTGAGAAGCCCGAGAGTGAGGTAAGATTGCTATCCCAACAGCCCCAGGTCAACACAAGCCGCGAGTTATCGGATCATCATGGGCCTCGTGCGCTTTGCCCTCCCGGGAGCCCGGGTGTCATGCGAGCCTTCACCGTCAGAAATGCGGCGCGAGGTGCGAACCGCGGTGTTGAAAAGATTCAAATCGGTGGTGACTGGGGAACGGTTGCACGAGACAATGGCTAATTTGGTTGATGGCAGAAACACATGGCGCTGGTGCTAATTGAGCGCGAAATCGGTCTGGAGGAGCGAATGCCTCTTGACTATCTCGAGCCTGTCAAGGCGCTGTGGCAGGACGCTGGTGTCAAGGCTGCCATCGCCAAGGGCAACGAATACGCCTTACACGACAATCTCTCATAGTGGGTTGATGACTGCCAGACCTGGCTGTCGTAACGTGACTAACATGGCAACGTGTGTAGCTTCATTGAGGATGTCGATCGATTGTGGGCAGTCGACTACGTGCCCAACGACCAGGATCTCCTTCGCTCGCGACTACGAACAACAGGTATCACAGAAACGATATTCGACCTGGGCCAATTGACTTACCGGATGTTTGATGTTGGTGGCCAGAGATCTGAGCGAAAGAAGTGGATTCACTGTTTCGAGAACGTCAACTGCCTACTGTTCTTGGTTGCTATCAGCGGCTATGATCAGTGTCTGGTGGAAGACAAGGACGGAGTGAGTATCGCCCACGTACTTGCCTGCAGGCAGTACCCAAAACTATGTCCCCTCTAACCAGCTGTCTATAGAACCAAATGAACGAGGCTCTCATGCTATGGGAGTCGATTGTGAACTCGCACTGGTTCACCAAGTCGGCTCTGATACTTTTCCTAAACAAGATGGACCTTTTCCGAGAGAAGCTTCCCCGAAGCCCGATCGGCGATTATGGATTTACCGACTACGCGGGCCCAGCAGCCGATGCTGATTCCGCGAGTAAGTACTTCTTGGACAAGTTCAGGGCGCTGAACCGCAACCCGGAGAAGGAAATTTACGGACACTTCACCAACGCCACGGACACCAACCTGCTGAAGATCACCATGGGCTCGGTGCAGGATATGATCATCCAGCGCAATCTGAAGCAGTTAATCCTGTAAGGGCTCCCTTAAAATAGCGGCTAATTCTACCCTCGAACCCATATGTACACCTCAACTGGGTGGTTCGTGTTTAATTCCTTACCACACCATCACCTTATCTACCGCAATACCCGCCGCACACAAATACCCACACGCACACTTGCACTCACACTCACACGCTTGCATCACCAGGCCTACACTTGCTACATATTAAGCCTGTGGTCGTTTGCCTCCATGTCAGATAATGATTGAGTCGTTCTTGGTTTTGGCTCTGGATGATTTAAAAAAAAGAAAGTACGGGACATTATGAAACGAACGACTGGCAAATATTAGGACGACCCCACTAGGGCGTCAAAAGCAACCAACAAAACTTGTTTTCTTTTCGTTAAGCCCATCAGAACCGAAAAATCATGCCGTGGAAGGTCATTGTGTACTCGTTACTGACCAGTTCGTACAGTATCCAGTAAGAACAGACACTTTGGCCGGCGGCGGCTGGATTTGTATCATACAGGACATGTCATATCACATGGTATCTATCACATTGGTCACGGCCTAGTATATACAGGCGCCGACCTAATTCGACTCTTCGCATCCGCACACCCTCGCCCTCCACTGCCTCTTTTCCCTTTCTGAGCCGCTACACATCAACCAGCTTGTTTTGTATCTGCGGAAAGACGACACTAGTAGTAGCATGGCAGCTGCGGAGCTGTTTAGAGGTGACAATAGTCGCTAATGTGGATTTCTGCGGATGGATTCGCCATGGGATAGTATTAGTGAGATCGACAAAAGAAAGGAAAGAGGGCCAGGTTGGCAAGCAAGGATCTGATCTGACGCGTGGGTGGGACGATTGAACGAGGCTTCTGATGTTTATTAATTATTTCTTTCCTTTGTTTGTGTTCTGGGGGGAGGCTTTGACGTTTGTGATGATACCTGGGCGCATTGGGAGAGTTTCAGACACATCTTCTTCTCATATTATTACCTACCTACCTACCTACTACATATCAATAGGAAGAACATATCTACCTAGATGATTGACAACTCCGCCGCCCCCTTTTGTCTGTCACACATGACACATCACACACTCAGCCACTATCACTAAGCAGTCAGCTTTTTTCTTTTTTATCAACTCTGTGCTGACTTGTCTTGTTCTCTTGTCATCTCTCTCATGCGGTACGGTGTTATTGGTGGTGTGACTACTCGCCGTGACTTGGACAGCAGGCTTTTTGCACGCATACAGTAGAGATGTGGTTTTCTCATACAGTCTTACCATGGGAGTCTGGCCATCTGGGTCCAATGCATGGCTCCCTGCCGTATGTCCACCTACAAAGGTAGTGGATGCCGTAATATGACATGCCAATAGCAACTTGGCTTTAGAGAGATCCCTACAGTGATATGCAGTTATGTTTTCGCACGTTGGACGCTGGCAAAGTGCTTGAGAGGAGAGAACATAACCAGTCACCACCTCCTCCATCGCCATCCATGTAAATCATGTATCATGTTACATTCGGCCCTGCGATATGGGCATATCTCCTCCTCCCTTCGCCACCTGAATCTCGTCTCACTCGCTTGCTCAACTCCAGTCATATGCTGTTTGTTGGCTGTCACATTCTCGGCCAACACACACACACACACCATATGTAGCCACAAAGTCTAATAACCGCGCCCTCCTCTCGCTTGTTTTTTCTTTTCCTCAGGTCGTCCTTTCTTTTTCCTTCTTCCTGCAGCTCTCGCCTGAGCTACCTACCTGCCTGCACAAGTAAAGCGGGCAGAACCAGCATCAGGACGGCCAATAGGAACACTTCCATGGCGGCCAGGGGAGGGGGTTTGCTCCCGCGGCTGTCAAAGAAAGCTTGCACAAAAACGGCCCTGCACGATGCCGAGGGGAGAAACGGGGGGGCCTGCAATAATCACCATCACCGGGGCTCCAACGTTAGCTGTTGGCTGAGGATGGTGCTCTCTCTGTGTGTTGTGCGTGCAGGGGCAAAGCCGGCGGAAAAGAGCAACCTCCTCTCTCTCCTCCTTTCCTTTGATCATCTCCTCTCCGCCGCCACCCGCAAGAACTACCGTCCTCCCACTGGGGGGGGGGGGAGGGGGGCGTGCGTAGAGGAGGGGATCCCGTCATCAACCACCATCTTCTTGTCCTCCTGGGATACTCCTCAGTGCCGGCCCTAAAAGAGCCCAAAGCGGATATTTTCTCTCATTTGGTTTTTTTCTAAGTGTTTCCCCCCCTGTTCCCTACTTTACTAAACTACGTCGTAGCTCGCGTATGCGCGATAATGGATGAGGTTTGGTGGAGTGCATGATTAATCTACGATGCAATATCACGATCCCCACACAACGTTGCTTTTTCCCTCTCTCCTCATGATGACTTTCGGCCATATCGCTCTGGTGTCTGTTTTTTATGCGCCCAGGCAACTAAGACGTGCAGCGCCGTCACAGGTTTTTTTTTGGGTTGTATGCTTCTTACCTTAGTGCTGGACGCATGCGAATGTCTGCATCATGCACGAACTGGGCCGTGGTCGCACTCCAGGGACCGAGACGGCAATGCATGCTAGCATGTCCCATCCGCTGGCCATGGCCCCCGGGCTTCTAATCGTGTTGTTCTTTGCTTTTTTGTTTTTCCCGTTGGGTGATCGGGGGAAGGGGATAGATAGGCTACGTACCCGGCCACATTGTTGGTTGGTTGTATTGTTCCTACGGGCAAGCTGGGTTTGCTTTCCCCGGGTCTCGCCCTCTTGGTAGCGTCCCTTGTCGTTCGACCGGGATATGTATTCTGGCTAGGCTCGAGTGCTCGAGCTAGGAAACGCGTTTAGAGAACCTCAATCTCCCGCAGATGGGGCTAAAATAGTGATGCTCAGGCTGGACGTCAGGGTAGTCCTAGGGCTTTTTTTTCAACCGGGAGAAACAGGCCCTGTCCATCGAGCCTCAGCTCAGGGGGGGGGGCATATACTACATGAATCTATGGCTCAAGCAATCGGGGCTCTCGCGGTTCGCTGAGACTTGCCCTCCGTCCAACTAGGCCCAGTAGCAATTACCTAGTAGCCTCACGGTTTCCAACCTGGTGGCTTTGCTCTATCAACCTACGCGACAGACCCCGGAGCTGGCCTGGCCATGGTTACATGAGCCACCGGCCCAAATTCTGCACCAAGGTAGTGTGAGTGTGGGCTACTGAGTCGGAGCAGCTGTTGAATACGAGCATCACCTGCGTCGGATGCGTGATGGAAGTGAAGCCACACCGTCGCAGCCCATCGCGGTCGAAACCCTCCAGGGATCCAAGCACGATATTGACTCGCGGATGGACCACCCCCCCTACCTTTTTCCCTCCCATGCCCATGTCCATGCCTATGAACCAACAGCCCATTGTCCTGGGTCTAATTAGATGCTGATAGCGACTTTTGTTCCTCTCGCCCATTCTGCTGGATCAGCACCCGACGCCGAGGAGAGGGGAATCCAGCGCAACGGCGGATGGGGCGCCCATCGACGAAAATTCCACAGCTTGGTTTGATTCCCTGGCCAGGGGGCCACCTCGCTTAGCAATGGCCAAACAACGGCGTCGATCTCCCTGGCCTTGGGCTAGCAAGGACGTCCCTATTCGGGGTTTGATGGCGCGTTGCTTTTGTTCCCCAGATCAAGGACCGGCCTACCCTACATGTTGGATGATACCGAACATGTCACTCCACGGCCATGCCTTCTTCCATCTCCTTTTGTGTTCCTATTCAATATCCTGTGTAGTTTCGAAGGTGGCGTAGAGGACCAGCTTGGCGCTTCGCGTTTATTGTGATGTAATTGCGTTGTTTGACCGTTCGATACCCGACGTCAAACGGTCAGATCGTCAACTCGCACCCGAACACGGCCAAGAGCTGGCAATCACAACCCCCATCCCAACGGGTAGATGGGACCTTGTCGCTCCCAACAAACCACCCGGGGTAGGTAGGGTGAACCCTGTGATTAGGTTTGGCCGTTTCACCTGGCACCCATGTAAAGAAAAAAACCCGTTGGCTCTTTGTTTCGTCTTCCCAGTCGTCTATGCCCGTCAGCCAACTGTCAGGCATGGCATGGGAAATCAACCTGAACCCCGGTTAGCCTGCCTGCCCTTCCCCAACCCACTCGCAGCGTGAGATCAGGATGTCCAGCACGCGTTGCCTTATTGCCGGTGGAGGCTGGATCGGGGCCATCCCGAGAGAGCTGACTTGCACAGGACGTACGTATCCCGATCTCGGGGTTGCTGACCACAGCGAAAGGGAAACCGTTCGCATACGAACGGTCATTTTTGTCCGTAGGCATGGATGGAAAGAGGTCCTATCACCCCCCCCTCCCCAAGGTCGAGGTTCATGGCACCTGTCGAGCATAAAGGGGGGGGGGGCTTGAGGATAGATCATCTAACGAGAACTGATCATCTTAACGACGGAGTTGTTCTCTCATTGCCCAAAACGCACGAGTCACGATGGGGCCCGGCCAAGGCGATGGACGGGTCTATGTGGCAACGGCCATGATTCCGCGTGGACTGTGCTCTGTCATTTCCATTAGTTCCTTTCATTCCACGTCCATAGACTATTTTGCAGATCTCACTATATTTCCTCTCTGTTATCAGATGCGTTGGGGTTCAGGTTCCTCGTCGACCCCTGTTGGGGTCCTCTGGGTGTCTGGTCCTGGCGTCTTAATGCTTCCCAGACTTCCTAGATCCTTGGCTCTTATGACTCGGGTGGTGTATGATAATGACCATGTTATATGAATACATGATATGAATCATATTTACACAATAACCTGTCAACCTGTTACTACCGCCTCGGGCAGAGCAGCAAGGGTACCGAGGAGAAAGGTCGGAGACACAGATTCCTCGAAACCCTCCATCGAGCAGCCTGAACAAGTAGTTGCACAACACGTACAGCGTTCGTTGCACGAGCCCCAAAAGCAGATGGGACAACCTGTAGAGCAAAGCACACATCTTGAGTTCCAGCGTCACTGGACATCCCCAGTGCGGCCCTGCCAGCCTCACACGGCCAATATCAAGAAGCCGCCCTCCTCTTTAAGAAAAAAAGAAGACCCGAAACAATAGAAGCAAGGCTCGAGGCCAATCACCGAACCTGAACACCCATTCTTGGCCGTCCAGCTGTCATATCGCCTCGTAAACGCGAGAGTCTCGTTCACATATCATCTTCGATATCAACCGAGCCCGGAACGTATGGATTCGTAATGCGAGGCCATAACACCGAGTCTCCGACTCGAGAACTCGGCTTATGCTGCGCCAACTCCGTCGCAGCGACATGAGTGCTTTAACCGAGCGAGTTGTGTATCACGCTGGTCCGCATGCGAGCTGGCACCTGATATATGACAACCTCGAGGTTAGAGTCACATCACATCACAGAGCGTACGCGTCTTCAAGTCTACATAGATGGCTGCTTTAGTGAATCGAACTCAGATATCATTAACTACATGGCTGATACGGACCTATAATGTTGTCTCTTGGCATTGAATATTGTATGCAGTTGAGAAAGTCAAAGCCAGCCAGCCAGCCAGCCATGTCAGACTCATCCTCTGATACACCCATGCATGCTTATACGCTTATCCAGCCGGGCGACACAACATTAACCAATCACATGCCTGCGTGATATAGAGGGCCATTCTGACTCAACTGTCGCAACCCGAAGGCGTTTTCCGTGACACGACACTCGCCGTGCTCTCAATGCCCAATGTCCTCGTCCCGGATACAGGATTGTGGACAATACGTGCGTTCCGCAACTGGCTGAGCCGCGGTGGCTTTTTCTCCCTCCGCTCCCCTCCCTGACCACACCTCTCCGTTACGTGTTCCCAGTCCCTTTTGTACGCACACCTACGTACCTAGTGGAGCATCGGCAGCCCAACCATGCGCTGCACGATCTGGCGATCTGGGATCAGCATCGAGCCCAACCCGCCAAATCAGGTTGGCCCCGAAGCATCCAGGAAGACGGGCTACTGCACCAGCTGCATATCCAGCATGTAAATAGCGCAACCCATCACCGTTTCCCATTGCCCAGCTGGTTGAGATTCGAGTTGCGACCTTGCGGGGGTTCCGATGGTCATTCGGCCTTGCCTGTTCGCAAGTGGTTTGTGGTGCCGACTCAGACCCCATCCGTGGGATGGGTATTTCTGCTCGAACCGACCGACTGCATCGTCAGGCGGAGCTGCCCAGGAGGTGTGTGCATACACAGCATGGAGCCAGTGAGATCGCCCCCCTCCCCCCCCCTCGAACTCATCCGTGATGATGGCCGACGAGATTGAACACTCTTGTCCCACACAGCTAAGCAGAGCTGGTACTGGTAGGTACTCCCCAAGTTAGCGTGCGCTCAGTATTAAGTCGCAAGGGGATGGCCAAGGCCCAACACCGCCAAATTGCGAATGAGCCCAGGCTCCTCAAAATCCGTAATAGGGTGTTGATATCCGAGCCTAGGTGGCTTAGCTCTCTCCTTGGTCAGGACGCGAGCGCTCGGTCGTCGCCAATCTGCAGCTAGAACGATGCCCGTTGGTCCACGCGCACTGATCGGACCCAATCTTGCTAAATTGGCGGGAAATCTCTCAGCACGTATGTATCGCATCTCTTAACTCTATGTCTCCGCGATCCCTCCCGCGCTATTGAGAGCCACCTGCGGTCGTGACCCGCAGTGCCACCCAAGCCCAGCCACCCAACGTATAATTCTCAAGGCCCTCATTACTCGTGACCAAGATGGTCAAAGGACCGACCTAGGCAGACGATGGCGGTGAGAGAGGCGAGCTGAGAGGAGGAAAATCCTCGGGGGGGGGGCGCTGGCTCAGTCACACAGACCACCACGAGGATGCCCGCGGCCAACCTGATGCTGGCGGTGCCAGTGAGGGTCAGACCTGGACCCTGAGGACGCATGCAGGCTATCTGGAGAAATCGGTCACTACCCATGAGGTGCTCGTAGATCTGGCGGCACGGCACCGATCGTATTTCGCGAACCCTCAAAACCCTTCGTCTCGCTGTGGGTAATGAACTTGTGTGAGCGAGTCAGTCGGGCGCAGAGTCTACTGCATCACCCTGGCGCCTGATTTGAGCCAGCCAGCCAGACCAAGGACTGGGGACGTTCAGAGTCGGGCGCTGATGCCCTAGTTCGCACTGCTAGCAACTTAGTCCCAGAAGCTAGGACAGTCTTCCGGTCCGGCTCAAAGACGGGCAGAGAAGCAGACTTGCGAGCTCGTCGTGCTAGCTGGCCGGAGGATCACCAGCGCTAAGTCGAGCTGTGGCCTCGTTGTTGAATGTCAGTGCCATGTGTTGAGAAGTGGCATGCGAGAGCCAGGGAGTGAGGAGACGTCTTGGCAAAGGGTCGCGTCGATCGTAGAGTCTGGACTCAGTCCCCCCCGCCCGCACTCAAGGATGAACGACTGGACGACGGCCACCAAAGTCCGTGATGGTGATGGACGCTCATTTTGGTCCATTGTGCGCTGTTGACGCCAATGAGCTGTCACCAGCGCCAGCGCCAGCAACCCAGGACGGAGGTTGCAAGAGGCTTATCCCAACAGAGGCTTGACAGGATACCACCGTAACGTCTCCAACTGAGCCGCTTGTCGCATTGGCACTGGCGTCCTTGGGCGAGCAATGAGACTGGCCGGGATTGTAGTTAGCAAGGACGGTCTTTAACCTGGGCGGGTGTTTCACAGCCCAGAGCTCGACGATGATCCGTATTTCGGCACTGGTTGCGCCTATTTAGCATACTCACCTAGAGAACGGGCCTAACAAATGGCCTAAGAAATGGAATGGTTCATGAGGACCGGTACTTACCAGGTAGGGAAGGGGTGATACTGGTTGTGGGGATGAATTACATTGCTTGCGTTGGTCGAGATGGACCGGTATAAACATCATCTATCTAGCGTAACAGGGTCCTCGACCGCTACTCACACAAGCATTCTGCCTGCGAGCCGGCCAGGAGATTGGGAAGCTCGACACGTCCAGGCCGTAGGGACCTGGATCGATTAACTCGTAATAACCCGGGATCGGCTGGTCTCGTGAGCGCTCCAGTCGCTGTAGCCGTCGCATTCCCATCCCGACTCCGAGAGGTGATGGGCTCCGCATAGCCTTAGTACATCACATATGTACATACATGCATCACAATTCGCATTGAAATGGTCTGATATCTCCGGGCGGCTGATTGGCAAGCGGCCTGGAAGAGTTCGCGGCCTTGCAGTCTATCGCCAGGGTGGGTGGGACTAGCCATCGCCACCCAGCCCGATGGAAATGGGATTCTGGCTGGCCTTGAGCCGTCGACATCCATCCATCACCTACATACATCATGCGAATCTGCATGCGCTTTCGAAAGGGCGGGGCGGTGGGGAGGGGGCACTGAATTCATCAGGCCATCTTGGAGCTCCTCGACCACTTGCGTCGGGGTCGATCATGCGACTAAAAAGAAAAAAAAAAGAAAAAAGTAACGAGAACCCGGGAGATTTCTGCTCGATTGCTGGGTCGCAGCACCCGGGGTGGGATACTGGGCATGTGCGTATGTATGTATGTATGCAGGACGAGCTGTCCATGGACCAGCCTGGCCGAATTGTGATGCGATTGCTAGTTTGCATGCATTGAGATTATTGAGCCTTGGGATGCTCAGTGCCACTGAAGACTAATGTGCTGCTCAATGGGCCAGCATGACCTGTGAGCATCTCATGATTAGGAATGCGTCTGCGTCAACCCCCCCCGGCCAGCGAGGAAGGAAAACTCTGCAGAGCGGTGCAGGGGCAATCAATAGCGATACGACTAGCTAGACGCAGAATGATGGCTGCAAGTGGTAATAACATGGACGATATACCATCGGGCTTGTCGTCGATGGGATAGGCTCTCCTCGCGACCGCGGGTTTGATTTGACTTGATGTGATTGGGACTCGCATCCATCATCGTAGATCGGGTGTAATTTCTCATGCAGGGCGGCGCTCGATGCTCTTCCCCCCGTACATCTTAAAGCTAAAGCCCATGAACAGGGGCAAGTGGGAGAGAAGCTGTCCAGAAGCCTCCTGAAAGCTCCGGAGGGAACTGGGTACTCTGGCCGTCGGTAGAGCCCAGCTCCACCCAGGCTGACAATCTCAGCAATAAGGGTACTTCCGCTGCGGTCTCAACGGTTGTGCAGGAGGGCTGGGCCACTGAGAAGGCCGGATTCATGTCCAGTGTGGTGCGGCTAGCAGGGATTTTCCTACAGACGCTAGCTTGCTCTGGCCCAACAACCAGGTCGAGATGAGATGCGATGGGACGATGCCGAGGCGGAAGCGGCTACTTAATCGAGATCGTTGGCCGGCAAAGCCCGTGGTAGTCCCACGTAACTTGTCGTCCGCGTCGTCCTGGGCCAGCGACCGCTCCCAGGGAGATCACAATCCCCCAGGTGGGTTTCACAATATCCGGCCCTGAGGCGAGCAACCGCTGTTGCTGCTGCTTCGTCGCCGGTGCCGTGGACGAAGCACAGCGTCGGCGGCGTGTCGCGGACCAGCTCGCTTAGATCTCGTAGAGCGAATCAAGGTCGGTCTGCAGGAGCAGGAGCAGGAGCAGAGGCAGGAAGAGGCAGGAAGAGGCAGGCTGCGGCTGCTTGGGGCCAAGTGGCCAACTGACGGGCATGGCCTGGCTGTTGCGCGGAAGACTGAGCCCCGTCGCGCGGAGGGTAAATCGAACGACATTCATGTCCGAATGCCTGCGCATCCCTGTCGCATCGCCTGATCTGTTGTCTGCCTGGGCAGAGGGATCCCCCGCTTTCCCACAGCAAACCCAGGCCCAGATTCGGAGACCCTGTTTTTCCCTCGCAGCCCGCATCGACTGGCCGCCGCACGACCGCCGCTTCGCTCTGGCGCCCCTTCTGGCTTCTTTTTGCGGGTGGCAGTGGCCTGATCATTCCCAGCGCAACCATGCAACTTTGACATGGATCGTGCCACACTTGTGCGTATGCCAGATCGATGACTGGCCAGGGCAGCTGGAGCGTTGCATCGGACTTCCTCCGGGATTGACCTTAACCACAGCTTCTCTCAGGCCGATGCGCTGGGGTCCCGTCGGCCGTGCTCTTGCTCCTCCTCGGCAATTAATGGACGAAGGATGTGTGTGTGGGATGCGATGCGAGGAGCCAAGGCCCGCCCATCGAGGCAGAGCCTGGGATCTGGTGATGCTACGCACACGGGCAACTCGCGCATGGTAAGAGGAAGGTAAGGTACCGGATCAGGAACCGACAATCGGTATCCGGTACAAACGATGCAACGTGCCTGCCTCTGCCACTGCTCGCGCGGTACGCACCGCCAAGTACTGGGTACCTGCCGCGAGGTACCGGCCCAGCTGCCCTCAACTCCTCGCCCAGCCCCGACTCGACCCCCCATCCGCTGTCTGGTCCGTCTCAGCTAATCCGCTCCACCACCCCCTTCTTTCCCTTGCCTTTCAATGGAAGCTTTGCCCCAGGATCCATGGCTTGTTCGCCAGCGGCAGTGCCAGGATCCTCCCTCCCCCTCTCATCGAGCCATCGTAAACCACCTCTGCGCGCCGCCCCTTCCTCCACTCGCTCGCCCACCCATCTCAGAGGGCCATCTTCGGTCCTGATATCGATCGGTAACAGACCCCAGATGACAGGTCCCACTTTTGCATGACACGCAGCGTGCTTCTGCTATGTGAGGTATCTACAAAAAACGCATCAGAGGATCGCGTCGGCGGCCACACATCCTCCACTGAATCGAGGTCATGTTGCTTTTCTCCGCCCTGACAGTTGGCTACTAGACCTACACATCGACGCTGATGACATTCCGACGTAAGTGTGTGTGTGTGTATGTGTGTGTGTGTTTTGTGTACGCGCTATCGACATGCCATGCTGCCAAACGTGTCCCTGCCTAGCCTCTTTCCCTTCCCTTCTGCTTTTCCTTTCTTTTTGTCAAGGACGTGTCTATTCTGATATGACACATGACAACCTGTCACATCCACAGCTTGCTGGCAATGGAATGGGGGGGGGGGGGGGGGGAGGGACCGCCTTCTCATCTCACCATCGCACACTTTGGGAGGGTAAGAAAAGATGGGGTGACCACCCGTCGACAGAGCACACAGTAATTTGCAGACGCTGCATCTTGATGTCACAGCCCCCTACCCTACCCGTCAGGTGGGTGTCCTCCAGGATAGAAAGAAAGGAAAGGAAAAAAAAAAAAGGGCCTATTTTGCATTTGCAGGGCTTTCCGGATTCTTCCTTGGATCAGGCGCCCTGATCTGGAGAGAGGGTATTGCCGGGCATGTATGTATGATCCTCGTATACATCCACAGACGGCTCACGTATTACCCATCTATTACCTGCGTGTGTGAAAGGCCACAGGAGGATTTTGGGGTTAATTTGCCCACCGAGAAATTCAGCCCATCCCCGGCCGAGCGTTGCATCTGGCATGGGTGAAAACCTCGAGAGATGTGGATAATTAGACCCGGCACCCCTAAAACGCTCGCACACACACCTCTCTTTCTCATCGACGTTTCCAGATGGAGACGGGGGATGGCAGGCGAGTGACATAAAACATGGCACACCAACCCTCTGTTCGCACAAGTTAGGGACCTCACTTTCTTATTTTCTAATGCTAAACGCAGTAATAAGAAAATCAATAGTCATTATTCCACAGTCTTTAGCTGATATTGTATTTATTACTGGTTAATTCTCTTCATATTGTGTTGACATTATGTTGAAATTCATCGCTAGAGGTTCTGGGTGTGCCATGTTTTATGTCAGTCGCCTGGATGGCTAAACGGATGGATATACGACAAAAGGGCCTTTTGGTTTTAGGTGGGAAATGTAATAGCGCTCTGGGAATAATACAAGTACAAAGCACCCACACCACTTATCTCCCAATGCGATAGATCACTTAGACGAGTCAGATCATACGTTCGCCGATTTGATGCACGCGCCTTTTGTCAATATTGGAGAGGCGTTTTTTTTTTATTCTCATGTACATAATGTTTTTAAGTCTTATGTACACTGTATTTCTGACAAGCCTATCATCTGTCAGTCTCATTAATTCATATCATGATTTATCATCCAGCCGCCTCCTGTTGGCCTTGGTCTTACGAGTGATGATGCTGCACCTCCGCCACTATCGCAGGAGCTGACAATGCAGAAATAGCACACGCACTCATGTGTGCTTATAGTGCTATCTGGAGAAAACTGACTCCCGAGGCAACGATCTGCACTCGGAACCTGCATATAAAATATGCAAGGTTCGACGTTGTGCTCTGGAATACATGTTCCTTTTTCTCCCCCTGCAATGCGCATCCCGGCATTGCTATCCAGTCGCAGATATAAGCAAGGGGACCAATAGCAGGAAAGGGGACTGAAAGGCGAGTTTTGAGCTAGCTCCAAGCGATGAGGGACGGATGGGGATATTGCTTGTTCGCCTGGCCTTCTTTTTACCACTAGCTGTGCGTGCTAAGCGGGATCGAAGGGGGTTCTTGGGGGGGGAGGGGCCGTTGGGTGAGCATTTGCAGTTTCGAGACCAGCCAAGCTCGAGTCAGCAGGCCTTGCAAGCAACGTGGTGGTATCAGCAGGCAGTATGTAGAGATTCGGGGATTTACTTCCAATCGTACTTGTAAAAGTCGGAGACGCCGGGCGGAGAAGGGGGCCATCGTTGCAATCCTATCTGGACTTCCTTGCAAGCTCGTCTCCTCCTCCAGAGCGTGGCAGCAGATCGCTATCCCGAACCCTGGCACGTCACTTGGAACAGATGCGGTTTCATCGACCTCGCCGTTTTTCTCCCCTCCCCCCCCCCCCAGGCTCTCGCTCTATTTCTTGCCCGCCCAAAGGCAACCGGCGCTTCTGATGGTTTCAAAGCTAACAACGGGGGAGTAGTAGCGGATGACAACCAACCTAGTCTCATGCAGGTGCTCGCTTTCGATCAATGTTGCGGAGCCCAGTGCGTCATAACCCACAACCAAGGGTCCTTCGCCTGTCAAGAGCGGAGTGAAGGTCGTTGAGACTCCAACCCACTTCTCTCTCCATAATAAGGATGGGCCCAGGGTTGGTTGTGAATCGGAAACACGAGCACCATGATTCGGAAGCCAGGTCTGCCAATTTTCTGACCCGGCTCCTTGCCTCAGACAGAGAGACGGTCAGCCAGCCGGCCGGCCAGCTGGACGGCTGAAGAAGCAGAGGACGCACCACGTTTAATTAATCACATGAGGCTAGAGGGCGGACCAATGCGGGCGCATCACATCAAGGCATGTGTGATGGGCATGTATCATGTTGAATAAGTGTACTGCAGCGGGGATGATCCTTACCTTATGCCCGCAGCTATGTATGTAAATGCTGAGGAAAAAAAAGAACAATCAAAAAGAACAAAATGGGGAAAGATGAAATCAGCAACGCCAATCGTGGCAATCACAGACGGTGATTGTCGCCTCTGCCCACCATTTGCCAAGCGAGGAAGATCGGATCTGAGCTCTCGGCCTGAAACGTGTTTTTCTCGGGTGGAAGGTAGTGTCAGCTTCAAAGTCAGGTATGACGTTTGCTGACAGCGGCTTTTGTCTCTGGCTACCGACCTGCCTGTCGAGTGAAGTGAGTAGTCGTAAGAAGCAACAAGAGGAGAGGGGGGAGAGCTGCCATCGAGGCGGCACACTCGTCGCTTTGTCTAATAGCAATATCCCGCCTGGCGCTTTCTGCGCCTCTCAGCTAAACCCACGTAGAGCAGTGCTTCGCTCTGCTTCATACCTGTCAGAAACGGTGGACAGACCCGTCATATCCCGTGATGTGTTGTGGGCGACCCTACCCCCCCTTCTAGGCCGTCGGAAGTGGCTCTGACTGGCCAACAGCCTACCCCGATTCTTTCGATCGAGACAGTGGCTTGTCGCCATGTATGCATGGAGGTTCATGGCCACCCACCACACACCGTTGGATCTCATCTTTCATTCTTTTTAGCGGGATATAGCCAGATGAGGAGTGGTTAGTGGCCAGCATACCCCGGCCGCCCCCCCCCATGAAGGGGGGAGGGGGGATGAGGCCGAGAGCCTAGTTGAGGGTAGCGAGCGACTCATCGACAAATTGCACTGGACGCCTCCACAAGTCTGGACCACACCTGGCAGCCCTCCCTGCTCATCGCCCGCAGGCCCGTACGACACTGCGAGTGACCTGCCGAGGAACTCACATCGGACTGGACTGGCGAGTGCATGGTGCCATTGACGGCGCTGCAATGGGGATCGTGCATGCCATTCCATCACACCACACCATCTCGCGCTGCAACACGCCACAGCAAATCGTTGCTGGCATCAAGGTAGTGGCTCGGCGCTTGCTTGTAACCCTGGCCAGGGTGGTCGGAGCGACAATGGACGACGAGGCGCTTCCCTCCCCCCAGCTCTAACCCCCCCCCCCCTTGAGGACATATTAGAGAGGGTGAGACTGCGCCCATCGACGTACACGGTACATGGGGATGTGATGAGCGTGCGAGAACAATCGAGAAAAAAAAGAAAGATCACGACCGGCTAACACCCATGGGGACGGTAGCGCTGCAACTAGGGACAGCCCTGATTCAGGTAGACTGACCAAGCCGCACGCTTTACGTACTAATAATTAGCCTTCCTTTTAGGCCGGCATGATCAAGATCCACTGCAATCGAATCTGGGACGAGATTAGGCCCACCGGGGGAGGGGATCCATCTCACGAGTCACAAACCTGTGCCCACCCAAAGTCCTGGCACTACGCAGCACCGGCCGATGTCATCAGAGTTCGGAGCCACTGTCCGTAATTTACTCGTGTGGTGAGGTAGATTCCCATTGTTGCAGAGCGGCGAGTGACCTGGGATACATGCCGCGCCGTCGATGTCGGGACCCCCCCTCCCCCACGACAGGTATAAAAAAAAAGCATGCGACTCCGACTTGCTTTGTGCATTAGTGATTTAGCCGCTGGAACCTGGGGGATCAGCTCTGTAATGCCAGCCCGCTGGCGGATGTGGCAGAGCAGATGGTGCCAAGCGAAGCGAAGCCCAGGCTGCCAATCTGAGGGATATATAATCATCTGGGCAAGCATAGGTGACGGCTTGCGCAGCAGGACGAATCGAGCGCGTGCGCAGGCACCCTTCATCGAACACAAAAGGCACATCCATCGGCAATGGGCGCACTAGTCGCCTAGCACTAGTCTGAAGAAACGTGCCCTGGGCGGCCCTAACGTAGCGTCTCTGGAGGAGCGGCGTGGTCGGTAACCTGGGTGAAGTCTGGGATGGGTGATGGATGGGCCAACGGTCTCCGGTGCTGAGAGGAGGGTCAGAGATGCACCCACCGATCGGGTGGACAGCCTTCTCCCCCGTGCTGGAGCCACGCTGCTCACCGCCCGAAATCGCCAGTGAGGCGTGCCTTCCCCCAGCTTGCACTGGCAAGCCGCTAGTTGGGGGGGTGGTTCCACCCCATGCCCAAAACCAAAACTAGATTGCAAGGCTTCTAGCCCAATTCCGCCGGGCCAGAAGCGAACCCGCCCTTTCGTTTAGACAAGGGGTGTGGGTGCATGTGTCGTGAGGCCGCGAGGGTACACCTGTGTGCGTGCATGCTTGTGCCTGTGATGTGTCTGGCCGTGTTTGTGGGTGTGGACATTTTTTTTTCCTGCATTTTCTGGAGGCTATACCGCCTATGCAACGGGCGGCCTGTACTGCCGACCTGCGAACTCACCCGACATCTGCAGAGGTCGCCCGCAGAGCTGAACAGGGCCTCCAGCTGCACGCGCTCCCGAAACCATTGATTATGTGCGAGCCTTGAGCCACCGGCGGCCCAGCGAGCGAGGTTGCGGCGCTGCGGGCATTGGACTCGGCACATGTGCGGTGCAGTGCCACCTGTGCTGCTATGCTATGCCTTGCCCTGCCCTGCCCGTGAGCTTCTGCTTTCAGACTCACTCACTGCCTCTTCCTGGCCTCTGCTCGCCGGCCGGTCAGGATTCTAATTACCAGTGCAATGTTGCGTATAACAGCCGTTGTTATTAGCGGAGCGAGGCCGTTCGGATACAATTCAAGCACCGACAGCAATGAAACAAATCTTGCTGCCTACCAGAGTGCTGGGGTTTAATTTCCATCGCTCAGTCTCGTTGGCTCCTCAGGACCCTCCTTGGATGCTACGTACCTCTCTGTTGATGCTAGTACTTTGGCTAATCCGATCGTCTAGCAGGAATCAACAGCCCTCTTCCTGGACGGGACAGGACAGGCCAGGCCCAACGTACAGCCCCATCACGGCCGATCTCACTTATTTGTAGGCAAGCTCGCCACAAACGAGCAAGCGCTATCTGGCCGCGCTCAGAAGGGAAGGTACGTACTAATAAGACTGGTGATCATTCCAAAAATCTAGTAAGGCAGGAAAGAAACGACCGGGCTAGTCGTAGGGGAGCCTATCCCAATCCTCCCTAGGCACGCACCGTAATAAATCTATCGGCAAAGTACCTTTCTTGGCGGGGCGATGGCGCTCTCTCTGCCAATTACTTGCCCGAGGAGATCAGAACCGCTGTCTCTCAGCCGCCTCTAGGGGCTTGGGTGGCTTGTTTCCGAGCATAAAATGCATGTTGGGCACTCTGATAAGCCGTGATTCAGGCCCGTCCAGCCAATGGCGCGGCCTTGAGTTGCGATGTCTTCCTCTCATTTCTTCTTCTTCCTCTGCCTGACCTGTGTATGCAGTCTTAGTGGCGCGGCAACGGGCGTAGAGCCATGGCCGTGTCCGACATTGGAAGAGCATTGGCTGTGCCTGCCGGAGCGAAGGAGCAGGAACATACGTTGGATGTCGTAGTTTGGTGCCATCGCATTCTCAGACATGCCCAGTGATCTATCTCCCTGTGACACCTGCACTTGATACTTGAGAGCTTGGTTGCAGGCTAGGCCCAACAGCTACCTACCCTCTTTGGTAGGTACGCAGCATCGCCCATCGGCATAACGTACTAGAGCTCGGGGGAGCACCCCATTAAATTAAATAAAGACCGGCCCCAAAACCGGGACGCGTCTTTTCCTCCTGTATAAGGGTCCCCGGCTTGGATCCTAGGATATCATCTCAAAGCACTTGATCAACTGATGGCTCGGCTTACCGTTGCATTTCTGTTGGGCCACCATTTCCAGGAGTCCACATTTGCTATACATAACGTGAGCTCTACACGCCGATGACTGGGGGGGCAGAAAGAAGCCAAGTGCAATAAAGTGCCGTGGATACCATGCCTGCATCTCTTCCGGTGTCCCCACCATAAGGGCCAGCACCAAGGCAGGTCTTTCACGATGTGTGTCTCTGGCTGCGAGGTAGTGGTCCGAGTTTCTCGCCATCTGACGACCTGTCGTGCGCTCCCGGCCGTGGGAGAGATGCCTGCCCGTGGACGAGGTGAGATGCATGTACCTGCACCCATCGGCATCGCGGTACCTCTCACCTGCGCAGGGCTGCTTGGCCGGGTTGGCAGCTCGAGCTCGCGGCAGCCAGACTGCGTTGGGGACTGAGACCTCGAGTACTGGTGAGACTCGCTCAGTGCCTGCGACCGCTGAGCGATGGAGGTAGTCGGTACGCGGTACATGCGTCCACTCAGTCACCAGATCGGACCCCCTGGATCGCACAACCCACCGACATTTCCACAGCAGCCAGGCCCTGCAGCCGCCTGGTTGGGAAAATTTGGCCACATTTCCCACTAGGGTTCAGATTCTACCTTAGTTCTGTCCAGTCCGATGCCAGGCCAGGTACGTACCCATGGTCCAGCACGATGCTGCTGTCCAGTTCCAGCTCCAGCTCCAGGGGCCCTTTTCCTTCTCCTGCCACACCCGACCTTGTCAAAAGCCAGGCTGAGGGCCACACCCCTCCCCATTCCCGAGCCCCAGTCGCAGGCGCCACCACGAGGAAGTTGCCATTGCGTCAGATCTTGCCCATCATAGCGTGGTCGTGGCTTACCGGCTGCGGAGCCAAAGCATCGTCTCTTCCTTTCTTTTGCCTGTGTCGCCTTAGCATCTGTGTTTATGTACGTACTCTCCATGTAGCATCCTTTTACTATGCCTACCCCTTCCTTCCCGGCTCAATCTGCCCACACCACACTCCTCCGTCCACACGGGTCTGTCTCTCTGGGGGCTATCGGCCTGGGTCCCTCCCTATTCACTACGATTTGTCTTGCTTTTTTTTTTTTTTTTTCCTTCTCACATCCTGGGCCCCCCTGTCCTTTCTTTTCTCTACCCCCCTGGCGTCTTGAACGTTGGGTCGTGCGTGCATTTTAACTAAGATCTCTTTCCTTTCCTCGCCCCCCCCTCTCCACTAGACAGAGACTTGTGACAAGTTAAGATCAGATCGACTGTGCGCGCCATCTATCTTGTCTGCCGCCGCGGCGACTCGTGGGCTCATTCCTCCAATACATATTATTACAACAGATCCCACCCAGATTTCACTCCAACTTCCTCCCATGCTTGTTTCTTGTTCTTAATATTCTCGCGGAACCTTCAGATGTGTCGTCTCCTCTAAGCTTGCCTCCATCAGCTATCCTCCAGGCGCGTAATGGATGCGCCTGATGGTCATAGGCGAAAGTACGTCTTGTCTTGTGTTCTCTCATCCTCTCTTGCCCCCATCGTACTCTCTCTTTCTCGTGCGAGCATTATAAACTTGGCCACCTCCCCCACCCCTCCCTCCACCTCTTCTCCTACCTTTCTTACATCTGGTTACTAACATGGTTCAACCTCAACAGCGGCTCTCTGTCTACCAACCACCCTGGCAAACAGCAAATTCATCCCAACTACCAACCTTATAGAGAAACACAGGAGAGGTCACCCCAAGATCATCCGGCCATGGCCACGGCGACTCTTTTACACCCTACCTCCTCATTCCCACCTCCGCAACCCTACTCCTATCCTCACCACAACCCAAGCATGATCTCGCCAACCGAGTCTCGAAATGAGGACAGCGACTCTTCTAAGCGCCAGTCTCTGCCCTCCATCTCGGAGGTGATATCCGGCGCAAAGCCGTACGCTCCTCAGCAATCGAACGTCCAACCTTCTCCCCCCAGCTTCTCTCCATTCTCGTCCAACTCACGTTCGTACTCGGAGCCCGAGAAACATGCTCCTCCCCCTCAGGCGCCACTCCCACCTCCACCTGGTTCCTACTCGGCATCGAGGCAAGAGCCTCTCCCCCCATTCTCAGGCTCGCCCAGACTGCCCTACAATGGACGCCCAGGCTTACCTCCGGTTTCCGACCGGCGCACGAGCCCGCCTATCAAGCCTGAGCTACCTCACCATATGCAGGACCAGCCTAAAGATCACCGACCGCTCAATGGCTATCCGCACCCGCCTCATTCTGCTGGCCCACCTCCTCCCCCGAGCTATTCGAGCACACCACTTCCTCCTGGCCAATTGCACCTACCCTCATACCCCGTCTCCCCGCGACACGCACCTCCCCATGTGTATGGACATTACGATCAGCGCCCACCGCCGGTTGGAATGGAGGATGGCCGACACCACCATTCGGAGTTTAACAGAGTCTTTGAAACAGGCAACTATCATGACTCTCTGAGCAGAGTACGTCCCTAATTCGCCCTTTGAAGCACGATCTTAACTGACAATAAGACATCCAGATGGCTCAAGCTTCTCGAACCATGTTCACCTTTGCCGATGCGTATTCTAGGATTGCACAGGAACAGCACGGGTCCCACCATATTCCAGAACGCCTGCCGACGGAACAGGAGGTCAATGATATGATCGCCAATGCCGAACTTATCCGCAACTCGCTTGAGTTTGTCAGGGACGTGGTGCAGCAATCCATCCGCAGCGAACGGGTTCGCGAGGGCAACAAGCCAAAGGCACCTATGCACTACGATGACGATGAGGATGTCCACATGTACGGAGAGGGCATGAAGACGCAATACACCATTACGGAGGTGAAGAAGCGTCGTGGAGTAAGTTTGCTACTCGGCGAATAATTCACAAGGACGGAACTAACCAGTCTAAAGCGTGCCGCGCCACCAGGACGATGCCATAGCTGCAACCGCGTCGATACCCCTGAATGGAGACGCGGGCCCGACGGTGCCAGAACTCTTTGCAATGCTTGTGGTTTGCACTACGCTAAACTCGAGCGAAAGCGCCAGCTTGAGCAGAGGTCAATCCGGCCTAAACCGGACGAGAGAAGTCATGAATCATCAGGCAGCAACGGGCCTGATGGCAAAAACGGGCCGTACATATAAAGTCACGGACCATTTTGGTGTTTTGAAATCTGGGCGTTTCAATCTGGGTTTTATTTGGAGGGCGGATTCGGGATTAGGCTTTGCAGGTTCACTTTCCTTCCATACCAAATGGGGGGCGTTTTTTTGTACGTGTTTACACGACTTTATTGTACAGACATTTCGTGTCTCGGGAATCGCGGCATAATGGGCGTTAACATACCTATCTGGGCGGGCTTCAGTCTATTATTATTACTGTTGGAATCATTCTATATAACGACGACCTACAGCGGAGGAACTGTCTATCCAAGGCTTAGACAACTCAAAAAAGACACTATTTTATCATTACACACGATTTGTCCCATTCTCGAAGGGAGAGGGAGGGGAAAAGAGATATCCCCTCCAGTGACTTGGTGAAGGAGAAGATTGGCGACTCACAACGACCAATGAATGGCCTGGCAGAAGCAAGTTGTGTCCAGCCTGCTGGGCGGTTCACCACCTATGCCAACTGGGGTCTGAGCCCGACCTCTTGAGAGGACCCATGTCTTGGGCGGCATTTGCGATGCAGTCAGCACGGAGGTACGCAAGCGATGGACGGTAAGTACTTTCTGAATCAATCTAGGGAGCAAAGGAAGAAGCCAAAACAGCCACCGTGGGGGGGGGGAGGGGGTCGGTCCTCCTGGTGGAACACATCTCTCCTCAACTTACTCAGCTTAGAGGGTGATCAGTCAGCCGTACATACATGCTATGCTATGCTATGCTTTCCTCTCTAGGTTTCGGACCCGATATTTGCTTGCTTCCTTGTCTGCCGAGGTTTCACTGGCATACATACTACGTAGCCATCGATCATGCCGGAGAGAGGAGCCGGGGGTAGGAGGTTTGACAAAAACCACACCATTTCCCATTTGCCTTGGGTCATGGGGGACGCAGAGAGAGAGAGGCTCTCACTTCGTACAACCCAACGACGCAACGGATCTGCGAAACGGTTTGTCTATGCAGTAATCGGGCAGGGCGACACGGCAAAGGCCAAAGGGTACGACAGGCGAACTTCGGACCTTTTGCGAGAACCGGACAATTCCTCCGACGGCCAATGGGCGAGCATTGTGACGTACACTTTCTTCGGGCTTACAATTGGCTTCATGCAGCTAACACTGGCTGATGACGGAGGCGATGAATTATTGAAAAGTTAAACCACCATGGATGGGCTCAACAGCCAACGGCAGTGCGTGTCTGAAGTGAGCTGTCACTTCTCACTGCGTAGGCAGTCCATGTCGGAGAGCTGAGCGCGCGGAAAGAGCACGTATGTAGCAGGCCTCTTGCACAGTCTCCTACTCCTCCTACTCCTTTCCGCTGCCGGCCCTCGGCCCTAAAAGAGGACAGTGGGGTCGTGCTCGCGGTGAATGTGCTGGTTAGACTGGTGATGTGAAACACGGTGAGGAGAGCCAAGGAATATGAGAGCTCGGGTTTGCGTATGCAGTCGATATGCTTGGTACAAAGGGTGGCTCTTGAGTCGGACAGAGCAACGGAGGCAAGAAAAGGAAAGCAAGGCCAGATCTTGAGCAGTTCATCGGAATGCAGGGTTTGGTGGGGAGTGCAGTAGCCTCAACGTCAACGCACTTTCACACTCATCCCCTCCTCATCCGGCACCATCTCAGGTTGCGTCTATTGTGGCGAGGCGGAATTCCGTTACATGCCGACCTTGGATTTTAATGACTTGGTGGAAAATTGCGTCTTACCGATGTGACCTTGTTGCAGCGAATGTAGTACACGTTGAGCAAAGGAGGTCGCTTGTGCAACGGGGATGGCGGCCGCAGGAAGAGAAAAAAGAATGAAGTAAAAGGTACCACGCCCCCTCCGTTGTCTGACAGCAGCATCGTTGATGTTCAGCCCGTTTCGGATCTGTGATCGATAGCCGGCACTGGGCTTCAACGGCGGCGCGGCAGGCAAGACGGCTCATTACTGGGGCTGACCAAGTCTACACCGCCACCCTTTACTTTTTCGGAGCTCAGTGTGTGGCATTCACGCAGGCGTACCGAAGGTTGGACTAGTCGAACCTAACGCAAGATTAAAGGCACGGTCAGTCTTGGGGAGGGAAAAGGACGGCATGTCGGCATGCAGGTCTATTGGTGCGGAACCCCGAAATGATAGGTGCTTTTTCCCAGCAAAGACCGTGTCTCAAGCGGGACACGAGTGCGAATGACTGACAAGAAAGTCACTCGGGGAGGGGATCTATGGTCATGGACCACAGTCCAGACTTGGTGATGGAAGATTAGCTTGCATCTGTTGTGTGAGACGAGAAGCGCCACCGCAGCGTCAAGGCTGGGAATGAAGCCCAAAGGCCACCCCTCAAAGGGCGGGTTTAGGATTCATTCAACTGTCTATCATTTTCTGACCTTGCGATGAGCGGAGTGGAGGAGCAGAAAGGCGTTGAACCCCGAACGGGTCTAGGGATAGACGCCTTACGGAAAAGCGCTGTGATTGATATGCACCCACGGGCAGCTGACGACCAAGCGCATGACACGGGTGTAGGTGTCTATAGGCACGGGAGAGCAGAGGCCCAAGACCAAAGCGAGACCTGGCGCCTATCAAATCTAAACCCCCGATCATCCTGTGGGAAGATGGGTTCCGCGTGTTAGTAGGTACACGTAATGGGCCAGGATGGACTTCTGGTGGATAGGAGGTTAGATTATCTATCACGTAATCCACGTGGCAGACAAAAGAAGCATGGGGTTGCGAGACTCTGTCCGGCTGAGCTATGTGATTGGGAAGCGCGGTATGGAGCTCTGCGAAGGGAGGCGATGGGGTGATGGATGCGAGGAGAACTGCACGAAATCATGCATGCAGGAGCAGAGGTGCATCGCATTTGGTGTGTGCGGGTGCATCCATCTCGGAGTGCTGTGTCGAGGAGCGCATGAGTGATGCTGCAGCTCTCCTCAGTTCTATCACACCGGGCGCGCGACGAGAATCAATAATTGATAAACATGCATGGTGTGTGGTGTGAGGAGGCGCGGTACATTCACCCTCCCTCACCTTGCCTCCATCTACTCATACCTACCTAACCTCAAGGTAGGTACTTGCCGGCCGATGGGCTGATACATCGCTCCTGCAAGTCTTGGAAGTTCTTTCCCAACCTTGCACCTTGCCTGTGCAGGCAAGAACGCTGAGATGGCCGATCCAATATTCGCGGCAGGCACGTTAGGCGCCAATTGCCTGCATGTCTTGCAGCTTCATGCAGCCGCCTCTGCCTTAGTCTCCGCCTTCTTGCCTGCCGCGTCCGAGCGGGCAATAGTCTGACTCAAAAGGCCCTTCTCGAGGGAAACGAACGTACACTTCTCCCTGCTCAAGCTGTCGCATCTTCTTTCCCGCCCGGCTGACCATCGTCATCGCTGGCCAGTGGATGCAAGTGAGTGTTTCCGGCGCCTATGTGTCGCACACGAGTGAGCCTGTTTTGCCTCTCTCGCTCACACAATGCAATAGAGACATGTTTCTGGACGGGTCCCCTTCCGACTTTGACTACTGCTCCGGTTTCCCAGAAGCTTCCCTATGTTGTGTGATCCATGTCTCAGGATGGGCAATCTTCTCTTGTCAAGAGTGCCAACTCTGTTGCCAGATCTGTATGTTGGCGCACGATTGCCCAAGCAAACCCCGGTCGCCACCGCCAAAGACAAACACAGGTGATTCCATCTCAAGATTCACCGCTACCAGCCGGAGGAGAAAGATATCTGTCACAAAACCTCGAGAGGGCTGGCCGGATAGAAGATGACCTGTTATCGAGCTCCCATCTCACCCTCTCATCTCACCCTCTGTGGAGTTCAAAGTCGCTCGAGGCAACAAGAGGCGCAACATGTATGAGACCTCCTTTCTGACCTGGAATCAAACCCGGGTTGTCCTTTTCCGGGAAAGATGTGAAAGAGGAAACACCCTCCGAGCTTGTATCACCATGGCTCTCCGGATCTGCAGCTCTCTGCAGGTTCCACCATTGCGATCGATGCCGTTCCAGCACTAATTGTACAACCCGAGGGATCATGGACAACGTTGTGCCAGTCCGGTTTTGACGGTGCTGGATCCCTTCTTCTATCACTTCCGTTAACAGTTCCCAGCTTCCGTGGCTGTGTTTGTGTCATCAATCAGGCTGTGTGCAACTGTCTCATCCCACAAGCTAGCAAGGTCTCCACAGTCTCAGCCTCCAATTCCTGCTCAGTGTCTGTCCTTAAATGATACGGCCACGTCCAGCAGTCCCAAAGCACATGGCGGCGGCTAGTGCGCGATCAGATCTGTTCCCGCCCCCCCAGCGATCCTCGTGGGCGTACACGTTTTTCTCACCCACCTCTTTCTCAGAATAGTCCGGCCGATAAGCCAAAAGGAGGCGACACGAGTATTTGCCCGACAACTTTCCCGTTGGCACGAATATATGTTGTCCTCACAATTCAGTTCCGACTCAAAGAAAAAAAAAGAAAAATATATGTCTCTCACAGCCAGCTTGAGCTTTCACACCCCCCCGCCACGAGGCTGGTCATTTAATGTTGATCAACATTCTCATATTAGGCCACGCCTTTATAACTCCGCGGATGTCCACGTGCTCGTATTGCCCAAATATGATCAGTCATTCTGGGGGGAGTTGCCGGAGACACGAGAATAATCATGATTTCGGCGGGCCATTGGTCTCAGCTGTAGGAGAGACATGGATGTATGGCCTTTGATTTGGGCATTCGGAATCTTGCCAAAAAAAAACACAATCTGCATGATCGCTATGACTCGCCCACTCCCACGCCCCGTCATTCTGACATCCAGATCTGGGTTGCGAAACGGACATTATTGGACATTTGGAAAACGATGTGCATAGCTTTCCCTCTCGGCCGAATTCCATCCAGGCCTTTGTCACCGCTACTCCCAGCCTCACTTGCCCAAAGTACAGAGATAAGCGAGGAATGT
Organism: Clonostachys sp. G952; assembly: GCA_027569935.1. Classification (NCBI taxonomy): domain Eukaryota; kingdom Fungi; phylum Ascomycota; class Sordariomycetes; order Hypocreales; family Bionectriaceae; genus Clonostachys; species Clonostachys sp. G952. The sequence goes on from JAPDLB010000027.1 coordinate 667,191, forward strand.
GAATGGATAGATCTTGTGCCTCCCCCAGCTACCTGCGTTCCATTGACTCAGAGGTGAGTCCCGTGTCTCACCCCTTTCCCCCAATGATCAGAAATGCCGGTCCCCAAGGGTAAGAAAGCCATGGCCAAAAAGAAAGACACGGAGGTTTAAAGGGGGCCCTCCGTAGGTCATAACATACAACATGGCTGAAATGTCTTGGTTCCTTCCTCACCGCCGGAATAAAGACAGGCCATCCTACTCTCTCATCTCCTTGATCCGATCGCGTACTCGAGTCTACAGGTCAATAGTGCTGTATTCGCCTGTCTTGGGACGGAAATGGCTGGGAAACATCAGAGAACTTTTTTCACCCAAAGGGGTCGCACCTGCTTGGATCACAGTACGGAGGTATTTCCCATGTCATAAATTTATCATGAATCAGAGGTCCCTGAGGGGGTCAAAGTTTAGGACATGTAAAAAGTAAAAAAAAATGGTGCCAAAAATGAAAATGATTCCATAGCGCCTGTTGCCCAACGCTTGATTTGCCAACATGGATTGATGCCGATGTAAGATGCGTTATGAATAATTATGATGATCACCTCTTCCCATTCTCGGTATTCCCCTCCTCGAATTCATTCTTGCGTTTCAAAGTCGGGCTTCCGTCTCCGTTGTGGTGCCCGTTGCTCCGGCCGTTGCTGAGGCCATTAGCCTGCCGGCGGCCTGCCTCGTCGCCACACCCGCCACGGAAATTGCCCAGCAGTTGAGGAAGCCCAGGGATTCCGAGCCCTGCGAAATTGCGACCGGCGCTTTCTCGCTCTCCAACCGCGATCACGGCACCGATGAGGTCGTGGTTCACCTTCTCGTTGACAACACTATCGTGCTTGTAGTCGGGGTGTGAATCGATGAAGTTGCGGATCCAGCGAGACGCCGTGTCCAGCTCACCACTCGCGCGCTTGCTAATGAGCTCGAGGTAGGTAGATAGCTCGCATCTGGTCTGCACATCCACATTGACGCTGTCGAGGTAACTTTCCACGATCGGGATCAGTCCAGGAAAGTCGGCATCGGACGATCCATTGATGATCTCGTTAATGGTCATCTCCGCATACTCTTCCTCGACGGGTCCTGGGCTTGCAGGTCTGCTGGCCATGGCGGATCCAGGGCGGCTGCCATCTGGCACCGCCGTGTTGGCGCGTGAAGGCCTGACTGGGAACGGGCTCTTGCGGAAATAGAATTTGGTCTTGAGGACGGCATCCACCTCGTGTGCTCGTTCCATGTTCTCGTCAACCTTCTTGATTGGGATGTAGAAGTTGAGGTCAAACGAGAGGATAGCTCGCGTAACCAATACCATGAAGACCGAGAAGGCCGCATTCTCAAAATCGGTGATCTGAATCTCCATCGGCCTGAATTCCACTCTCCAGCCGATATCGCTGCCCGCAGGGGGAGGCTTGAAACGCATGTGCTGCCAATTTGTAGATTGAATATTCTCAAAATGGTCCGTCTTGGTCATGTCCAGCTCCTGGAGATCTTCCTCGAAGATGACAATAGGGTCTCGAATGAAAAGGTGGGCAAAGTGAGTGGCCAGGCGGTCATCCATCCCACCCTCGGTGAGCTTGTCTTTGATTGCCGGGTCGATCACAAGATCCGGGTCAAGGTACTCCTTCCGTAGCCGGGGATCGTTTGAGATGTATGTTGAGTTTGACGCATATCGGGATTTTGGAATGCGCCATCTGTTATGCTTCAATGGCTATTGAAAGAATCAGCTTACAGCAAGCTTGGTCATACTGTGAGGACAATCATACCTTTTCTCCGAGCTCCTCTGGAGTCCGACAATCGACTGCACGGCTGATCTGATTCCACCGCACATCAGTGTTTGCGAGAAATCCTTTATAAACAGGAGTTGCAGCAGTGAGAGCGAGCATGATAGGACCCAGCGGGCTCAGCTGATCATACAACTGTCTGCCTTCAGTAATACTCTTAGCCTGGAACGTGATTTGAAGGCAGCAACTACCCATGCCGAACGCCATTGCGTCCATGTGAATGTACTCTTCTGGGGCAGCTCCATTCCTCACGTCATTATCCTCAGGCCATTGGTGTAAATCATAGTTCACGGTAGGATCTTTCCATGGTTTTGGCGTATTGACATCATGGAATATCGGGACGTTAACTTGAACCTTGCGCCCACGTCGAGACCTGATATTAGCGGCCAATGTCGGAAATCTGATATGAGGATTCGCAATCTCGTCGGGGACAAACTGCGAACGGAGCTTCGGGCCAGAAGTAGGGTAGTATGGGAAAGTGAACTGCCCGGGACTGCCAATCCGTGGGAAAGTTGTGAGTGTGATAGGATACTCGGTTGATAGCATGTGCTCCTTGGCGATTTTCCTACGGAGCTTCATATCAGGCTCAACATCAAGGAGCTCCTTGAATCCAATGCCCCAAGGCTTTCCTGGTGTTGCCTCCAGCATGAATCGTCCAAATTCAGGATGAAACACAGGAATTGGCTTGTCACTGCACTCCCGAGTTAGCCCCGCAATGACGCTCGACTGTACCACGGTGACCACTTACGTCTTTCCTTTTGTAGCATCATCAATGGTGTCATCCGTGCAACCTCCAGCCTCCGCAAGCTCTTGGTCAGATGCCAAAGCAGTCAAAATCTCAGCTTGGCGGAGAGAAAGGAGGACCTTCTCATCATCCTTGTCGTAGGTGACAACGAGATATTCAACCTTGAAAATGTCAGCCAGTTACTATTGATATATAGAGTCATCATATATCAAACCTCATCTCCCCACAACAGAGCATCACGCTCCTTGCCTTTGGCTTTATTCCAGATTTCAAGGAGTTGCTGGAAACAAGAGTCAGATCAGTACCATTCCTTGCCGAAATCATCGTTGCCAGAGTTTGTGATCAAACGAACCTTGATGCCCCATTCCCTGACTTGGTGCGCTCGCTTCTCAGCCTCAGGCCATTCGAGCGGCGTTCCAAGAGCTCTAATATACCAGTTAGCCCAGACACATACATCATGTTGGTGAGAGATGGTCAAGTGCTCAGCCCTCCTAAGTTTCTAAGACGCACAATAAGCCCATTTCCGCGATGCAATGGCAATCTCTTCGGTAAACTGTCAAGTAGAGCAGTCAAAGTAGTGAATCTCACGCGCTGGAGAAACGCTGGAAGCACGCGCTGGCTATATATATAATATATACAGCCGTGCGGTGGAGTGGCAAAGTGATGACGGCTCGAGGTTCCGTATCCAAGCAGTATCATCCAGTCTCACAATACCGGCAAGGTATCTGTGTAAAACTGTCGCCCACCTCAGCGAAAATACCAGATGGCGAGGCTCAAGCCCAGCGACCTGCAATACCCAGAGGTGAAGAGTTTGTGTGTGGCTTGATGATATTTCCCATCCAGTGGCCCCACGCACGAGGGGGAAGGGAGACAGTCGAGACAATACCAGCCAGTACGTACGTAGTGCGCGCGGTCTGCGGGGACAAAGTCAATTAAGAGCCTTGCGAAACAGAGACGAAGCGCTACCGACTAGGCTATTCGGTTTATCGATGATCGATCGGGGTATCCTGACACGTCCAGGCAGGCTTACACGCAAAAGTGGTGGTTTTTTTTTCTCTGCCTTGGCCAGACTCTCCGCGAACAAGGCTAGGCCTTGTATTCCCTCAGAAGTCTCGCTCGGGTCCTCTTTTAATGTCGCACCGAGAGATGGATTTTCCCTGATAACAGGACAAAACTAGGCATTACTAGCAGGTAGTGGAGCCCCGCCAGCACGATCAAATGCCATCGAACTCACTTGCACTTTCTTGGTTTGGACGTATGGGTTGACTCGCGAGTGCTTAGAAATCGGCCGCGGGTCAGCCGAGTCTGGGAACCCGCACTGACGGCTCTGGGCAGCGGATTGCATCATCGGCGAGCCGCTGTATTGGCTCCTTCTCTCATGGTACCTGTCGGGATGATCCGTTTGATGCGGCTGCTGGCCAGCCCCAAATTAGATCAAACCTGCAGAATTAGCATTGGCTCGATACTTTACAAGACTAGCATGTAGCAGCAGTCTGGGGATAGTATGAGGCAGTCAGACGACCTTGCTTGGACGACTGGTTACTTGGCGTGGGTATGGACGGGGGCAGACGTGGGACGCTACCGGCCGTGGGACGGACAGTAGCCGTCGTCAGCGGGAAGAGGATAACCTAATGGGCATAGGATAGCCGCCCGGCAGGATTGCAAAGAGGCAAGGCAATTAACAACCGACGTTGCGATTCATGGCCATGCTGCCGCCAATGCCCAGAACCCGCTCCACGCATTTCTTCAATTCTATCATGTGACTGGCTGGCTGAGAGGCAGGCGTTGCCGTCTCTGAGCTCGCTCCTGCCAACATTGCATGCACCTTTGCATGTACCGATGCTGGCTCCAGCACCTCAGCTCTGACCTCAGGTTCTACATTGAGATAATATCACACTTGTTTTGCCATAGTACCAGCATCGGGCATGAGCTAAGCACCGATGAACCGGCATTCGTGACCCAGTTCCTCGCTGGCACTTGGCCGACAGTCGCATTTTTACCGGCATCAACACAAAAGCCGCAAATCGGCCAGGCATTTGTCAGCGATAGCAGCCGTCTTCTACATGGAAGGTAATTAATTAATGGCCACTGGTCGGCACGTTTGCCATTTGTGATACGGTTAGTCACGCATAAGGACGGTACCCTCTTTAGCTGCGTCCCATCACAGAGCCAGGGTCAACCTCCCAATTTCCTCACCTGGCAACTCGCCGTTTACATAGTAGTACGTAGCTCTGCATGGCCCATGATGAGGAGAATGGGCAGGTACAAGGCGAATAATCACGCTGAAGCGTCACCGCTGGCTTTATTATCCCTCCCGCCTCCACCGGACCTCGATCCGGCATGAGAGGTAGGTAATGTATGCATTTCAGACCTCTTTGTCACGGCTCCGAGTCGAACTGTCATACAGGTGGGTGCCATACCAACTCCTCAGACCCTGTCGTCCATGCTTGCGGGATCCTAACCACTGCCGTGTCCGCCGTTTAAGCGCTCATCTGGCTGTTAAAATCGGTAGGTTGAACTAAGCCTCTCAGCAAGCTTTGCCTGGTTCAAAAACTGTTCGATTGAGAAGAGCCCTGTTCAAGATATTCATAACAGCTATTTCCCCCGTTGATCCCATGCTATAACATTCCATATTGCGAGAAGAGGAGATCTTGTCTGATGCTCCCCCCAAACTCGCTTGACACCAATATCATCATCGTAAGAGTAGAACGCCTTCTCAAACGCCACCAACATTATCCAGCATTGCTGTGGCCCCTCAATCCCCCTCTTGCCAACTCCCGGCCAGCCCAGGTGGTCTCATCGCGTCTCGGAATAATCGTTCAGTGCCACGCATACCGCGCCACGGTGGTGCCCGTTATACTGCCGGATGATGCTCTGGCTGGCCACCTCCCATAACCGCGCGTAGTGGTCGGAGCAAGCAGTGACTAGATAGGCCGAGTCTGCGCTAAAGGCACAGTCCCATACCCAACGCTGGTGTCCTTGAAGTGTCGCCTCAAGGGGGTATGGCTTCGGCTCGCCTTCCACGCGAGGCTCCGTGTCGGTGACCTCCCAGATCTTGGCGGTATGATCGGCGCTGCAGGTCGCCAGCTTCTTGACGTCGGGGGAGAGTAGGATCCGAGTGATGCATTCCTTGTGGGCGTTGAACTGGGTGACCGGCAAGAGCTGGGTGCGGTCATAAGTCTGCACCAGCTGCCAGACAAATACGTTGCCCTGCTGGGTGTTAGCCATGGGCGGAACGCCACCATCACGTCACGCAAGAGGCGGGCAGGGCGCATACCAGGTTGTTTGCCGCGCAGAGGAGGGACCCGTCGCTGGCAACCGTCACACTCGACACGGACACATCTTCCTCGGGAATGAGTTCATGTGAGCAGTTGTTCTCGGCCAGATCCCAAACCCGCACGCTGCCCGACCTGTCACAGCTAATGATTTCACCTTGGTTAGGGTGTATCACGACGTCATTTGCCGGGGATCCGTGGTTGTAGCTTCGTTGAATTGTTCCCGATCGTGTCTCCCAGATCTTGACCGTCCCATCTTCGGAGCTCGTCACCATCCATTTCCCCTCGCAGTGAAAGGCGACGCCCGTGATGTTTCCCGTGTGGCCCTCGAAGGTCAGAAGCGGGTTAGGATTCGTCGATTTGATGTCGTAGAGTTTGACGGTGTGGTGGCCCGCTGCGGCGAGAAATCGTTTGTCCGGTGAGATACACAATCGGTTCACCTGGGAATCAGGATGCTGGATCGTGCGCGAGCAGATTCCTGATAGCGCTTCCCAGAAACTAGACACAGGCGGGCGTCCGTCGATCAGTAATAGAGCTTGCGAGAAACAAAAGTAGAGACAAACCGAATTGTGTGGTCGTAACCCGCTATTGCATTGCTCAGTTAGCTCCCATTATATGACACTGCAACAGCAGATGGCCGCGCACGCAAGGACGCAAGCATAGATGGATAAGTGGACGGTAGATGGTAGATGAAGATGTGGTTGTTTGGCTGGTTCTCGAGACTGCCTTGCTCCGCCCTGCTCCGCTCACTCACCTGTGCAAAGAATAACCGACATCGCAAATGATGGATCTAGATTACCGTGGCATTGTAATGGGAAGGAAAAAAGTACCACGGCACCCCAATGTGAGTGCGTTGAGCAAGGTGATTAGATACTGACATACCGGCGCGGCGCGTGACGGCGGAGAGCCAAAACCAGGCCCCTCTTTACGTGCATGTCTCCGGGATAAGTGCATCAGGCAACAGCACCATCTAGTGCGTGAGACCATCACATCACAAGGCAACAATGGCAAAAGCGGTAAAAATCTAATTTTCAATTATTGGGATTGCTACCTTGCTATGATTATCTTTCTTTTGATTGGTCCCATGAAAGCACCCGTATCCGGATGCTCGGTTTGATCATTTTGGATACGGCATGGGTTGCCTCCGATTCGTATCATTCATCTGGATAACAGCCAATGCTCGCTTGACCAACAGTATTTCACTCTAGACTACCTTATTTTCCTCTCCTGTCTGCTTTCATCGTATCAAAGTACTCTGAAATTACGGCTTGGGGCGCTAATTAAAGGTTCCACAGCCTATGGAAGAGAGGCGCCCCCCGTCCAAGAAACCTCACCTCTCCCGGCAGTAGGCAAGAAACAGATAACACACATAACTGCCATACTTTGACATACTGTTTCATGTGAGGCAATATTCAAGAAACATCAATGACGGAGTCCTTGTGACGTTACATATCAATTCCTACAACAAGACCTCCTATACTGACTAAGATATTGCCTACCTCTCAAATACATTCTTACAACATAATCAATGGCCAAAGGGTAAAAGCCCCAAGGCCTTACAATGAGCATAAAAACACTTTAAGTGATCAAACAAACTGCCATGAACTCTTCCTCGCCGTGACATACAATCCATGTCGAGTATCGCAAAGGAGCGGAAGATCGTCACCAGGCCATGGTTGGAGAATTTCCCAGGGTTGATTCCCATGTTCCTGCTAGGCTGTCCCGTTTCATGAGGACCCCCCAGCATTGGTACTATTGGCTGGCATCATCCTCACCATCGTATTCTGGCAATAACCGCATATAGACTCCCTGTTACGGTGTCAGTCCGTCTATAGGCTCTATAAAACAGGTTTCAAGCTTAGAAGTTGCTTACTGGCGAAGGTCCTTGAAGCTGCACATGGTGCAGGTGCTGGGAATCAGACCCTCACTGAGGCCTGCCGAAATGTGCGATGAAGGCATTGTTTCGCGAGGAGCTCGAGAAATTACGCGAGAGAATATTCAATATGAAAACAGTTCAGTGGCAGTTTGGAATGTTTTCCTCTGAGTTTGCAGATGCTGTCGCGCTGCGTTCTTGAGATTAAGATGCGAAACTTGTCGGAGACAACTTGCTTTTTATACTTCTTCTCGTCATATATATCGACCAAGAGAGCATGACATGGTCTTTTACCTAAGCTATAAAGGGTCAGCACGAATCATTTCTCATATTGGAAGCCGGTCAAGATCCAAAGTCCCAGCTCATCACTCTCGATGAGCGTCTGGAGATCCCATGATAAGACATCGGGGTGCAGAGATGCAACCAACATACATGTCATTGTAGTTGCCCGTGAAACTCGGATACATCAGGCAACCTCTCTACCCGGGGATAAGACGTGCAGTCGTCGGCCATGTGGCCGGGCTGGGCTGCAAGATCCACCGTTGATTCGATGACATATTTCGGCATGTCCTGATCAGGTTTTGCTGACTCGAAGAGGTGCCAACTCCCCTTCGCCCGTGATACATCTATTCGTCTATCCAACGCCACCGATTTCCAAAGCAGGACTGCCTAGCTGCATCTGCACATACACGCATGGAGACAACCCCCAAAGTGTGAGAGAGGCGTACCCCCCGAACCTCTGCGAGGCAACTCAGCCGAAGAGCGTCGATACAACGTGTCATAGCACCGTTACCGCAGCTTTCTGACGACAGCTAAACCTAATAACCGATATTCCATTGTCTACTAATTGATCCACTCCAACCTGCAGGCCCAAGCGGATGCCTTGCAGCCAGCTCCTGCGACTACCCGGCAGGCTTGATTCTCATTCGCTGCGGCGACCAGACTCGGTCAAGATGTGAGAGCCCAATGCACACTCGCCGAACTTCATCATGTGCCATTCCTTACCTATAATAGAAACGGGGCAGACCGCGAGTGGGTGTGGAGCGAGTAATCGGCAACCTCTTCCATTGTCTATCTGTTTCTGACCCAACATAAGGGCATACCAACCTCGTCATAACTCATTTGTCATCCTATTCTATCAGTATCCTGTATTCAACTCTGGCTCTATAGTCATTCCGTTTGCGTCATTATCCGCTGCAGGGTGCTTTGCACAGTCCAGTCCTGAGTCCTTGCCACCCCTCCTTCTGACGCGCTGTTCTGCAACCACCATTGGCCCTCTCCGTCCCGATGCAATGGTACCAAGCATGCAATATCCCGCACCATTAACCCGCCTAACCCGTCTCAGCTCCTTCCTCGGCCGCTTCTTCGTATTCCTCGTCTATTTAACCTTTTCTCTCTTCCAAGGTTCTGTTCTTTTTGTTTGTTGAGGGCACAAATAAACACACATGGAAGGTGATGACCTCCTCAAAACACCGATACTTGGTCTCCTACCCAAATGCTACGATATTTCAATTATATGTTCATGCAGCCCCTGCTTCAGTCCCGGTCCCGCCCTCTGCAGGTTCCTATTAGATGGAAGTCCACTCCTTTGCATACCAAAATGCTCCATCTGACCCTCCATGTAGCCCGGTCAAAGCGTGCTCATTCTTGGCTATTCATATATATTTCTGACCGGTTTGTCTTACTGCCGAAGATTGCCTCCTTCGAGAAAATAGGCCAATGACCTACTCTCAATACTGTACCATTCCGTGTATGATGGTGGGGAGGCAAAAGGGCCGAGTCCGCGTTTCAGTACGACACTTACCCAACCCCCAACCAACTCTCAGGGTTCCGCTGAACCAAGATTTCCAAACCTAATGACTAGCTGCATATTTCAAAGATAAACATCAGGCCACGTGAGGTCGGCCAGCCTTTCCCATCCCCTCAACAATAGACCCATCACAGAACTTCATTGTCACGTTATCACAGTTCATGTCATTGAGGACTGTGTCTTAGAGAAACTCTTCCATAAGAACCTAAATGGATAAAATGCCCGGCAATTTCGAAACCACCGAATAATATTGCCCGAGTTAATGGGTTAAAAGTCGTAATAGTCGTCCAATCTAGACACTGGAATATCATAACCCAAACAAAAAGAGCGAATTTCCTGCACAACAACGGAACATTCCAAAAACTGCAGGTCCTAGAAAATCCGTTTGGCTCTTCTCAGCTAGTCCGACGAAATTCAACCCCTCACCCCGCACTTCTTACCCCGAATATCTGATTGCTACACAACAAAATTCAAACCAGTATTCCCCATACTCCAAATCGCCAAGCCTCATAGGCCTTAACAGGTAAAGTTGAGAACAAATCGAGGATTTCATAGTGCCGGGGCCGTTACAATCAGTGCAGACATGACCGCAATACCACCCAACGCAACATATCCTACTACTTCAGCCGCTCGCCGGAGGCGTTTTGGCGAGTGTGCTGCTTCTTGAGCCTTCAAGGCTGCTCTGAAATCATCAGTAAGCTCTTTCACTGTAGTCTGAGATATCTGAGCTGCCTTCCTCTTCAGAGGGTTCGGAGACTCAGGGATCTTGTCACCGACTACTTCTTCGTCTTGTTTCTCAACAGGCTCTGTCTGAGATTGCTCGACCTTCTTGCTGATCTCGAAAGTGTAAGCAGACGTGTCATCAAGCACACAAGGATCGCTCGACACTGGTGGTTCATCAGATGTGAGTGGAGTGTTCAGGAAATTGCGTCCTGATACTTCCAGAGGTGAAAACTGCTCCCACGTCTCTTGAGAGCACTCATCATTCAACATAGATGACAGGCTCAAAGCCTCTTTTTCTCCCGAAGCCTTAGATGTCGTGGGTAGGGTAGGAGCATCCATTGGCGTCTGCTCATGCTGGGGGCCCAGTTCAGCGGCAAATCTCTTCTTATTCTCCTCCCGAGCATTGAAGAAATCAGCTTTGTCCGAGTTTTGTCCGAAAATACCAATGACTTGATCTCCGCAGCCCTGGGATACAAGGTCTGGAGGAGAGGGCTGTTGCGAGGAAACGAAACTGAGACTCTCGTCTTGCGAATATTCAAGTTTGCCAGGTGTTTGCTCTTGTGTCAACATTAAGTTTAAGGGAACTGCCGTGAGCCTATCAACCTCATGCACGCTCCTCAGCGCATTAGGGGGAAGCTCTTCCGACTCTCGGGGCGAGATTTCAGGCAACGGCATGCTATCCATCAACGTCACGGGAACCGTGACTGTTGGGTCAGGTATTGTTGTGTTATCGTCTGTTATCAGCTTGTTAGCCACAGTTCTTTGATAAATTATGGTTAGTAGTACTGAACGCCAAAACTTACCTGGAAGGGTAGTTTCACCGTGCTCTTCCAACCCATCGCCATCTTCGGAAGTGAGCTCCTCGTCACTGAAGAAGGCGCCTTGTTCCGGCGTATGTGTGTTGTATTCTTCATTTCCATCAGCCCTCGGGGATTCGATTTCGGATGAATAGCTATCGGATTCAGACTCGTAGGGAAACTCTTCATCTATTTCCGAATTGTGGGATTCGTCGTCCCAGGCCATATATTCTTCACCATCAGGGTTATTTTCGGTACTGAACGATGTCGTGGCAGGTATCTCAGACGGTGTAGGGTCCGAAATCTCGTAGATTTCTGATGCGTTTGAGGTCAGATCGATCGGAAGGAGAACTGATTCTCCATTTTTGTAGCTTTCCACATCAACAACGGGGGTAAGATCGAGGGTGCTCAGTGGTGGTAGCTGAGGTGCTGGTCGGATTTGATTCTCTCTCAGAACTTTCTGGGCATATCCGGTACCATTCTCACCTTCGCTGCCACTCATCTCCTCGACGTCGGTATCATCGGGTACTCGAAAGACGGTCGGCAGATCATTTCGTCTATGAAAAACATTAGCTATGGGAAGGTGCCGCGGATAAACTGACAAAGAGACATACTCATCAGTTCCAAACGCAATGGTGGCTTCAACTTCAAAGGGGCGGAACTTTTCGGCTCCCCTGTCGATGTTAACCCCAAAAGTTATGACATCTCCTGTCAGAAGCCGTTTGGATTCTTGATCTCGAAGTCGCAGCGAATTCACAAAAGTCCCATGGAGGGATCCGGCGTCCTTGATTGATACCTCCTAATTCTTGCCGTTAGCATAGTACAAAAGTGTAAGTTTTTGACAGATGCTTGACCAACCTGTTTGTCGTTATCGAGCTTGATTGTTGCGTGATCCCGAGACATGACCGGGCAATCAAAAAGGAAGTTGTTGGATGCAGCCTCCAGCCCTCGTCTCCGACTGCTCTGTCGTCCGATGGGCGTCGTCGCCTGGTCTCCCGAGAGCGTAAGGCTGCGGTAAGGGAAGTGAGGGTCGTGGGTATCGTTGGTGACGGTAAGCATCACTAACGCTATGGATCTTGTAAGCAGCAGCTCCCTAGGTTAGAATAAACACAACGTACCTTGATCCCGGAACTTGGGAGGTTCCATGATGCGATGAAATGGATTCTGGATATACCTATGGAGAGTACAATGATCCAGCATCGAAGATGAAGAGGGGAACAATCAATAGCACGAGCTGTGGCACAGAACGAAACAGCTGAAGGGCCGCTGAGACGAGGCAAAGGTCAAGGTGGGGCAGCTTGCTGGGGTTCCTGCCAGAACAAGTAGAGGAAGCTACGGGATGATAAGGAGCCCCTCACTTAGTGGACTTATCAGTGGGGGGTGGGCGGCTGCCTGCCTGTGGTGTTGCCTGGCGTTGCCTTCCGTCTTGCCTTCCGAGATGGCTCTTGGGATGCAGGAAAAACGACGAAGGCCGTGGCAGGAACAGGTTGGTTATCATAAATTTTTGAAGGATGAAAACCCCGTATTCCTAGGCACGGCTACCTGGAGCCTTGCAATGTGAAAATCTAAATGTTGTGGTAGGTTGGGACCTAGCAAGTAGCCACGATTCTAAGTTTAGCAGGTACCTGCTAACAGGGTAGCCAAAGTGGTTCACGACATCAATTGGGTACTTGCATGTCACGAGAGCATGGCTTTTGGCCGAAGGTGCACAACAGATGCACCAGTCCGGACTCATTTCAGGCTCTGGCTTTAGGCATCGTTCCCGCTCCTTCGGTGACTGGATGGTTAAGCCTGTGCACCAGTGACAAGCTGATTCAAATAATATTAGGTACTCTCGTGGCTGGGATAGCAAGTGGGTGCAACTCAACACGTGGACGAAGCCCGGCCAGGGGCCCTTACGATAATGAAATCTCGCGCAATGCGCTGTTGGAGGTTAAGTACCTTAGGCTAGCACACTGGCTTTGGGGATAATACGGAACCGAAGGCAGAGAGAGGCGTCTGCCCAACCAAATGCACTTGCGTCAGCCCGATGGTGCCGAAATGGCCTTGTGACCACACGGAAGGTGACGCGATGAGCACAACCCCTCTTTCAGACGAGCGTCTCGGGGAGTACAAACGCCGCACTATTGCTGACTGAGATGAATGAATAACATCCGCATGTTCTTCACATCGCACACCACAGAAAGGATAGCATGCTGGATTGAGACCCCTCCCCCGTAAATCTAATCTACCATGCACGGGCAAGACGCGTTAAGTGCTGTCCCGCTCACGAAACTCAAAACGATGACGCTATATGACCAGGGGTCCATAAGGTATCCCAGCTCAAGTGGGCCAGTTCTGGGGAAGGCCCCTTGGCGCTATCGGCAACTTTGTAGTGTCGAGATAAGTCTCATTTGTCTTGTTTGCTTACTCTAGCTCTTCATTACGACTAAATTTTTGTTGCGAGATAGTTTCATAGTTGAGGATTATCTATAGACACAAATTTGAATGTTAATATATCAGACCCTGGCGTTGTGGGTAGGTATCCGACATCGTTAAAGCTTGCTGCTGGTCGACTCTACAGCCTCTAGGAGCACGGCGCTGAAAAGGACACTTGCCAACACTGTTGTGAAGATAGACACGACAGGAAAAACTCAATAAAAACTTAGTAAACACACACAGAAACACATGCACCTGTATAACCTAAATTGAGAACTATCTACCATTGAGACGTCTCGAACCCGTGTCGAATAGACAGAACTCTAGGGTAGGAATACTGCAGCCTCCAGTGTGAGTGTGGCTTGACACCCAAGCGGCTGAGATAAAACATGGCACAACAGAGCTCTTTTCGTGCAAGCTAGAGACCGCATTCTCTTATTAATAATATTTCAAACAACAATAGTAAAATAATAAATTATTCTATATTATGTAGCTTGATGTTATATTGATAACTGGGTTAATTATTTTGATATTGTGACGAAATCCGAGGCTATATGGAGGCTTTGGTGCACCATGTTTTATTTTAGCCACTTGACACCTTCTCGCACAAGGTCATATCCAACACGAGGAAAAGGGCTAGAGGAAAGGGAAAATGAGGGATACAAAAGAGCACAAAATCCCAAGACGCACATATTCACTGTTGATCCCTCACCTAGCGCCGCCCCAGACGAGCCTCCCAAGGAACACAGAAACCCGACTATGATGACATATGTCTGGGTCACTTATGGAAGCAAGCGAGGGCTTGCCCCATCAGCGCCCCAGAGGAAGACGTCACGACTGGGCACGCACTTTACACGGTCGAGGCGACCTGCGCCACTGCCGTCAGCCCACAAAAACCTGTCCCTTCTGACTCCATACTTGCTCTTTTCTAAATGTTGCTCCTGCGTAAACCACGAAGTTCTCTACTCGCAGCTCCCTCCTTATCTACGGCAACCGGTTATTATCCCTCGCCCCCCCCCACGCCGTCGCCTTGACAGCCCATCAAACGCCACTCCCACTCTCCCCAGATTCTTGTTCAAGGTCCCCCCCAATGGAGCTGAACCATTCATTTACCCATAACACCTATTTGCTACCATACCCGACAACGTAGCATCTAAGCGAAAAGCTCTGCTTTGACGACCTTATCGCCTGAAAGACTTACGCACGAAACACGTGCTGCAGCTGTCGCCTAACGTTCGCCTTACAAATTGCGCTTCTCAGCCTCGTTTCTACCTGAATCTGATTCTGCATTGGTCAGCCCAATTAGCTGAGACATCGCCAGCGAGCAAACCCCCAGGCGCTGACGCTGATTCCTCTGACCCGACGTCGCTCATCACAACCCAGCGTCATTAGAAAAAAACTAGTCAACGCATTCAGAGCATACCACAACTTCAAATCCCATCTAACCTCATTATGAGTTTAGCACGCGTCAAAGCCCTCAAGGGCGAGAAGACCGTATCCCGAAAGGCGCGGAAATCCGGCCGCGCCTCTGGCACAGCTTCACCCGGAGGCTCTGAAATTCTGCAGAAGGTCTTCCAGCACGATGACACCTCCTACCGCTCCGGGTCCGAGGCCACGCCCCCAGAGACCCCTCCCGTGAACTACGACAGCGACTCGGACGGTGGATCGCAGCTGCTTGCGCTCGATGAACTCGACCTGACTCCCTTTGACCCGAAGAAGCTTGTTTCGGAGCTGCAGGATCGCAAGAACAACCAGACCGACACGAGAGAGCTTCTTCTACACCACTACGTCAAGACCCTGCGGAATCAATATTCTGCCGAGTTTGATAATTTTGATGGTCAGGTCGACGAGCTGTTTGGGGTATTTCTAAGAGGGGCAAATCGCGGGGCGACACCCAAGGAGAGATCCCTGAGTCTTCAGTCCTATTTCCTAACAGCGACAATCGCCGACGTGGACCGGGTTGACTCCACACGAAACATCCTGAAGCAGATCTTGTCCGACGACGACGACGAGGAGTGCCAAATCCACGCTTTGTACGCTCTTTGCCTGACAGTGGTGTTCTACGCCGCCAGCAAGGATGAAGTATTCGACTTTTTGGATTTCCTGGTGGAGATTGTCCAGAGCAACGGAGATTCGATCAACGCCCTGGACAAGGATGGTGTCATGGTCGCCACCTTCGAGTGCTGGGCCTTTGCGGCGACGCACGTAGACATCTGGCAGCATGCCGACTATGCCATGGACACATTTGTCGAGAAGCTCGACAGCACAGACGTCGAAACACAGACGATCGCAAGCGAGTGCATTGCCTTCATATTCGAGGCATCCCGCGCCCACGAACAAGAAGAAGGCGAACCGTTCCAGCTCCCCTACGATCCCCAGCGGATAGCCGGCCGGATCAACGGCCTGACAAAGGTCTCGGTCAAGTCAAGATCGCGCAAAGACCGCCGGGATCTTCGCGAGAGTCTACGCAGTGTAGGCACTTCGTTAGACAGAGGGGTAGGGCCGTACTACTCCACTGCCACCAATGTCGAGGATGGCAAGGAGCTGGGCTACCGATTCAAGCTGCGCAAGCGTGATGCCATCGGCCACCAGTACCATGCCCCCGTCGAGTCATGGCATTTTTATCATCGCATTCATTTCCTACGCAACGTCTTCAAGGGCGGCCTAGAGCGTCACATGGAGAACGACAACCCAATAGTGATCGACTGTCTGGATGGGCTGGACTGGTCCGCCGTGCCAAGGAGTAGCTAACATCATCGATCATAAAGAGTATTAAAGAGTAGGAATAGGGACTTCTTTCATTAGTTGGTTTGTGAGCATCCTTCGTATGCATGTATCGAGGCAATACATCGATTTCGTCGGTCTCAAGCGTTTTCTGTTATCGTGTTTGCCTGCGGATGTTATGCAGACTTGTGATCAATTTTTACCTGTACGTGACCAGGGGTTTTCTAAATCGATTTGAATTGGTTTCGTTCGGAAGACTGTGGTGGCAATGAAATAGAATCTTCTCGTAGCGTATAGCGGCGCCCTATTATCCTTTGGTACGAATCTCGAAAGAACCTGAGATATTGGCATTAATGGACTTGCAACACTCAATTCACTCGATCCCTAGAAGGCCAAAGCGTTTGATAAACTTGCAGCAGGTTTGTGCCAATTGATATTACTCATAGGACTAATCAATAAAGATACTACATTTGATGACTCTGGAATGATCAAAGAGCCGAGGAGGCTTCGGAGAAGGATACAATCGATTTCGGTCTCACTTTTAGTGTTAGGTTGAGGGATTGATCCAGTGATGCAGGGCTTGGGTTAAATAGTCTTTTAAAAAGCGAAGTTTTCCTTGGAACCCCATTTGAGTCGAGTGAAGAGGATACAGACTCCGCCTAGAATTGTTGTAATGCCTGAGAACAGGAAGAGGGCCGTGAAGCCAGACGGCTTGCCGCTTGCTTCGATTGGATCGGGTCCTGAAGACACTTTTCGCAAGTGTGTCGAGATAGGGGTGCTGATGAACGTGGTAATCGATAAAACCGCCATCATGAAGCCGATACGGAGGCCAAGGTAACCCATGTCGGGAGTTATCTGTGCCACACATGTGGAACTTAGAGGCATGATGCCCCCAGAAAACAAGCCAAAGAGTATGGAGAAAGCAACCATGGTGGGAAACGTAGTCATTTTGATCCATAGCAGTGTCATCATACCAGTCAGGAAACAGATCAGAGACAAAATGTTGAACCTACCGAACCGGTCACCAAACTTGCCGGCCAGGACGCGGCCGAATACAGAGCCGCCGTAGCAAATCGAGAGAAGGCCATTTGCTTGGACTGCACCGACCCCATGGCTGGTGGCGTAAGCGGGGATGAAGCCAAATGGGATGAGGAAACCAAGGTAGACAAGAAACTCGGACATGATGAATACAATAAAATCCGACCGGAATATGGCTTTTCGCGGATTGCGACAACTTGGGTCGGTAAGTCTCCCATGCGTATCGTGACCTGCTAGACCTTTCCTTCCTTTGATGAAGACGCACGAAAGAAGTAGAAAAGGTAGGCATATCAACCCCATCGCCCGATAGACCCATCTGGGACGGGTATGGTGGAACAAGGCGTTGAGGATGCTTGGCCAGAATATGCCTCCCACGGATGAGCCTGAAGCGGCCATGCCCAAGGCAACACCGCGCCTCTTGTCGAACCATTCGGCAATGGCACCGACCGTTGCATAGAACCTGGGAGCCGTTAGCCAAAGCCATATCCTGGACGTCTCTTAGTGTGGCATGCGCACATGAGAGCATTTCCAATGCTGAACATGATGCCCTGAGTGAGCAGGAAGTGCCACCAGTGACTGCTGGAGCCCGCGCCCATGCATGAGGCGAAAACCAGGATTGATCCAAAGATTATCAGAGGCCTCGCGCCCCATCTATCAGATGCCGGGCCAATCACGATCCCAGAGCTGAAGAGGATTCCGGTCTGGAAGATTGTTCAACCTGGCATTAGCCGTTGCCGTAGGTTTTCTAGGACGTGAATCATACCTGCAAGTTGCCGATCCAGGTGATTCGTGCTGACGTCCACGTCGTACCCCCAATTCTCGCAATGTTTTCGTAATGGTCTTGAAAAGTGCCCCATGAGTTGAGAATGCCTAGGAATCGATGGCTTGTCAGTTTGTGAGCTCCTTAAAAGCAATGGAGAAGTCAATCACCGAATCCCGTGCAGAAATTGAGAAACCCAGCCAATACGACAACCCAGGCCCGAGAACCCCCATCCGGGATTCCCATATAATCATCGGTCGGTGTCCTTTCCGGATCTTTCCCATTTTCCTCCTCTATTGTTGTATTGTCTTTGACGGCCTCTTTTCCCTGAGGAGAGGGTGTGATGTCTGCGAAAACGGGATCCTGGTTGCGGGACAACAACTGCATTCTTGCTTCTCTGCCTAATCGGGCCCGTCGAAATAAGATAAGAAGATAAATATGTTGTATCGATATTAATCAGCTCGCGAAATGAGTTAATGATGTATTGTAATGAATGTCGGGTCGGTCTGGCTTCTCGCGGAATCCACCAGCTCGGTCGATGGTGTTGTGTGGTTACAGATGGTGAGAGTGAGCGGTTCGAGACGAGAAAGAATAACAATTGAGCCACCGGTTCGTCCTTCCACATGAATGATTGCCTGTTGAAGAAGTCGTATATCGTGAACCGAGGAAGTTGCTGTGGCAGGTCTGGCCGCCTGCCCATGCCCGCACCTGCTGGTAACATCATTTCAGCCTGTGCGTATTAGTATCTGGAGCATAAACTCTGTGAAGCGTATCCCCAGGCGTGACTCGTCAATCGAAGCATTTTGCAGGTTCTCCCTTCTGGAATTACCGGCTTCTTATAGCAGCACCCGCCATTGTTAGCATAGGCACACCGGCCATACTGGAAGACGATGATGGCAGCGCAAACCACTTCTGAAAACCTCGAGCACAAAGAGACGACGGAGACGCCAGTATAAATAATAATTTCGTTCATTTCATTTGTTTTTATTTTAACAAGGATTTGTTTACATCGAGCCCTGTCTGGCTCCGGTTGTCTTCGCTACTGAACGGAAGCCCGCGCACCAGGACGGAGCAGCAGCTCAGCACGGACGAAGCTGACAGGACCATCGCGACTTCACTCAATCAACTTCCCCAGGTTTTCCAGGGTGCTTGCAAAGAATTTAAGCTCCGATCGAACTTGTGGATATTGCCGCCTCGTGGGAAGCTATCGAGATGCGATCGAGTGAAGGGGAGGGGGTGTGAACGATTCTTGGACGGAGAATTGATGCTGGTCGAGATCTGAGAGCTACCTAGCTTGATATATCGCCTTGAAGCTTTTACAATGACCATAACTACGTGCTACCGCATGGAGTCAGACATGGCATTGTGATTGAGAGTGCCTCTCGCCTTCTCCTGTCTGAAAAGTGCGTGGTTCACATTTGGCTACCCTTCTTCCACAGAACTACAGCTCTACCTCCCTCAACGACCTTCGATGACCAGTGCCATGTATGGCTGGCAGAAATCAAAACATTCATGGTTGAGTATCATTCTTTGATATCACGTGGACCTGGCCTGTACGACTGCTCTGGCTGGCAGACCTAATGGGCACATGCGGGCTTCTGGGTCCGAGCCGGTGTTTGCTCAGCTGTGGCTCAATAAAACGAGCATTTACGAGTGCTAATAATATCTGCTGCCAAAAACGGCACCAAACCTCGACCGACGCCAAGAACCCCTTTCTCAGCCTCAGTATTCTGAATCGACTGCCTATCATGGTGGACGAAGATCTCCCCCGGGTAGAATTAGGTTACTGGAGACCGAGATTGCACCAGGCCAGAAAAGAAACAATATGCGTATGACCACGAGGGACAGAAACGCCCTGGTGTACCATCAAGGGTCAATATGGGTTATTTTAGAGCGTTCGGCAGCCAAAAACAGCATCAAAACTGGAGTCAGCACAGATTCTCCGTTCAAGTTCGCGATTCTACACGAGTACCAAGACCGATCGTAGGGCTGCAAGCATCTTGTGAATAATAGTGTGGTCTGGATTGGGGATGGGGGGTTTATTCTTGGAAAGCTTGTCGAACGACTGCAATGCACAGTAATGCCTTGAAACGACCACAGCCAGTCCCTCGTCTAAGCTTTCACAACAGCAGGTATCCTGGATCCTTTAGCGGGGAAAGCCACCAGCGTTGCTGGCACTAACGAGCTGTCATCAAGGCGAGCTGAGACTGGTGCGAGTGATGCAGCCAAATGTAGAACAGGCAGGGGGCATACCTCATAAGTCGGCAGTCAGACAGCAGTCCAGCTTGTCAAGCTTAGTCAATCAGTTCCTTGCAAAGAGTCCAGGTTTACATTTAGAGCTGTAGATAGGCAGAAACCCCACAGTTCGCGTCCGTGCATAGGCAGAGTCAAGGAATATGGGATAATTTTGGTGACCGCTCTGTTGCTGGCGAAATGGTCCAGGAACGACAGGACGTCAGTGCCTGGGGGCACGCTTGACATCACCGCTCCTTACTGATGGCGGCCGGAGGATTCTGACTACTACAGGATCTTCCGCTTTGACGGCTGGCTCCAGAGCGACACCCAACGGCGAGGCGAAGCTGAAGGGCACGATCTCTAACAGATGCGCGCCTGGAAGCCAGCGTGTGCACTGTGGTGTGGCCGGGTGGATGGCCTCAGCTGGCGACTGCGAGGGTACAAACCGTGAACTTGGGCAATGTACCTGCCAGCGTACCGTGGCTTACCTCAACCTGCAGCGTTTGAGGCCCCTGATCCCTGCCGCTATTTCTGTATTTGGGCCTTCAACGCTGCTGGCTCTGCAATATTACTCAGTCGCTCCTTCCAGCGAGCGCCCCCCACAGGCCGGGTCGCTCTTGCCCAGCACCCCCCCGTACATCTAATTTCCTCGCCTGCACCCCCTCCTTCAGGTGGGCGTGCACTGACTCTGCACGCTACTGCAGGAAAGACGCCCCACCGACCTACATCGAGGCCCATGTTCTTCATCTCCACTGCCATCAACCCACTCACAAGAATAGAAGTCAGGGCCTGAGATCCTGTCGACTTGTTGACACTCTCCAATCGAGCTAGTTTGCTCTTTGAAACTGTGCACAGCTCTCATTTCCAAACATCTTTATATCTTGGGCGTCCTCACCATCATCGGCTACCTTCTCTCTCACCATCACCAACCTCCAACCTCCACAACAGCCATCTTGGATACGCTCTCGAGCATCACATCCAAACCTCATTCCCACACAGCCCCAACACAATCACACACAATGTCTACCAAGCACCGTTTGAGGCGATCTTGCGCTTTCTGCCGCGCCCGCAAGATCAAGTGTTCCAATGAGACGATCTGCGAGGCCTGCCGAAGACAAGGCGCCGACTGCATCTACGACTTTGAGCCCCCCCGACCCAAGACTCGCACCAGCATGGACGGAACTGCATCCCCTGCCCTGAACAGAGGCCGCTCCTCCACCTGCGGATCTTTCCACGAGAGCCCCCTTCTCGGTGGCCAGATGACCGAGGAGCCCTTCCTCGCCGACGAGATCGAGGATGTCGCTACTGTCCTTGACCGCACATTCTTCCAGAGCTTCAACGCAAACACAGTCAGAGCCGCTCCTCGATCGCGGAGCCGACCTGATGCTTCTCACCTCAAGAAGTCTAGCATCCTCTCCCTGCTCTCACACGACCTTGTTGGTCTCTCCGCTTCCCAGCTTGGCTCTCTGGGCTGCGCTCACTTGGAAGATGAGAGCGCTGGCTTCTTCCTCTCCGGCCTTGACACCGACGAGACCCAGAACATGTTTGACAATGTTGTTCCTGCCACAAACCCAGTGACTGAGTATGGCCAAAGGCAACAGACTCAGCTGATTGATGTCTGGTACTCCACCCACCCCCTTTCCTTCCTCGTCTCCAAGACTCTCCTCCTTCGCGAGCTCCGCGATGGTACTCACGATGAGATCCTCCTGGCCGTCATGCTCGCTGATGCCAACTTCACCATTGGAAGCGAGGCTTCCAACGCTCGTGGACATGCTCTGCTCCAGTACGCCACTTCCCAGCTTCGCCAGCGTCCTCTGCAGACCACCAAGAACAGTGGAGTCGCTACCGACTCTGGCACTGTCGTCTACAGTGGCATCTCCACCCGCATCTTCAGCGGCATCTCCACAGTCCAGGCTCTCATGCTTCTCGGATGGAACGCCTTGACCTCTTCTCAGTTCCGCCGCGCCATTACCTACATCCAGCTTGCTGGTCGCCTGGCCACTGATCTCAAGGAGCAGGTCATCACCATGGATGGCATGCAGCTTTCCAGCCGCATCAACGGTATTGATGTCTATGACGTCGAGAAGGAGTTGATCGACCACCTCTACTGGACCACCTACTCTCTCACCCTCTGGGCTTACGTCCAGACTGGCCGGGGTTACTTCTCCGTCTCTCCTACTGTCATCCCTACCATCATGATCCCTGCCACTGAGGAGACATCCTCTTCCATCCAGCTTGATCTCATTTCCGAGAATGTCAACACTCTCCAGAAGCAGAAGTCCTCCATTCGGGAGATGTGGGCCCTTGCTCATGTCTCCATCTCCATCGCCAACGCTTGTGGCTTCCACCCTCAGCAGCACGGCCACTCCATGGCTGGCCCAGTCCACAGGTGCCGCGACAGCAGCCGCTTCCTTATGGAGAGCATCAACGAGCTCAACAAGACTGGCCAGGGCGCCTCCGCTGCCAGCTTCGTCCTTGTCATCTACCACACTCTGGCCATCCAGTTCCTCTTCCCTGCTCAGTCCGAGGACAGCATCATGGCTGATGTGGTTGAGCGTCTCTGCTACTCAGTCGAGGAGATCCTCCAGATCTTCGCTCATGCTTCCAACAACAAGCAGGAGGAGATTGAGTCTTCCCTCAAGACCGCTCTCCCCGCTGCTTTCGGCTTGGCCATTGACACTTGCTCCCGTGCTCTGCAGCTGATCAATGCCCAGAAGGCCTCCGGTGCTCTGCTCCGAACCTTCCCTTCGATCCAGGCTTACACTCCTAAGCTGGACTCGATGACCAGCCGCCTCTACACCATGAGCAAGGATGACTTCCTTGACCAGCGAAGTGGCCTCCGCGCTATTCGCAAGCAGCTCAAGGCTTCCATGCGCGGTACTAGCTCTCCCCGCTCCCACAGCCTTTCCCGCAGCGTCTCTTCCTGCAGCGAGACCCCTTCCCTGTCCCAGGCTCCTTCTATGTCTCCTGCTGGCTCCGACTTCTCCAGCGCTCCCACCCCTGAGAACGATGTTCAATCAGTCTTCGTCTCACCCAAGGCTCAGAGCATGGCTCCCCAGGCTGGAATGGGCCAGATGTTTGTCGACAACAGCATGATGAAGTCTGCTTGGCGCAGCAACCCTGCAATGGGTACTGCCGCCCCCAACGACCTCATGTACAACGCCATGAACCCCAATGCTTTGGGTATTCATAACGCTGACGACCTCAGCCTTGCTGGCATGGTCGACCTTCAGCAGGCCTGGCTTCCTCAGATGCCCATGATGACCGAGGTCGACATGGGAAGTGTTCAGTGGGACTGGAGCCAGCCAATCAAGCCCGACTCTGTCCCCACTGGTGGATGGTCCGACATGGACATGGTTCTGTAATCATCTCTTGATGAAGCATTTCCTTACCATTTTCTCTCTAGAGCATATGATACCACATATTTGTCATCAGCGAATAACATAGCATGGATTGGCGCATTTGATTTTTAGATTTTCTTCTCTTCTACCACACATTTTTTAAACCATTTACTTCTTCTATCTATTTGAGCATTGGGTTTTTGGATATTTTCTTTGGCGCACTGGGGAAAATGGGATATGAAACAATTTGAGACATGATTTGAACAGATTCAATTGAAATTTTCTACTTGACAAACAAACCACTTCATTCGCTTGCCTCAGTGACATTATGACTTTTGATCAAATCCTTGAATAGAATTAATACTTGCAGCGCATCTAGCACAGGATCTGGGAGATGGAGCTTGAGATTGATTGGAACTTTTGCATCCAGCCGCATCATCGGTAGTGCTTGCAAATAGCGCGATGTTACACACTTGGGCACTGATTTTGTGTACTAAGGTACTGGACGGATCAATTGTTGGCATGGACTCGCTCTCTTAAGGCACCATGATGAAATAACCACTATATCTAGAGGACTTTACTAAGCTGGAAAGCAATCCCGCGACAACTTACCCACCCACACCGACCACATCCCATGAACTACTAAGTGGGCAACCGAGTAGTTCACATCTACCACTATTCGTGTCTCGTATAAGTTTTGCAAAATATCCCGCGATAGGCAAGGCAGAACTACACTGTCAAGGAGCTGTGTTAGGTATTTCTCCCGCTAGCCAGCCCCGCACTCCAGCGAGCTAGCTGCTAGCGATGCTGCAGGGCGACTGTTGAGGATAAGCCTGGAGCCTGTAAGCGGGCATTGAAGAGAAGTGGGTGGTGTGAAACTGGCACGCATGCATGGGAGAGAGGCTGAGTCTTGCTCGTAGCAGCACGCGCGGGCGGTGGTGCACGATCCCTCAAGGTGAGCTGAACACTCGAACTTGAAGATCGCAGGCTTTGGGCTGAGCATCACGTATTTCGTATCATCTTGCGTCGTTTGGGCCCTGTTTGCAGAAATACAAGTGCCTCGATGGGGTTCCCTGTGCATTGATGACGGACGGCCTCACGCTGTTTAGGGGCACTTTGTCAAGTGTGTGTGCGGGTGCGGAAAGCGGACTAGATCACCGTGCTTGAACATCTTCATTACATACATGCAGGGCTTGATAGGTGTATCTCACGGCCGGAAGCTTGATTGATTACCTACCTACCCATTCAATGGAATAGCGATCTTCCACCAGACCGAGCTTCACCGCCAAGGATCGCGGGTTTGGCCCTCAGCACTAATGGCAGGTCCCCCTCGCTTACCTCCCAGGCCCCCCCCCCCCCAAAACGGCCCAAGGAGACGACCGAAGAACCGGCTGATTATTTCCCGCCCATTTTCTGTTTGCCTCCTTCGCCAAAAAAAAAAAAAAAACCATGTAGGAAATTTAACCCAAACCTTGCAAATTATTTGGCGTCGCATATTGGCCGGTGGCGAAAACTTGGTCGATGCGTTTCTTGTTCATCTCGTCTCTTCGGTGCCGGGAGGCACAGCAATGGACAAGGTCCCAGCTGTACCCCACGGTGAGGCGAGAACGGTCTGAAACTTTGACATTTGCGATGCGGGAAGCGTCCAAAAAAAAGATATAAAAAATATCCAAGTGTCGGCTGGAAACCTTGTTTGGTCTTGAACCACGAAACACAGCCCAATGCACGATGGGCTCTCCGCCGCAGTCTTAAAATACACCAGACCCAGCCAGCCAGAGAGAGAGAGAGCTGCCACTTGCTCAGCGTATAGGCAAGGCAGCTGCCTGACCGGGGGCCCCTGCCTTGCGCAGATCTCTGTAAGGTGAATTGTTGTATTACTCAACCAGAAGCTCTATGGCTTTAGCCCGTATGCGGACTAGAGCGGTGGCTGCCATGCATGGCACCAAGGTATTAGCTTCCCGGGATCTGGGGACAGGGCAAGGGGCGGCGGCGGTCGCCCATTGGCTGGCGTCCATGTGGTTGCGCCTCCCGCCCCTTCTGTCTGGCTGGACCAGTTGTGGGGTAAGAAGGAGGGGGCGTGCGCGAATGCAATGCAGGAGTGAGCCGACATGCACGATTGATATTACTACTTTGTTCACATGGGATCTGGCTGAGATGGCCCCCCATGTGCTGCGGCCAGGGTGGCATGCCCATATCAAATTTCCCTCTGCTGCTGCTGGCCTTGCCACGGCCGCTCTTCTTACATGTGAGCAATAAGTGGATGATTAGGTAAGTTGCGGTCTCTTCGCGCTGCTGCCCTTTCTGTCTTATCGGCCCTCGCATGGTGCCTCCCCATTCGTACATTTTTCTTCGGAAAGCCGCGACGGTTGGTCGATGTCGGGGTGGTTTCATCATGAGCCTAATTAAATTGCGGTCGTTATACCGCTCATAATGCAGTGCTGGACTTCCCGATTGGGGATTATCTTCAGGTGACGATCGAAATAAGCAGTAACACTGGGAGGCACGACGCCGCAGGTGCAGTCTTGAAGAGGCATAGGCATGATGGAGAAGCAGACGAAGGGTCTTTTGATCTGGAGAAACGTGCTGTGCAATGTGCAATGTGCAATAGAGTCGATTGTGTCACCAACAGACATCTGGCTGTGCTCACGTGCGATTTATGCATGTGTGCATCTCCGCGTGTGGCTTGCATAGAGAGTCGTGGTGGTTGCCAACCTCTCACCCCGCCAAGTAGAGCTGCACAGCCTTACGGGAAAGCTCTCTCTCTCTCTCACGCGACACTCGCATCAGAACCACTCGGCGCTTTATCAAAGAGTGGCGGAAAAGGCCTCACTCTGGCTTCATTTCGCCTCTTCCCTCATTCCCTCAATCTCGCTCTCTGCCGAATACAATCCAAGCCGGCCACTGACCTTCTTTTTCCTACAAGGCTGGGCTCGCCGGCAAGTCCGTCCGGGCTGGTCCCCTCCCCCCTCCCCCCCGGCCCATGACACCGTTGCAGCCAATTTTCCGAGTGCCGGCCCTGCATGACCGGGACCTGTCTTCCCCTTTCCCTTTCTTCTTTTTGATTACCGTTGCGACGAAATTTTGTTCTGGAAGGGGTTGGTTTCTGCGGCGAGGGTCGCATTCTGCCCGTGCCCGCCTGCCCTTTTGCCCACCGCTGACCCAGCACTCGTGCCTCGTCTGAAACTGGCGCCCATGCAGGCCGATTTGGTAGCTGGACGGCAAGCCACCTACCTACTTCAGACATTGAGATATCGACTCGACTTTTTCGGCGTCTTGGTTGCTCTTTGGGTGGGCTTTGCCTTTGCATTTGCATTTGCATCGGCACTCTCACCTGCGCTGCGCGGTGCCTGCCTCAGTTTGGCGCCAGTCCCCTGGGGGAGGAGGATAATAAGGCGACGGAAATAGCGCAACTACTCGCTCTCCAGTCTCACCACGCACTCGCTCACGCTGGCCACACCACCACGACATCTTTAGTTGGACACGGCCACACAGCAGCCACTCGGTTAATAAATAGTGTGTGTGTGTGTGTGTGTGTGTGTGTGTGTGTGTGTGGGCGTGGTAGGGCAGAAGGGACGTCATCTGGTGTGCTCATCAAAGACTCACGAGGAGCTAGATTTTTTTTATGCCCTGTTTGGGACGCGAGATACCTGCACGGGGGAAGTGGGAGCGTCGCTCTTCTGGCGGCCTCGCCAGCGGGCTCTCTGTCTGACCTCATCGATCTCGCAAATTGAGAAATGTCACCAGCGGGGAATGCGATGCTGCGGGGATTTTTATCACCATTTACGGAATCTAGATATGTCAGATTTTGACGAATTGAAAAAAAATAAAAATAAAAATAAAAATATAAATGAATCAAAGTCAGAATTATATTGAGACTTGAGCGGCGTTGTAAAGCTGTTGAGTGCTCAGCCTCTGTTGTGTGTATAGAAACAGACGCGCGCTTGTGGGTGGTTAGGTAAGAGCGCTGCGCGATTGGCAAATGGAAAAAAAAAAGAAGAGATGATGCAGGAGTTTGCTGGGCGCACGTGCCAGCGTGTGTTTTGGGCTGGTGATGCGTGAATGGCTCGTGCGGCAGGGGAGCATAGCATGAGGTGAGAAATGGGGTATTAACGGATGAAGGCGCACCAGAAACGGGCATTTGTTGACATTGCTGCCGTTTCGAGACTGGCTCTGTGGCCTGGGTAAGGGCTGGCCAGTCAGACATGAGTCGGTTGACGTAGAAGGAAAAGCGTACGAAGGCAGCCTTACCAGGTTGCCCTTACAAGTGATTACATTGAGTGTTGAACCCTGCCAGGGGCGTAGCTGTTCAGAATCGAGGTAGCGAGGGGAGAGAGAGAGAGAGGAAGAGGGAACTCCCGAGTGGTGAAGAGCTTTGGTGTTCCTGGGGCTGGAGGTTTCGAAACCGGCGTAGAATGCTTGGGCTGATCATCTAGAGCCTTGCGTCCCCGAACGCATGGTTTGAATCTATTCCCGTCTCTTTGACGAGCAGAGTGCGGTTCATCGCGGAGGAGTAGTAAGTCTTGACTGCTGAATCCAGTGGGGAGTGGGAGGGGGTGTGTGTTGACGAGCGATTGGCAGGGGTCGCCCACTAAGCGACAGGGGAAGCGATCCTAAATACGTCGACGACTTGCAGAGGTACAAGCTGTCTGGACTCGAGCCATGTACCTGCTTGTACCGCCCACGTCTCTGAGAACACTCTGGCACAGCGGCCAGAATAGGGCTCCGGCACAGCTCAGCTGGCACTGCTTCAGCATCCGATCGCCTCAAGCATCTCCAGCTGAGGCTTCACATCAGAGCACCAGCCGATCTGTCGTGGCGGATTTTCCATCGTGGCAAACGGCACCTAGCGGACGATCTACGGTTTCTGCTTCTACGTGCCTCTTGTCTACATGAACTGCATTCTCGTAACCCAACTACACTCAGTTATTACCTTTTTTTTTTTTTTTTTTTTTTTTTTGCTGGCTGCTGCTACCTCAATCCGTACAGCTCGCCAGTGCATTGCTGCCAAAATTATCATAGGTGGTGATGCCAGAATAGCAGCAGTCAGGAATTTGGGCTTCTTGTGGGGGCAGACGGACGCGAGGGATCGCTGGTCCAAGCAGCAGCACCCAGCTGGCTGACTGTCCACCAAATGCGCTCTGTGGCCTTACTAAGTGGTTAAACATAGGCCTTCGAGGCTCGAATGACTGTCTGTGCCTACCTTACTGCCATGTAACAGTGTTCGCTCGGAAGCTGTTTGTGCAACACACCGCAGAGTGCATCGAAGCCTCCCAAAGAGGGTCCGTTTCCCTGCATGCCGTGGGAGGGGTGCGTACCGCAAAGATGCCGGTTCACACGAACGGTGATATGATATGATGTGATGGGGTGTGTATTTGCAGTGCAGATGTTAGTGGTGTGTTTGCGGTGTGTGGGCTCATCTGGGGATCTTGCTCTTGTGTTGGTCCCCTGTTAGCTGGTAGCTATTTTTTCCGCATCGTTTCATGTTTTTAGCACGGGGGAAAAAAAAACAAGTAAGACTTCCATACTAATATGCTTAGGCAGATCCTGGTGCTGACTGCGAGCCAATTGGCATGAGGCACTGCCCGCTCCCCAGAGCTCCGGGAAGGATGGGGCACAGCAGCTCCGTGCCGGCTTCAATTGAGGCTTCGAGAAAGGCCCGTTGTCCGGTATGCTTGGCCGATTGAACCTTTACCAATTGGAGAAGTGAGATATAATCGTTTTTTTTTTTTTGAAGATGTCGTGCCGTTTGCTACCTTTCTCGAGTGCTCTCAAGAGTGAGTGCTAGCGGATTTGGTTGACATACCTTGGGCTCAGTGGCCTCTGTTGGCATGTACTTTAATCGGACGTTATGCTATGCATGGATCTCCAGATCTCAAGATGCGCAAAAATAGAACACATAGAGATAGATGGCCATGAGTAAGAACTCTCTTCGCCCTTTGACGGACGGGAGATGGGCGACGGGAGGCAGAGGCGTTGCACCCGGGGTTTTGACAAGGTGTCCGGTCTGCTGAGGCTGCGACCAGTCATCACGACCAGCTTCAGGCTCAGTATCAGTAATACTGCACCAACACCGGCGCACCTGTAGTGCAACCTTCTTACTACCTCACCGCCGTCCGAACTAGGCCTACCAGAGGCTTGAAACACAACGAAGCAAACGGCCATCTCAGTACCCGAACCCATCAGGTCGGTACAGTGGACATCAGCCTAGTCCGAGGACAGCTAGAGCGAGATAAATAAGGCAAGAAGCATGGGGGTCGGGATGCGGGTGAGCTGTCTTGATCGGGACATTCGCTGCAGTTTTTAGCCCTCGGCCCCGGCTTGGGGCTGTGGCTGCGGCCCTAAATGATGCTAAAGATACTGGCACCCAGGCCAGGTACCTGCCTTAGCGAACGTAATAGTGGGGGACGCGCACCGGTTTCCCGCCAAACAGCGACCTTAGCTAAGCTGCTCCCATGCCGTTGCGGAGAAAATGGTATTTTTATCTCAGCTTGCCTGGCCGGGGCTGCCATTGGCCCGTTTCCTTCGCATTGACGGCACCCCCCTTGGCATTCCTCGGAGTAAGGCACAAGAGATTACCTATGTCATTTTAGTAAGTCAGTCTGTCATTCTCAACCGGTTTGGCAACGCCTGGGAGAGTAAGTGAGATAGAGTAATGTCGAGGTGAGCAGGAGGCCTTACCTTGCCCTTACCGACACCCTCCCCGTGCGTGCCTGGCCCTTCGGACGGAGTCCCTGCATCATACTTCCAGCGCCCACCCTCCCACCTCCGCGGGACCGCCGCTCGACGGCTGCTTGCAGCCCGACCAGCCCTCGACGACGGACGGAGCTCGATGACGGTGTGCTATATTCAGATCCCGGCTGTCGTCTGCCTTATGGATAGGCTCGCGGACGGACCCTTGCCCGCTTCCCAATATACACACAGATAGTCATCACACACACAAGTTTAGATCTTGCATGCTGGGATCCGTGTCCTACCCGCACGCCGGCCGGTTAGATCACCACATCCTCCCTCCCGTCTGCAACACCCGGGCGTGCATGTCTGCGTATGAGTGTGTCCCCATGTGTGCTTGTCGTGTGTGTGTGTGTGTGTGTGTGTGTGTGTGTGTGTGTGTGTGTGGTTCTCGAGGCTGTTGGTTTAGTCTGCCCAGCTGGGCCTGCCGCTCTTACCAGACGAAGACTGTTTTACGTGGGAAAGGTATTCCACGTTGGGCCAGCTGCTTGGGGCTGATGACGATGCGCATGCCAGAATGCTGCACGCATGACATGACACAATGTAATTCCCCCCCGCCTCACAACATAACGGCGAGAAGCGAGCGAGAAGATCATGCATCACGTTTCAAACAAATTCCCGTGTCTCATCTAGATCTATATACTATCGCGAAGCCAAAACACATCCGCCTTCAAATGGGAGGCACCTCCTGCCCACGGCGCTCTGCTGATGGCTTCCAGGGCTGCATCGCCGTTGGGCCAAGGTGATAGCTTATTCGCCCGGGGAAAAAATGCTGCCAACGGCGGAGAGAATCGTCATCCGTGGATGGGGCCAGTTCCGAGGGCCCATGGATGGCTGCCAAAAATAGACCAGCCCTAACGAACGATTACCTCAACGTGCTTATTTTCCTAATGCGGCAATTGAGGATCGCGATAGAGCTTCACTTTGGGATGAAATGTAAACAAACAAACATTTCGTCGCTACCGGGACGCATTCCAGCAGCAATTGGGATTCGAATCCAAAACTTCTATTCCAGGTATATTCATCGCCTTGGACAGCGCAAATGCACGTGTATTATGCCAACTATTGTATAGTAAACGACTTGGCTTCAGATGTGTATAAAATCCGACAGATAGAAAAACCCGCGAATAGAGTCTTCAACGCGTTCGAGCCGCGACGAACGCGTCGAATAGTCCAGGCTATTCTCCGATCTCACGAACGCATACCCTTGGATCGGGCTGAAAATAGCCGCGTCGATATTTGAGCCGGCTCAAAGTTCCAAAAGAGGCGCCATTCTGGCATCTCCAGCAGCTAGCGAGCCGACAAGGGCCCGCGAGACCGCTAAAGACGGGCATCTTCACAGTTGGGGCATAACGCGCCCTAGCAGCAAGCCGGGTTAATTATAGGAGGGGATTACTATGACGACCGGCCGAACCTCATTAGCTTGCTTGTAAGCGTAATATCCGACCTGGATAATGGCCAGTTGAGTCCTAGAACGCTGGAGCCCACTCTTTAGCGCTCCAACCAATGAACATCCCCGTTGCGCCAGTTCTCGCATTGCGCCAAGCCGGGCTCAACCCTCTGAGGAAGTGTCTATTCTCGTAGCTTGCCAGCGTGCGTTTTGCGAGCCACCGGCCCACCAATTTCATGTGGCCTTCGGGGAATCTTTTGATGTTCTGTGGCCGGGAGGCTCCCCATCAGGCGTTTGGGCACTTCCCAGATGAGGATATCCCCGGAGCCTGAACGACTATGCCGAGTCGGCTTGAATAGCCTCAAACTACTGTGCAGATACCTGCATTGAAGGGCTGTGGAGGAGTGAGATGCACTAGGGGGCTTGGAGAAACTCAGCATGATCAACGCCCTGGTCACCATTGCTGATATGCAATTACAACTCATCGTACTTTAGTCCCTTTTGGTGGAGACCCCTGAGCTCCAAGCGAAGCGAAGCCATCATTCCCAGTCTCCTAGGAAGGCATGCTTGGCGAATGCTCATAATTAGGAACTCGACCGGACAGAGAGCTCACTACTATGTAACTACTGGTGATTCGGGTCTCTTCTGGGCCGTAGGCTGATGCCCATGTCCAGACCATCGCGAGGAATCTAGCAGTTCTATTGCACTACGGGGATGGGGCCAGAACACTCGAGCACAAAATTCCTATGTAATTGGACATAGCCGGCAAAGAATTAGCTTAAGCTCATCGAAAGTTTAGCTTGTTGATGAATTCTGACTCTGGGTCGTTTGTAAATTCATTGAACGGCGGGTTTCCGCCTCCCTACGCAAGAAGTACATGGCGAAAAGTAGAGAGTTAAAGCATGAGATATGCAATCACCCTAAAGCTAGCAGTGGAACAAATCCATTTATGCTATTGCAACCGTCCCCTCCTCTTGGGTAAATGTGTCATTCGAAGAATCGAAATCTAAGTCAGCCCCTCACATTGGGGTACAGACCAGACTCTTGCAAGCCCAACCCTCCGCAGACATTTCTCTCGGTCTAACAGCATGAATCTGGAATGAGAAATGAGCCTGTATTGGCCTGAGCCCTTTGGTTCCACGGGAAAAGCTTGTTTTTCGCCATGTATCGGAAGGTAAAGCTTGAAGTTTCTTCTTGGTGACGCTGACAGCTTCAGTCGCGATGATGCTCTACACACCTAGCGAGAAAGCCAAAGAACACCACCGCGGTACTAAAACTAGGGCAAATTTTCTTTGTTGGGAATTCGGAGCCGTTTCAAGATTTTGCCCTGACCAAGCATATTGGCGTGCTGAGGCAAAATTCCCCTCCAAGATTAAAATTTTGTTGACGAACGTCCTCTAGCGGTACTCTCGAACAAGAACCGATCGAATTCACCAACCTCTCGTTTTCTGAAAGACAGAATAGAACACAATCGACGCATTCGAAAGCATACAGTGACAATGGAAGTCTCGGAACTTGAGTCAAATGTGTCGCCTTTAGCGCTTGTCGAGACGTCACATTTGAGGTTTCTGTCCAGTTTCGGGCACGAACACAAGGTGAGAACTGGCCGATCAGACGAGAATACACGGAAACAAGTTTGCTTTGGATTAGGCTTTAGATTGTGGCGACAATATTATATGTTCTGGGAGGTAGGTGGTATGGCAACAATTCGAGTTAGAGCTGCCTAGTTAGGCAGAGCTCTGAACGCTTGTCTGAACTGCAGTACGGCATGATTAATCTTGGGCATATCTTGAGCTTTTAGTCCTGATCGTTTTGTTTATTTATTCGCATTGGTCGCCGCTTGGAAGTGGTGTTCGGGTAGGTGAGTTGCTGGCTCTGTCAAGAAGACTTCTACAAACGTAGGTACTGTGCTGAGCGGTACTGGTGTTTATTAGGTATATAGGTGTGAGAAAAAAATATGCGGTGTACTATGATTTCTAGCGACAATTGACAGTGGCGGAAGAGGGGTGGTCTCGTCTATTCTTTCAATATACAACAAACCATTACATTCTACTCCCAATACTAACATTCCAGAATAGGAACCCTTCAGACAACCAAGGCGTCCTGGATAGGAATTCCCCAATACCAGCTGGCTCCAGCCATAGCACCAACGCTCATAATAACCGCCATGAGGAAGTTCACGTCGTTGTTGTCAAGCAGATCCCACCCGTTCTCTACCACGCGCGACGGCCTCTCGTCTCCGAAGCTGGGCTTGCGATGCTTGTTCTTGGCGCTGTACTTGTCGACTGTCTCGTCCTCATCCTCATCCTCGACTGTCACGGCCGGAGCCTTCTTGGCGGACTTGGCACCTGCTTCCTTGGAGACGGCTTCCCTAGCGGCCGCTCTAGCAGATGACTCCTCGGAGTCGGGACTAGCCAAAACTCGGAGACCACCCTCGCCCTCGACAATCTTGCCGGACCGAACGTCCTTGACAGACTGCTGGAAGAGACCACCGAGGATGGAGTCGAGGACACTTCCGAGCAGTCCCCAGATCACCATGGCGCCCATGAAGACCCGGCGCTCGTTCGTAAGCCAAGGACGGCCACCGCCGGGAGCGTCCTCCGTAGCCTCACTACACATAGGCAAGAGTAGAACCGTAGCGGTAACGATGATCATCGACCCGAAAAGCCCCGCCACCAGACCCACGAGGCTGACTCCGCCGTTTGTGCCCCGGGGGACCTTTCGCAGGTTCCAGGACGTGATCAGGCGAGGCTCTCCCTTGGACAGGATGCCAAGCTCCGAGCTGAATGTATCGGCTGCGACGGCTGCGTAGTTGGCGATGATGCCGATCACGAGGAGGTCGCCGCCCCACGAGTAGCACAGGGTCCCGACGGGAGCCGGGGCATTCTGGTCGGCGAGGGCAGCTTGTCGGGAGCGAAGCTGGTATCCGTGTGCGATCGAGAGGATGGAAGCGACGAGGGAGTTGGCAAGGACTGGAGCAAGATGCAATAGTTAGCAACAAGACTACAGGATCGAAGCTCTTCCAGAGCCAACCGATTGGAGCAATAAAAACCTTGGATGTGAGTCCGAGGGCCCTCGCCGCCTGAAGAGCCCTTGGAGTGCAGGGTCAGCTTCGCCTTTAGATCTTCTTTGACCTATAGATTGGTGGATTAGCAAGCAAGGTGCTTCTTCGGGAGCGCGGGGGTGCTCGTACATGAGTGGCACGGGTTCCGGCGAGGAAGAAGACGCAGAGAAGAGCGAATGGCAAGTTCCAAGGGTGATATGCGTGGGCGATTGCCGTGAGTGTCGCGGCGATTTGCCCCGCGAGTGTTAGAGAGTTCTTGGACCTGGCCCTGACGATCAGAGCTATGGTCGCTGGGATAGCGATGATGGGCTTCATGATGGCATCTGCCGCTTCGCTTCTTCGATGGGAATGTTTGTTTGGGGCCTGGCTAGGTTGAGAGAAGCTCGAAATAGCCCTGGCGGTGCTCCGGAGTTTGCGCTCTTGCCAGGTTTCCCGATCAGAAAGCTTCCCCACGGGAATTGATCATGATGATTGCTGTTGGTGCTGACGTCAGCACATCCGGAATTCGACTGGGATCAATACCAAGGGATGATACAAGGAGCATCATAACTCTCCGGTAAAATTACATTTGAAAAGGCTTCACTTAATGAATGCTGCAATTGCTACGTAAACTTCGATTTGTGAAATGATGAAGAACCCCGTTGATTCAGATACTGCCGCCAGAAACTCGAAACGCCAGATTATATCCAGGCACTGACTCGCCATGCACTCGCTCCTTGCAGTTGCACAATACCCATAGCTTCAAACCTTTTGCACATATACACATTAAAAGAAAACACTCCTGCGCCGTCTCCTACCCTCACTGGGGAGGTACCGTTATCAATGTCTCCAGCTCCCAGGGACTGAGCGTGCTCCGCCGTCTCGATGCAACCTTGCTCTTCCTCCTCTCTCGCTTCTCAACCTTGAGCTCCTGTCTCGGAGCTTGTGCTGCTGGGTCCTGCTTCACCGGATCCACGTTCTCTGTCTCTGACTTCTTATTCTCAGAGCTGCTCGTCTCAAGGACGGTGGATGTCGGCCTCTGAACTCCTCGTGCACCGCGGACTGCCTTGAGCTTCGCGCGAACCCGGGCGGCATCGGCCTCCTTCTCTGATGCTGCTAGCTTGGCTGCAATATTCGCCATGGTCAGTGGGCTTTGCTGCGCGCCCGCTTCCGCGTTACGGGGTAGAGGGAGCCGTGAGATCCCACGCCGGGGAGTCTTCGCCGAGAGATTCTCTGTTCCTTGTCTGTCTGATCCTCTCGAGGATGAGCCTGTAGAGTTACTGTTTTCCTGCGTCGCATCTTCTTCTAGCTTTCCTAGCAGAGCGTCGTCTAAGGAAGTTCGTACAGGAGATCGATGTGGCTTTTCTTGCTCTTCGTCCTTGGTCGGTGTCTTTTTCACGCGTTTATCACGGTGACCCGTTTGCTCTTGTTCCAGATCCCAAGTGTTCTCTTCCGCGATGGTGGTAAAATCACCTGGCTTTTCTCTGGTCTTCCTGGTCGGATTCCCTCTATTCCCAGCTGATGGAGAGTTCCTCAAGGGACTGAGACGTGGCGGCTCTGGGATAGGCGGGGAATCTGGCGAGGCCTCCCTCCAAGAAGGCATCGCCACTGATTGTTGCAAGATCTCAACGTTTGGCTCCTCTTCGTCGTAGTCCTCGTAGAAGTCATCCTCCTCCAGGTCGTCCTCGCTCAGGTCATCCGCTTGCACATCTTCCTGACCTTGTTCCATCGGGCCAGGTACCCCATTCCGATACGGGGTTGGAGATTGCTGCGCATGATAAACCTCCTGTACCTCCTCTGGCTCGTCCTGCTCTTCCTCCTGCTCCTCCGCTACAGCAGACAATCCGAACGCTCCCGCATGTCTGGTCTCGGCGACGTTTTTCACGCGAACAGGGCTCAGTCGCAGACCCATTTTCAGTTCTTCATCGCAAACAGGTCGCCCGCTAGCAGCCATTCGCTTGCGCCAGCTCTCGATCAAGTGAACAGCCTCAGTCCATCTGCTCTCCATCTTCACCCAGCCGTCCTTCAGCCGGTTGATTTCTTCCTCCCGTACCACGACCTCCTCGATTGGAACAAAAGATGGGTTCGACAATATGGTTTTCATGTGTTCGAGCACCGAGTCCAGCTCAGGAGCCATATCTTCCCAGCCTTGGGCTCTGGTGACATGTCCGTCGGCCTGCCCATTTTCCCACCCACTCATTTCTCGCAGACGCCCCATCGCCTTTCTCATAGCTCCCAGGATCTGCTCATTCTCTTCGCTCAGATTCTGCGCCAAATCGGCAAGAAACGCGTTGGTCTCGCTGCGAAGAGAGTATCCTTCACCCGCGGCGGCCACAGTCCTCGTCGTCGTGTCCGCCCCAAAGTCGCCCGTCACGGTGATCGTGGTGATGGCCGAGTTCGTCCTAGAACCGCGAGCCCGCCCAGCCTCCCCGACCTGCTTCTTCAGCGTCTCGATCTGCCGGTCGCGTCGGCGGACCTCGGTGGCGCAGGCCGTCCTCGCCTGAGCCACCAGGGCCTTCGTGCGGGCCAGGTCGTCCTTGAGCCCGCGGTTGACGGACTCTGCCGACTTGAGCTGCGTCCGCACAGAGGTCTCCGACGCTTCGGCAATGTCGAGTTTCCGCTGCGACTCGGCGCACTTCTCGCTCAGACGGCTCACGTCGTTGGCCAGCTTGAGATTCTCGGCACGGAGGGAGCGCATCGTCGCTGAAAGGGATTCGCGGTGTTCGGCATCGCGCTAGAGAGGAATATCAGTGCCTGTAGACCTTTCTCGCCGACCCCGTCGCAATACAACTTACATCGCGACGCAGGATGAGATCATTGACCACGCTCATGATGCGTCCCATTGTCGGTGCAATGTCGCCGTCCACCCTCTCGGGGTTCGAAAAGTCAATGCTTTGGCCATCTTTAAGAAGACCCCGCGAAAGGAGCTGATTGTTGATGTACAGCGACGCTGTTCGCAGATTATCGGTGTCGATCATCGTGATATGCTGTTGTAAGAGCACCACACACAAGATTGTTTGTTTAGGGCATCAAGCATGCGACCATCTTCGTTGAGAACCTCTGAATTCTCATGTATTATCGATCGTGAACTCGAGTTCTTGGGCACCAGGGTCTGTGATGTGGGAACCTGGCTAATATTTGCGAGACTGGGCGCTTCTTTGTTTTGGTTGCTAGGTGGGGGAAAGTAAACAATCCACTCCATCCATTCCCACCGTCTGCCTGAATGACTAATCACATGCTGCCAACAAACCGTCTGGGCCGCCTGTGGTCGCATATTCCGGATTATTGACTGACAACACATAAACAATTACGCGCGAAGACTTTTGCCATGGTTACGATGTGGGTTTATGGGCCGATTTTGATGGCTGTGCATTTTCATTATCCCTGGTTTAAGTGGGAAAGTAACCGCTCATCAGAACAGCAAGATGCTGTATAACGGCTGGTCCAGTTCTATCTACATGCAAACATTTTCCGCCGGGAGACTAAATGTTGGGTATCTTTAAATTGTGTGAGCACATGTCTTTTTGAATGAGCCTCCGTCGAAGTTAGCGGTGAACAAGGCCGATGACAGCGGCCGGGTTGTGAGGGGATGGATAGCCGGGTTCCGGGACGACATGTTGCTCTGCATGTAAGAAGTTGCAGACCTTCTCCGAAGCATTTTCTTGGAGAAGGAACAACAATCCTTGTGGCTCGTTCAAAATACCGGCGCTGTATGTAGCATGGCATACGTAGTTACTTCACCAGGGTGACCGAACCACTGATCAGTCCCTTCCCACGATTATGGCGTAGGACGAGAGTTTGCGTACCTGTGTGTTGTCATTAGCAGGTATATAAGGAGGGCAAATTTGAGATTTTATGGTTGAATAAAGAATAGCTTCAGAAAAGTTTGAGAAGATTTTGTTAACGCGGTTGTTTTGCAGCTTTCGTCAAGAGTTACCATTGCTAAAAGCAATGCCCCCGACGTCTGATGGCCCCGCGGCGTCATCATGCATAGTGTAACGGAAAATGTGAGGTATGAAGAAACAGGAACGAACGTACTAAAAAATTGCAATCGTGCGGGACGAGTCCGATCGTATCACGTCTCAGGCTTGAATTTGCCACGCTTTTCACGCATTGCATCAACCTTCTTCCGGTCCTCGTCAAACCGTCTGAGCAATGCCTTATGCTCGTCCTTCCTCCTTTGCCGTAGCTGGAAGCGGTAGAAGTCCTTCATATCCGACTTCTTCTTATCCTGCTTCTCCAGCATCCTCTGCTTGGCCTCCTCAGCCTCATTGCGGCTAGCTGGAGCCGATCTGCCGCCGCGAGTAACAGTAACGAAGCCATCCTCGTCAGGTTCATTCCGCAGTCTCTTGGCAAGCTCAGCGGCCTCCTTTTCTTTTCGGTTGTATGTATTGAAGAAGGCATGGACCGCCCTCTTGGTCTCTGCCTTGTCGACACGGTTCAGCTGGAGGTGCGAGGAGAGCCATCGCGCACCAAGAGAAGGCACCTCGTCTGCTAGATTTTCGCCCCACACTGGGTAATTTCTTGTTTTCTGAAGCTTTCCAATGGCTTTTAGAACCTGCTGAACGCTCTTCTCGTCGGCGAGGAGAACGACCGCAGTGCTACTGCTCTTTTGCAATTGCCGCGTCCAGATTTCAGGTAAGCGGGTAGCTTCTTCCTCGCGCTCGCGCTCCTCTTCCTCGAGATCCCCTCTCTTCCGCTTCTTCGCGAACCCGTTAATCTTCAAGGCGCGGGCCGGGTCAACGCCGGGGCTGTGTGTCTTTTGGTCCTCGAAAGTCATGGTCTCGAAGCGGCCGGGGCCGACCAAGCTAGAGAACACTGCGCGAAAATGAGGTTCCGTGCTGTCTGGGGGGATATTTTTAAGGAATAGACTCCGATCGTCATTCGCGGTCGGGATCTTGGGCGCATTCCGTCGCACACGGATTTCATGTGTTGTGGAAGTAGGATAAGACGGTAGAGGAGGCATCCTAATGGTAAGAATGGCGAAAGACTCGCCAGAAGCTTCCTGAGGAGCCATGATCGGATAATTTCTCGATGTGGGCTTCGAGAATTCCTGATCTCAATAGGACGAAGGCGTGCGGCAGTTATGCCAAAACTGTTGCTTCGCTCCGACGAGAGCAAAAAAAAAAGTTGCCTCGCGATAACCACTTAGCAATCTTATCGATTACGATGGGCACAGTGTCAAATACTTTTCGAAACTGTATCTTTGCAACGCCGTATGAACCTACCGAGCATACTGAATCCAAGCAAAATCAGTTTCAATTACGAACGAACATATTTTTCACCAGGTCTAGCATACGAGTGCGGCTGTAGCTATAAATCCTCTCAACTACACATTCCTTGACATTATGCATCCCGCTCTTGCCGAACGCCCATGATCCTACTAGCCATAGCAACAGTGAGGCTTGCACTTGAATATCAGCTAGTTTCATCTACATAAATATAAAGTTCTACTACTGTTATTTTCCATTGAAGTTCAATTAAGACCAGTAGTTTCCTATTCTATCCACCGCACGGCTTGACTTGGCGTTACGCTCAACTGGGTGGCATTTTCGGATAACCTTCTTCATCTAATACCACCCTAGGTATGCAACGAATATGCAAGAGGCCGGCTGCATCGCACTTCGCTCATTGTTATGTCATATATCATTGCATTTTCAATAGACTCCTCAATTGGGGACCTTGGCGTGATTTGACACGTAATGAGGAAATGAAGTCCCGCCTGACTACTGCGGCCGATACACGAAGCATCCACCCTCGGTATCCCGGCCAATGCCTAGCATTCATCTACTAAACTAGCCGATGATTTAACATATGGTAGATGTGGGTTTTCTTTGTAGTATATTGAATTCGGCGAAAGGGCCGCCATTTCGATGGGGAGACACTCGTATGCAACCTTTGGTGGTAGTCGAGACAGTTCCGAGCTGTTCACCACATCGGCATGTCCACTAACCACACTCATTCGGCATACAGAAGGATTATTGCCCGCTCGGGCTTATTCCTCATGTCACGGGTGTGGTCTGGGTTCGACTGTCATAGAAGGGTTCAGCTCATCAGCTGACGTGGCAGTGACTGAAACCACCCAATTTTAAAGCCAAAATTGTGTCTTGGTTCGCTCATCCACTCACTGAGTTGCAAAGATTCTCCTCGTCTGATACAGCTAAGCCACGTCTGTGGGAAATCGGGATGGTAAGACGGTGCTTCCATGGATCTGCTGTTCACGGTCACACAGTCAGGCTCACAGCCGAGCGTTGCCACATCGGGCCCAGGGATTTGGAATCGTGCTCCCCACTGCCTGGAAACCTATCACAAATGTTACCTCTGATCCTCGGGACATGCTCGTGCCGGACACGTATCTGTCCTGATAAATCAGGGCTTCGAGGAGATCGGTAGGCCTTGGTCATGGCCTCGGATTGATCCTTGGCCGAAGTCTATTGGTCTGATGGCCAATAATGGAAATGCTTTCTCGTTGCGATTGACGTGGCTTGTGCCGAAACGAGTAAACGGGTGACAAGTACGGCATACACAAGGCCAAGTTTTTAGGTCTTTGGCACTTCCATACTGGCCACCTAATATCATCTGCGTTGTTTCTTCTCTAGCCAAAGACGTGTAAGCGACATTGTGTCCCTTGGCTGCTCAGAATTGTCAGCGAGCTCATCTAGCAGTGAGAGACAGGACAATAAATTTAGAGCTAGGCCTTCGTATATTGGTATCACGGATGCCCCATCGTACCTCGCAAATTTGTCCACTATCTGCGGCATGGGTTCCATTGCTGGGAGAGACAGCATGAGGTTTCATTTCCACCTAGATAGCACCGGGTATCCACATCGAGGGAGGGGTTGATATTCGATATCCGGTTACGAGGTACCTATGCAATCAGGCATGAAGCTAGAGCTAGGCGAGTTAAATTCGGGACGAAGAGGGCAGGGCGGCTTAGTGCGAGATTGAAGTGCATGTGCAAAAGTCTGTGTTGTAGCTGCATCAGGCAGCACGCCCCGGTTTGAGCCTCATTCCGCGGTGGAAACCGTTGATGAGGTACCTACAAAGGCACCTCAGCCGGACTGGACCACCACACCTTAGCGGAAGTACCTTCGTTGCTCTGGGTATGTCGCTGCCTCAGTCCTTGCTTGATGATGCTTAGGCTGGGTGATGCTGCTTCTTGGACACGCTCAAAGCCACTCACTTGAGGTGATCACTCGCGTTTGTGATGATTGTGTGTGCGGGGTCAGCTTTCACAAACAACAAGCAGGGGAAAGGTTGCAGTTCTCTTCGAATTGTACAATTGTGTTAGGAAGAAACACTTTGTCACGCGCCTTCCCCACTAGCGCTAAAATTACCCTTGTATAAGTTGATGATTGGTGCGTCGGTGCCGTGGTAATATTGGCAAAGCGCCTATGCACCCCATCTGCAGAGCCGCATCTCGAGATGCTCGAGACGTGATTGGGCTCTGATATGTAGCACTGCACTACGCATGCACCTCGATTCATTCGTTCTCGCGCCCGTCCGTGGTATTATTAATAGAGCCTCATCAAGCAGGTACTTGCCAGCGTAGTACCATGCAGCCAGCTTGTCCTGGCTGTCTTCCCTTCAGCCAGTCCGAAAGTCCGCCTCTCCCCTACATGTGACCATGCGAGGTTCTTTCCTCTCATCCAGAATTTCTGCTTTCACTTCCAACATGATTTGTGACACCACACAGATCCAGTCTGTCAGTCCAAGAAAGCCCCCCGGCCACGATGTGAGGCCTTTACCGGTTGCAGACATGCACCTATTCAGAGCAACCTTGTTCATGCTTCCGTGTTCTCCCTTCAGGTTCGCTCTAGTCTGCGGAAGGGGAGGGGGTTTCAGGGCTGCACCCATCTAGTGGCCGACCGCAGCAGAGCCTCATTCACCGATTTCCCCTCCCTCTTCCCCCCTCCTCGGGAACCTCCCCTGTCTCTCAATGGAATGGGGCTCTGCTATCCCCAAGCGTGTTACACCTGTCGTGTACCACCTTGCCCGGGGGCAGAAAGCCAATATGTATTAAGCCTCCCCCCAGCCTCGCTCTAGGCAACGTCTTATTTCTTGCGGCGATGTCTAGAAATGCCCGTGACTATGAAAGGGCGACTCCTATCTCGCCAGCTTCTTTACTATGGGGCTTCTCAAGCTGCCAAACGAGATATTTCTCATGGTGCTCGGTCTTCTTGACCTTGAAGATCAGTTCAACTTCAGCTTGAGCAGCCGCGGCTTTCAGTTCATCCTTCGCGATGAGGGCATATGTAGACTGAATCTTCAGGTCAGACACCACGAGTCGCTGAGAGCCAACCTCTTACTGATATGAAGATAGAAACACGCCTCGTTCTCACCAGAATACAGGGCTGCGCAGACCACGCATCAATATGCAAAAGCATGGCGACAGATTACAAAGCGGAAAATTGCTATCCAGACGGCCAACCCCTTTCTCGTATCGATTGTTGCTGTAGCGGACCAGTTCATCTATAGAAATGGCGCCTTGCTCTATATTGCTGGGCGAGATCACCTTCGCGTTCTTCTTCTTCAAGGATCGGTCACCACGGAGCTGGCTCTTGATCCACAGCGACTGCTACAGAGCATTGAATCGTTGGACCCAACCTGGCATGACTATCGGTTGAGTCCGTTGCACTATTCTTGTGGGGTTGTTTCTCTATTGGCCCAAGATAGGGCAGCAGCAGGGGGAGACTACTTGATTACGTTGGAGATCGATCAGATGCGATCAAGGGCATATCCTCTAGCGACTACACACAGGATATTCATTAGAAACGACGAGAGCCATCTTTATTATGGCGTACGCTCCTATCCAACGTTCCAAAATCCAGGCTCCTGGACTCTTCGGCAGATTAATCTCGGTTCTGGAACAGAGGAGATTGGATCCCTCGATCTCCCAAGTCTAGTGGGAGAGGAGATCGGGTCCAACACCTCCTTTGAGATATTTGACGGGTATTTCTATGGCGCATCAAGTGAACAGCTTTTCTCTGCCGAGCCTGGAACCTGGAACTCATTTTACTATGTGTTTCGGTTCCCAATAGGCAGAATTACCTCTCCAACCCTGCTCCCCAAGTCATTGAGCTGGAGAAGAAATCCCAACGAGGGTTCCACTGATGATCGCTGGGCTTCGCTCGGGCTTTTCCAAGATGAGAAAACTGGTGGGATCTTTATTTGCGAGACCAGGAAGGAATGGAATCCCAATGCTGCCTTCAGCCAGCGGAATTGTTACCGCAAAGAAATCGACTTCCCGTTGGAGGACTGCACGGGGATTGAACAGTTGGAAGACCCTCCTGGAGACGAGCTAGACAGTCCGGCCTATTTCGAAACTCGCCCACCAGGCAGCGTTCATAATGGTGATAGCGGACATCGTGCATCAACATGTACCTATATGGACTCTTCTATACGGTCGTATAATCCTACGGCAAGAAGCTTCGTTGACCTTGTCAACGACCCAGCGCCGGACTCAGCCAACACACGACGATTAAGACTTCGGATACGGCCAATGGCGAGAATATCCGACCTCCAACCTCGCTCTGTGACTTTGACTGGCGGAGAGGTCTTCATGGGGGACTCGGATGTCAAGATTTGGCCTCCGGAATCGCCTCGGGGCGAACCAGAAACTCAGATCCAGCGGGCATTCAGCTTGATAAATCCACAGCCATCAGGTCGCGTGAAGGATTGGGTAGCAGATGACAGGTTTGTCATCTATCAGATGGAGGAAAGCGGCTCCCGCTCTCCATCACCTATAATCATCATATCGTTTGATCCAGGACTCAGATTCCCAGGACTACCCAAGGCC
This sequence comes from Clonostachys sp. G952, assembly GCA_027569935.1. Lineage (NCBI taxonomy): Eukaryota > Fungi > Ascomycota > Sordariomycetes > Hypocreales > Bionectriaceae > Clonostachys > Clonostachys sp. G952. The sequence goes on from JAPDLB010000027.1 coordinate 711,684, forward strand.
CTGCTCTCGCAAGAGAGCCACGGCGATCATCTACAAGCCGTGCCAGATCTGCCACGAGTCATGGAACCTGACAGCGTAAACCTAGCAGAAAAAGTCCAGCCATTATATAGTTTCCTACAGGGAGAAAATCGGCCACTTCTGGGCCTTGACTTGGCCCTATGATAATCAGACTCTAGAATTGATCAAATCTACACCAGAGAAAATCAGTATCTATCCCCAGTTTGTGATTGGAACCACGTGCGCCGTGTTACGCTTAAACGAAAGTTTTAGCCCCGCAATGAGCATTTTCCTAGCTTTTTCGAGACTATAATAATCGGATAGTCAAGGACTATATCCGGGGTGGGTGAGGTGGTATGCTTAGAGTCCACATCATCCAATAGCAGACGCGTCTTGGGCCAGCGCGGGCATTGCTCATGATGACCTAAATGCTACTTCTTCGATCTTTTCGTAATTGCAATCATATCTCGGTTTCAATGGTTTAGAATTGTGATATCTAGTTGTTCAATACACCAAGAAAGAAGAATACGCCTCATCACAAGCACCCCTCTCACAATGACGGGGGACAACACCCCTTACATCTCTCCCTTTGGGGTCTCGGCGCTGTACGCACGGTGGCTATGGTAGTTATCTTTCTCCTCTATCCGACGTTCATGAAACGATGCTAATTAAAGAACTCCCAATCTGAATTTTTTACTCTCCTCAACCTGCTCTCTCACATCTAGCAATTATGGATAGAGCGTTCGATTGGTCTCGGGTGCTCGCATGTAGGAAGATCACAGAGAGTAAGGATAATTTATCAGCTGTTTAGTCGAACATAGTTTCCTGTGAGGTTTGGGTTAGTCTGGGTTTTCTTCATAAATTGGGGGTTGGAGTGTCCGGAGTTTACCTGGGAATTGCCCCTGCTTCCCATTCAGCTTTCCACTCCACCATTCGTTTTCGTTCTGTGTTCGTTGAGTAATCTCAATTACATCACCAGTCTGGAAGCTCAAGTCGCCGTCGGCTTGGGCGGCGTAATCGTAGAGAGCCGTTACCGTTTCTGCGGCAGGCGCTGCTGCAACCAGCCTGCTTGGCTTTGGTTTGGGTGGAGGCGGCTTCGCCTTGGCCGCGGCGATTGTCGACAGGCTGGATCCGCCGGTCGTGTACGGGGGAGGCGGGTTTGGTTCAGCATCGGACAGGTTGGGCGAATGGCCTCCCATTTTCTCCTTCTCCGAGGCCCCGGGACCCTGGGTCAGCAGACCCTGGGGTTTGCCGGCCTCGAGGCGATTCTGATACTTTGGTGGCCGTCGCTGACCTGTCGTCTTATACCGCACAATGGATAGCTGCTCCGTCCTCTCCTGGACGTCTGCTCGCTTTTCGTGGAAGGCATCCTCGATGTCAAGGGTGAGGTTGAAGTAGCCGATGTCGCACCGCTGCATCCGCTCGTGCAGAGTATAGAAGATGTTGAGCTGCATGTAGTAAAATGACTGGAAGAGGGGCTGGATGAATTCTTGTTCGAGGTGGAAGAGCTTCGGTAGCTCGTCCTTGAGCAGATTGTTGAAATAGTCGAAATCTTGCGTCGCCTGCTCGACATCGCCCTCGGCCTTCCACATGGCCTTCTCATCCTTGGCGCTGCGCTCCTTCTTATCCTGCAGCTTCTTGAGGGTCGCCCGGCGGCGATCGTAATCGAGCTTCTTGTGTTCTCGCTTCAGGGCGGTCTTGCGGATAACCTTGATCACGTCCATCAGTTCGTTGGCTGGTCGAATAACCCTAGTATCGATCATTTCCAACTCTGGCGCCATCGTCTCTTGGAGCTCCTTGACAACGGCCTCGTACTCCTCGCACGCTTCGATACCCTCTGGATTGCCCTCGGGCTTGATAGAATCTGGGTCGGACACGCGGCCTGATATGGGTTTGTAGATTTCGGTCATGGCCTGACTGAACTCGATCTGGTGATTGAGCATGCCATTGATGGCTTCGAAATACTTCTTGGACTCGTCGTGCAGTTTCTTCGTTTCCTTCTCGAGCTCCTGAAATCGACGCTCGGCATCTATGTAGACGGCATCTTTGGTGTGTTCGCCGATGTTGAACTTGGTTTTAATTTGCTGAGGTGCCTATTTCAAGTAGAAAAAAAGTGTTAAAAAAATTAGCAACTTCATTCCGCAAATGCGACAGTATCCCACAGATCCTCTGGCTGGCGTTGTCAAGGCAGCATCACCAGCGGGGTGCTCGGGTGGTGAGGGGCAAGCAGGACTGATGACGATTTACGACAAAAAGATGGACTTACCCGAGTCAGGCTCTTCTGGAATCCTTTGAAACTCATGGCACCTAAGCTTGCAAGCAAAAATTGTCGAGCTGGTCGTCGGGCTTCGGATTGAGCAAAACAGGTCGAATGCTTGAGGGCCGTTGTTGGCTGGCTGTCGAGTCGACCAAAGTTCACCAGTAGCCTGTCGGATGGGAGGTCAAGGGCACTGCACCGGTATTTTAACAAAAGGCTACTGCGAAGGCTAACGATGTCAGTCAGCCAGCGCCGCAGCATGACGTGGTTCGTGGCTGTGCTGCCGGTTGTGGTACAAACGCACCGCCTGTGGCTGGCGCTGGCTGATGCGCCCAGAGCTTCCAATGCCAAGGCTCTACGCTGCTGCTCTGTGTCATCGGCCCCGGTATTGTCACTCGCATCGCTACCTGAAAGCAACAGAAGTCCAGCGCGCATCTACGACGACAGATAATATGTCGGCAGCCGGCACGCAGGCGTGGCTTTCATTTTGATATCGATATCCAGAGCAGGGGAAACCTCTACAGCATCTAGCTTGAGTCCTTCCTCCCGGAGACTACCCATCCCGACGCAGTGTTAGGTTCCGGGCAAGCGAAGATCACACTCTCCGTCTCTAGTTTTGGCCGGGCTCCCATGGACCTGTCCCAAAGCAGAGGGGCGGACGGCCAGCGCTGTGTGGGGGTTTGGCCTCTGGTTCATCAGCGTGAATGGAGACAAAGGGCTTGGTCCACGCGTTGGTAATTACCGTCCTCCAAAAAGCGGAGGACATCATACTGACCCCAGCCTCTATTCAACAAAATTTCCACTCGTCCATCGCGTAGTTTGTAAAACAGCATCAATGTCAACGCAATTTGGCCGGGCGAGGTTCCTCTGGTCCCCTGTCGTCATCGATGCCCTCCATGTTCGCATGAGTACTGGTGATAACGACTCTGCGATACAACTAAAAAACACATCTTGAGCTACGAGGTACTTGATGGGTCAGGTATCTCGCGCAATGAAGCTCGGACAGTCACTGAATTTCCCGCTGCAGATGGGAGGTGATCCTATAATGACTCTTATGTCCGCCCGCCGTGAGCTGGGTTGAATTCGCTGCAACCTCCGCGGACAACCCCCGGCTTTTTCTATCTCCCTTCCCCTCTTTGAAAGTACTTCGGTATCAAATGTACACGTCCAAGTACTCGGTAGGTATGAAGATCTTTTCTGGCCCCCGAGCTGCTATTGGTCTATAGGCCTGTTGAGCTGGTCCCTTTCAGTCCAAGCCGGCCTTTTCAGCCAATCATGGCCTAGGGGAGCCGCAGGCTTTATCGCCGATTCGCCGAGCCCCGAATGTGGGTGACAAATTCTCGATCTCAAACCCCCAATTAGTGTGCAAATCTAATCTGCAAGCTACCTAAATTCTGGCCCTCGCCCTCCAAGGGCCTCAACTCTCTTGCCACCTGCATCTGTCAACCCATCAATCAACAGGTTGACACATCGCAATCATGGTCAGTATCGTGTCCTCTGCACTCAAGTCATCACGACGGGCCGCTGCCGCTCCCTTGCGCAGACTACCTGCCGCAACTTCCGCAGCCGTTGCGTCGAGATGTGCCGCCCGTCGAGGCTATGTGTCCGAGTCGAAGCGAGATAATGCTCGTGTCGAGACGGCCATCAAGCTCGACAAGAAGGACTTTGCCGACATCCCTCCACCATCCATGGGGGCGCCTAGCAATGTCAAAGTCAGTCCGATGGCTGGTATGTCTCCTCCCTCAGTCTCCCCAACGTTCTCGAACTGACCGTTACTATAAGAGGTCCTGAAGCAGGCGGCCGTCATGGAAGAGGGCCAGCGGCCCATCTACCTCGACATGCAAGCCACAACCCCCGTCGACCCCCGTGTCCTGGACGTCATGATCCCTTACTATGTCGGCATCTATGGCAACCCACACTCCAGAACTCACGCATACGGTTGGGAGAGTGAAAAGGCGGTCGAGGAGGCACGCGAACATATCGCAAAGCTCATAGGCGCCGACTCGAAGGAAATCATCTTCACAAGCGGAGCGACAGAGAGCAACAACATGAGCATCAAGGGTGTTGCTCGATTCTTTGGACGTTCAGGAAAGAAGAAGCACATCATCACCACACAGACGGAGCACAAGTGTGTGCTCGATAGCTGTCGGCATCTCCAGGATGAGGGTTTTGAGATCACTTACCTCCCTGTTCAGAACAACGGCCTGATTAAGATGGAAGATCTCGAGGCTGCCATCCGCCCCGAGACCGCCATTGTCAGTATCATGACCGTGAACAATGAGATCGGAGTTATCCAGCCCATGCACGAGATCGGAAAGCTGTGCCGCAAGAACAAGGTTTTCTTTCACACTGATGCTGCACAAGCTGTCGGGAAAATCCCGCTGGATGTCAACGCCATGAACATCGACTTGATGTCCATCTCTTCGCACAAGATCTACGGGCCCAAGGGTATTGGTGCCTGCTATGTCCGAAGAAGGCCCAGGGTCAGGTTAGATCCCATCATCACAGGTGGTGGACAGGAGAGAGGTCTCCGCAGTGGTACTCTTGCACCTCCCCTAGTCGCAGGCTTCGGAGAAGCCTGCCGTATCGCTCGAGAAGAGATGGAGGTAAGACGAATCCTTTTCATTTTTTCGTCCCTTTGCGTTGTATGATGATCTGCTCCTACATGCATGGCTTTCTGAATGCCCGTGACAAGGCCTTCTTTGTTGATCGAAGCGTTTTATCTGATTCTATCCGCTGCTTTTTTTTCCCCCACTTGACTCGACCTTTACATACCCTTAGCAGCCTCGAGTGACTGACACTTGCTCCTTCTCTAGTATGATTCGAAGCGTATCAAATACCTCTCCGATCGACTCCTGAACGGTCTCCTTGCTCTCGAACACGCAACTCAAAATGGCGATCCCAAGTCCTTCTATCCAGGCTGCGTGAACGTTTCTTTCGCCTACGTGGAGGGCGAGTCTCTTCTTATGGCGTTGAAGGATATTGCGCTCTCATCTGGTAGCGCTTGTACTTCGGCTTCCCTAGAACCCAGCTACGTTCTCCGTGCGCTTGGAAACAGCGACGAGAGCGCACACAGCAGTATCCGGTTCGGTATTGGCCGATTCACTACAGAGCAGGAGATCGACTACGTCCTCAAGGCTGTGCAGGAGCGCGTCACCTTTCTGCGTGAACTAAGTCCCCTCTGGGAGCTTGTCCAAGAGGGTATTGATCTCGACACCATCCAGTGGAGCCAACACTGAGCAATGACGAAATTGCATGCGAAATACTGGTGATATCCAATCGGGGGAGTTTTCCATCTCTGTAAAATATGAATTTCTTGTACCATCACGATACCTCTTTCTTTCAAATACAGATGGCATGGCTGGGGAGTCAAGTGGCTGGGGAACAAATTATGAAGTCGAATTACGACGAGGCTTGAGTTTGCACAAATTGGAGCACAATTAAAACTCTATCAGTTTTATAAGTACGGGTTTCATGCTGGATCTCTTATTCCAGCTGGGGACAATCACTCAACGAAATATTATCACGCTCATCCACATGGTCAGAACAACTGGTGCAGCCGCAAAGTGCCTTGTGCGAGACGATATTTTGGATTCAGTCAAACGGTCTCTCAGCATGTGCCAATGATGGATGGCATGTGAAAGCCGTTGCTGTCGATCGATCGAGCGGTTCACCCTGTAATTCCACACACGGTTCGTTCTTCGGTGTGGTCGTGCAGAGTTACGCGTAGCCCATGCTCAGACGAACCATGATACTGAACATTATTCGTGGCTTTGCATTCCGTGTGCTGAGCTATGATGGCCCCCCGAGTTGAGGTGGACGCAAGATTCATCATCTACGAGTGACCACGTGCAATGCATCCATGACGAAACAACAACTAGCAAATAAACTCAGCATAAGACGTCATGGCACTTAAAAATGCATCCTGGCTGCCGATGATGCGAAAATCCCGTGTTTTGAGCCGCGTTCCAGGGGCTTCTCTTCTTCCTAAGAAACCCACTGCTCCAGGTGTAAAGTCGATTGTTCCCTGCCAGAAGGCTGCAGGTGCTACTGGATGCAGGCACGGCTAGCACTTGCGGCTTCACTGGCGTGCGAGGGAGCAGGTGGCTATTGGCTGGATCGTCCTAGGCGCACCTGCTCGCGGCCTAGACTGACGTCACGACTTTCCCCACCGGGCCATTCCATCCGATCAACTTCACTGGTTGGCTGGAAGGTGGGCAGAAGCTCCAAACCAAGGGTCCTGTGCGTGATTGCCTCTGCTTTTTTTATGACATCACCGGCAGCCTGGCAGCCACTGTCCAAGGCAAGTGTCGGGTGAGCTTGTGAGGCGTGGCTGCTACACAAGGAGATCGGGATGTTGGTGCGCACCATCACACCTGCTCCGTGATTCAGATGGTTCGAAGTATTTATTTTTGCCCACTCCCGCTTCTGGAGCATAGAACTTTCTTCCACCATCATCACTTCACTCCTCAAAATTCATCCAAGCCCTCTACTTCACATCAACACTTCTAAGATCCAAGTTCATCTTTTAACTTAGCAAACATGTCTGACAACACCCAACCCTCCACTCTCAAGTCGCTCGCCGACTCTACCATCGGTGCCGTCCAGTCCACTATTGGCAGCCTCACTGGGAACACCCAAGACCAGGCCAAGGGCGATGCGCGCGAGAAGAAGGCCGACGTTGAATACGACGCTTCGCACGCCACCGCCAAGGTTCCAGGTGCTGCTATCTCAGGTTCTGGCGCTGTCACCCGCGACAACTCTGATCGCACCAACGGCTCATGGAACCAGACCGTCGGTGCCGCAAAGGAAACCGTCGGCGGACTCATTGGCAATGAGGTAAACACCACCGCCTTCCCATCCTAAGTTCTTTGCATTCACGACTAACTCGCAACTCTAGTCTCTGAAGACCTCTGGACGACAGCAGAACCTTGAGGGTCAGCAGCAGGAGGCCAAGGGCCAGCTTAGCGACCTCGGCTCCGGTATCTCTGACCGAGCCTACGGAACAGTTGGAAGCGCTGTCAGCGGACTGACTGGCGACAAGAAGGGTCAAGCCCACTTCGAGCAGCTGCGTGCCGAAGGCAAGACCCAGCAGCGCGGTGTCGAGCACGACATTCTCAAGAAGGCTGAGGCCGAGGACAAGCACCGCGAGAACATCTAGAGCCGACAGCATTCTTCAGATTCGATTCCTATTTTGATACCCTAAAACATTACGTGTAACGATGAACGGATTAGCTCTAGTTAGCTTTGCGAATTAAAACTTTGAACCACCGTATCAATCATGTACACGTTGCGATGAAGAGATAATGATCCTTGAGAAATACTATGACTGTGGAAGTACATGCTTTGAACGACTAAAGAAAAAGAAACTAGGCCACTATTCCCATGATGCAATATGGCTTCTTGATCATGATTTATTGAGTAGTAGTTCGTATGAACCTACTGTTTGGCTCACTCTAGTGGTTTGTCTCACTCTAGTGTTTGTGGGACACGGAAACTCCAGGTGGTAGCGCCTATGAGAATCGCCAATGCTACGCCAAAACCAAATGGTAACCCAATCCAAACTCGTATACCGACATCAAATAGTGCACCCATAGAAAGAAAGCAGCATATGAACCCAATGGTTTCGCCCAGAGCAATCATCCCGAATAAGGAGCCAGTGTTGTAGGTGTCCGGAAGTTGGGACACTATGAGTGATCGGCACAGGGTAGGGACGCCTGAACTGAGGGCGAGGACGACAACTCCGGTTATAACAAGGCCCTCGCTTGTAATCATCATGAGTGCCAGGGATCCGAACATGAGGAGCGTCACGCTCACTCTCACGAGGATGACGTCGCGCCTGAGCGGGTCCATTCTGCTGAGGAGGCAGGCGAGAACGGGGAGGATGACGAGGAGGGTGATTATGGTGCCGGCGCTGTTGAGCGAGAGGAGGAGGGACGAGCGCCACAGGGACCAGGAGAACTGGAGGGGCATGAGCCGGGTTATGACGTCTGCCTGGGCGCTCGCGAGCGGGATGGCGAGGATGGAGCCTGGGAGGAGGGTGATGACCGGGCGAGAGAAGAGGAAGCGGAGGGCGGTGCGGGTCGATTTGGTAGGCTGCCTGCCATCCTTTCCCGGATTTTCTGAAAGGGGAGTGCTGATTGGGAGAGTTTCCGGGGTGAAGAGGGTGAGGGAGAGTCCGCCGGTGAAGATCAGGGCGAGTGACACCCATAGTGGTATCCATGGGGAGAGCTCCATTAGGTAGCCTGCGAGGATGGGCGACGTGGCCTGCCCGGCGATGACTGCGGCTGATATGCACTGGAACCACATGACGCTAAAGGCATCGGTTAGTTTGGAGAGCTGGTTTGGTTGGGGGCGGGTGCTCACCGTCTGGGTGCTGGGATGATGTCTGATATCAGGGCGAAGACCATGGACTCTGCCATGCTCCTCCCCCCGCCGATCAGGAGGGGAACTCCGGAACCCCATACTGCAGTGAGAGGAACTCTGGGAGACATCCAAATGACGAAGTCGGCGTAGGCTTGCGAGAGAAACAAGCCAACTACGCTCAGTCCGAGAACTGGGACGCGGCCGATGTGATCTGAAAGGATACCGAACGGTAGGGCGACCAGCGCGCCTGGGCCAGGGGGGAAAAAAAGAAATCATTAGATACTAGGTCGCTAACACATCTCGGGCGTACACCTGAAACTCACCTCCGACGGTGGTCGAAATCAAGCTGCCAGTTGCGACCAGGTTGAGTTGCTGCTGGATTACGTCGGCGTGGCAGTCGCCCTCCGGGAGCAGCGAATACGACGCAATGCCGAGTTGCTTTTTGCAGATGACGTCCTGCATCAGCCTCAGCGACGGGAGATTGCTCAGCGACAGACCCAGCTGCGTGACGAAGAGCACGAGGCAGAGGAACGGCAGGAGGAACCTCCTGCCGACGCCGCAGCGGGAGTCAACCCTGGCCATAGGTAATTAAATCCGTCACGCGCCCTCGTGGCAGTTTCTTTTGCTTCTGCAGGTTTGCTTCTAGCTTCTTCTTAGCACTTCGTTGGCGCGTGGTAGAAGGTGACCTGTCGTTTTTTCTTGTTCGTGATGGCCTCAGAATCCAGCCCGTGCTGTGGAAGGGGGGAGAATTAAGAGAGAGCGGGAATTAGGAGGAGGCATTATTTAAATCTGTGTGGCCTCCCTATTGTCCTTATGTTTTTTGAAAATTTTCCTATTCTCTATCATTTCTTATTCATTTTGTTTCTTGTTTCTGGGGTGAATGGGCTGAGGACGAGGTGAGGAGCACCCATCATAATTTCTTTTCTTTCGTTCAGCTGGCTGAACTGAATCGATAACGGTATGTCCCCCCATTTATGAATTATCTCGAATTATGAGCGAGCAAAGATATTTAACACTGATAATGACAGAACACTGTAGTCGGAGTTTGAGGTGATGCGTTGATCGCAGCCAGCCTCACCACGCTCGCCGTCGGCGTCTCGTCTCCGCTACAAGCAGACGTGATCGATTTTTATTTATTTCACTTGATCCCAAGTAATACACCCTCGGGGCTGGTCCCCTTCTTTTCTGGAAAGACGCTTGAGTGCGGCGAGCGGCGAGCGGCGGTTCTGCTTGGGGGCTTGATACGACGCTGGCGCGTGGTTCCCCGTCTTTTACTTCAGCGGGGGCGGCAGTCTGCCGTTCGGCGCAGGATGTGCGCGGGGGAGCATGTTCAATGCGGGAGCTGCGGGGTCATCTCAAACAAGATACTGGAGGCATGTGTGACAAAAGTCGCGTTGGGATATTGCTTCGAGAAGGACCTGTCCGGGGTGAGGAAGGACGAGTCGTGCTCGTCGTGTCGGCCTGGCAGCTCGACGACGCTGGTCTTCGGCACAAAGAAAAGAAGGTCTTGACGGGGCTTCCGAGTGATTTGTTGGTCTATTTTTGAATATCTTTCTAGGACTAACTAGATAATACCTAATACAAAGGGGCAGACAATGTCGTCTTTATCCTACCCACAGGACATTGATTGAAAGGAATTGACCTAAAAATAATGAGCCAAGAAGCTAATGGCCGCAGAGATTTATTTTAAACTTGGTACTTGTCATGACAAGCGGTGTTGCCTGTAGGAATATTCAGAAGTTTTGTGTTGCTGGTGGAAAACTCAAAGCATATTTGGGAGCTTTACTGAATTAGGTTACCTCCCGACGTGCGGGTGACACCCAGAATCTACCTACCCTGGACCACCTCCCGACCAGTGGTAAACTACCCTCCGACCACCAGTTGGATGGTGGGCTTCCCATTCAGAACCACTATAAAAATGCGATTTGGCCATGGAGTAGCTTTGGATAATTCTTTTATTTATTTGATTGTTTATTTCTCATCCCATCACGTAGAATTTCAACAAAGAACACCGATCCTCAAGTCTGGCCGTTGAGCTTTGCATCTCACTAATTGCACCCTCCTTACGCCTTAATTATGGCTGCCGAGGTACCTTCACAGGCACCTCAGACCTATGGGTTCCCCCTGTATCCAGAATTGCCCCAGTCTGGGTCTGACTTGATACCCCTGCCGCAGCGCGTCAATGGCCCAAAGCTGAAGCCGTTTGACTTCCAGGGTTCTCAACAAATAGAATTCCTGGACTATCTTGGGGAAGGCTTGCATTCGCATGTTATCAAGGTCAAGATTTTGGGGCAGATATACGCGCTAAAACTCGTAAGACCCATCTGGAAATCGAACTGGTGGGCAACAAGTACCCTGCTAACTACCCTGTACCTGCTTAGTTCATGTTCTCATCAGAGATGGACTGGGGTGGCCCCCCACTCTCTGCTCAGTACGACAAAAGCAACCGCGTAGAAGCAACTATCTTCTGCGAGTACCTGGACCCGTTCAACAACGAATGCCGTGCCTTTGGCCGCCTCCACGAGTCCGGCCACCCTGAGCTGGCTGTCGAGTGTTACGGCTATGTGCTCCTCGACGAGGATCATGAACGCGCCCTGAGAGACCGTTTCCCTGGCCGCGAGCTCAAGTCTCTTTTCCAAGACGACTCTGGAAGACGGCGCCAAGACTTCCTGACAAAAGACGGCAAGCCACCTCCCATTCGAGCCGTTGTGAAGGAGTTTGGAAGTGGCGTGGACAAGTTGCGGGACCGCCAATTGAGCAAGACCCTCAAGGATATTATCCAATTGCAGGAGCTTGGTATAATCGGAGTCGATGTGGCCAAGCGACAATTAATCAACGGCAAGCTCTGCGACTTCAGCATCGCCATGACCACCCCCCATTTTGGCATGAATCCTGAGATGCACCCACACCTGACCCCCCTGGGGAAAGCTAGGTTAGAGTTCGATATTTTCTTGTTCAGCGTGCATGACTACGTGATCTTTGACGAAATGGTTGACGAATGGAATGAGGATCACAGGCTCCAGAAGGACCAAGTCTCAGTCAGGGCACTACACCAGTTGTATGGGTCCGACCGCTGGACTTACAATTTGAGAAAGACGGCATCCAGGGAGCGTGTCTTTACCCATGTTGACCCAAGACTCTATGACTGGAGGGCACCTGCCCGTGGTAGGGATGAGAGCTCGGCGGGGGGACAGACCAATGGTCAGAGCTCAAAGGGTAGTGGCTCTGGTAGGTCTGTTGCAAAGGTCTCCAAGACGCGCCGACAATCAAAAAAGCCACCTCGATGGTACTATGAAGGGAGCGAGGAGCATAAGGCGAAACTGAGAATGTCAAGGAGATGCGGCACCTACTTCGAATGGGTGTTTAAACGTGGTTTCTTTATTCCAACGCTGTCGCCACGTTACCCGTAGTATGAGTGCTCCTTTCCTCTTCGAAGGCACGCGGGTCACCGCGTTACTTGAAGGGGAATTTTCAATTGTTTGAGTGTTTTGTAAAATATTGGATCCCAGGGTTGGAGTAAAGGCTTACGATCTAAATCATTCCTGCAGTTGGTTTGCCCTCCACACACCGGCATTTGTCCCTGCAGCTGCGAAAGTCTGGGCGCGAACATTTCATTACGCTTTTGCGATCATTCCTGATTTTGATTCTTTAAAGACTACTTTATTATTATTATTATTATTATTAATTGTTATTAATTGTTTTAAAAATTTTCCGCTATTGATTTAGGTATTGAGTAATTATCAACAATGACCAACAAGTACCAAGACAAGACGCGTAATAAAAGATGATGTTACTCGTTATTGTACTGATTGTGACAATCAACTGTGTGATGGAACTATTGTGTGGCTACATGTTTGGAACCCCTAAATAATAGTGCAAATAGCTGATGATAAAATGTGTGATGAATGATAAGTGCATATAACTCTCTGTGCCTAGAAAAGGAAGGGATTTTAGTTCTGTAAAAGGGTTTCCTAGGAGAGGATAAGGAAGTGTGATCCCTAATAGTAGGCATGACCTGATACTTAACTTAAAAAATAGCCTAGTTAGTGTGAATACCTACATAGGTGGACATATGACACGATCTTGTAACAGTCAAATGCTGTCAATTAAAGAATACTAAGCTAATATTACCTGGCATTCGCCCGACAGTATGGATAGTTCCCCGAGGAAAGACAGGTAGATATAGCTAGATCAGAAAAAAGAAGCGCCTGCGCCAGTTGAGAAAAAGAAAAGGTCTGGTCAATCTAAACAAGTTAAACAAGTGTAGGGAAACATTCTAAGGCACATGCCATAAACAATGAAAAAAAAAAAAACCCGCTCTGTGGGTTTGACCTCCCGGTGAAAGCACCTTACTCTAGGTACTCAGGACTGACGACGCTGAGGCTCATCAACTTCCACCAAAAAGTTGATGTAATCGCTCAATTGTACGCCGGTTTCAAATTCCGAGTTTGGACCGTCGGGGCTCCCGATGCTGTTGTCCGCCAATACCGGGTTGCTGAAGCTTGGGAAGCCTGCGTTGCAATTGCCAGAGTCGGGGATACCACCGATACCTGCGGTAGTGTCTAGGAGTTCCATGTTTGAGACACTTGCGAAGCCTGCATTGTGACTGACAGAGTTAAGGGAACCACCGACACCTGCGGCAGTGTCCATGAGTCCCATGTTTGGGACATTTGCGAAGCTTGTGTTGTGACTGGCAGAGTTGAGCGAACCACTGACACCTGCGGCAGTGTCCAGGAGTCTCATGTTTGGGACATTTGTGAAGCTTGTGTTGTAACTGGCAGAGTTGAGGGAACTACCGACGCCTGCGGCAGTGTCCAGGAGTCCCATGTTTGGGACATTTGTGAAGCTTGTGTTGTGACTGGCAGAGTTGAGCGAACCACTGACACCTGCGGCAGTGTCCATGAGTCCCATGTTTGGGACATTTGCAAAGCTTGTGTTGTGACTGGCAGAGTTCTGGGAACTACCAATGCCTGCGTTGGTGCGTAGGACTTCCATGTTCGGGCCACTCGGGGGGCTTGGGCCGGCCATTCGACCTGAGTTGCCGTCTGGATCCGTAACGCTCGCCTGGGGGTCGTCGTTGGCTTTGCGTTTCTTTGTTGTCAGCGGCGTCATCTTGTCTCTTGGCTTGATGTAGGATTCTTCCCCGTCTGGCATGGCCAACATGGCCATCCACCAAATGGCTAGCGCTGTTGTCATTCCCTTGTCCCCAGAGAGCTCCATAGGGATAGGCATGATCTCTGCCTCCCAAACTGTATCCTTGCAGCTGAATCGACATGCAACAAGCTCGTCGTCGGTTTGTATATACCCGTAACGGGAATTGGCCAAGTTACAAGCATGCGCGAGCTGCCTCACGAGATTCTCCTCTCTCTTGTTCTTCTGATTGCCACGGGTCAAATGTGCGCCCCCTCTGAACTTCATGCTTGTAGACCCCAAGCCCACAACAAGGGTCCGCCTCGGGGCATCTACGAGGTTGATCAAATGATCGACCCTGGTTTGTGTACTGGCAGCGGTGATCTGGGGATTCGCATGTTCATGATCAATGTGTAGCCTTCGAAGCGGCAACTGAGATTGGCCGAACTCTAGAGCTGGTCCAAGGATCGACGCATTCCAAGCAATGATTTGCTTGATGTCCCTCACTCCATGTATGGTGAGGTTTTCGAGCATCTCTTTAGCGACACCTTCCGGGTGTTCCACTTCCATTCGCAGTATCTTGTCGTATCGACTGTTAAGTGTCTCGATGTTGAAATCGGCCCATAACGTGATGTGTCCCCTTAGCTTCGGCCAGTTGTCTTCGTTCACATAAGTATGCGTATTGTTAGAAACGCACTCAATGGTGGGCTTGCTCTGAGTGAGAAGCTGTCGGAGGGTCATTCTGCTCGTCATCTTCGTCTTTTGGGGGATGAATGACTTGCTGCGTAGGTATGTATAGGCGGTGTGAGAGTATGTTGAGGTCAGGGGAAATCAGTCTGTGATGAGATTTTGATGTTATTAGATAGAAAACCTTTCATGATCAGAGGAATTGCGGCTGCTTTATATAGAGGGTGGAAATCTTGGGGTGATACAAACAAGGAGCTACAAAACAAAGTAGCTCATCATCATCAAAGAGAAGAAAAGAGGTTCTAATTCCATCGTTGTAGATGCGGTAACCATGCACGTTCTGCCGGGAACTAATCTCGTGAAGCCTGCAGTATTGCAGCTAGCTTCCTGCTCAAACCACCCCCTCCCCTCCCTGTGTCTTGCCAGCTGGCCACCACCCACGGCTAGAATGCTTTCATATCATCAACCCAGCCACTAGGATGCAGTTCCAGCCGCCCTTTCACTGGCGTCACCTGCAGCTATCCATGGGTCGGAACCAGCAACTGTGTTGTGATCTTACGGTGCTTCATAGCCATTGATGCAGCAGTCCGTAGACTAATGCTAGCAACTGACGTTGTGTTCCCCAGACCCTCCACGGCTGGCCATTCAGATGCCCATCACCGACACCAACAAATCTGTTGTGATCTCCGGATCCTGCAGGGCTAGTGACGCAGCTGCCCATAGGCTGACACTCGCAAGCCTGCTGTGTCTTCCGAATCAGGCTTCATGGCTAATCAACACCGGCAAGTCTGAGGGGATCTCGGAGCTTTCGTGGCCAGAGATGCAGCAGCGTGCTTGCCAAGATGTAGTAGCCCGCGGATCAGCGGTGGTAACTCTGTCGTGTTTTCCGAAAATTCACAGTTGGAGATGTAGCTGCATCCGCGACTGTGCAAGCATGACTGCTCGCAAGGCGTTATCTAGGCAAACACTCATGCCGATGCGTGGAACTTTTGGCAAACCTGCCAGTCTGGGCATTCGGGAAAAGCAACATTGCTTGATATTCTCTAATTAACAGCCTTTGATTGACACAATAAGTACAATAACGAGCAAAAATGATCTTTCATTATGCCTCTTGTGCTACAACAAAGGGTAGGAGATGGAGAACCACAAAGCAAAGCTACGTCTTTATGATCGGGTATGTCCGAGCACACTGGTTTAGCGTGGGCCATTGCGCGAAGTTCTTCAGGCTGGGCAGTCTTCGTGTTTAGGTACATGTGTAGAGCCATCTATGTGCCTTATGGTGATGTGTTTGGGTGTGTTCGCGGCTGGCGGAGGAATAGTCATGTTCCGTGTGACATGTAGTCTCTGCACACTTGTTGTTTCGTCGGTGTGGTACGTGAGCTGCGTTTGTCGTACTGGGTGGCTGCGGTGGGAAGTTGCCTCCAAAGTATGCCTGGACGCTGTGAACTGATTCGCCAGCAACACATTAGTCTCCGGGCTTTTTTGGCGAAGGGTTATCTGCATCCGGGTGGATTTACTCTGGGGGAGGTGATTGGAAGTGTGACCTAATGTTGTCTTTCGTGATACGTCGTTGTTGGTCTATGACTCAAGCCTTGCAAAGCGAAAATCATGCCTCTTATGAATCGCATTGCATCGGCAAGCAAATATTTTCCGTCTGCAGTAGACGGAATCCTGTGGTAGTGTGACACCGGTAGCTAACAGTGGCTTTCGTTCGATGCGTGATTGCTACCTAGTAGTGTCTATATTCACCTGGAACACGCGGTCCCCGTGGACAGGAGATGGAACTACCTTACCCTCTGATTCCGCCCAGTTGTTTGACAATGTACAGTAGTTTCTCAGCCCTATTACCACAGGTATAACCACATGTGACCGTGACCATACCTAGTCTCAACTACATCGCATTAGGAACCGCCAAAGAATGACGTGTGTATCGAAAGTGCGGAGAGGTACATGCTAATGCTTCACTAAGTAGTTTGTATTCGATATTGAAACGTCGGTGAAGAGCATTGGCAAACGCCAGAAGCAGCACCACGAATCAGAGAGAGGCTGGCGTCAGTATCAACACGGCTATCTGCCGGCATCCATGGCCCGTAGACGTGGTGCATTCAAGCTTCGCGGCCATCCAGGACGTAGCTCCCTGATGTGTATAATGGTCCGACGAGCCATGTACGTGATTGGCGAGGTAGCGAAACTGAGGCCCTTGTGTGACAGCTATGGGGTGGTTAGCCACCTCCCACCGATGGCGCCAGAGCAGAGAGAGCAAACTGAGGACAGACCAATTGTCCTGCTGTACGATTGTTCCTGTGGAGATACGCAGGTGATGACTATGGGAGGCTAGTAGATCCACTGGCGTATAGTCTAGCTCGTCTGAGCAAGGCGAGGCTCAGGAGGGCAGATCAGTCAAAAGCCAAAAGGGCTTGGCCATCTTAGTGTGGACGGTGGCACCACCTGGGTGGATGGGGTTCGTCGAATGGCTTCCCAGAAGAGATTGCCAGCGTCCAGGGTCTCCACCAGCTGTATCCCATAGCAAGGCCTGCCGTGGTTCCTGAGAGCAGCGTGCTGCCGGCAGCAATCTTAAAAAGATAATGTAGAGGAAATGGATGCTGGGCGGCCTAACTGCATGGAGGAGCTGAGAGGCCGATGGAAATATGCACTGTTTCCGATCGATTTCCGGCAAATCAACATGGGAGCGAGCAGATCTGAAAGTCACTAAGCTACTTGCTTGCCTGGGCGCCAGATGCTCGGGGTGAAGGAAGCAGCTCGCATGCCTGTCCGATTGAGGTCTGGTGGTTAGTCATGACTGGTCCCTGGTGACCGTCTTTCTCACGGCAGTGCTCATCCAATGGGAACTATGGTAGCGACTGGCCCGGCCGATGCCCTTGGAAACCTACCTGAGTCAGTTCCGGCTGATAGGACAGCTCTGGCAGACGGGATGGAGGGATGGATGGCCCCGCTGCCCGGTCTTGAAGCGAGTTAGAGCCGTGATGGCAATGGATGCGTCCCTCCCAGGCCACGTTTTCCCTGAGGCTAAGGTCAGGTAGCGCCGCGGCGAGTCGTGCACCTGCTGGCACGCCGCTATCTGTCGCCTAACGCACAGTAGCTCGACAGGAGCAGCGGAGAAGGGAGAGAGAGAGCACTCGCTCGTTCAGACAGGACGATGTACC
The DNA here is from genome assembly GCA_027569935.1 of Clonostachys sp. G952. Classification (NCBI taxonomy): domain Eukaryota; kingdom Fungi; phylum Ascomycota; class Sordariomycetes; order Hypocreales; family Bionectriaceae; genus Clonostachys; species Clonostachys sp. G952. The sequence continues at coordinate 729,285 of JAPDLB010000027.1, forward strand.
GTAATCACTAACATGAGATGGGATGGGTGCAGCAAAGTACCGAGCACGGGCCCATGGTCGTAGTAATAGCACCGGCACTGTTATTACTGCGGCCCCATGGACGGCACGCAGCAAACAGGAAGGAGACTGGCCCGCGGGCTGAATGATCCGGCTGACTGCGTCGCGGGTAGCTGCCACGATTGCCTACATGCGGTTTGGGCGCACCATGCGCGAGCCTCCCAAAGGATCCCACGTTTTTAACTTACATATCCAAAGTGTGATTTGCGTAAGGTTGTCTGTAGGTATGTGCCGTGGATCCAGCCAAGCCCATTCGGACCGCCCCCTCATCTTCATCTCGCAGTAATAGGTCTGAAACGGAACCACGCTCAAGGATTGTTTGGGCCTGGTGGTCCCTGTTTGATCCGCAAAGCTCGAGCCATTTGGTCTGTTTTTCCCCTTTTAGTGATGCGTTGTAAAGGCTAAAGGAGTGCCGTACTATGTACATGCATAGCTTCAGGGACACGAATAAGGTTACTTGCCACCTGCCTCGCTTTTGCATTGAAATGGGTTTATTTTTGCTCTTGCTAACCGGCGCACCTGCAGACGTATCTGCATGTAGATGCCTTCCGGTCAGACATTCCGTGATCTAGACCGTCTGTCTACTCGTATACACGCATATAAGCACACTTGCAGGTTTGGATGGACCCTGTACAATTTCTGGACAACTAAAGTACCACTTACCTACCCCAGTTCTGCGCGTCTGTGTGTTACGATGGTAGTCTTGCCATGGAAATGCTGGAGTATTGCATCACACTGCGCGGAGGCTCCAGCCGCTGTCATAGTATAGATGCCAGAATGATCCTACCTTCAGACCGTCACCAAAGCCTGCTTGACACCCTGTTATTCCTCTGCTTATTGCCAGCCTGGGGTCTGCCCTATCCTTCCTACATACCTACCTACCCTATGAAGTGAAGGGACCTCGGCGCCAGTGTCACGCCTGCATCCCGTCTGCTGTAGGTCTGTGCTGTGCAGTATGAGAGTTGCTTCTGATGAATAATAAGTACACCTGTGCATGTGCGTGGTAAGATGGGGGGAGTAAAAAGGAAAGCAGCCCACCGTGTAATTTGACATCTGCAGGGCACGGGATAAAAATAAGCACCGGCATCAGTGCCAGAGGCATCTAATTGGAGGGACATGCATACTGCAGAGGCGACGGCTTGTTCATGCTTCAACAGCCGTACTTCGTGTGTACGCCTTTGCGCCCGTTTCCCACCCCCAATTGTTGCCGTGAATGGTTCCGGCAAAACCTGCAATCTTGAGGACGCCCAATGCATGGATCCGGGTCGCGGCCCAAATTGAGCCCTGAGGCGGTCCAAAGCCCAGGCGCGCACTTCGTGTGTGGATGTAGAATGGATGACGGATGATCATCCATGTTACTGCCCTTTTGAGATACATGCATCAGGATTGCGATTATGGCTTGCGCGAGTTCACCTCAGCGTCCGCCTCATGCTCCGAGCTGAGCCTTCTGTCCTTTGGATGGGGGCATGTGGGATGGGATGGGATGGGAATGGGATTGCATCTCTTGTTGGATGGACCCTTTCAAGTGCCGTGCCGTGCTTGCTCCTGGCGACTCCAGGGCCATGTCCTAGATGATGGGCTTCATCTTAAAGGCTGTGGATGCCTTCGCTGGCATCATCAGTGCGCTAGTAAGGCTATCCGCAGGACCGCTCCACAGCCACCACCCCCAGAAGCCCAGAAGGCCACAGACAAAAACAGCGGGTCCAGCGTTGTGGCCGCTGGTTGGGCGGGCACCTTGGACGCCCATCCGGAAGTACTGCCTACAACGACAGGCTACTACAGTGGGACCGCACCGTCTACAGCGCCCACCCAACCCCTGACATGGCCTGGCTACCTGGTTGGCTAGGCCGTTTCCGTGCACGGCCGTCCTCCAGTCCTCTGCAGTCCCCAGACCTGACCAGCCAGGACAGGACGGTCCTCCAACCCCCGAGTCGCTTGGGGGACAGAAATCTACACAAAGTTATCTCCCACTTCCATCTGCTGGGAATTGTCGCGCCACGCATCATGGGCATCTGCTGCTTCGCCCTTTGACCTGCCATCGCGTTTGTTTCTGTCTCTGGTCGCTGCGCTACATCGTTATTCTTGTTGTTCCACTACCCCTTTCCCTCGTTACGTCTATAGACGCCGTCTTGACCCTCCTTAATTGTGGCTTCGGCCGACCGAATTATTCGCCCATTCCGGTTTGTCACCCCCGTTGTTGTCACTTCCTTGCCTCATCTCTGTTTGGCATCCGAAACCACACTGCGCAGCCCGTCAAGCCTCTGTGCCGGAGACTGCATTTCCTCGTGGGCCACGGATCCATGCCTTGAGCAAACCACCCTTGGGTTGGTTCGTAACCACACTCGATCTACTCTCAGGCCTGAGCGCATGCTACCCAGGGATCCCCCCTCACCCAAGCCCGTGATTGTTCTTCCACTTGAACATGTTACTGATCAGTTCTAGAGTAGTATAACCTAACCCACGACCGCGTAATACCGCTACCTCTCAAACCTTCTCGTTGCCTTTCCCACGTCTCTTCCTCTGTCCAAAACATCGATCGCTCGACTGGCTTTTTTCTCCGCCCGCGACCGTTACATCGCCTCGGCGCCTCTCTTTACCCGCCCAGTCCAGTGAATGCCAGGTGCTGATTTCATGCACGCGGCGCAATATCATGGCTGGCAATCACTACGACGGGCCCTCCGTCCGCTCTCCCGCAATTGTATCACCGCGACATGTAAGATCTAGGACGCAGAGTATATCCAGCGACCGGCCTTCGTCAATTGGGCGAAACCTCCTGGCCCCTCCACAATCGGTTTCCCCTGAAGCTGCCTTCATCGCCGCCTCGGCGGCCTCCCAGATCGTCACCAACGACCACGACAGCCACGCCGACGTCTGGTATGACGAGCCTGGAATGATACCAGCAGGCGAGACTGCCTTGGTTTCCGACGGAGCTCTGCGGTTGGTCAACAACTTCCTCGACCAGCTTCTCTTCAACTTCCTCCAGATTGCCAAGTCCACCACTCTGTCTGCCCTACGACCGGCCGTCACCGAAGTTCTCAAGCCAAAGCTTGCCAGGGATGCCATCACCAATGCGGACGAGGAGTTGCGTGAGTACCTCGGAGGCGCTGATGAGGAAGACTACGTCAAGCCTCAGAACGGAGATCCTTCCCGGGATTGGGACCTCGAGCTCGTCTGGAAACGAACACGTCTGCGTTCTATGGTATACTCCTCATTGGGAGATATGGAGGAGGAGGATGAAGACATGTACATGGAGCAGGAGCACCTTGAAATTGGCGCCGATGAACAGATCTCGGACGTCATTTCCCCGGCTGTCGCCATCTTTTTGACCTCAGTGCTTGAATATATGGGCGAGCTGACTCTGACCGTCGCCGGTCAGGCCGCATACCATCGCGTGCGCGCCGAGTTCGAGAAGGAAATTAAAGATGGCCTCAAGACTCCCTCAGACATTGCGGATCGCATTGTGGTTGAAGAGTCTGATATGGAACGTGTCGCTCTGGACCGAACTCTCGGCCGACTCTGGAGGGGCTGGAAGAAGAGGATCAGGGCCCCGGCTGTCATAGAATTCGGCAACCGACCCTTCTCCAGGACATCGATTGACCACACTAGAAATGGTAGCGATGTAAACCCTCTCAGATCCCCTGGGAGTGAGATGGGGATCGAAAGCAAACCAAGCCAGGAGCAAGTCGAGGAAGAGGTGAAAGAGGAGGCGCAGCCGCCTCCCGAGCCAGCCGATATCCCCCTCCCGGTTGGGGACAACGATGTGGAAGAGATCGAGGTTCCTGGATACGCTGTCCACAGCGATGATGAGGAGGATGAAGAGGATGTTGAGCTCGCAATTCGGCGACCCAGGAGTTTGGTGTTCTCTTCTACCGCGGAACCCCACACTGAACTGGCTCGATCTGCCTCTTTGTCTCGATCTTGGCCAATCCGACTTCCTGTGCGCCGGACACGCGCCCAGAAGAAGTCTGAAGAGCAGCCGCAAACAAAGTCAGATGAAGAACAGACTGCTGCGAAAGAAGAAGCAGAAAGAGATGAAAAGAGTGCTAAGGATGTGGTCAAAGTGGAGCCTGCTGAGTTGCCGGCCTCTGCTCCTTCGCAAACAAAGGACGAAAAGGGCGCCCTTTCAACATCAATTCCTGACGAGAACAAGAATGCTGAAGATATTTCTACCCCCCCTGACTCGAGCTTGGTCACTGAAGAGATCTGTTCCGCACGCATCACTGACGTGGCAGGATCGGCCAGTCCGCATGAGTTTCAGGCTGTACCTTTGGAAGCTGCCGACCCAGTGCATATCAATAGTCCCTCACCAACCGATTACCCCAGCCCCCAGAGCGATCTAACCCACCAGCCTGACAGCGCATACAACCACGCTCCCGTGAGTCCTTTGGAGACTGGAAGGTCTGACCCCTTTGTCGCAACAAAGAGTGCCACGACTTCTACTCAGAGGCAGGAGAAGGAGTACTCGATGCCAGCGGACAAGCCTTACGAGATCGGCGCTGCGACCAGCACCCACGGCCAAGTAGCAACCGAGAGCAGCCCTCGCTCCTCGGCCCGAGCACCTACAATGCAGCCCAGCAGAGGGTCATCTTTGCCCAGGCAGCCTCTGACCACTTCGGGGACCAAGGTCTCTATCCTGAGCAGCTCGCATTCTAGTAACCACTTCATCAACGAACCCATTCCAGAGGTGCCGTCCAGGGCAACCGGTCACTCAGGTCGCCAAGGCTCGAAATCGAATAGTATTGGACAGGCATCTATGGAGCGTACGAGAACGCGAGAGTCCGATGATGGAGCCTCATTACCCGTTCAGTCAAATGGCCATCATCGATCAACTCATACATCTGGCTCATCTGGTTCCTCAGCTGCTGGACGTCACAAGGCCTTCAGGACTTCCGAAGAACAGGTTCCCAGCCGTGCCGACAGCGTTGCGCGAAACTTTGAGGAGTTGATTCACAGCAACCAGACCATCACATACACCCTCACCCCAGAGCATATGCGCAATATGGATGTAAGTCTGGTGCATATGAGCTAACCTGGAGAAATCCGCTAACCGAGTCATAGTCAAACCGGTCTTCAGAGATGCCTCGCTCTGCATCATTGGTCAACGACGGGAAAGGAGGATCTTCTCAGCGAGTAATTGGAATTTCCGCCGACTCGAGGACGCAGAAGCCAACCCCGATTTCCATTCCTGGCACTTCAGCTGCATCCACCCCCAAGTCTTCTTCAGTCAAGTCTCCTCTCAGAACGGGGGCTTCTGCTGGTTCTTCACAACCCATGTCTCCCGCTACCATGACGCCCAAGTCGCCTCGTATGCCGGCCTCACTTGCACGAGAAGCCCGCGTCCCTGGGGATTCCACTGCGGACTTTGCTGAGTTCATCAAGTCTACCGGCCCTGCTGGAGGAGACGCTCGCGCGTCGCCAGCTCGTGGTTCCAATGGTGTGTTTCCCGGACAAGTCGCCGCCGCCGCGCCTTTCCCTGTCACGTCAAGCCCATCCAGGGGCAACGAAGCTCGCCGTGTATCGTCAGCGAGCAATCGCAACCGATATCAGCCACGGGAGGCTTCGGTTGATGGAAATGGAGATAATTCGGATCTGATTGACTTCATTCGTCAAGGACCCCCAGGTCCTGGCGGAAACAATCGCATCCCTCGCCATGTCGCCCCTTTCTCCAGCACCGCAACTCCTGATCATACAGCTGTCGCAAGTGGTGGAAGGGCCGGTGAACACGGCATCACAGAGGTTCGTCACAGCCAAGCGTCTACCAATGCCACTGAAAATTCCGGACCTTCATTCCATTCGTCAGTGAACTCTAACACGGCTCTTCTGAAGAACAACAAGCCTCAACCGCCCCCTAAGATGTTTGACGATGATGGCATGCCAAAGCGCACGAGGCGGCGGGTTAGGGATCCCTACGCCATCGATTTTAGTGATGAAGATGACGATCTTGATGATCTTGTTACGCCAAAGCCTCCACCTAAGAAGGAGGAGTCGCTTGCAGATTTCTTGCGAAACTACGAGCCTCCCCCAGAGCCCATGGCCCCACCGGTCTCCGAAAAGCTGCCCAAGAAGAAGGCCAGCGCTCCAAGCTTGATGGGCCGCTTCACTCGAAGCCACAAGGAGCCGAAGGAGACACACGGAACGAACGGACCAGGGTACGGACAGAAGGTGCAAGAATCGAGGTCTCTCAACAGCCGTGCCGGAACTCCTTCCGCCGCACGGCGATCCGGCCATGTTCCAATCCAGGTGCACATCCCTCCTGGGTACGATTCTAATACGGGCTACGAGAGCACCGCCGGCCAGCCCCGCGTCGCACCTGCTTCGTCACGGTCTGGAGGCAGGATTCCGATGAAGAGGTTCGAGCCTCGTGAGGCCGTTTCCACCGTGGACAGATCAGCCACTGCAGACCTGGCTGCATTCCTACGCGATTCCGAGCCACCCCCATCAATGACTTCTTCTCCCACGCGAGAAGCGCCGGTCGAAGAGGGAGGGGGTAGTTTCTCAAAAATGTTTGGACGCCGGAAGAAGCCTATGTATTAAATTTGGATTTGAAAGCCGTTTGAGTGATCATTTTCTGGTTATACAAATCTTGAAGGATTGAACGAATTCACTACGAGGCCATGTAATTTGTTGTTGAATATTCTCTCTATCTTGTTTTTGCCCTGTTTCACGTTTATTTATTACTTGTCCTCTTCTTTGTCATGTATATAAACTTTACTGATTGTTGGTTCTTATGGCATGGTGGAACTTTGATGTTTGCTTCCCTCCTTCTGCAATGAAGACTTACTATACCTGTTACCGAACCTATACTACATAGCCATCATCGTTAATCTGATATGCGCACACTTTTTCTGATGATTTTGAATGACCGTCTGCTCCCTGAGGTCCAAGCCCAAGGCGAATTGTAGCTGCAAAGAAAAAGAGAGTCGCTAGTCAGTGGGCAGGGATCAGCATTGGGTTGCCTACCGGAAGAGATATTGTAATGTAATAGTATTATACAAGTACGCATTAGGCGCAGAATCTTGTGTCATATCACCTTGGTGGCTCGTAATCACAGTCCACATTTTCACCGCCTTAATCTTATCTGTATGTCTTGGACATGGGGCCGGCCTAATGCAGGGCGGGCGGCAACCAAGATGATTTACATGTCAGGCCGCCAAACGGATGAATGCAAAGACTCGTCTTACTATGGATGCTGGCCTGGATGATCCTCTTCCTCCTGCAACTACCTATCTGCCCCCCATCCTTCTGCAAACTCACACAGCTGTGATAGCTAGCAGCACAACGCTCCCGCGAAAATGGTAGCTGCGGGGGCCAAGAGCGAGGCTCTCACGCGGTGCGTCCACGAGACGCCCATCATCGACAACCACGCCCACCCGCTGCTGAAGCCGTCCGCGAGGGCCAAGCACCCGCTGCTGGCCATCGCGACGGAGGCCTCGGGCGACGCCCTGGCGTCGACGTTCTCGTCGCTCGCGCACGTCCGGGCCGTGAACCAGCTCTCGCGCGTCCTCGGGTGCGAGCCGACCTGGGACGCCGTGCGCGGCGCCATCGCGGCCAGGTGGGAGGGCGACATGGACGGCTGGACGAGGCGGTGCCTGCGGGGGATCCACACGGTGCTCGTGGACGACGGGCTGGACGGGGACGACGCGCTGCCGTACGACTTCTTCGACGGGGTCACGCCGGGCTCGAGCAAGAGGATCGTCAGGATCGAGTTCGTGGTGCCGGGCTTCATCGAGGAGGCGTGTGCCGAGTTTGGGGGTGATGGTGCCGCTGCGTGGGGGCGGTTCGTCCAGCGGCTGAGGGACTACATTGACGACGCCCTGCGGGACCGGGAGGTCGTGGGGTTCAAGTCGGTCATCTGCTACCGCACGGGGCTCGCCATCCCGCGGGACGCCGACGAGGAGACGGCCCTGCGGGTGTTTGAAGGGATTCACAGAGAGAGGACGGCGCCGGGTGCGGCGGCGTTCAAGAGGATAGACCACCCGGGCCTCAACGAGTTCATCGTCCACACGCTGGCCGGCGCGATCCAGGGGTGGCAGGGCCAGTTCCGGAAGCCCATACAGTTCCACACGGGGCTGGGCGACAACGACATCACGCTTACGAGTTCGTCCCCGGCGCACATGCAGCGGTTCATCGAGGCGTACCCGGACGTGCCGTTCGTCCTGCTGCACTCCGGGTATCCCTTCACGCGGGAGCTCGGGTACCTGGCGGCCATGTACAAGAACGCCTACGCGGACATCGGGGAGGTCTTCCCGTTCCTGAGCCAGGACGGCCAGGCCGGGGTCGTCCGCCAGATCCTCGAGCTCTGCCCGGGCGAGAAGATCCTGTGGAGCACGGACGGGCACTGGTTCCCCGAGACGTACTTCCTCGCCGTCGAGCAGGTCCGCGAGGTGCTGGACGCGGTGCTCCAGGACTACGTGCGGAGGGGGGACCTGACGCTGGGGCAGGCGATCCGTCTGACGGAGGATGTGTTTTACAACAACTCTAACAAGCTGTACTCTCTGGGCCTCGAGGAGGTGCGGAGGGAGGTGGGTGATTCTGCCGAGGCAGGGTTGGACGAGGGCGGTAGTGAGCGGTCGCTTGCTCTGCTCTCCCGCCATCTGGAGGCGGGTGAGCCGCCTAGGTTCTTGGGGATCTACTGGAACGACATGACGGCTACGGTTCGGATGCGAGCCGTCCCCATCAGGCGGGTGCTGTCGATGCTTTCCGGCGGGGAGGAGCTATCATTCGGTGTTACGAAAGCCGGTCTGGGTCTAACACAGCTTGATACGCCTGCCGAGGGGGTGTCGCCCTCTGGAGAATACAGGCTGCATCCGGATCTGGGAACACTACGTGCTGGACCGAAGAAGGGATATCTCTCCGCTCGGGGAGTATTCAAAGAGAGCGATGGCTCCGCGGTGGCTCTCTGCCCTCGCACGGCACTTATAAAAGCCCTGGACGCCGCGAAAGCCCATGGTTTAACATTTACACTCGGTTTCGAGATCGAGCTCGTCCTCATGAAGGTGAGCGAAGATGGAGATACTCTCGAGCCACTTGATAAGCACGGGCACGCGTGGAGCGTCGCCCGGGCGATGGACCACGAGGCCGCCTCGAAGGTGATCGAGCCGGCCATCGCGGCGCTCGACGAGGCGGGCATCTACATCGACATGGTCCACCCGGAGAGCGCGCCGGGCCAATACGAGGTCGTGCTCCCCAAGGCGCCGGCGCTGCAGGCCGTGGACACGCTGCTCTTCGCGAGGGACGTCCTCTCCTCGCACGCGACGGCGGCGGGGTACAGGATGACGCTGCACCCCAAGCCGTTCGCCGCGGCGTGCGGGACGGCGGCGCACGTGCACATCTCGCTGCAGAGGGCGGACGGGTCTGAGGGTGAAGAGAATGAGGAGGACGATGTGCCGGCAGAGGTCTACGAGCCGTTCTACGCGGGGGTGCTGGCTCACCTGCGGGCCATCGCCGCGTTCACGTACAGCAGCGCGGCGAGCTACGAGCGCGTGGTGGACGGCGTGTGGGCGGGCGGGACGTACATATCCTGGGGCGGGCAGAACCGCGAGACGCCGCTGCGCAAGATCGCGGGCAGCCACTGGGAGGTCAAGTGCATGGACGGCATCGCGAACCCGTACCTCGCGCTGGCGGCCGTCGTCTCGGCCGGGGTGATGGGCGTCAGGGAGGGGAGGGAGCTGGCGTGGAGGGACTGCGGCACGAGGGCGCCGGCGGCGCTGACGCAGGGCGAGCGGGATGCGCTGGGCATCGTGAGCAGGTTCCCGGGCAGCCTGGAGGACGCGCTGGACGAGCTCAGGTCGGATGGGGAGCTGGTGGGCGAGCTCGGGGCGGAGCTGGTGGGGAGGTATGTCGCCGTCAAAGAGGCCGAGCTGAAGCTGTTGACGGATATGGATGGGGAGACGAGGAAGAGATGGATCATGGAGAGGTACTGATTCGTGTTGAGCTGCGTGGGGGGTTTGTTAGTACATAGACCATAGACAGCTGAGTTATGGATCAAGACTGAATCATGTCGTCGGAGAATCATCTTGGAAGGGGTCTTTTTGCATCCCGAGGTGGTGCGAACGCGGATTGCGAGACTTTTGCCGCGATGAACCATGGACCCTCGGAGAATAATATCAATATTGCATCTTTATTGAATAGACTATACTGAACAGAGCACGATGCCCATCGGCTACGGATTCAGTATGTAGTACGTACTAGAAAAACCTGCCAGAGGATGGGCCATGCACAGATTGACAGCGCCCGATATCGATGCTGAATGAGCCCCATGCTGACCAACAGCGATCGACGGCTAGCTGGCTGCCACTCGTATAATTAAGCGTCGCATGGTTGGGATCGATAGTCTCATGCACATGGGGCCATCTCGCTGGGCAAAGGTTCCCCCTTTCTGACGTCTCGAAAAGAACAGAGCAGAGGCACCAAGCCCTTTTCGCCGTAAGCGAGAGAGGGGAGAAGAGAAAAGAGAAGGGCCAGTTTCCGAGGAACGCCACTAAGCGCTTCCGGGGCGGGCTGACGTGCAAAAATTGAGTTTTGACTGATTTGATCGGGCGACGACGCTACGGCATGGCTTGGGAATGCTGGCCATGGTGATGAGTGGTGACAGAGAGCGGGAGTGGGTAGCTGGGAGTGGAGAGCGGAGGGGAGGAGAGGAGAGGAGAGGAGCTGAAGGGCGCCGCAAAGAGGAAAGCAATGGGGAGGGAATAACACGGGCTGGCCGAGATGCAGCGTGAAGGTTGGCAAGTGAGCGAGATGGACGACCCTAATCGGGACGACGGCGCTGTGATATATCACATTGGCACTTTGCTGAGCTGAGGCGGGCACGAAATCGGATGAGGCAGCGTGGCATCAAGATCAGCGACAGTGCCGGCTGGCTCGCTTCGGAGCATGCAGACTCTTCCGTATTACCTCTTTAAACAGATGCGGACGCGCGTGGAGACAGGCGCCAGAGTGAAGACGTCTCGGCCAGGGGCGAAATGCAGCACACAGATCGCGAGGTGCTAGAGCCATCGATGCGGCTGTTTCACGACAAGATTTATTAGATTCTGGCGCCGAGCGCACTGATAGGCCCGGTGCCTTTTCAGGGCTGCGCCGAGCCTGCGGGTGTCTCCGCTTTGCTTCCAGGGCCTCCGGTAGGGCCTCTGGATTGGGGCCTGGCTGGCGCGTTCCGACTGTCGGCTGGGGCAAGCGAGTCGCTCCATACCTATGTACATACACGTACAGTGCTTACTTGTCCCCACGGATGGTGATTGCTCTCGTCGACGAGCTCGTGGTCGATGGCGGGTGGTATTGTGCGGGCTGCTGACTGCCAGTGGGTAGCATTGGCTGGGTTGGGTGCTGCAACCACCAGCCCCGGTACCTGCTTACTGTCTGTCCTGCTGCAAATTAATGTGCTCGCTGGCACGCACCGGGAGTGCTTCTCCGGCCAAGTCACTGTGCGCAGCAGCTGAGGTACTTGGCTAGGCTGCCTGTTAGTGCTCCACAGCCAATTCCAACCCACCGTTGCGTGCTGCACAGTACTAAGCGTTTTTGGCGGCAGTTGGCTTTTGCCCAAGGTTGGATTCTTGGCTTCAGAGATCTGCGACCATGTTCGTGTGTGGTACAGAGATTGCCCATCACTCGAGGCAGACACCCACTCCTCCAGACTGATCCGTTCTGGGCTGGATGTCTCGGCCGACCCCGACCACCATTATTCACCCAATGTAATTGCAGCATATGCCTGTCTGAGCTGCCTCGCGCGCTCTTTTCGACACGGCACATACTGGTTTGATAAGACCTACGGATCGATCGGTCATCGAATAGCCCGTGGTCGAGAACGGTCTGGGCATTGGGGACAACCACGGCGCCCTCCACTCCCCCTTCACCCTTTGAGCAAGGCGCCACTTTTCCCAGCGGTGCCCCCAGCACTGGCATCAGCGCATGGGACGTGGGAGCCACTAGAGCCCGCCCTAGGATTCCCTCTCCATTTTCTGCCAATGCAAAGGGCGACCGTCCCGATGTGCTGGACTTGTTTGCCATCCATAGCATTTGAGATTGCTGCCAGATTCATCACACCCACGGCCTTCGTCCTTTTGAGTTTGCGCCCCGCCCTTTGCCATCCTCCAGCTCGGCCATTTTTCCCGGCCCCTTGCCTCTGCTCTGGCCTTGCTTCCAACCTGCGAGAATCCCTCGAATAGGCACGCTGTACTACCACCGACTTCTAGGTCAGGGTCCCACCCCCCACGATTTGCGCCTGCGACCAATTACCTCCTGCGAGCCGACTCCGTAAATCTTTCGATCAGCATCAGATACCCACCGAACGCCCCGACCTGAGCACCACCGAGCCTGCCTGGCACGAGCGACCGAACGACCATCATTGGGGAATCTCAGACGACAGGAGCCGACCATTTTCAACGTGGGAGACGCGGGAACGATGCATAGGCAAAGCCAGACGCCAAACAACTTCCGACGATGAGGATCGCAATCCGCGAGCAGCTGGCCTTGCTTGTCTTGTTCACTGTTCTGGTGGCCCTCACTGTCGTCTCCGTCCCGACCTGGCTCTATGTCAACAATCACATCGCCAACAACCTGCGGACCGGCCTCTCGCTCACGGCCTCCCTCAAGGCCTCCCGAATCACGTCCGAGCTGGAACTCATCCAGAACAGCTGCTTGACGATATCATCCAGGATCCTTCTCCAGGATGCGCTCCAAGATTTCTACGACAAGGGGGACAAGAACTGGGCCAACGCCAAGGAGGACATTGATAGCGCCCTGAGCGTTGGCATGTCGACGGGCCTGCTGCAGGCCAGAGTTTACTCGAGAAACACGACAGGGCCCGAGGATGGGGGACTCTTCAACGTCACCGCGAGCAATGTGCCCGAGGTTATCCTCCCTTACAAGGGCCCGGATGGCGAGCAGGTCACGTTGAACGATACGGAGCTTGGCTACCCCCCCATGCTCTACCCGAACATCACATACGTCAACCTCAATTATGGGAACCCCATCCGCCCCAATACGTCGGCCTACTCGGCCCAAGCGTTCCCTGATATACCGATATCTAGGGACGGCGGTCTTCTGCTTGGACCTTTGATCTTAAATGAAACGTCCGCTCTAATATCCATTTCAGTCGCCATCAGAGACAATACAGACCACTTCATTCTTGGCTACATGACAATCGTCGCTGTGGCCTCTTCCATCCTCCAAGTGCGAGATTCGCGTGAGGGGTTGGATGACAGTGGTATGGTTCTCATCGTCGGTCCTACAACCGAATGGAACCGGTTTCCAGCATCTACCCCAATGAGCAACGCCACATACACGCCCAACAAGGAAGCGTTTGGCAGTGTACCCGTTCGCTTCGTCCTACCTCCCGCGTCTCAAGGTGACCAAGCGGATCGCCATTCCAACCATAATTTCACAAAGGGAACAAGCAACACGCCTTTCCCCGTCAAACTCTATCCAGCCGTGCTCGATGCCTTGACCGACCATATACCAACCATAAACAACGCCAGCTCCATGCTCGACACACACAACGAACAAGGTGTCGCCGTTGCTGTGGGCTATGCAAGGACCCAGACGGCACTTGCGAACTGGACTGTCATTGTCGAAAAGTCAAAGGCGGAGACATACCAGCCAATCAACACGCTCCGGAACATCCTTCTGGGGACCGTGTTCGGCACTGCAGGTTTCCTGACTCTTCTCATCATTCCCTGCGCCCACTTTGGCGTCCTACCCATCAGAAGGCTCAAGGCAGCTACCGAAAAGTCGATAAGCCCCCCTGGATATGAGGAGTCGTTCATCGAGTCGGACTACGAAGAAGATTCGCCAGGGTCTGGCAGGATGGGATCTCAGAGATCTAAAAAGGGCGTCTTTAAAACGTTTACACGCTTCCTAAAGGGCTTGCCTAACAGAACAGGCTCCGAGAGGGATGTCGCTCGGCGAATGTTCAAGATTCCCGGGAAAGTAGACGAGGGGAGGCATTTCATCACTGATGAACTTACGGAATTGACGAGCACGTTCAATGACATGAGCGATGAGTTGGTTAAACAGTACATGTCCTTGGAGGAGAAGGTTTCCGTGCGCACCAAGCAACTCAGCGAGAGCAAGAAGGCGGCCGAAGCTGCCAACGAAAGCAAGACCTTGTTTATTGCTAACATTTCCCACGAACTGAAGACACCCCTTAATGGAATCATGGGCATGTGCGCAGTCTGCATGGAGGAAACCGACATTAATAGAATCAAGCAATCTTTGAAGACTCTGTACGAATCAGGCGACCTGCTACTGCACCTATTAGAGGACCTTCTCAGCTTTTCGAAGAACCAAATCGGCCAGCAACTCACCGTCGAAGTCGGCCAGTTTCAATTAATCGATATCCGGGCGCAGATTTTATCCATTTTCGACAAACAAGTTCGTGAGGGGCAGATTGATTTTTCCGTCAACTTCCTCAACAGTCAAGAGCATGGAGATTCCTCCACCGGCTCGGCCCATCAAGATTCTGAGCACAAGTCCCTACCAGCCGGCCTTCGCCTAGAAGAGGTTTCTCTGTGGGGAGATCAGCACCGTATACTTCAGGTGATCATCAATCTTGTCAACAACAGCTTGAAATTTACTCCTGTAAAGGGTAAGGTTGAGGTCCGCATACGATGCCTGGGCGAGGATCAGCAAGCCAACGATGACGAGAGCCGGGCATCATCCATTTCGAAATCAGTGTCCCGGAACTCGCGATCAGGCCGGATGCGCTATCGAGGCGGATCCGCCTCGGCTCAGTCAACGAGTTCTATGAACGGTAGCGCAAAGCAATACATGCAAGGAGGGACAGCGCTATCGATCAACCCCATGGACCCTAAGATGGGCTATGCTCATGTGTCTGAGCGCTCGCCTACACCTCCGCCCCAAGGTACCAAGGCCTACACTTTTGAGTTTGTCGTCCAGGACACTGGCCCAGGTATTCCGCCGAGCATGCAGGAGAAAGTGTTTGAGCCGTTCGTCCAGGGAGACCTTGGGCTGAGCAGAAAATTCGGCGGAACTGGACTTGGTTTGAGTATCTGTCATCAACTCGCTGGTTTGATGGGTGGTTCGATTCACTTGGACAGTACAGAGGGTGTCGGCTCCACATTCACTATGCTTATTCCCTTGAAATGCGCTCGCAGCACGTAAGTCTTTCCAGTTGCCTACACGCCTTCTCAACTTGTGTTCAGAGCTAACAACAGTATTCAGGAGACCCACATCTATGAGGTCCCCACGACACAGTACGGACGATCCAGAATCTCAGCGAAACTCGCACCATATCATGCCGATCGAGGGAAAGACCCCCAATGCCAATAAAATCAACCCGCAGCCGAGGTTAGTCGGCCTAAGCCAGCCATACTTTTCGGTTGAGCTCCCCGGAGCTCAAGGTGGTGGGGTGATCCAAAGTCTTTCACGGAAAGGGGGCGGAAGCAAATTGCGTGTTCTTGTTGCCGACGACAATTCGACGAATATCGAGGTCGTCAGCCGCATGCTCAAGCTCGAGGACGTCTCTGACGTGACTGTCGCCAAGGATGGCCAGGAAGCCTACGACTTGGTCAAGGGGACGATGGAGCGAAACGAGCCGTTTGATGTCATCTTCATGGATGTGCAGATGCCCAACGTCGACGGCCTGCAGAGCACACGGCTGATTCGCGGAATCGGCTACAAGTCTCCAATCGTGGCCTTGACGGCCTTTTCGGAGGAGAGCAACGTCAAAGAGTGCATCAACTCGGGCATGGACGAGTTCCTTTCCAAACCAATCCGCCGACCCGCGCTGAAGCAAGTTCTCAAGCGGTTCGCAACGATACCCGAAGAGACCGAGGGGTCAACTAGAAATGACGAAGTGTCGAACGAGAAGAGTCATCATTCGGCCCTGAATGGGGAAATCGCAGAGTTACCTACACCACCAGCAACAACAGACGATAACGAAACGGAGCTTTTCAGCGGAGCCGCAGTCAACAAGGCGGAATAAAAAGTTTAATACCATATATTTTTTTTTCCCTTTCTTTCCCTTTTATTATTATATTAGTCTTTATCATCATCAGCGCAATGAGGCCAATTTCCAGTGCCGTTTGTGTTGGGGGGGTTTTGTTATTTGTGTATAGCATGGGGGGGGGGGGGGGGGGGGGAAAAAAAATAAAATAGAAAAAATAAATTTTATTTTTTAAGGGCTTGTTTTTTAATTTGTTTGAGTGATTAAACGTTTTTAAAAAAAAAAATTGCAGTACCGTAGTTATGATATTTTTTTTTTTTTTTTTTTTTTTGGGGCACGGGTGTTTGAAGTTGGAGTGTTTATAAAAAACA